>JAGYZC010000009.1:2400000-3600000 GCA_020091625.1 Termitomyces sp. 'cryptogamus'
CAAAAGTCATCAAAAATCCCATGTCATATCTGGGTCAGCAACAGTACTCTTCAACAGTTTGTCAATTCAAGGGGTTTTGTGAGATAAATACAATTATACCTTAAAGAATACTTCCTGCTTCCAAACCTCTCTTGTGTGACTTTGCTGCTTTCTTTCCTAGTAAGATAGCAGGGAAAACTGCTTCTGCAGTAGTATTCAAGCTTGGAATTTTCAACAAGAATATCCTTACTATGGAGGTCAACAGTTGGATTATATGATAAGGGTATCAAGACACTCTCCACTTATGATGAACATGCTGTTACACTTGGAACAAACTGTTCTTGAACACTCTACTTTGGATCTTTGTCTCTGGTTTATCACCCTAGCTTGCTTTTAATGTCTCTGGTTTATCATGAGGGCTTGCTTTTGGGGTCAAACTTGTCTGGATGAATTCTCCTTTCAGTGCCAAAAAAATCCAATCCAACCCTCTTCTCTTCTTGGTCTGATTTGAAACCCCCATTAACCTCACCTAACTATTACACTCTACATCTGCCCAACACTAAAATGGGAGGAAGACAGGGCAAGAATGTTATGCTTACTCATCAAACAGTCATTGATCCCATTCATGCCTTGGAGAGACATAGCAAAGCCAGTCACTCTCTTTCAACAGACTTCATAGCTAGTTATCATAGGTCTGATGGTAAACTTGTCCTTATCACTCAATGAACCTTTCTTGCTTGCCTAAATGCAGTTTTTAGAAAATACTCCTTCCCAACCATTACAGGTCATTGTCTGAGAATTGGTGGTACCACTCATTTGTTACTTGCTGCAGTGCCTCCAGATTCCTGGGCAATGGAGTTTGGATGTGTTTTTACAATATTGGAGACAACTAGAACTCAGTGCTCTGCTCTATGTTGCATTCCTTACTCCAATTTTGGAGAATTCCAGCACTCTTTGTCCACACACTTCATAATGGGTTACTGGCTAGAACAATATGCTTGTGTCCATGATTTGGGTTATCTAATTTGGTTATGTCACACTCCTATTAATGCTCATTGCATGATATGGTTGGTCTCCCTCAGTAGACTGGGCATAATGGCTCAGCTGGCACCATTGTGTCCTTAGAGATGTTTCTCTCTTCCTGAGTGGGACCACAGGTTTGTTCATTCAATTCCCATCTGTAACATGACTTTTGGCAGAAAACACTCTAGACACTGCACCTGGTTTATTCAAAGACCACCAGAACACCACCAGAACACCACCACTTCTACATATTGATTAGAAGGCTTTGTTGTGCAGGCCAACCATGGGGACACTAATCTGCATGTGACTTGATGAGGCATTGTCACCAGTATACTTGTGTACAATCAGAAAAAGAGAGGGTTCCCCAGTGCAGTGGATTTGGGAGGAAAACTGTACCTTGTGGACCAAGTGAGCCATGGTTTGGGTAGGCAGGAAGATAGGATCAAAGTGTCATTCAGCTCCCAATATATTGTGTAGCCCATCAATTGGGCTGGTTTGCCTAGCTGGAAGGTCATTCATGACCAACTGATCCAAATTGTTGCCAACAACACTGGGTTTGGCACTCCAAAAATACTATCTGGGTGTGGGGAAAGGTTTAGAATTGTGGAACCTTTGCTGGGGAGCTTGAATTGGGTGCTAAGGCACAGGATGAGACAAACCAACAGGCACCTAGCAAGCATTGCCAAGAGTAAGAAAGAAGGAGCTTAGAAATTGGGAAGGCATATCAGCAGCAGATGGTGAAGGAATACTATGGAAAATCATATGAACACTGGCAGAATCAAATTGTAGTCAAGTCACTATGAGGCATAACCAGCATGCTTGAAAAAAGCATTGGATTGGAGTACCAGTCGGGAGTGTCTGTAATTACCATACCTTCAGCATACTGCAGGAGCTATATCTACTATCCCCAAGCTAAGGTTGTGTGAAAATAGCTCTTGAAATAAATAAAACAGATCCTTCTCCTCCCTCAGTAGACTTGGTGTACCTAAGTACAATAGTATTGGAACATTTGTATCCAAATACATATTTCTACCTGATTCCACCATAACAGACAAATGCTGGAATGAAAGTACATAGCCACGAAAGTAATATTCATCTCCATCGATCGGTGATGTAATCAAAAGATCTATCATCGATCAATGATGACGACACAGAACGTTCTACAGGTGCCCTTCTTTTTCTTTACCTTTTTTGCTTTTCTCAGCCTTGACAGAACTTTATTTGTTGCGTCTTTGCTTTAAATTTTCTGTCACTCTCTTATCCTTGCTCTTTTTTTCTTTCTTTCAGTTGTTGCTAAACTCTGCTACTAGCTAGCTAGACACTCAATATCATGGTATCTCCCCGCCGCCTGCGTTTACATCGTGGTACCCGACTTGAGAGTGAATCGGACACGGGTGACGCCGATATGGACGTGGGTGTAGGCGTGGATGTAGTTGGTTCCCATACAGTTGGTCTGCCAGCTGGCAGTAGAGACGAAAACGACAGAGAGGGCGAGCCAGGAGATGGAAACGACGACGACTCGGAGCCCGAGCTTGAATCGGAACGAGGCGTTGGCTTACCCTCTACGTCCACCGCTACGCCCGCCCGCTCGTGTCTTAGAATTACGCTCAAGATGCCGAGTGTTTCGAGGACTGAGACGCCGCTTGTCGAATCTGAAGACGAGGAGATAGGATCAGAGGACGGGGACGGGGACGGGGACGGGGACGGGGAGATGGATTCTTTGGAAGATGTTGAGGACGAGGAGGTCGAGTACCAAAACACAAAACACCCACTTACGTCGAGACAAGCTGCGCTCGCGAGCGTGATGGATCCGTCGCACGTGTCGCTTGAGAGCATGAGGAGTCGGAGAGGGAGAGGTCGGGGCAGAGGAAGGTTAATTGGAGAGGCAGAGATGAGGCTGAGGAAGGAGGAGACGGCGAGGAAGAGGAAAAATTTCGTCGAGAAGCGGTTGGAGGATGAAAAGGTTGTGTTTTAACTCATTCTGATATGTAAATATATTTGACCTACAATACCAGGCAGAAACGATCAACCGTCTGCTCAAGAAACAGTCGCGCCCACGCGGCAAACGCGGCAAAGATAATAACATAGCACCTCCCGCAGCCGGCGCAGACTCCGACGAAGGCAACGCGATGGACGAAGACACCCCGCCGGACGACGCTCTGCAGCCGCCTCCTCCAACCATGTACCGCTGGATCTCAACCTCACACGTGCATCCGGCATCAACAGAACCCTGCATGTCATTAACGTTCTCCGTCCCGCCCTCTGTCGTCCCTTCCCCCTCGCAGACTCAAGCACAAGGTGGTCATTATGAAGTAAACCCCGCCGCCCCTCCTCCCCGCCCAACGAGCTGTGCAGCGCCCGGGTGTGGACGTCCGTTCCGGTATAGGCTCGTGAAGGATTGGACACGCGGCGCATGTGGGATGGAGTGCTTGAAGGTGTTGGAGGCCGCGTTAGGGGGCGCGTGACAAAGGGATCCCGTCGCTTGGGGTGGTGCGGGACGAAGAGCAGGACTAGCATGCGCATGCGTCCGTAACATGTAGTGCACTTGTAGGTGATACCACATCTAGATTTTGACTGGGAAAAAAGAAGGGTTTTAAGCATTAGGATATTGCATTAAGTTAGTATCAACCGCAAGTTACCACTACCCCACCAATGCTGCAATGTTACTGTGGAATAACTTATTTTATACCTTTGGCTTCACTGGCATGCCAGTACCGCTTTGAATAGGCGAGCAAATCAGAAAATTACGGCTGATAAGTCATCATATGAGAAGTCTTTGTTTTTCCATCTTCGTGCTATAGTCATGATTTCATGCACTGAGATCTACCGTAACCTCTGACTGAGACGTGAAAGACAAATTCCCTCCATGGTCGACAGGATTCACGGTCCCAGACTTCAAGCACCCGAAGATGAACATTGATTAGAGCAGAGCAGTTTATTACTTACTCGTTTTGAGTGGGACGATGGTGAGTCTTCGATAGAGCCTCTCCCTTACGATTTGGTCTCCCTCCACTGTACGAAGCTCCTATCTTCTTCATTACGGCCCTCTTCAAAACGAATTTGAAATCCATCATCACAGCCAACAAAGTTTCGCCACCTTTACCGCCACCTAAGCATACACACTACCGCCTACTGCTCTGAAGACGCCACCATGAATCTTCAACCCAGTAGAGTTATTGATAACCGTAATCACATTCGGCCTAGTATTCGTTGTTTGGAGTTCGGATGGAGCTCTGATGTCACCGCCAACAGCCATCATATCTGCACCAATGACTTCGGCATCGTGAACTTTGTTCAACACCGCGATCATGGATGTATCTTGCCCCGATGCAAGCTGGTTCCTGTCGAGTACAGCCTCAGACCGTTCTTCACCATCGATATCGATTTCATCTGCTGCATCCTTCATCTGATCATGACAGGCCTTTTTGTTCGGAGGCGCCGACAACACCCCCTGTTGTTTCGGCTCCTCTTTCTGCTTGACATGGTTGTAGATATCGACGAGACGTTCTTGCATCAGTCCAAGCGAGTCTTGGATTGAGATGGTGGATTCGAGCTTGGGATCGTGTTGGTGAGACGGAAAAAACGGCAGAAAATATCGCAAAAACTTACACCAAATACATCTAAGGACTGTCTCAGACGATCTCGGTATTCTTGTATTACTCCCACATCTGATTTAGCCTGAATTATGCGAAGTACTTTGTTCTTCGACGCTTGAGCCTTCATGAATTCAGAAATCTCTTCCAATGTTCTAGACGTCTTAGTGATGGATAGAAATGTGTGAAGCGTAACAGCTTACTCCAATAGTTCCTTAGTGTGCTTCAAATATGCTGGTGTTACATTGGCACCACCGGCAGACACCTTGTCGTCGTTGCGAATAATGATGTACACGAGAGCACTTGCATCATCCACAAGCCGTTTGAATGCACTCTTGTTGCTTCTGACGTTCTATGGATCAAAATTCAGTTTTTGAAGACAATATCATAAAGAGAGAACCTGGGCAATCTGGACAATGCTCAGTGCTAATCCTGCAGCCGTCTGCAAGAAGGGGACCTGGGTCAACTTTGGAGCATTACTCAGTGTCGATAAGACAAGATCCGATACATCAAGCGTGAGCCCTATAGCGTTTGGCGATGGGCGCGACATTCAAAACAAGAGGCTGTGATTAGCACCTGAGCTTATCGGATGGAACCTTCAACCAGTCACGGAAGATTCTAGGAGTCCTACAATCGCAGCCAAGCCTGGAAATACTCTAAAAATGCATCTCCGAAGATTTTCCCATGAGAAATTAGGTATGGCCAAAATTTTGACCCATTTTTGCACTTTTCCAAGGACCTCCTGGTACATGAGAGCTGTATGATAGATGACCTTTCATACTTCTCATCGAGCCGAGTGATTGTGCGTGCAATATCGTACAGAAATTGACCAGAACTGGATTTAGGCACGTGATATTGGTTTGGGCACACATCATGTGATCAAAGCAGGGTATATCTCTGAATTTCAGCAAACCGCCTGCAACGCCGACTGCCCTCTGCTCGTCGTCTCCCACGATGAACTCGAAATATACCTTATAAAAATGAGAAAAAATACCAGAAATTTCAGGAAAATAGGTCACGTTGTCTGGGGCCATCAACCCGCCCACAACGCTGACTACCCTCTGCTCATTGTCTCCCACGACGTTTCGGACCGTCCTTCCATGTGACGTTTGATTGTCCTGTCACCCTTGGCATCGTGATGATTGATGCTGTAACCTTCATGCTCGTTGTGGGCCACGACGAGCACGATATTCCACCTCAAACTTTTTCGAAAAATGTCGGAAAAATCTGAAGTAAAAGGTGCAATGTTATTTATGTTATTTTCGAGCTGACAGTTTCTATACATGTACATAGGGAGTGACATATGACTACAAGGTTGATGTGCAGCAAAGTACATTCCCAGACTTCTTCTGATGAACCATCATGCGATCATTTGTCATCAGTGTCTGTGGTCAATGATTGCTCTTCAGCACAGGAGGAAGCTTGCTCACAGCACTTCCCTTCTTTCCACCAGACTTTTGTGCTCTTTTCCTTGAAGGCTCTTGATATTTCTTGTTTCATCATCCTCAGCCTGTGGGCAAGACATTTTCTTTCCACTCTTTGCCTTCCTGAGTCCTTGGGGCTTTCCTGTGTCAGATCTTTTCTTTCACTTTTTGACTGGAAGCTTGCCACTTGCAACCTTCTCCTCCTTTGCCTTTGTATGGGCATCCTTCTCTTTGCATGACAGTTTAACCTATAAACATTCTCCTGAAACAAGGCCATCATGCAGCATGCAAGCATCTCCCATCATGGTGATCTTGGCAGGACTTTGGAATCAGAGGCCTTCAGGAATAATGCTATCATGGACATGCCCTCTTGTGTAAAAAAGCAAAGGCCATTGTTGCACAGTGTTCATGTAAGTTTCTCATCTAGTAAGTCATGAATCAACTGTATGTTTTTATAAAGTTTTATCATGGAATCATCCCCAGTCTGAAGTTGACATCTTTTCAGCTTCTCTTCCTGTTCCCTAGTTGTCAGGGAACTGCTGATGCATGTGTCTGGTCATGTGATTGGTCACATGATCAGTTGCCATGTGTGTTCTGTGCAGAAGCCACATGGCAAGGTATGCACATGTTTGGTCCTGTGATTGGTTACATGATCAGTTGCCATGTGCATTCTGTGTAGAAGCCACATGGCAAGGTCACATAACTTGAGTAGATTTTCAAACCCTGGCATTGGAGATCCTCAGACTTGTTCTCTTTGGATCTTCCTCTGCCAGTTGTGTGATTGAGCCACAGCTGTCATAACCTGCTTCCTGGACCCCCAATCTTGTTCCCAACTTGCTTGCTTCCTCAGAGCTTTCCCCAACACCCTGTTAAACTCCCCCAACCTTTGTCCACCCTCTGTGCCCACTCTGGGTAACTCTGACACTTCTCCAGCAAATTCTGACAGCCCCCTGGCTAACTCCAATGCCTTCCCCACAGCTGTCAATGCTTCTCCTGACTCTCCTGAGCCTCTGGAACCCTCCCCCATTGTTCCTGACTCTGGCATGCATTACCAATTCAGCTCCCTAATTTGCTTGACCAACCCCAGAGCATCATGACAACTCTGGGATGGCCCACATCCTCAACTGATCCTATCAGAATATCACTGCAGCCCATTCCTAATTACAACCAACACCTGTAGACTCTACACAACTCTGCTGAGCCCTGCTGCCACACCTGCTGTCCCCCAGAGCTCTCCAGTAGTCAGTATATAAGTTGTAGAGTAGCTCCTCATACTCTAGTTTTGATATTACCTACCTGCCTTACCTGATGTGTTTCTGATTGTTTCTGTCTAATGTTTCATGTTCCATGTTACATTTCCTTTTCTCCCAGTCTTCTGGTCTTACCTCAATCTCCTGATCTTGCCTCATCTCTATTACCATTATTGTTCTCACTATTGTTTTGTACCTCTGCTTGAATTTATTTTTGTTCCCATCTCAATCTTATTTGACTCCATTTCCATTATTGTGCTCAAGTCCTTTCAACCCTAACACCTTTACAAACTCTGCACTGACAATTATGAACTCAAATATTATTTAAACCAACTCCAGACCTTGCTATTCTTTTAGCTCCAAAAACTATCAACCTCCATTGATCCCCCATCAAACTCTGGCCCCACTCCTATCACTCACATAGCCTCTGTTTGCCTTGCACTTTTAATACTTGCTTCTGGACTTGTATCTGACACCCCCATCAAGTCCAACCCCTTCTCTGCAACTCATCCTAGACCTCTCCAGACCACCCTGGACTTGCTCAGATCACTCCCCATTGCTTATTCTCACAAGTCCCCAATGTCTAGACCTCCTTTGAATGCTCAGTTATTAGTGTAGGACATCACGTCTGCCTAGTAAGGATTTGTTCAGTGTAGCTGAGCCCCCATGGTCAGCAGAACCTGACAACAGCCTCTAGAGGTTGCCCTTACACTGGTTGAATGAAGACAATTATCAGAATGTTCAATTTCAGTATAATGTTCAATTTCAGTATAAGAAGTAATTTATTGATGTTGAGAAGGTGAGAAAGAGTATTTCAGGTTGACAGCCCACCTCCAAATCAGAATCACAATGACCTGGTATGTCAAGGATGCTGATAGCAACCCCATCAATTCACATACAGTTGACCAGATCCAAGCCAATGCAAGGTCAATGTGGTTTTTGTTCAATTATTATAGCATGGCACCAGGTCAATGTGGTTTTTGTTCAATTATTATAGCATGGCACCATCTACATGGACTGGAGCACACATTGAAGCCAGCAACTATTACAAACATCATCTCTGTGCACACCACCCAGAGCTTTCATACTGTGCAAATAATTGGAAGACCCACCAGATTGCCATGAACAATTACCCTTCTTGGTGCATGGCTCATTTCAATTGTGAACTTAAAATCAAGAATGAGCCCACCAAAAACAATTTGCTGAAGTGGTCATTATTGTTATTCAATAAGTCTTCCTGGCCCCAGAAGAAATCTCACATAATCCCTTTGCTGATGGAAAATCCCACCTTTCCCAAGGCCATGGTCAAAGATGGCTCCAAAGGAAAGGAACTATTAAAGATGAGCAATAAAGTGGCTTGTATCATGACCCACTCCCAGACCTCTGGGCCTCTTTCCAAGCCACCCCACTTTCCCAGAGCTCCCTCCTAACACTCCTTCAACTCACCCCAATCTTTGTCCACCCACAGTGCCCACTCTGGCTAACTCTGACACTTCCCTGGCAAACCCCAACAACCTTCTGGCAAACCCTAGCATGTCTTCTGTGGGCCCTGTCAGTTCCCCTTCTCCTCCCAAGAAGCCCCTAAGCCTCTCCAACATCTCTCCTGACCCAGGCACATATTGCTAGCTTGTCCTCTTGACCCACCTGACCACTTCAGAACTTCCCAATGACCACAGAGCAGACTATATTTCCATCGGTTCCCATCAGAACATCAATGTGGCCTGCCATCTGTCAGGTTCCGCTGACCTCGGGGGCTCAGCTGCACTGGGCAAGTCCTTAATAGGTGGGCATGATCCCCTTGCACTGGTAACCGAACACTCAAAAACGTTCTGGGCACTGATGACTTGTGCAGATAGTTGGTGGGGTGTGATCCAGACAGATCCGGGGAGGTCCGGAGGAGTCAGATTGCAAGGAAATGGGACAGGCTTGGCAGGGATCAGGCAGAAGTCCATGTGGGAGATTCACAGAAGCGAAGGAGTAGGTGGCTGGGTGATCAATGGGAGCAGAGCCGGGGTTTGATGGAGGATCAATTGGATTTGATGGAGTCTGGGACTGAGCGAAGAGCAAGGTTCGAACCTGGTGAAAGAGTGTCAGGGTTCATAATCATAATTGCGGAGTTTGTGAGATTGTTAGGGTTGATGAAGACTTGGGCACAACAGTCAGATGGAGTCACCAAGACAGCGTCAGACAGAATGATATGGAACAAGAGTAGACTCGAGTGGAGGTACAAAACAATAATGAGAATGATAACGAAATGGAGACAAGACAAGACCAGGAGATGGAGGTAAGACTGGGAGACTGAGATAAGACCGGGAGACTGAGATAAGACTGGGAGACTGAGATAAGACTGGGAGACTGAGAGTAAGGGAAACAAGACACAAAACACGAAAAGGAAACAATCAGACCATAGGTAACGTTAAGCAATATCAAGACTAGAGTACAAAGAGCTACTTGACGGCTTATATACTGACTACCAGGGAGCCTTGGGGTACATCAGCTGTGGTGGGGCTTGGTGGAGCTCAACGGAGTGGGCATGTGTCAGTTGCAATCGAGGATCAGGCCACGCTGATATGTTGATGGGATCACTTGGGAACACGGGTTGCCCCGAGGTTGTCATGATACTCTGGAATGGGTCAGAGGAACCAGGGTGTTGAGTTGATGAGGGGTGGCAAAGATCGGGAACAGCAGGAGTGGTTCTTGGGGTTCAGGAGATCCAGGGTAAGTGTCAGTGGCTGCGGGGAAGGCGTCGAAGTTGGCTAGGGGGCTGCCGAAGTTAGCCGGGGGGGTGTCGGAGTTAGCCGAAATAGGCGCGGGGCATGGGCAGAAGTTCGGCGGAGCGTCGGGGGTTTTTTGGGGAATCGGGGGGTTGCTGGACAATGTGCAGGGGTCCAGGGGACGGGTCGTGACACCATCTGATCAGAACCAACACTTGTTAACCACACACAGCTCTGACAAGTTCTGCCATTGTGCCCTCAATCCCTGGAGGAGGTCCAGTAGTTAGTATATAAGTTGTAGAGTAGCATCCATTACACTAGTCTTGATATTACCTGTGGTTACCTGTTTTTTATTACATTTTGTTTCTGTTTCTGTCTCTAGTCCTGTGTCTCACTCAATTTATCTCATTTTTGTCTCTGTCTTGTCTTGACTCTGTCTCACCTCATCTATCTCTGTTTCCTTTATTGTTGCCTAAGTTTCTTTTACCCTAATGCTGTTCCAACTGTAGCTATAGCAGAAAGAGCTGATCATGCTTCACCTGGGTCAAGTTCTCAACCTTTGCTTCCCTTGACTATTCTGACTGCATCAATTGCTATGATCAACACAGCATCAACTGTTTCTCCATCAAATTCTTCAACCACTACACCTATAACATTGAGTCCATTCATTGCTATCACTCTGACTCCAAGTTCTGATACTGTTACAACATTGTCTTCAACAAGCTCTGCTAGTTTATCTTTTCAACTTTGAATTATTCTTTGTGATGAACTTATCTCACAGACTCCTTGCCAACTGCTCTTTCCAAACCAAATCCAGCTTCTTCTATCAATACACTGTCTGAACCATCTCATGACCTGTTTGGAGCATGTTTTACTACACCACTACTTCAACATGTCCCTGTCAATATATCTGTAACCTATGCTATTGTATTGGCACCACCTCTGCTGGCTATTCAGCCATTGAAAACTTTCCCACAGCACTGCAGCTACCTCCAATAGTCCTTAACTTTGGCACAATGTGAGCTCTTTGAGGACACTGCAGTCAACAACTCATGCTACAAAGGAGACTATTGTGAGGAAGTCCAAGAAGGCATTGGCAGGAATGCCAAGTATGTCACCCTTGATTGACTCTTAGTAAATTTCTACAAGTATCACTTATTGGAGCAAATGCAAATATGAGTGGATTTAGTATGTTACTGGACTGGCCACCTAACAACTCCTATCTCCCTTTTGTCTTGTACTAGTCAGCCCTTTATAGTCATTGGACCCTATTTCTCCTTTTGACATATTGATAGTCATTACTGCTTAGCATACCTGGGCTGCTTACCACATATAGTATTAGTCATAGCATAGCTACAGATTTAGTATATAAGCCAGTCACAAGGATAGAATATCCTTTGACTGATCAATAGCAGTGTTCCCCAGATCTATTGAGTGAACTAATTGTGAGAACCCCAGCATTGCTGCCTTGCTTGGCTTGCTGTACTCACTCCTTGCCTGCCTCTTAGCCACTGTTCTGCTCCTTTGATGCTCACTTGTCACCTGTGCCAGCTTGCTCTTGTTGGGTTTACTCATAGAGTGTTTGTTCCCTTCACACCTTTGACTGGTTTGGAGCAAATGCTAATCTGATTGCTGATAGATGTATATTTATTTGTGCCACTCACTACTTCAATGCATCCACTTTCATTGAAAGAAGCTTAGTTTTTATGGACACTGAAGTCATATTAGTCTACTACAACAAGTATGATCAAGTGTTATTAAAACCAATAGTATAATTATGCAATAGACAATGAGCCAAGATTCTGCTTTCTCCTGCTCAACTTGACTAGCTTAGAGCTCAGAAAATTGAATGTAAGCAAGAATATCTTGGCAGAGCAATTTGTCTTGATTTGCCTTGTTTTTGCCAGACCAACTTTTCACTGGGCCTTAACAGAGGACCATCAACTTTACACATTCTATATCAACACTGCCTTTTAAAGCTTTTTCCATTTGTTTGGGTATAGCATTCTGTAAAGGATTCCATCCATGTGCAGGAGCAAGTCTTGGGATAGAGTTTTGTAAAGGAGCATCCTACCCTTCAAGCAAAACAGTTTCAAGAAATCACCATAGAAAATGGATCATCATCATCAGCTGGCTGGCTAATTGATCTTGAAGAGCCAGAAGTGGTGCATATAGATTAATGATTATTTCCAAGTCTCAAATCCCCAGATCCCATAGATTGATTAATGCCTCCAGTTGGAAACATGCAATATTTGGTCATGTTGTGTCAAAAACATGTGAGGCATGAAAAACAGTGTCCACTAAATCATGTTTGGCCTTTTCTACACCTGCATACTATCTGGCACCTTTTACACATAGTCAAAAGATGGTATGAATCTATTCAAGAAGTCTACCCTAATTTCCTTAAAAAAACCCATTCAAAGTGTTAAAAACAGCTGATTTACCCTAAAAGGAAGGTTATTGATCAGTGCTTACTTATAACCTTCCTTCCAGGACTTGTCACATAAAGAGATACAAGCTACAGTCTGTGCCTTCAGCATGGGCCTATATGTCAAAAACAGCTGAGTTACCCTAAAAGGAAGCTTCTTTGTCAGCACTTACTCATTGCCTTCTTCCCAGGACTTGTCTGATATATTATAGATGAGCTACAGTCCATGCCAAAGGCATGGACCTGTAGCTCTTGCTTCATACCAGACCCAATCTCACTTCATTCATTTAGGTCCTTGATATTCTACTCAATGCTTAGTCCTAGACCCAACCTCACTTTGTTTGGTTAGGTCCTCAATATTATACTCAATGCTTAGTCCCAGACCCAACCTCACTTTGTTCAGTTAGGTCCTTGCATTCCAAACTCAATGCTAAGTCCCAGACCCAACCTCACTTCTTTGGTTAGGTCTGTATTTTGTTGACTAAGTGTTGCTTTTCTCTTACAATTCAATACACTGAGATTTCATGTATAAACCAATCATGTATCTATATTACATCATTAACAAAATACTACAATGTTCATTGGTGTATATTAGAGATGCTGAAAATTATAAAAGTTAGTACTAACCAAGCAATTATTTAAACTGTCACACTTACATTTGTAAACCATTAAGAATATCTATACCACACTGTCAGGCTATATACATTAAGTGCTGAAGTTCATAGAAGTTAGCAATTTGTTGCTTGAATCCAACAAAAGTCACACTTACATTTGTAAACCATTTAATATTTCTTGATAGGCAATATTTGCAGTCCTCCTTGATGTGTTTTCTGGGTCCAAAATCACTTTGAAATGATCTCCTGATGTGCACCAAGAAAGTGCAAATAAAAGTTGGCCATGTGCAAAAGCTCCTGATCAAAGGTCCAATCCAACATGCATGACTGATTGACTCTGAGACTTGTTGATTGTCATAGCAAAGGTCAATCAAATTGTGAATTGTCTCCTGCACAATGGAATCAGCAAATCTTCTTCAGAAATATCCATGTCAATTCTTGGAATCAAAACAATTGATCCTGCAAACTTGGCATCCCCATTGATGATCTGACTCTAGTACCAATGTGGGTGACAATCATTCTTGTCCCACAAAGTCCTTAAGTTGTGTCCAGATTCCTGAGAAGCATGACAGAAACACCAATCTTCAGAGCCAATTTAGCCAAAGGTAAACTGCTGGCTCTGAGAGAGTTGAGGTATTCCATTGCATACAATCAAAGACCATTAGGATTCTGTCAGGGGACTTCCATTTCCAACCTCCACAGTTGTTCCAATGCCTCTGCAGCTTGCTCAACATCTCCAGGGCTTGTGTAATGGCAACCTCTGCAGGCTGTGGCTCAATCACACAACTGGCAAAGGGAATTCCAAAGTCTATTCAGTACTGTACAGTGTCTACTGAGATAACTACTCACCTGGCAAAGAGAAATCCAAAGAGAACAAGTCTGGGGATTCCCTAGGCCAGGTGTGATGCTTCAGAGGCTCTAAGCAACTGTAAAGTATGACAGAGAAAAAAGACAAAAGGAATGTGTCAGCAATTGGTCAGCAGTTACATAAGCTAGTGGCAGTGTCAAAGGGGCCACACTTGTCTGAATTATTGACTGAGAACCAGTGCAGGCTGAGGGCTGAAACTAGAACCAATAGATAGGAAAAAGGAAGGAGAATGAAGGAAAACTATAATGGGGGAAATCTGACAAGAACTGGAGAAGGAGAAGGGGAAACAAGTGGGACATCCCCTGACCACTTGTTCCAGACTCCTAGAGATCTCTGGAGACCCACAGGACTTTCCATATTACCTCATCAACCACTTCCCCAGAGTTAGGAGTAGCTCCATTCTTCTGTATAGCCATTCCTATGCCTCCACCACCCACTGATGCACCACACCAAGCAGTGGGGATCCTTAGACTTGCCTCTCTGCTAGCTGTGTGACTCAAGTCTGCCACCCCAGAGGTCATCCTTATAGCAGAAGAAGTCTCCTAAAACTAGTCTGGAAGCCCCTCATAGCCACAAGGAACCTCCAACCCTCTATCTGTTGCTTCCCCATCAGGATTAAGCACTGTGGAGTTCTATGTCTCAGCTTGCCAACCTAGACACCTGTCACAACCTGCTCCCTGGACCCCCAACCTTGTTTCCAGCCACCTCACTCCCCTGGAGTTATCCCCAATGCCCCCTCAAACTTTCTCCACCTTTGTCAACCCATGATACTCACTCTGGGTAACTCTGATGCTTCTTTGGCAAACCTTAACAGCCCCCTGATTAACTCCAACACCTTTTCCACAGCCTTTGATGCTTCCCCTGCCTCTCCTGAACTCCTGGAACCTTTACCCACTGTTCCTGACTCTAGCATATGTCACCAACTCATCACTCTGGTTTATCCAACCAACTTCAGAGCATCACAATGACCCCAGGATGATCTCCATCCTCAACTGATCCCATCAGAATATTACCACAGCCCATCCTCTGATCATAATCAACACCTGTTAACTCTGCACAGCTCTGACAAGCCCTGCCACCAGACCCACTGCCCCCTGGAGCTCTCCAGTAGTCAGTATATAAGTTGTAGAGTAGTATCTTATACTCTAGTCTTTATATTGCCTTACCTGATGTGTTTCACATTGTTTCTTCCTCATGTTTCATATTCCATTTTATATTTTCTCTTCACTCAGTCTTCCAGTCTTCACTCAGTCTCCCAGTCTTGTTTTGTCTCTATCTCCATTATTGTCTTGTTATCATTCTGTATCTCTGCTTGAATCTATTTTTATTCTTGTCTCAATCTTGTCTTGACTCTGTCTTGTCTTGTTCCACTCCATTTCCTTTGTTGTGTTCAAGTTCCTTAAACTCTTAACACCATTACAAACCCCACACTTATGATTATGAACCTTGAGCACTCATAAACCAACTCTGGACCTCACTAATTGCTCAGACCCAAGACCCATCAACATCTATTGATCTCCCATCAAACTCTGGCCCTGCTCCCATCACTTGCATAGCCTCCATTCACCCTACACTTCTAATACTTGCTTCCAGACTTGTGCCTAACACTTCTTCCAGTCCAAACCTTCTCCATACCTTGTCTTAGACTTCTCAGGACTACTCCAGACTTGTTCAGACCCCTCCTCCTCACTTATCCTCATAAGTATCTGAAGTCCCAGACCTTCCTCAAACACCAGGTTATTAGTGTAGGACATCCCATCCCCCTAGTAAGGACTTGCCCAGTGTAGCTGAGCCCCTGTAGTCAGCAGAACCTGACATAATATCAAGACTCCTCCTTACTCTGTTTGTGATGTCTACAATTAACTCCATGTATGCTCCTGCTAGAACTCTTGATGTCTATGATTGGCCTATGCTTGAGACCCACTATGATTCATTTTGCCTTGCTCAGTTTGCCAAGGCACATTGAATTGTGGATCTGATGCCAAATGTCCCCTCCACTCTAGTCACACCCCCACACAACAGCTCTCTCCATGAATATCCTCTCTGCTCAACTCCAATTACATCATCTCTCCACCACCCTCTGCTGCACCTCCTGCACCTCTCTCACCCCCTCCACCAGTCCTGCCTCCTACTAAGGCCAACCATGACATCTCCACCCCCATCTCTAATCAACTCCAGCAACAAATCAATCTATCACTTGACAAGTTCTCTAGCACCTCACCAATACTATTCCCCCAACAGTAATGCAAACTCCTGCCAAAGACAATCACTTGCTGGATAAGAACAAGTTACTTTCCCTGCTGACAAACAACAACAAGACCTCCAACCACCAGCCTCCTAGTCCAACACCTCTAAACCTACCTGGCCCTACCCCATCTCAACTGGAATAACTGCACAACTCTGGACCAACTCTCTCCAATGCCACACCTGCCCCAAGTAACAGCACCAACATCTCCACCATCTTGGTGGAGTGCAAAAAGACCACTTTATTGCCAACAAAAACTGCATTGGTTGTTTGGAGGATACTCCTGAAGTCATTCTAGTGCTCAAAGCACCCATGAACCAATGTGGTATCCCAGCCATCTGGTAGGTGGCTGGGCACTGTATCATTCAGACACTTGAGGTCCAACTTAGACTTTCTAGTGTCAATGGCTAACAGCCATCTGGCATTAGCATTGTGCCTCTCCTTGCAACAATGCTCAGCAGTGTTGTCATTAGAATCACTGTCCAAGATACATCATTAAGACATAGGGACATCATCATCATCACTACCTGAGTCAGATGCTGCTGGGGCATCTGTCATTGCTTGGGCAGCTGGCTGCTGAGTGACAAAGAATTCTTTGTCACAGGGATCCTGATGCACTGGTGGCCTATACTCCTGAGGAAGCACATCAGGCATAACATAGGTGCTCAATTTGAAGACCTCAATCATGCCAGCTTCCACTCCCTGAGGAACATTTGCCAGAAAGGGAAATGTCAGGGGATGTCTCATTCCACCTTTGTCCTGTTCTCCCTCCTTATGGTTTTCCTTTACTCTCCTCTGCTTTCCCTATCTGCTGGTCCCAGGTCTAGCCCTCAGGCTGCACCACTTCTCTGTCCACAATTCTGACAAGTGTTGCCCCTTCCACATGGCCTCTTATCAGACCTCTGCATTGTTTCCTGTCTTCTGGGCCTACTGCTCATTGTAGGCCTCCCATATTTGGACTACAAGTACTTTCAACCAAGGGCTATCTTTTGGTTATATTGGGAGGTGGTCATGTGCCAGGAGTCTGGAGATAGAGGCTATTTACAATGGATTTTTACTTTTTGATTGGACTCTGGATTTGGTTGTTGTTGGGTGTTTTTTCTAGAAGCTCTAGAGTAAATTTTCTGAACACTGGCATTGGGGATCCTTAGACTTGTTCCCTTTCAATCTCCCCCTGCCAAGTGAGTAGCTAGAACTGTAGAACTTCTTGTAGATACTGAATAGACTTTGGATCTCCCTCTGCCAGTTGTGTGATTGAGCTACAGCCTCCAAAGGTTGCCCTTACAGCAATCAGGGTGGTAACAACCATAGAGTCATCTGTCTCTGTTGACACAACAGCTGGTTTTACAGTACCAGCCTGTTTTGTAGAGGGCCTTGATGATCCCTCCCTAGTTGCTGCTGGTTTTGGCAGCTTCACTTGAGCTGCCACTGGTTTCAATGGCCCAGCAGTGGGCAATACTGCCTTGAAATTGGAGTGCTTGTCTATCCTCTGGTCATTACTAGCAGGCACCACATCATTGTAGGGCACAAGTGGTGCCCTCTGAGTTGAGGATCCCTTGACAAACACAGAAAACTCAGTATGAGCCTTCTTTGCCTCTGGAGAGTTAGGAGGGGAGGCTACATGCTTCCCCTTCCCCAATTATGAATGGAAGAGGTCTGCCTGGGCCTCATCCAAATTTGATTTTGAACAGTATCAAGTTTATTCAGAACTTGAGCTAGTGCTAGCTGCACTACAGGGTTGTTGGGGGCATCAGCACCAATGTCCTCTGGAACTCCAGCTTTGTGAAGCTGCTGGAGCAGGTGAGTGATTTGCTCATCTGCAGCAGTTTAAGGCTTGGGCTCTTTTGCTTTGCCCTTGTCCTTCTTCTTTGCAGAGAAGCATTGTTCAATCATCTTCCAGGCAGTTGACAAAGGAGTGCTACTCTCCTGTGCTAGTGTAAATAGCAATGTTGCAGTCACCTTGCCTTTTCCTTTGCTAGTTGAGGTGGCATCTGGTTGCTCCAATGCACTCAACAATGAAGAAGGGATGTCTGATGGACATACTACAGTAGGCAATGGCAGATACAACTGTTGAAGAGGTGCCAACAACTGCATCAGAGCTGTAATTGATTCTGGGCCTTTGTCATCAACCTCCATTGCCTCTGTTGACAATACTGCAGGGACCAAAATCCCTACTTGTGACAACATAGTGGCAGGTTGTTGTTGACCTGCCATGCCTATTGTACAGCTGGGTCCAGCCATTGGAGGTGGGGCCACAACAAATTGTAGCATCACATACTGTTGGAACTCCTGGGACCACACTGCTTGTGCAGCCACAGGGTACCCAAAGTTGAACTAAGGGGGGGCTGGTGGTCCTCCATGTCTGGCTTGACTGGCATGGAGGGGGAGTAACTTCCCTGAAAGCAGATGATTGTTCCCTTTTGCCTGCTGACACAGTTGACATGTGGTACAGAACATGTGAGCATCTGCAACCACTGTTGGCCACCAATACCAAGTGTCCCACTACACTGTGTTCTTGCTCAAGCACACTTGTTACTAATTCTTGATTGCAAGGTATACAAAGTATCTTGTAGCCCAAGAAATTGGTCATCCAAATGAGCTTATCATGTAGCCAGAAGGGTTTGTAGTCCTTTGGTTGAGTTAGAATCCCAGCAAAGAGCTTGTCTTTGCTATACAGCAACTGGATTTGACAAAGGAATTTGCTGTCTTTCCTGCTGTCTTTCCTGTCTTGAGGTTGCAGAGACTGGGCCATCCCCAAGATGGCCTCTCTAAGAGGCATATTGACTTCATCACTCTCAGTCTTGGACCCACATTGAGCTTGGGCTGAATCTCCCTTGCCATCATCACTGGCAGCAAGCAGCTGTGCTTCCTCATCACAAATTTTGTGATGATCCCACACTTGCCTGCTTCTATGGCTATGTCCATTGCAGAGAGTGCATATCTGATCCAGCTGTGCTTGCATCTCTTGCAAGTGCATTGGGAGTAAATCATCTCTCTCTGGGTCAATACACACATCTGTGCATACATAGTCATAGATATGGTGTATGTGTCAAGGAGAGTTGCTTTCAAAGTAGTGCAATAAGCAGTCCACTACCTTATTGAGCTCTCCTTTCACATAAGTGATGTCAAAATTAAATCTTGACATATAGTCTGTCCACCATTGTTGATGCAGTGACAGATTCTGTTAAGTTTTGAAGAACTCAAGAGCCTTATGATCTGTTATCACATGGACCTTGTACCCCAGAAACTTATCCTCCCACTTGAGGAGGGCTTCTAGGATATCCAAGGCTTCTAGTTTATGCATGGCATAATTTTGTTGTGTACTAGTGAACTTTTTAGACATGAATCCAGCTGGCCAACATTTTTGCCAGCTTGGACCCTGTCCATACATAGCTGTGATGCCTGTCTTCAGGCATTGCAGATCAGCCAGATATGATCCTTGTGCCAAGGATCAATTGGGCATATCACTGGAGTTTTGGCACAGATCCTTTTAATTATGTTAAAACACCATTGGTGAATAGGTCACCAATAAAATGGCAACCATTCTGCATCATGGCCATTAATGGCCCAGTATATGCAGAGACATTAGGCAAGAAATTCCTAATGTAGTTCACCAATCCTACAAATCATTGGATGTTGTTGTAGGTTCTAGGAGTGTGCCACTCCTGGATCCTATTCAACTTCTCCATATTAGGGTGTATATCCTGCAAGTCAATCACATGGCTGAGGCACTCTATGTGCTTGGCATATAGCTTGCACTTCTTACATTTGAAGTAGAGCTTGTTCTTGCATAGTCTTTCAAAGACTACTCTGACATGCTGTTCATGTTCCTCAATAGAATCTAAAAAGATGAACATATTGTCTAAGTACACATGCATCCACTTGCCAATGATGTCCCTAAAGATGGATGTCATCAAGCATTGGAACATGGCTGGTGCATTACAGTTGCCAATCTGCATGATATTACTGTGACATGTTCCAGTAATGGTCATAAACACAGTCTTTGGTATGTCTGATGTATGTATCCTCACTTGCTCATATGCATCTGTGAGGTTAATCTTTGACCTCACTGGCACACAAGCTACATCTTCTCTAATATCCTCTTAGTCTAGTAAGGGCATTATGTTCTTAATGGTATTGTCATTGTGTTGGTGCACATTTAATGCTGTCTGCAGGGACCCATCCTTTTTGAGGATGCACAATAATGGTGTGGCCTAGTCAACCACACAAGGTTCTCACTACTTAACATGCACATAGCAATCATATCTATTCTGCAATTGCTGCTGAAGTGACTTAGGGCACCTTGGCATGAAGTATGAGTACTATTTGGTCTCATCAATGAGATTTATCTCATGATTCACTTCCTGCCAGGGAGAAAGCTCCTCCTGTGTTTCATTGGCAATGTCCTGGAACTCTTTGTACCACTGCTGTCAAAGGCCAGGAATACTGCTCTCTGTTAGCTTGGAAGGCAATGCCTTCCTCCTATCTATTCTCAGTGAAGAGTGACACTCTTCCTTGGCCAATTTCACTGGTGGCACAGGCTTTGCATACTTGTCATGCAAGGCTATCAAACAAATCTCTGATTTGTCCAGTATGTTTAACTGAGCAGAGCAATAGCTTGTCTTACTTCTTGCTTCTGTCCATAAGTATTCAAACTTGCTAGGCTTGGATATTTCATCCTCCATAGCCATTCTGTATATTTCATCATTAGGGGTCAGTCTTCTTACCCCTTCCTGCTGCATCAGGTCAGCTATAACCTGATTTTACTCCTGCAGCATTTGTGAGTTGTACACCCATTCAAGGGTAGGCTTTGGAATTGGTCTATCCCAAATCTTCCATTCCCTTGCTGTTGAAGGGTCAACTCAATCCTTCTGGCATACTCTCCTCCTCTTCTAAAGAGTACTCTTTTGGTACTCTTCCTCCAAGATCAGTAGCAATGGGTGGTCCTTGGGTAAACTTTTGGTCACTCAAATCTCATCCCCATCTGCTACCTCCTCTATGGTGGGCCACTGAGTCTACCAGGGAGTCAGGGCTGCTTGTCATGCCATTATTCCACAGTGCAAAGGCATCATGCATAGCCATTGGCATCTTGCAGCTCCAACTTGTGAGCTGGAGTTGCCATTCCATTAATGACCACCTGGTCATTTGCAAAATCAAGGAGGGTCTTATGGTTCCTCATGAATGGTGTCCCTACAATCATGTCATAGTAATCAAAGTTTGCAATGTCCACATAGACATTGCAAATTGCACTTGAGACCTTTATGGTAACCCTGGCACCATACTTCACTATGGAACAACTTCCAATTGTTCTTAGCTGCAGGGTGATGGGGGTGGCCAGTGGTGCTACCCATATTCCACCCACATGAGCAAATGATGGTGTGATTCCAGAAGTAGTACTCCATGAGTCCCACAGCATCCATGCCCAGTGGCCATTCACCTCCACCCAAGTGACAAGACATTCTTTGTCTTGTGCTGGCAGCACTAAGCAGTCCATGGCATCTTTAAATGCCACAAGCCACACTTTTCACATACAAACCTTGTTACTAGGTTCTCTCCCCCTATGCTTGCCAGTATGGACCTCTGTGAGGGCAAACAGTTCCTTACTGTCACTACCACAAGTATAGTACTTGTTGTTATATGTTTCCAAATTAACATACTCTTTCCCCTGCTCCTGAGTCCTGTCAGACTCAAATGCATCATTGACATCAGCCTCAGCAGGCTCTTTGTCCTGCTTGTTGCAGCTCCCTACATTTGCTTGCAAAATGAGTGGACTTCCTGGCATCCTTGCCCAGTTGGCCTGATGCATAACTGCTACATTCTTCCCTGCAGCAACATGCTTCCTTGCTGCCTGCACTGCAGGCACAGGTTGGGGAGGCCCCTAGCCCATACTGCCTCTTGGCTGCATAGGTCTCAAGGCCACATGCATAGCAGGCCTCTTTGCTGACCCAGACAGCTGTGACTGACTATGTTGTCTAGTCACCTCTATCCTTTTAGCAAGTGCAGTCCCAATTGCTGAAGACTGCACTGCTGCTAGCAACAGCTGCTGTCCTGACTAACTCTTATTGCTGTGCTCTAAGTAGTGCATCTCATAGGCCTTAGCTTTGAGACAAATTCCTTGACTGGGTTCACTTTGGGCACCAGTCTACTGTTATGTATTAGCACCACAAGCATTTCAGAGGGTATCCCTCTAAAAACCACTTATGAATAGTGAATGTGTCAGGAAACACAGCCATGTTTTGAGCATGGTTGAGCAAGGCATCATAGAAGTGCTGCACCCCCTTTTCAACTGCATATACCACATTGCATGCATCTTGCATTGTTGAAGGCTGTACAATTATATAGTCCAAGGATCATGTCCTCAAACCTCCAGTGGGACTGGGCCCTATTGACATGTATCACATGTTGTAGGTACTACTTCAGCACACCCACAGCTAGAAGGTCCATCAAAATCAGGACTTTCTTGTGATTGTGCCCATCTCCACCATACTGAGCTATGGTGTAGAACATGCAGATGCTCATTAGCCAGTCTTCAAGTTTGCTGAACTTGGCAGACCCTGCATAGGGGGTGATCATTTTTGATGGATCATTCTGTCTTGGCTTGAGTTCTTCTAGTGTTGCCAGTCATACTGCAAGCAACTGCTCCATCACAACCCTCAGACAATCATGCATAATCTAGCAGTGATATTTGTGGGCTTCTTCTCCTCCTGAAGTAGCAAAGCATTCATGGTGTTGTGGCAGCATTGAAACCTGCTGTAGCTGTATCTTAGGGAGGACTGTAGTCCTCCTTCTTACAGCTCTGCATTCCACACCATTGTCCTCACCAGAAGGGCCATTGCCTGGTCATCCTGGGCCAGGTGGACCCCCTTCCAGGGGTGGTGGTGGTCCATAACCAGGGAAAGGTGGTCCTCTTCCTAGACTTCCACCTTCTCCTCCTAGCCCCTGCAGTCCACAGTGTGGCATTGAGGGCAGAGAGGACACAAGATCACTGTCTGGTGATCTTCATCCCAGTTCTCCTCTGCCCACAATTCTTTCCTCAGACCAGTTCAAAGGAGCCTTTGCTCCTTGACCTGCATAACTTTGGGACTCCATGGGGCTTTGTTCAGTTCTAGCATGGTCATTTCTGAGAGGGGAGCAAGAATCTTGCTCCTCCTTCTTAATTAGCCTGGTTTGTTCTGGTGGAACATACTCCTTTAGCCACACATCATAGGCAGTATTCTTCTGTAACACCACTCCCTTATCATCCATGTAGGACTGTCCAAAGTTCTCCATATCCCCATTGCAAAATTGCTGTAGGGCAATCTGATGTTCCCAAGTCAGTGCCCTCCATGTAGATCCACTGAGTCTATGCCACACCATGGGCTGCTCTACTATAACCACCAACCCTGCATCAGTAGATGCCAAGTCTGGTGCTCTGATTATGCCCAATGTGGCCCATTGCTGATGGCCCACTGCAGCCTGCCTAGCTGTGTAATCATGTGGTGTTTCACCAGGCTGCTGCAGTGCTTGCAACAGAGTCAATGCTTTGTTGGCTGGGAATAATTGGGGTATATAAGCCTCACCAAGATATGGTGATGGCATTGCAGACAATGCCTGTGACTCCTGTAGCTTCTTTTTCCAGAGGTAATCCATTACCTCATGTGCTAAGAAGAGCATGTAAGTACTCATGTACTTCACTGGATCTGTTGGGATCATGGCATCTCCCAATGACATCTGAATTGCAATATGTTTAGCTACTCTAGCAGCTAAACATTGCTGAGTTGAGGTCTTGGAAACTTCAACATGGTTTTGCCAGAACACCATTACCCTTCTATGAAGGATGTCATCTGGATGAGCCTCACCATCCATATCAGAGGTGTTTCCAACATCCTCTAGTATTGTCTCAATAAACACTGCTGGGGCTGCTAATTGTATACCCAGTGTGGGACCAGCTCTCAATCATACAGGGCTGTGTGCCCTGTAAGAGAAGTCCTCTTCACTCCTCATTGGTGTACTCACCATTGAAAGAAGTCCTCTTCACTCCTCATTGGTGTACTCACCATTGAAGAGTCAAGCTGACCTTCTACAACATCTGAAAAGGATTAAAGTCCTTCCAGCCTTGGTGCTGTGGGCACATACATAGGGATTTTCTCCTTTTCTGCAGCCACCATAGTGCCTCCTGGCTCTACTGTTGGGTATAGTCAAGTAGAGGGCCCTTGAGAGCCCTCCACTATGACACCCTCCTGACCATCTGCAAGTGGTCATACCAGAGTAACTGTTAGCAGGCCTCCTGGCATCACAGCACTCTCCCTGCCCCTGTCATGGTGTGACATGGCAGATTCTGACATCCCCTATGGAGCACTCTTCAATGCTCCATTGAACTCTGTCTCAGACCTAGGCCTGAGCACCTGACCTTCCATGGTCACCACAGTGCCCATTGTGGAAGGTGCACATCCAAAATTTTAATGTGCTGATTGTAACTAGTGGCAGTGAGCTTCTTTTTACAGAAGTTTGAGTTCCTGCTTTGCAAACAAGTCAATGCTTGTTTGACTTAAAAAAATGTAACATTTCCCTCATGGCTCACACAGCTTACAGTTCACACTCCATAAGTCAAAATCAGTTGTTAGGTCTGTCTATGAAGTATGAAGTAAGGCACTGCCTTACATAAGTAAAGGTATAGTAGTTTTAGGGATAGCATCATGTGATGCTATCTATATAGTTAAATAATCAATATAAATAATGCAAAGTAAGATAGTAATGGCTGCTCCATTACATGATAGCAGCCAGGGAGACCTTACAGCATCAAGAGGAAGCACAAGCAGAGGGAGAGGAATGGGTTACAGGGGAGGAGTTACAGGGGAGGAGCTACAGGGGAGGAGCTACCCATTGCATTGATGGCCAATAGCCCCTATGCATACCTAGCAATGATGGCAGGCTCAGATGGGAATGAAGACATGCACATACTGAAAACATACTTGGAAGCAATGAAGAGACCAGACCTCTGGAAACTGGCAATAGACAAGGAGCTAAGAATGATGAGAGACTGAGGTGTATTTGAATTGGTCAAGGAGTCTACAGTCTCAAAGGATAGTGTTGCTAGTAGTTGTACACTAACAAACTTAATGCCAAGGGAGAGGTGACAAGATGGAAGGCACAGTTAGTGGCAAAAGGGTACTCCCAGGTGGCAGGAAAGAACTTCAATGAAACTTATATGGCAGTTGTTTGGCTCAAATCACTTTGCATGTCTGTGACAATAGTGGCACAGGAGGCACAGGAGGGATTGCACATATGGCAGGAAGACTTTATCTCCACTTATCTGAACAGTATACCAGAACATGAGGTCTACATGTGCTTGCCTCCAGGTTTCCCAGGAGAGAGGAAATTGGCACAGCTCCAGAAAGCCATTTGTGGACTCTGTCAGGTTATACTGATCACAGGGGCTCAGCTTAACTGGATGAGTCCTTACTAGGCAGATACAATGTTCTGTGCTTATAACCCAGCACTCTAGGGTGGTCTGGACTTCAGATACTTGCAAGAATAAGTTGAGGGAAGCAGTCCAAGCAAGTCCAGAGTAGTCTGACAAAGTCTAAGACCAGGTACAATAAGTGTTGGAATTGGATGGACATCAGGCACAGGTCTGTAAGCAAATATACAGACTGTGGGGCAAGTGGAGGCTACATGACTTATGGGAGCAGAGCCAGATTTTGATAGGAGATAAATTAAGAGTGATGGGTTCCAGAACCAAGTGTAGGGCAAGGTCCAGATTTACTTATGAATATTGTAGGGTTATAACATGTGTATGGAGTTTGTAATGACATTAGGACTGAAAGGTACTTAGAAAAAATAAGGGAAAACAGAGACAGGTGAGATGAGATGGAGTTGAGGCAAGACAGGGATGAGAAAGTGATAGATTCAACCAGATGTGAGACACAAGGTAGAAACAGAGAGAAGACTGGAAGACTGAGATAAAGATGAAATGTAACAAAGAACACAAAACACAGGTAACCAAGTAAAGCAATATCAAGATTAGAGTAAGGGGTACTACTTTACAACTTATATACTAGCTAATGGAACTCCTACAGAGGCATACACCTCATCCATTGCTCAACTAAAAATCCTCCTCCAGTTCTGGGAGTGATGTGCAAGCACTAATCTCCTCCAGAGTCAACTTTGACTTGTCTGGTGATGGAGCTCCAGCAGCATCCTTTGCAGCCAACAGTTGCAGAAGGAGCTCCTCCTGCTCCACCATAGAGAGCTAGCATACCTCCAGACCCAAAGAGCAGTGTCTTGCAAAATGCCCAGGCTTCTTGCATCTCTGACACAGTAATGGCAAGGTGTGGAGCTTTCAGGCTGCATCCACATCCATGGGGATGCCTGGCAGCAAGGGGCATGGTACAGGGATGGCTGTAGTAGGGGCAGGCATTGGTCAAGCAGGCACAGGGTACTGGAGACTGATGACTGGCACAGGGTGCTGTGTGAAGTGCATGTGGTGGAGCTCCTGTTGAATCTCCATGAGTTGCCACTGATCCCAAGCTACCTCATACCATGAAGCAATCCCCTTGTTGTCTGGGCAGCCCTCTGCAAGGTTGTCAATGCATTCTACTAAGGTGGGGTGAAGGCCATTCTGAAAGGTGAGGCAGTGCATTCTTTGTTGTTGAGGCTTTGGAGTTCAAGATGGTCAGGTGTTGAGTTTGTGACAATGAGTCCAGAGAAGTGATGGCAGGGTTCTTTGCTTCCTTCAGAGAATATGTCAGCAAGTTAACAATACTCTGAAGAAACTACTTTGTATAGAATTCTCTTTTTCCTATAGTTTGTTCCTGCACTTGGGTGTTCTTTTGGTAAGGATGGTGTGATTGGTAGTCTAAGGGCAGAAGTCCCATCTTGTGAAATGTGTGTAGAGGGGGTGGCATTGAATATTTGGATGCCAGGAGTTCCAGATCAATTGGGATGGGGTGTAATGTAATAGTGGAGGGGTCTGGAGTTGTCTAGCATTGTGGGTTGGGGTGCCATGGTCCTTACATTGATTTCTGGGGCTTGCTGAGGAGTGTCTTTAGGGTGTGTTCAAGGAGGCTGTGGTGGAGGTGCATCTTCCTCTGTTCTTTGACCATCTTGAGGTTTGGAAACTTCCTTGTATTGCTCTGGAGTTGCTGCAGTTGGGTCAGAGGTGTCAGGGCCTTAGGGGACTGGAGAGAGAGGTAGAGAGGGGAGCATCTGTGCTTGGAGACTTCAGTGCAGAGTTTGTCCAGTCAGATGTTGGGCAGGGTCAATGGCTAGGTAAACCAGAGTGGTCCTAGCTGATTCCAGAGTTTGGGGTGGAGCACTGGTTTTGCAATCTTGACTTATTGAGGAGGGTTGTCAGGAGTGGTGGTTGATTCCAATGATGGTGGGGTTTACTTTGGAGGGTTGATGTCCTTGGAGTTGGCTAAGGGGATTGTGTGGGGGTTGTATTGTTTTTGGGAGGAGCATCAGAGGCTGATGCTGTTGATTTGGGCAGAGGCAGTGCTATTGGAGAGTTGTGTGCTCAGATATTGGTGGTGCATGGACTTTGATGGAGCTGTGAGAACACTCAGAGATATCTCACATATCCCCACACTACAAATTACTGTACTGATGAGCTCCCCAAGGAATGCCCATGAATCCTGAGCAGATATGGCTGATTCTGAAGCTCATTCACGACAGCAGATCAAAGGTTACAATGAGGGAGTGGATTCATGCTGCTCTCCTCCTTCAGGAGTTCCATTGGATCTCCTATACACCTCCAAATTTGAGAAACCACACCATGCAGCAGGTCATGGAGCTGACCCCAGCAGAGTTGGAAAGATCTCTGCCCAAAGGGGACTGTCATTGCATACCATTTCCCTTACTTTCACATTTGTTGGCCATGCTTGGCCACACAGATAACAATACACAGGGAGCAGGACTTAATTAAGTCCCAATCAGCTGTCACTTTGACATTGATGCATGGGCACAGTACATCCTGCACCACAGCCACCCAGGTTCACAGAACCTGTACTCAGGCATAGCTATTGATGCCTCATTGTGCACAGACCAACATTCAGTTTTTGGTTACATTTTGAGTTGGGCACTGGCCCCAACTACTCTGCATACACAAACAGCCTATATGAGGCTGTTTGCTATGGTGGTTGCTCAGCTGCAACTCTATCAAGAGGTGGTCAACAATCACCAATCCAGTGTAGAAGAGTTAACCAAATTACTTCCTACACTTTCACTCTGTGTAGGCTGCAAGTGCTGCCTATGCAAATTAACAATTTGCGTGAGATGGAGGTGATATGTCACCTTCTGGCCAACTGCATGCCTCCCTCCTGAGTAAATCATACATATACCTATGGCATACACTTCCTTGATCACCATTGGTCTAGGAGTGCAATTCACATGGACTTGTTCATGTGAGTTGACAATGAATGCCATTGTTGACTCCAAACTATTGGAGTGCCCTCTGCAGTACAGGGGTACAATGGGTGGTATGTCCCCACCACTGACAACTGGGAGTGCTTCTGCATGCTCCTCCAAATCCATGAGAGCAGAGGCCACTCCCCTCTTGATGCAGCTGAATGGCTGCACTATAGTGAGGAGGGTATCTTTACTCACCTCTTGCACTGACCAGCAGAGGTAGTGAGAGCAACATTGGCAGTTGCAGTAGAGCCCTCATTGGTGGCTCCTTCTGTGAGTGCAGCCCCAACTGAGGAGGGGCCTTTGTCATCAGTGGCTGCAGCCACCACCAACCCAGCATTGAGCTCTGGTGCATCCTCAGAGGATGCCCCCTCAAAGGAGTCCATGAAATTGAACTATGTTGACAATTCTGCATTGTGTCAGGTTCTGCTGACCACAGAGGCTCAGCTACACTGGGCAAATCCTTACTAGACAAATGTGATTCCCTACACTGATAACTGGGCACTCAGAGAGAGTCTAAGTGTGGGGGACTTGTGAGGGCAAGCAATGGGGAGTAATCCAAACAAGTCCAGGGTGGTCCAGAGAAGTCTAGGACAAGTTGTGGAGGAAGGGGCAAACTTGATGGGGCATCAGATACAAGTCCAGAAGGAAATATTGTGGGTGTGGAGTAAGTGGAGGCTATGCAAGTGATGGGAGCAGAGCCAGAGCTTGATGGGAGATTAACAGAAGTTGATAGCTTTTAGGACAAGCAAGTAGCAAGGTCCAGAGTTGGTTTAATGAATGTTCAGGGGTTGTAATTGTAAGTGCAGAGTTCATGAGGGCATAAGGTCCAGAGAACTTGGACATGATAATAGAAACAGAGTCAAACAAGACAAGACAGAGTTGAATGGAGCAAAATGGAGTCAAGATGAGATTGAGACAAGAACAAAAATAGATTCAGGTGGAGATACAAAACAATAACAAGAACAATAACAGAGATAGAGACAAGATGAGACCAAGAGACAGAGGTAAGGCTGGGAGACTGAGAGTAAAGGGAAACATAACACAGGACACAAACCAAGAGATAGAAACAATTAGAAACACATCAAGTAAGGCAATATCAAGACTAGAGTACAAGGAGCTACTCTATAACTTATATACTGACTACTGGAGAGCTCTGGGGGACAGTGGGTGTGGCAGTGGGGCTTGGCAGAGCCACATGGGGTTGATGGGTGTCAGTTGTGATTAGGGGGTGGGCTGTGGTGATATTCTGATGGGATCAACTGAGAATGCAGATTGTCCTGAGGTTGTTGTGGTACTCTGGAGTAGGTCAGGTGAACCAGGACAATGAGCTGGTGATGTACAACAGAGTCAGGAGCAGCAGGGGAGGGTTCTTAGGGCTCTGGACAGTCAGGGGAAGTGTTGATGGCTGCAGAGAAGGCATTGGAGTGGGCCAGAGGGCTGTTGGAGTTTGCCAGAGAAGTGTTGGAGTTACCTGGAGTGGGCGCAGAGGGTGTACAATGGTTGGAGGGTTTGAGGGGGGATTGGGGGGGACCTCCAGGGAAGTGAGTGGGCTGGGAATGAGGTTGGGGGTTCAGGGAGTGGGTTGTGACACATTGACCATGACTGCCCAACCAGTGACAACTCCACAAGTTGTCCCCAGCCCCATGGAAGTAATCATAGTGACTAACATTGCTACTTCTACTGCCCCTGAGGCTGGATCCAGTGACTCCAGTAATGTGGCTAATGCTGTATTGGAGCACTGGGTAGACATCATGAGGAACAAGAAAGCAGAGGCCTCAAAGATGGATGAACAAGCAGGGTGAGCTACCATTGGAGCTCACAATAGGAAGATAAATACACTCAAGCACTAGGAGCCCACATTCTGCACTTAATACAGTTGGACAGCATGCTGAGATAGATTGTGTCCAGATAGGATCATATAGCCCTACCAAAGTTATAACATAGGAGTTTATGCTTGAATTACAGGGCACACTTTGAGGTGGGATGCCATATCCCACCCCTTTCTATCATTACTTCATTTTTTGGGGGTGAAGTGAGTCCATTGATGGACTCAAAAGGGGGGTATGTAATGGAGTGGCTGTTACTATCTTACTTTGCATTATTTATAATGATTATTTAACTATATGGATAGCATCACATGACACTATCCCTAAAACTACTATACTTTTACTTATGCAAGGCAACACCTTACTTCACACTTTATAGACAGACCTAACAACTGGTTTTGACTTACAGAGTGTGAACTGTAAGCTGTGCAAACTGTAACAGAAATGTTACATACAGTGCCAGGGTGGGCCTTGTGAGGCACAAGGATTGTTGTGATGGCTGTGCAGTAGGTGGCAGTGCCTGTGTTGGCTGGGGTCAAATAAGTGCTTGGCTATTGTCAGGGGTAGCATTGATGACATGGTTTGGGTGGATTGGGCCAATTTCTGCTCTGATCCTCAGGGCTACTGGTTGGCATGTGGGAAGTATGTTGTGTGCAGTTTGTGACAGGACTGCCACATCCATTTGTTTCTGTAGTGCTTGTTCATCCTCATTTTCATTTAGGATTGTGAGTGACCAGTGCTCCATTCCATTCTCAAAGATAACATCTCATGATGTAATGATGGATTGGGCACCTTGGTTGAACAGTTGATACCCACTATTTGCATAGCTGACCAAGCAAGTTCTGACTGAACAAGAATCCAGTTTTGATCTGACCAGTTCTTCCAGCACCTTTGCCCAAGCAAGGCACCTCCAAAGTCTCAGATTATCTTTGATGACAACTGGTCCAAGCTTGTTCTGGGATGATACTTGGGTGTCTCAAAGATGAAAGTAAGTTCCTTGTGTACATCTGAGCTGCTGCCACTTTGGCCCACAGTTCTTTTGGCAACCCACTCTCCATGAGCATACAGTGTACTCCCTCAAGAATTGTGCAGTTAGCCCTTTCTGCCAAATCATTCTGTGCATGTGCATACAGAGTGGTGACCTTTAGAACAGCTGTGACCTGTCAGGTATGCCATCCAGAGTTTGTTCACCCATTCACAACCTGCATCTGCTCTTACTTTGCAGAGTTTCCTCCCTGTCTGATGCTCTGACTCCAGGTGGTATGACTCAAAGGCCATCAGGATTGTCACCACATCTTTCCATGATAGGAAGTACTCTGACAAATGTGAGGAGCCACCATCAACTGCCACCACCATGTACATGGCCCCTCCCAGGGACATTACACTAGATGGACCCCATAGGTTGATATGAATTCAGTCATTGGGTACACCTTCAGGAGTGTGATCAGCATTGTAGGGTCTGCATGTGTGTTTCCCATACATGCAATCTTTGCAAATGCTTGGTATGGACAAATTGCCCTTGATCACAAGGCCATCAACTAAGTTGTTTGCCAGCACATTACAAATGGTCTTGACACTTGCATAGCCAAAACACCAATGTCAGATCTCCAAGGTAGTAGGTTTGTTTTGCAACTTTGCTGTCAGAGCACTTTGTGCCTTGGTGCCTTCCAGACAGTCCCCCTCCCAACTACTTGGATCATAGCTCCTTTGGAGGCTCCATGGCCCTCAATCAGGTCTGCTAGTTCTTTGTATTCTGAGAGCTCCTCTGAGCTAATGAAAAAGTGGTCCATTGCCCCTGAATTGGCATAGGTGGGTATCTCTGCTACTTTTGTGTGTTTGCCCCTATTAACTTGACAACAGCTAGCTGATTATTGTTACTGTTGTCACCATGCAGGATTGCAGATAAGGTATATGTGACTGGCATCTCCTCAGTTTTCTGCTCAACAGGGGCAGACATTACTGTATTTGCTACCAGGGTGATGGTAGCTTAGAGCAGGTTTAGTAGTTCTAGTCCTGTTCCTAAAGTTTGGTGGGAACTGACCCTCCTTTCCTCCCCCTTTCCAGTAGCAGTTTTTGATTGCATGACCTGTCCTCTTGCAATTTGGGTTGACACAAACCAATTTTGGTTCAGCCTGTGCCTGCAGGGCTGTCATGGAAATTCTGGCCTTTTGTTTCTGCAGAACAAGCTGATCCTAGTGTATTGTAAGTGCTGCTATGACATCTTTTTCTGTCTTCATCACATATACTCCTGCTACTACCAAGTTCCATGATTCTGGAAGGGAGGCTATTAGGATAGTGTAGAACACTGATTCATCAATCTTTGCTCCCTTTTCCACTTCCCCTTTCCATTTTTCTCTGATGTCTTTAATATGTTTTAGGAAGTCCATTCCATCAGTAAACTCTGTGGCATGCAGGCATTTATTGGCATTTGTTGCAGAAATTTCCAAGAACACTCCATAATTGTCTGTCAGTTTCATCCATGCTTCAGCAGCCATACCCTCCATTTTGATTCCCAGGCCAACAGGGTTTTTAGTATTGTATATAATGAGCCCAAGTGCCCAAGCATCTCTCTCCTCCCATTCTTCCAAAGATGGAGTCCTCAACAACCACTCAGTGGGTTTTGTGTCAGTGTTGTTTGGTCATGGGCTCAGTTTTGTTATTGTTCTGTGTAGGTATGCAAGGGTGCCAAGCACTCTTGCAGCAATCAAGGCTTAATTTTTGAATGTCATGGAATTTGTTCCATCAAAATGGGCCTCTTCTGGGAAGTTTGGTGAGTTTGATGAGTTTGTAGATGTCATTTTTTATTTTGTCTGTACAGAGAAGCAGAACAAAGAAAAAAATGTTATTGGTGTATGTGTGTATGTGGGGAGTTGGTTTTTGTTGGAGCAATGGCTCAACATGGTGGCATAGTGGGAGTGCTAATGGGGCCTATAACCTGTAGAGTAAAACACCAGTTTTAGTCCTCAGTCACAAATATAGCTGACTGCTTGTTATTATTACCTGCAGAGTAAAACACTGGTTTTAGTCTACATAGCAAGTTGTATGTAAATATTTAGTAAGTAATTTTTCACTCACCCTCAGTCACAAATATAGTCAACTGAGGGTGGTTTGTTTATGTACCCAGAATATGTAGAGAAAAAAAAAACAAAGTCTGGTAAACACCATTGTGGCTGATAGCTCAACTTGAAGGTAACATCTGTATGAAGCAGCTCAGCCAGTCCCATGACATATGTAGCAGGGGTGACAAGTCACTCCCTCAATAATTCTTGTTAGTCATTGCTGTGTCCATAGTTGTCACCCCCACATTCTTTGTCATAGTTGCATTCCTGGACATGTCAGATGTGTTCTTCAGGTGGGCCAGATAATCTAAGTCAGAAACCATTCTAGACCACTTTGAAAATTCCTTTATTTTGTTTGAACAGTTGCCCCTGTTGCTGATTGAATAATCTTGTTGCAAGTCATCCTGGTGATGAGGCAATAAATGGTCACACATCTTTTTGGGAGATGGGAGGTATATAAAAGCATGGTTTAATGCACAATGTGTTGTTCACCTCTCTAATTCTACTTGCCTACTCAATAAACCTCTCCTTTTCTCCCTGTTCCTTCATCAATGCCTGTGCCATCTCCTACACCCAGTCTGTAGCCAAAACTTCCCCCCTAAGTCAAGACATGAATGTAGTGAATGGAAGTGCCTTTCACTCCTCCTCCTTCTCCCTCACCCAAGCCCTCACTTCACTGGAGTCAATGTTATAGAGTACCCTGTTGCTCTGTCTCTACACCAGAATCTTTTGTAGCCAAAGTAACATTTGACACTATATTTGAACTTTTCAAGCTGATAGGGTTTAATCATTCCTCTTCTGATAATGGGGGCATGGGACTAGCTGATACTTGCATGACCTTGGCAGTGTAAACAGAACTGAACATGGATGGCATGCTGGGAAGATCTCATGTGGTGTGGAAAGATGTTGGTGCATGTATTCTGGAATATGAGAGTATGTCTGAAATCTTGATCAATGGGGATGATCCAATCAGCAAAGAATGTTAGTAGGCTGAAATACCATTGACCCTTCATCACACCATTGATCCTTCATCTCTCCTTTATCCTTTGATTACTCTTTTATTTTATCACATCTTATATCACACTGTTTGGCCCTTGCACCATTTTCCACCATTGTTACAAATATGTGTATATACCTCTATGCTTCACCCAACACCCTCAGTCAAATATACATTGAACTGAGGGTGATTTGACACTTTTAATTTTACCTTACAATGCTGATATAGCTACCTACTAGAACTGACTGTCTGTCAGGTAGCTACTTAGTCAAATATATGTTGAACTGAGGAACTTACTGTCTGTCAGGTTCTAACAGGTTATGGCCCTTTGCTGACTGTGCACAACTATAGGCACAAATTGAGTGGAACCTTGAACACATGTGTTATACCTTTTTCTATCACAGATATCACACACACTTACCATCCTCAGACCCTGAAGGCACTAATTGCATCAATTACCCCTGTCTACACATCCTTGTTGTATTCTTTCTTGGACTCAATTTCCTTTGTCTATTCCTTGTGGCTGTCATAGGGTCATTCCTCCCCTCCATCCATGTCTCTACCACACACACACTATAGTGACTGATGCTACTCATCCATGCATCTGCCTAGCCAAACTCAATGCTCACTAGTTGTCCTTGGAACTACCCTTTAACCATGCCACTGGAGAGTTCACTAAATAGTTGACTAAGCTTGAAATCTTCCTTCAACAGAGCAGTCTGGACCACTACATTGTTGCATCTGGAAAGAACCCTAGCCACCTCATCATCAGTCCTGACAAGAGCTCTGAGCCCAACATGTATGCCAACTGGCTCTGCAACAATGACCTCATTATTGGCATCATCCAGGCTGCAATCTTAGAAGTGGAGCAGGATGGTCTGGAGACCCATGGAATGGCCAAGGAGCATTACAATGCTCTGAAGGCAAGAGCTCAGTGCAAAGGACCCATCAAACAGGTCACACTCATCCATGAAGCCCTCTCTACCTACACACCCATTGCCAAACCCATTGAGACAACTGCTTGGAAGATCTGTGACCTGATTGATTGTGCATTCTCCATCAGTGTCATTGACAAAGACCTCCTTAAATGCATTGCCCTGCTTAATTGTATCAATGACAAGTCATTCAAATCAATCCAGGCACAAGTTTCATGAGGCCTTGCCAACTCCACAAACAATAATCAGTATTCATTCTCTCAGATCCATAAACTATTTCAGACAGTCAATGGCCTTGTCACCCTTTCAAAGAAGTTTGGTGATACTGCCTTGGCTGCTTACAACACAAAATGTAGCACCCATAATCATGATACTAGCTTTCCCTGCTGTATCATCTGCTATACAATTGGAGCTGCTTGCCATGGTTACACTAAGGAATGGTGCATCCAGCCTGATGGCAGGATGGATGGCAAAACTATTGAGGAATCCAAGGTGGAACACCAGGCAGCATGAGGAGGAGGATGCAAAGGAGGAAAGCCTGTGAGCTCAAACTTGACACCTGGCACTAAATCCATTGAGAATGGCATTGCAATCAAGGGACTAGATGGCCAAGCTTACATTGTTGACTTCAGCAACCTCCAGAGGATTCAACTTGACACAACTAAGTTCACTGACTTTGCTGGCATCACAGACTCTCCTACTAACAATACAACAGACTACTTCAAATACAAGGGCTTCATGGCAGACAACAGAATAGGCCCTACAGAGTATGAACCAAAAGCAAGTGTCAACTGGGAAACTTACACAATCCCAGCAATCCCAGGCCACAAAAAGACTAGCAACAACAGCAGTCCTTCCTGCCAATCCCTTCAACAAGACTCATCTTGTCTCTTCTACTGAAAAGCCAATCTACATGGACTCTGGAGCTACTGTGCACATCTTGCCCTATGCTCCAGACTTTGTGACAATCCAACCCATTCCACTGCAAGCAGTCAAGGGGGTAGGAGGTCCATCTATGCAAGCAATAGGTATAGGTCAGATCCAGTTGCAAGTCCAGAACCAAGCAGAAATATACCTTGAAAATGTACTCTATATTCCTACTTTCACAGTATGCCTCATCTCCATCTTGGCCCTCACTATGGGGATGCATGCAATAATTATGTTCAGCCACACAGGCACCACTATCCTTGATAAAGACAGTGGAACACTCCTTGCCACTGGGCCCCTCATCCCTGAATGCAGTCTATACACACTTAAATTACAGTCTGCACTCAACAAGCATGCCCTCACAGCCACACAAACCCCTGTAAAGATTGACAATTGGCACTGGCATCTTGGACATGCCAACTACCAAGTTGTGGCCACCATGGCCCATGCAGGTCCACTTCTAGGTATGCCCTCTGCCTCCCTCCTTGTATAGCCCAAATGTGATGTCTGTATCCTTGGTAAACAAACCAAAACACCAGTTTGCAAGGTATCGGAGGAAGGGTGTAGAGCAGTGAAGAGGCTGCAAATAGTGTGGATAGATCTGGCTGGACCAATGAGTGTACAGACTTGTACTGGAAACAAATATACTAGGGACATTGTTGACAACTATATCAACATGCCATGGGCAATCCCCCTTCAGTTGAAGTCAGATGCATTTGCAGCTCTTCAAGCTGGGGAAAAGGCATGTGAGCTTGAAACAGGTGAAAAAGTTGGTATTTATCACACCAGTCATGACAGCAAGCTTAAGAGCCACCAAATGAAAGACTGGTTAGCATCCACTGGTACACAATAAGAATTTGCAGTGCCACATACATCAGAACACATGGGGCATGTGCAATGCATGCACTGGATGCTCCAAAGTAAAGCCAGAACAAAGCTAAATGTCCAGAATCACTACAGGACAAATTTTACTTGATGGCTACACATCTACATGCCAAGACACTGACAAAATCACTAAATGAGAAGACCCCATTCAAATTATGGTATAAATGTGCTCCTGACTATTCATACATGTGTGAAGTTGGATGCAGGGCATTTGTCCTTATCCAAAATCAATACAATCCAAAGCTCAATGCATGTAGGATTGAATGTGTTCTTATTGGCTATATGCAGAACTCAAAGACATACAGATGCCATGATCCTAGAACAAAGATCTATGAATTGTATCATGTCTGGTTCCTTGAGCACCACAGTGGCCATCCAATCTCAGCATCAATACAATTGATCCCATGACAATGATGCCCACAGACCCTAGTGACCTGACATCAATTAGCAGGATCAAAGACATATCAACAGACACACCATTTGCCACCATTGATGATGAAGAAGACATACCAGACCTTCTCCCTGCTCCAGCAGCATCCCACAAGCTAAACCCAGTAGAAGGTGCACCTGAACCAGCTCCTCTTTGACATTCGAACTGTGCTCCTATCCCATCAACCAAGGCATGCCAAGATAATCCACCACCAATGCACATAGAACTGGCTGTGCAAGGGTCCTGCGCAGCTGGTGACCAGTTGCAAGCTACATGGATAGAGAAATGCATGAATGATGCATGTGCAGATCACCCTGCAGAAGGAGACAACAATATTGATATTCCAGACATAGCCAATGTGGCTTTGCTGGGAGAAATAGAGCACATCCTAGCTGTAGTGGAGTCCTTGGGAGACCCAGTCATCAACATAAGCAATGAGCCTCATACATGGTGATATGAGATGTAAGTCTTGATGCCATCAATTGATTGGATCAACAGATCAAACTTTGTTTCACAGAGGTTTGGAGGCTTTAGTTACATGCAAGCTCACATAGATGTAACAATAATAAAATTTTAATGGTTTGTTCACAAGCTTGAGACAGCCTCACACTATTGAATGGGTCCAAATATTATTAATTAAAAACCCAAAACAACTGAACACTTGTAAGCCTAAGATAACCACTCCCTGGGGTTACCTGAGCTGTGGTACATTGTTGCTTGTCCTCTCCAATTCCCCTCCCCTTTTATAGTTTGTTGTGCATGCACAGACTAGGGTGCTTTTGATGTGTGCCTGTGGTTGTACTACATGGTTTCCCTTGGCTTTCCTTCCCATTGGTCAATAGAAGATGGCATGCTGAGTCAGCATTACTCAGTTTTTTGTTCATCCAACATCTTTTCTTTTGCTCTTTTTCCTTCCAACTTCTCCCTAGCAGACTATGTGTGGTTTGTATGGTGGCTGGCTCAGGTTTTAGGTGGTCTGGCGTATGGTATCAAGGGTAGTAGGACATCATTGTTGTGATAGACGCCCATGGCTGTCCTTGGGGTCGGTTAGATTTCTAACCGGGTCGCCGAGCACAGCCATTGATCGCCCATCAAACGCATGATCAGCCTCGATTCTCAACGTCAGAGCTTTTACTGTTTTTGCTGGTGTCATTCAATGCGTGCTTTTGGGTTCTTCGGTGGTTTCTCTTTGTACTAGGTATGCTTACTTATGTCTACAGTTTTTGACATCACCCAAGCTTCCAGTTTTCAGCTTCTTTATTTTGGTAATTTTTGCTTTTCTAGTACTTTCGCCCTGTCTCAAAGTACGAGACAGGCGTATCAATGGAAGGAGGCACAAGACTCACCGTACTCAAAGGAATGGGAGGCCGGATATCGTGACGAGCTGGAGTCTTTGAAGGCCATGGGAGTATACAAATTGATCCCAAGAGATCAGGTGCCCGCAGGTCACAAGATTCAAAAAGGATGACCAGTTTTCAAGATCAAACACGATGAGAATGGTAAGGCAGTCCATTTCAAAGTTCGCCTAGTATTCAAGGGATACGAACAAATCTATGGGCAAGACTACACAAGAACAACCTCTCCAACTGCACGCATGGAGTCATGGCAAGTACTCCTCCATCTTGCCGCAGCACAAGGGTGGGACGCTGCGCAGATTGACATCAAAACAGCTTTTCTCTATGGTCTATTACCAGAGGAGGAGGTTCAGTACATGATGCAACCTGAACAATTCGAAGAACCTGGTAAGGAAAACTGGGTGTGGTGCCTACTACGCGCCCTCCAAGGCATGAAGCAGGCTGGACGCATCTGGAACCACACTCTCAACAGCAACATGATCTCCTGGGGCTTCACACGTCTTCTATGCGAATATTGCGTGTACTACCGAAAGACTGACACCGGAACTACCATAGCAGCAGTTCATGTCGACGACTTCTTATCCATCGCCAGTAGCAAAGCCGAGAACGAGCAATTTAAGACCCAACTACGGTCTGTATGGACGATTTCTGATCTTGGTATCCCCAGATTTGTCGTCGGCATTGCTATTGAGTGGGATCGCGAGCGACGCCTCGTGAAACTCTCGCAGACAGCCCTCATCGACAAGATTATCTCCCAGTTTGGCCAGACTAACGCTACGCCGCTCACCCTGCCCATGGAATCGGGCCTCAAGCTACGACGATTTGACAGGTCCTCCCTACCGCAAGATGAAATTGACGCCCTTGAGAAAACGCCACATCGGTCCCTCGTCGGCTGCCTACTCTACGTAGCCATCTCGGCTCGGCCGGAGACATTGCTTACGCCGTTCAACAACTTACACAGTCCGTTGATTCTTACACCGGGATCCACTGGAGGGCGGCCACGCGACTCGTTCGCTATCTGAAGGGAACACGAGACCTTAAGCTTGTCCTCGGCGGCAATAACAACCCCGTTAATCTCACCGGATTCACTGACTCTGACTGGGCCAACTGCTTGGACACGCGGCGCAGCATCGGCGGCTACGCCTGGAGCCTAGGCTCAGGCGTCGGATCTTGGGCAGCACGCAAGCAGAAATCGGTAGCCGCATCATCCTGCGAGGCGGAGTACATGGCCGCCTTCGAAAGTGCGCAAGAATGCATATGGCTACGTGCATTACTCAAGGGTAGAGGGTACGACACGACTAGTGAACCCACACCAATCCTATGTGACAACAACGCAGCTATTAATCTCTCGGAGGACCCCACCCTCCACGCACGTGTAAAGCACGTCGACATCAAGTATCATTTCCTGCGTGAGCGCGTCCAAGTGGGTGACATATGCATTTGTTATGTGAACACAAAATTCAATTTCGCCGACCTCTTCACGAAGGCTCTCGCGGCCGCTCTGTTCTTACGCTTACGCGCCCTACTCGGTCTCCAGTGAAGCGCCATGACTACGCGTGAGGAGGAGACATCTCAGGGCCTACGGTGAGGAGGAGTGTTAGTAGGCCGAAATACCATCGACCCTTCATCACACCATTGCCCCTTCATCTCTCCTTTATCCTTTTATTACCCTTTTACTTTATCACATCTTATATTACACTGTCTGGCCACTGTGTGGCCCTTTCACCATTTTCCACCATTGTTACAAATATGTATATATACCTCTACGCTTCACCCAACACCCTCAGTCAAATATACGTTGAACTGAGGGTGAGTCGACACTTTTAATTTTACCTTACAACGCTGATATAGCTACCCACTAGAACTTACTGGCTGTCAGGTAGCTACTTAGTCAAATATACGTTGAACTGAGGAACTTACTGTCTGTCAGGTTCTAACAAAGAATTTGTGTGCATCCATGTGGGAGACAAGGAGCAAGAAGCAAGTGGATCCATATGCATAACATGAGAGCAGGAACAAGAGCAAGAACAGGTATGAGCAGGTTGTTTTGTTTGTGCACAAGTACAAGCCAGAGGTTTGTCAATTAACGAGTCAAGAGCGAAGAGCAATTGTAAAAAAACTGCCACTCACCATGTCCACACAAATACCCTTTTGAGCACATGATGAATCCTCGGCAAGTCTGATTTTCCAAAGTGTGAGGAGAACCCCTCAAAGCACCCAAGTGATCATCTGTATCCCTGAGAAGCCTAAAGTTCCCAAGTTGTAGTCGCAAGTACTAAATTCTCTGATTCAAAAAAGTGTAAGCAGATGCACTGCACCTGGACCTGAATGGAACGAGTTATGATTTGAAAATTAGTTACCTTTACTTAGAACTATTCAAAAATATGTTCCTCAGTATAAGGTTTACTAAATGTCATTGTCATGATCAGTGTCTTCTGTAATGCAATCAGAATCTTTGTGGTGTCTTGCATTGTGAGTGAGTCTTTATCATTTTGTCAGTCCTTGTAAGCTGTTGCCAAAAGTGCAGCAATGTTGTTAGCCACAGGCTTATAGCTGCTTAGACTAATGTGATCATCACCACTATATGGTTTTCAATATCATTACTGTGTTGACAAGAACCAGCCTGAAGGAAAAACTGTCCATAGTCGCAAAGAAGTCTGACTACTGTCATCATGACTCTAACAATTCAGTATAACAAGGATTGATCATAGACGTCACACAGGGTCCCACTCATCAGGAAAATGAGAATTGGGTATATACCTATCTAGAGTGTTTATACTTACCACAGACAGAGCGCGATCCTGCGAGTGGGGGGGATGATGGTTGTTATTGTGGTGGTGGCGGTACAACTAAATAGATGATGTGTTACATAAGTCTATCAACTCTTCTAAACTAGTTAGGATGTAGATATGAAATAGTTTTTTCCATTTCAACATCATCACAATATCTGTTCTGACCCTGACCTATAGAGAATATCATTCGTCCTCAAGACAGGAAAGTTCCTTCTGGATTCTATTCGAACCTGAGTCCAGCCTGACCAAATTCTCATATCCTTCCACAAGTCATACAGTAGTCGCCCTGTTTCAAGTGCAACAACTGACGACCCAAGTGCTTACACTACCGTTTATGACACAGATTCTCATAACTTTCACGCCTGGATAGACGGGCAGTACAAGTGCTTATACCACCGCTTATGACAGAAATTTTCATAAACCGTCATTTCGATTTTCACATTGTTTGTCTGGACACTTTGAACGCGACTTATGCAAAGTCGATTGCCATGTTGGAACCTAGACTTCCAAGCCGGTGGCTCTGATTAACGTCGATATCAACAAAGCATACGAGGATTCAAACATTGCCATTGTTCCATGGTCAAGACGTGTTCTTGCTCACTTGATTAAACAACACAAGCCTGGCGATCGTTCGTGCATTGAGTGATCATTTTTGCTATCGTCATGCAGTCGTTTGGGCCGTTGAAGCGCTTGAAGTGGTATTAGGATAATCCTCTCGTGATGTCAAGTCGCGATGACATGAATGAAATACCAAACCACATCGGCAGAGGCTCTCACAGATACTTGATTCACGATGAGATCTGATCAGCACCCAGGATCCGAGCTGCTCGAAAGGTTACTCATATGAAGCGCATGCAAGGTTAGATGAAATCAGGGACCTTCGATACGTGGCAGCACAGAAGACTCATTAAAAGCGGATGAACAAGAATGGCACACGAAAGCTCCAAGGGCTCCCATTCAATAACGACCTCGACTGCACGAAGTAATAATAACCATCTTGAGTAGAACTCCAACATCACACGCCAACCGACGGTCTGAGACCCGCAATATCATACCATGGACACAACACTGCAATATTCGATGGGCCCCGCAATGTTTCGATGGAAATATCATCGTGATTGAAATCAGCGTCACTTCGAACTTGAGACGAGTGCCATCGCGTCGACTGAGGCAAGATGAGAACTCGAGTGCGAAATCACGCACACACGATGGACGAGGACCCAGACCGAAAGGGGTATTCTCTGTATCATCATGCTAAAGGATGATCCTCCGAGATGAATCAGTCATATTCATCAACACTCAAAAGAGTTGTTACTTGTTCGTCCGAATATCGAACAAGATCAAGCGGTGACGAATGCAGGATTTCCATAGCTACTGTGTAGTTGACAAGGTCACCATCTCCTCCATTCAGGCGGTGGCCATCTTGAAGTTCGAAGCTTGCACCTCGAACATGGTTCCCCACTTAACCCCGAGCAACTGAGAGAATGCAGGAGGCCGATCTCAGCTGAAGCTTTCTGTCATGGCTAGCTACGTAAGCGAAGAAAAGCAGAGAGCGGACGCCGCCCAGACGCACACGAGGCTCACTTGTGTGTGGCCGATTCTGGTAATATAAAGGAACGACAAGCGTAAGGAACGGAGATTAACGATGTGAAGGCTATGTATGCGTGGGCGCTGAAATGATGGAGGAACGGGAGAACATACGACGATTCGGTGACTTGACCGTTTGATCATGATCGTGAACCCCGTCTCGGCCAGGGTTGGATGCAAAGTCGAATCTGAGCTGTTTTTGTATTCTTTCTGATACCAATCAAAGTTTGCCTAGACGTGTGGCGAATGAAGGCCTTGTTCTTTTCTGGCAACATGGTGGCCATAGGATTAGGACATGAAGAAGATCCTAATGAGAAATATGGCATGGTTGATGAAGCGAGACTGACATCATTTGAACGAAGAGGGTTGGAAGGAGTTCTCGCCAGAAGCCATCAGTGATGGAGGAATACATATCTCAAGGACACTTGTGCGTTATTTACATGGATCGGCTGACACCCACATTGAAGATAGTCAGTCTTGTGCGGAGCATTCACCGCCGGTCGCGACGTCAATTGGTTGTCAAGTATACACGAGCGTCTAATTCGGTTTCTAGGCAAACGAGCGTCAAAATGAAGAAAGTCGGGAGATATCGTTTGTGGAACAAGGTGAATCTGGAGAGGACGGGACGAAGGCTGACAAAGGTCAATTCACGAACTTGGCTTGATCCAAAAGGAAAGAGGGAACACTTGGTCGGTACACATTTGACAGTGGGTATTTTTTCGTCGGAGAAGGCCCTCGCCGAGCAAATCTGCCGAAGGAAACTCTGTGAATATCCGGTTGATCCAGAAATGATGATGTGTGAGGAATTTTCAGGAGGTCTCTAGTTTATATGAATCATTATGCATAATGAATAGATACAAGTACCATTTGACAAGACAGATGAGATGAACCCGCCTTCGACTTGTCTCGAGGACAGATACAAAGTTCAACCACGGTATAATCCTGGTCACCATCATCGACCGCCAAGCGACCACGAGGATCGAAGGTCTATAAGGAACAAGAAGATTAGTCGGGAATAAACAAAGTTCCAAATTAAGCCACAAAGGAATGGACGAAAAGAGACATGAGTTTGACGGCCAGGACCCCAGACCTAGAGGCTGATATGACGGAGGGGCAAGCAATCTGTTGTGCTCACAGCGTCAACAGATGTCGGCGTTGGTTGTCGAGATATCGCGAGACAAGAAGACGCTCTTGAGAACAAACGGGTATGATGAGAGATGCAGTGCGGGTGCATGCACGGTTGTAAGGGAGAATTCAAGGACATGGTATCAGGGGGTCACATGAGAGAGCCAACCCTGATCAAGGTCTGATGGCAGTCAACGTATAAGTAATCCTGGAACAATAAGCAGTCCTCGTCCTTTCGCTATCCTTTTGTCCTCCTGCTTTGGAAACTCGGGTCAGTTGACACCCCTCCGCCGCTTCATTCCAAACAGGATATTATACCTCATGCCAGCTATACGTCTATCAAAGCGGAGACGCTCATCGTTAGCTACGTGTGAGTACAAACAGATAGTTGGTATGAAGGGAGATCAACGATTGTACTTACATTGCGAATGAAGCTTTCACTCCTGCGAAAGCCGGGATATACGGAATTTCACCGCGACCTGTAACTTTTGCGCCCAACGTAACGCCAGTGACTTTCGTAGAGGAGGAGGAATTGACGTCCCCATCATCTCCTGAGCCCGCTTCGCCTACATCCGCTTTATTCCCTCCTTCTGAAACCCCTGCACCACCACCCGCTCGTAGACGGGCGCCTCCAGGTAAACGACGGTCGATGGGGTATATCCCACGACCGCCAAATGCCTTCATGCTTTTCCGCGCCGACTTTGTTCGTCAAAAACACGTCCCGGGGACGATTGAGACGAACCATGGCTCGCTATCGAAAATAATAGGTCAGTTGTTCGTCGTCTCTACATGATGGACGTATTGATTGATGTTATAATTGCTTAGGTAATTGCTGGCGCGCTCTTCCTTTGGAAGAGAAGAAAGTATGGGAAGTCAAGGCAAAACATGCTAAGGCAGAGCACAAGGCAAGGTATCCTGACTATCGCTTCCGTCCCGTGCACAACAAAAACAAGGAAAAGAAGAAGGACAAGATGCTGACGACGCCTGAGGATGAGCGTCGATGCGAAGAAGTTGCTCAGCTTCTTCTCGAGGGTAAAAAGGGCGACGAACTCGCGGCTGCTGTCCGTAAACTTGACCTCATGCGCACGCAAACCCCCCCTGTAGCGCCAGTTTTCGCCCAGCGTCGTCCTTCGTCTGTTCCCTTGCCTAACGACTACTATCCCCATTTCAATCACGGTGTCAATGTTCCTAATATTCCGTTCATGACTATTTCGCGACCAGGCTCTCCGGTGCAGCGCATGATGCTTGGCAACCGTCGTGCATCGAGTGCTCGCCCGGTTCTGTTCCACCGCTCATGGGCATTACCTGCGGATTCTATGGGTCAATTCCAGCGAGACGACTCACCATTACCAGATGTTGACCCATCGCTCTTCAATCCCGGCTTCTTTGGTGAAAACTCTAGCTTCTTCTCATCATTTGACGACCAACATTTCATGAATGCTCTCCCCTCACATCACGATCAAAATGCATTCGGATCACTAGACTCAATCTCACCACACGACATTCCCTCCGACCTCAGCCAACACCAAATATACGCGAACCACTCACCTGCACTGGATGGACTCTCTTGGCTCGATCCGCAGCTCCACCCCGAGTCTCACCCCTCAACAGCCTACTCAGGTTCCCCAGCATCTTCGGAAGCCGTTCTTCCTGTCCCCACCGCAGCCCCAGTGGTGCACGCTCCCCAACCACAGTCGGCCGCACCGACCGTGACGGCGTTCGAGGACCTCGACATTTGGAAAGAGTGCGATACCGGATCGTTCACGAGCGGCCCGATACAGCACCAGCAGCTCACAGTTGACGCCGGGCTCGGGTTGGACTTTGATCCGACGCGTCCACACGAGATTGAGCTCTCTTTGACAGGTGTGGGATTTGATGATCCAGCTGTGGAGTTGGGCTGCGTATCGCAGGAGCAAGGGCTCGATAGCTTGTTCCAGCCGAGTATGTTCGATGAGAACTTTGCTGCCAGTGCTTGTGGCTATCATGCTGATATGACTTACGCTGTGTGAGCATAGATTATGTTTCTTGCTTTTCCTTTCCTTCTTCGTTACGACACTAGGACAACTTGAACCCTCTTGTGTACCCTAGGTATCTTCTTTCTCCTTTTACGATCCTTCCTCTCCTTTACAATATTCTACCCCTGACCGTGCCTCTTTAATGTGTTCCGTATTTTGCCTCCAACCACTGTAGCCATATACCGATCTCCTGTTGTAGCCTTCGTTAAATACCTCCTCACATTCATCTTGTCTATTGATATCAACTGCTGTATTTTTATATCTCTTCTGTCCTGGGCAATAAGATGTTTCAAGGTTCAATCACGGTTATTGACTGTTGAAAGGTCTAACTACTCCGTCCTGTGCTCGGTGAGTACGATAGACTCAGATTCCGGGTACTTGCGCAGATGATTACATGAGCATTGTAGGTGTGGTTGCCCACTCAACCATAGTTCGTTCTCTCAATTAATCACTGTACAGTGTATTTATTCCATCTCTCCAGGCCCGTCTAATATCCATCGTCGACGAAGAGCACTTTGTACTTTCGTTGATCGCGCGATTCCAGGATTACTTGTAGCTGATAATAGGAGGAGGGGACGGACGATCTGTCTTACTCGATCCCATCGAGAACCTTTTGGATTTCATTTTTGAGGGTTGTACCGGGCTATCCGCCGATACAATGAAATTGATTATCCATATTCTAGCCAGATAATGAGAAAATCCTCTTGAAAATTTTATTCAATTCTCGCCAATGAAAAAGTAGAGACATTACAAGAAATTTATCTCGAACGTCCTCTGTAGATTTAGATGAAAATGTCACTCGATAACTGTATCTACAATCTCGATACAATCAGCATCATGCCGTCATTCAACCAACTTTGCTCCACAAAATATGCTGACAGCATGGATTTCTTGATTCACCTATCTGAATTATGCACAAATTATGAGTTCCTTACTGGCATCCTGGAATACCATTGTGGCAAGTCTGTATGTCATGATGACCTCTCCAGCACTTATCTTGGGGCTTACAGTCCACTGGGAGTGTTTGCAGACACAGAAACAGGAGGCAGGGATTATGGTGCCCGCTCCTCAGGTGAGCACAAAACCCCCAAGGTCCAAACTTGTATGCATGAATCAAAATTGCAAGCATATGGGTCATACAACCAAGAACTGCTACTGGCTCAGTTATAGAAAGGAGAGTCAGTTCCCACATAATTTTGCTGTGCTGGCTGCACCCCAGGCAGCTAAGGGGACAGCCTCTGCAAATTCTGGTGCCGACGCCCCTACAGTCAATATGGCAAGCACCACAGCTTCACATGTCTCCTATGTGTTGATGGCCTGGATTGCCAGAGGGGATGGAGAACTTGCCACTGACATGCCATGTCTCTACACCACCTAGATGCACAGACCAGTACCAACCTACACAGATTCAAGTGCAAGTGACCACTGCTTCATGACTGTGCCACATTCTCTGACTACAAAGAGCTTGGCATTCCATGCAAAGGCCAATTGGTGCTGGTTGGGGGCACAGTACAGTGACAAGGACTATTCACACACCATTCACCATGACAGAACTGGTCTTCAGGAAGGCACTGCATATCCCCAATCTCACTGCAAACCTGGTATCAATCAGAAAATTTGACCAAGCAGGTTTTTCAGTCACCTTTATGGGTGGTAAAGCAGTGTTTCATGATCCCAAGAGTAGGGAAGTGCTGGTTGGTCACAAGGAAAGGGGGATGTACCTGTTGGCAGCCCTTGACATGGCAGTGAACACCACATTTCAAGTGATAGTGGCATCCTCATTCAAACCAGCAGAAATTGACTTGTTGTCACAACCCACTCCCAGACCTCTGGACCTCCTTCCCAAGCCACCCTGCTCCCCTGGAGTTCCCACCAACACCCTCTCAACTTGCCCTGACCTTTGTTCACCCATAGCACCCACCCCAGCTAATTCTGATGCTCCTCTGGCAAACTCTGATGGCCTCCTGGCAAACCCCAACATGTTCCCTGTGGGCCCTGTCACTTCCCCTTCTCCAAAGCCCCTGGGCCCCTCTGACACTGTTCCTGATCCCAGCATATGTCACTGACTTGTTACTACAACTTGCCTGACCAGTCTAGAACATCCCAATGACCTCAGGGTGGCCCATGTTCCCATCAGTTCCCATCAGTATATCACCATGGCCCACCAACTGATCAGAACCAACACCCATCAACCCTGTGCAGCTCTGACAAGCTCTGCCACCAGACCCACTGTCCCCAGAGGAGGTCCAGTAGTCAGTATATTGGTTGTAGAGCCATATCTGCTACAGTAGTCTTGATATTGCTGATATTCTCTTGTTATGTTCTGTGTTTGTTATGTTTACCAGTTTTGTCTCTGTTTCTGTCTCTAGTCTCATGATCCACTCAATCTATTTCATTCTTGTCTCTGTCTCATCTTGTCTGCTTCTATTTCCTTTATTGTTGCCTGAATTCCTTTCAACTATGACTTTGTTATGAACTCCATGCATACATTTACAACTGCATACATTCATAATTAACCCTGGACCTTGCTCTATGCTCAGCTCCAGGGCCCATCAACATTAGTTGATACCCCATCAATCTCTGGCCCTGCTCCCATCACTTGCATGGCCTCTGCTTGCCCCACACCCTCCACATTTGCCTCCAGACTTGTACCTAAATATTCCCCAAGCCCAACCCTTGTTTGTACCTTGTCTTAGACTTCCCCAGACCACTCTGGACTTGCTTGGACTGCTTTCCCAAACCTCCCCTTGCAAGTATCTGATATCTGGACATCCTTGAAATGCTAGGTTATAAGTGAAGCCTAATGAGGACTTGCCCAGTTAAGCTGAGCCCCCATAGTCAGTGGAACCTGACACTTGTGGCATCACTATTTTAGACATGCAAGCATGAAGAGCATACATGTGCTCTCCACCAAAGACCTGGACAATGGCTAAGAGTGTCTGCAAAGACTGCATTTATGGAAAGCCATGCTGCTTGCCCATATGATGCAGAGGTTGAGGTTGAGTCCAAGCCAAACCAATAATGTGTTCATGTCAATTTGTGGGGACTTGCTCTGGTTATGTCACTTGGAAGAGCATCATAGAGCCTCTTCAATGTCTGCTTCCAGCTTCTCAATAATTTTGTGAGCTGTGACAGCATCTGATGATGCATTCCCCAATAGGAGTGCCAGGGGAGGGATGACCAAGGGTGACCTGCTGGTGGTTAGCTAGAAAGGGGAGAATCCTGTTGATGAATTCACAGTATTCATGATTGCAAAATGGATGCATGGTGTCATGACCCATTTCCAGACCTCCAGACCCCTCTCCAAGCCACTGTGCATCCCTGAAGCTCCCCCCCACCACTCCCTTGACTCACCCAACCTTTGTACACTCACAGCACCTGCCCCAGCTAACTTTAACACTTCTCCGGCAAACCCTAATGGCCCCTCAGGCAAACCCTGTCAGGTTTTGCTGACAATGGGGGCTCAGCTTAACCAGGTGAGTCCTTACTAGGTGGCTGCAATGTCCTGCACTTATAACCTAGCACTCTGGGGTGGTCTGGACTTTAGATCTTGTGAGGATAAGCTAGGAGAAGTGGTCTGAGCAAGTTTGGGATAGTCTGTTCATTGGGAATTTGATTGGCATTGAAATTGGAGGAGGGTAAACACCTTGTATCATAGTCATAAGTGCCATGTCCCAGATGTCCTGAACTTGGTTGACTAGACACAACAGAAATCTCTGTGGTAGTAGTGGGCCTGTCTGGGGGTCCTTACCAGGGTGGAGCTCCAGGGTTGTTGGCAGGGCCAGCCTCAGCACCATGATCAAGACCAAGCTTTGGATTGGGGGTGGTGCATGTCATTCCTGAGACCCACAGAGTTGTGCAGGCAGTGGTGACACCAGAGCAATTGCAGAGGCTCTTGGGTGGGTGAGGGGTCCTCTGACGTTCAAATAGTGCCAGGTGAAGGCTCTGGTGAGTGGCTAGTAAGATCTTGCCCAGTTCTGGCCAATCCAGCTGCATAGTGTACCCTCTGTGCCCAATGGGGGGAACAGTGGTCATAGCAGATACATCAGTGTGCCTCCTGTGTCAGTCAAGGCACAAAAAGTGCTCTGTCTTGTTGAGCTGGCATGCTGTTTGCATTGCTGTGGAGCAGGGTTGGGGCTAGGAGTGGTTGGAAACACAACTGAAAAAAGGGTGGAGGGGTAGGACATTGGGTTGGGGGTCCAGAGTAGAGGGCAGGAGTAGCATGGGGTGGTCAACAGTGAAGGTTGGACCCTCACAGAGTGGGTGGAGGGAGGGAGCCTCTGTGGCATGCAATAGAGGCAAGTGGAGGGCATCTTTATTGCTGGAGGCAGGGCCCAGTAAGAGGGTTCAGAGCAAGGAGCCAATGGTGGGTCCTCCAGGCCCCCAGGTGTACTCTCTTAGATCTGGAGCCCTAGTAGGGCAGTCTGTAGAGGTGTCCTGGTCAGTCTCTGAGGTGCTTCTGCACTGTCAGGTGGAGGGGCTGCAGAGGTTGCTAGTGACCCACAAGTAGGAGGTCCAGAGGATTGGGGAGGACTGGGACAAGATGTGTAGTGAGCAAGATGCAGTGCAGAGGGACAGAGATGCAGCATAGAGAGATCAGGAAGTTGCCCTGTGGACTGCTACAGAACAATTGTTAGAGGTCTAAGGTCTGTGGGAACAGCTGGGGCAGAGGGGGGAGTGCATGTGGGGCAGGAGGCAGAGGGGTGGCAGGGGGCTCCTGAGGCTGGAGTGCCCTGTGCAGTGGTGGAGGTGGGCAAGAGGCAAGAGGAGTGCCTTACCAATGAGGCAGCCTTGGGGCAGAGGGGGGTGATGTGTAAGTGGTGCTTTCCTCTGCTCTGGCCCTACTGACATAACTTCATAGACTGGATCCATGAGCACAGGATCCTTCTTGACAGTGCAACTGCCACCTTTGCATCAATACAGGATGGGCCAGTGCAAATGCCCAGGAATCATCTGGTGGAGCTGGGGCAGGGTGTGGGCCATATGGGAAGGTCATTGGTGAAGCACCAGTAGAGGAACATGGTGGGGCCAGGGTCATGGTGGGAGCTTGCTACAGATGTGGAGGAGCCTCTCCTGGGTTATTCTGAGACTTTGGCTATAGTTGTGACTCAGATAGAGGTGGACTTGGTGGGGAGGATAGTGGGGGCAGTTCCAGAGGAGGAGGGAGAGTGATGGGGGGGACCAGACTTCATCTTCTTGCTGTTCCATGCCTTTTGTAGTTCCATTCCTATACATTTTGTATGTTTGTAGTTTATACTTATTGATGTCTATCCCTTGGTAAATACTGTTGTAAAACAAATGGAATTTCAGATCTTAAGTGAGAAAATAGAAAGTAAGACATGCAGGGGGTACTTGTAGGAGTTGAATCCCTAATAGATCTAGAGGCAGGGGTTACATTCACTATTGCTGTCTGTGTCAACTAGTTCCAGGGGTCCTGGAGTTTGGTGAGGTGTTGTTGATGGAAGTCCCAGAGCTTGGTGGGGGCTCTAGAGAGGTTTTTATAGGGTTTCCAAGTGTTGTTCTCAGGTCCATAGCCCTTCCAGCAGACCAGGTAGTGGGGCTGACTGTGGATAAGGTGGGAGTCAAGGATGTGGTCAATTTTGTAGTGGTACTTGTCCTTGACTTCAACAGGTGGTGGTAGGCTGGGGCACTGTTCTTGTAAGAGCAACCTCTGGAGGCTGTGGCTCAATCACATAGCTGGCAAAGGGAAATCCAAAGTCTATTCAGTACTGTACAGTGTCTACTGAGATACCTACTCACTTGGCAAAGAGAAATCCAAAGAAAACAAGTCTGGGGATTCCCTAGGCCAGGTGTGATGCTTCAGAGGCTTCAGAAGCATGAGAAATGACTGTACAGTATGACAGAGAAAAAAAAAGACACAAGTGATGTGTCAGCAATTGGTCAGCAGTTACATAAGCCAGTGGCAGTGTCAAAGGGGCCACACTTGTCTGAATTATTGACAGAGAACTGGTGCAGCCTGAGGGCTGGAACTAGGGCCAATAGATAGGGAAAAGAAAGGAGAATAAAGAAAAACTATAACAGAGCAAATCTGACAAGAACTGGAGAAGGAGGAGGGGAAACAAGTGGAATGTCCCCTGACCATCACCCTTCCTCTAGGATGTGGTGCCTCAATGCACTGGGTAGAAGAAGTCATGAATTGCCTAGTCCACTGGTGAAATAGGGTAGATGCCTTGAATAGCTTTTGGAGCATTGGGATGCCTATGGTAGAAGTCCCAGACCAAGCCTGATGCATGAACATTAGCCTGTAGTTTCCAAGAGATGTCCTCAATGCCATATCCCTTCCATTTCACCTTGAACTGCAACTTCCCTCAGAATACCCTGCTGTCCAAGGTTTCCTCCACCTCATACTCCTCCTCATCATTGACTAGGACTAGTGGTGGGGGTGGCTTAGGGTGATGGCCTGGAATTGGATTCTCTGGAGCTGGAAATAACTTGACCATATTGAAGACTGGATGCAGTTGGTGGAGGCCTGCTGGGAGTTTAAGTCAGTATGCCAAAGGCCCTACCTTCTCCACTGTGAAGGGGCCAAGATGATGATGTGACAGCTTCAGGGATGGTCTTGTTGTTTTAATGTCTGAGCTATCCAAGTACACATGGTCTCTAGGCTTGTAAACTGGGGCAGGTGTCTGTCTGTGATCATTGTACCTGCCATGTCTTCCTTGGCCTTCACCAATGCAGCTTTTGCCTCCTCCTGTGCCCTCCTCATCTGATCCACAAACTTGTTGACAGAGTTATTCTCTGAGGGGTGTGCCCAAGGTTCAAATCCCATGCAAGGGTGCCTGCCAGTGTCCAGGAAGAATGGAGTCATCTGTGTAGAAGAGTGAACATGGTTGTTGTATTGGAATTCTGCATCTGGCAGCAGCTCATCCCAGTTATCCTGTCTCTCATTACAAAACAGGTGGAGATACTGTTCCAGTTCCTGCTTAAAATGTTCTGTCTACCCATTGGACTGAGGGTGATAGGCTGTGGTGGTATGGAGCTTTATGCCTAGCAGGTGATACAGTTCTCAAGTGAATTTTGCCACAAACTGGGGGCTCTGGTCTGAGATATACCCATCTGACAGACCATGGAGTTTCCAGACATTCTTCCAGTACAGGCTAGCTACTCCCAAGGCAGAGCATGTGGTGTAGGTAGGTATGAAGTGAGCCCATTTGCCATAGAGGTCCACCACTACCATCATAGCATTGTACCTATGAGCATCTGGAAGTTCCACAATGAAATCCACTGATGCAACACTCTAGCAAGCAGCTGGAATAGAGAGTGGGTGGAGCTGGCCCATGGGTGCTTGGCAGCAAGGTTTGGTATGGAGACAGAGGTCTCAGGTGCTAGTGTAGGTGCCTACATATTGGGAGATCTGTGGCCACCAATAGTTCCAGGATACCAGCTCTAGCATCTTCCACCTTCCAGGATGTCCAGCCACCCAAGAGTCATGATGTTGTTCTACAATGTGCCAGTGAAGTTCTGGAATGTTAGGCACATAAATGCATCCTCTGAAGGTCAGCAGCCCATCCTAAAGACCTCACTCATCAGCATGCACTGACTTGATTCTACTTGCCCATTGAGCTTGTAGAGCCTATGCAGCTTGGGCAACTGCACTCTCCTGTGCACCCTCCCAGTTCCCTTGTCAGATGTCCCTAAGGATATTTGCCTCATCTCCTTGGACCACAATCCCTTCAAGTGCATGGATGGCAAAGAGCTCTGGCTTGAGAAGGACAATGTTGTCATCATCTCCTGCTCCTGTGCCATGATCAGCCCACCTGGACAGTGTGTCTAGTTTGCCCATGCTCCATCCTGATTTGTGGTGCAATGAGAAGTCAAAGTTGGCCAGATACAGAGACCACCAAGCTTGATGTCAATTGAGTTCCTTGGCAGAACAGAAGTACTCCAGGTTCTTGTGGTCTGTCCAGACTTCAAACTTATGCTATGCACCCTCAAGGAAATGCTGCCATTCTCCAAAGGACCAAATAATTGCCAGCATCTCCTTGTCATGGATCTCATAGTTCCATTCCACTGCATTAAGGCTTTTGGAGTAGAAGGCTACTGGATGCCATTTGCCATCCTCTTTTGACTGCTGGGAGAGGACTGCTCCTGTAGCAAAGTCTGATCTATCTGCTTCCACATGGAATGGAGAGTCATTGTTGGGGAACAGGAGGACTGGCTTTGAGGTCACAGATTGCTTGAGAGTATCAAAGGCAGCTTGCTGTAGGGGCTCCTACTGCCATGCAGTGTCCTTAACTGTGAGGTTGAAGAGGGGTTGTGCATGGTGGGAGAAATCCTGTATGAACCTCCAATAGAAATTGACAAACCTAAGAAAAGCCTGAACTTCCTTCTTGTTCCTTGGCTCAGGCCACTCTGCTACACCTGCCACTTTAATGGGGTCCATCTGATAGACCTTACAGCTGGAGGGCTCCACATCTGGTATCAGCTCAATTGCATGATTCCACTGCTTGCATTCTGGAAGTGAATCTCACAGGGCACAAGTAGATAGACCTTGCAGCTGGAGGGCTCCACATCTGATATCAGCTCAATTGCATGATCCCACTGCTTGCACTCTGGAAGTGAATCAAAGGAGGCCTTGGAGAATATATCCTCAAAGTCATGGAGGTGATTGGGAACAGTGCTACAGAAAGGCTTGGGCTGTGAGTTTGCCACAAATGCCTCAGCCAGACACTGAGAAGTTGTCTGACTGGATGGAGTCTCTGCCACTGTAGGAGGGGGGCAGAGGGTTGTAGCATAGATCCAATCACCCACCTCTATGGTCTCATCTGGGGACTCTGCATCTGGAGTATGGGTCCATTCTCCTTTACTTTCCTCTTCCTCTAGAGATTCACACCCAACACCTCAGACATCCTCATAGAGGGCATCTCTATGAGGGAATGCCAGAGGGGGGGGACTCAGGAGGTCAAGATTAGCATAAGGGAGATGTCCAGCATGACAGGCATGCACAGCAGCATGCTCACAAACTTTGGCTCTCTGCTCCTTATGGGCTTCTTCTGCACAGGTAATGCAGTGATGTGGGCAATAACTCATCTTTACCTTGCCCTTAGTCCAGTCAATCTCTGCATTGTGTTCATGTAGCCAGGTGAACTCCAAGATCATGTCTGGCTTTCCCAAACTAGTGATGGCAAAAGCAGCTTGTTCTGAGTGGTCTTGGTAGTGAAGGACCAGGTCCACCATGGAGCAAATAGAGCCAGCTTTGTTGAGCATGCCATCAACATTGTATACAGGGATAGGATGAGAAAGGGGGCGAGTGGTCAGGCAGTGTTGTTGCACATAGTCAGTGTTGAGGAAGAGGCCTGTTGCACTACTGTCAAGGAGGGCAACCATACTTTGGATCTGCTGGGTGTCTGTCATCTCAATTTCCACCTGTAGCTTCAGGGAGTTGGTAGAAGGGGTGGAAGCAACAACATAACAATGGAGGAGGTGGCATTCCCATGCAGGGATCTGAAGGTGTGGGCTAGGGAATGTGTTTCCAGCTGAGACTTTAGCTGGAGAGGGAGTTTGTATGTCTGAGGAGGGCTTACCATGCAGGGATCCAAAGGCATGGGCTAGGGAGTGTGCTTCTAGCTGAGACTTTAGCTGGAGAGGGAGTTTGTATGTCTGAGAAGGGGCTTATCATTTCAGGCATAGTATCAACAATAGCAACAGATATATTTGATTCTATGGACAGGGGGGCAAACCAATTAGTACTGGGCAATGGGGGCATACTGGTCATCTGTTGCCCTTTTAAAAATCCTCAGACTTGGTAGGAACCTCCTCCAATACATTGGCCACTTCCTCAGAATGGACAGCTATAGGTGCATCTGGAGAGGGGGTTCCTGTGGCATCCTGGGCTGCAAGGAGTTGGATGAGCAGCTCTTCCTGTTCTGATGCTGACAAGTAGCAAACTTCTAGCCCTTGAGGACAGTAACAGGCAAAATGACCTGCCTTCTGACAGCATTGATACAGCAGGGGGGTAGTGGACCACTGTTGGAAAGCATCAACATCCATTGGGACTCCTTGGAGTAGGGAGTGCAGAGGAGCAACATGAGGCATGAAGGAAGGAGCTGCACCTAGTCATGAGGATGCTAATGCAGGTGCAGAAGAGGGAGCTTGGGAGGTGAACACTCCATGAGAAAAAGGGAAGGTCACGGGTTGTGTCTGCCACAACTCATGTTGCAGTTCCATGAGCTGCCACTGCTTGTGTGCCACCTTGTACCAGGTATTAACATGCTCATCATCTAGGTGCCCCTCTGCCATGCTGTCAATATGATCCCTGAGAGAGGGGTGGAGTCTATCACAGAAGGTTAGGCAGAGTTGTAGACTGACCAGATATCCAGCCTGTTCAACTAAGGCACAAAAAGAGTCAATGTACTTATCAAGTAACTGCTTTTCTTGACCATACTGAGTTTGGTCTTGAAGGGAAAGAACTGCAGTTTTGGTGGGGTAAAGGGGGAAGAACTCTGCTTGGAACTCCTTCTCAAACTCCATCCAGCTAGAGAAACTCTCCACTCCTTCTGGGCATCAGAAGATATGCAATGCATAAGTTGAGGCTGGACCAGCCTTCATGTAGGAGAGGACCCAGGCAATTTTCAAGGCATCTGAGGTAAAGGCTTCACTGCTCAGCTGGATATAGGTGATGCAGGACTGGAGTAAACATTCTACAGCCTTACAATCTCCATCATATACATCAGGGAGTGCAGGACGAGGGAGTTTGGAACATGGAGCTGAAAGGCCTAAGCCAGATGCAGACACAAACTATTCTGCAGCAGCTGGAGCCAAAAAGCCTGAGCTAGGTGCAGACACAAACCATTCTGCATCTGCTGGGGGCATCAAAGGAGTGGTAGGAGCAAGGGAGAGACATTCCAGAAGGGCTTGTAGAGAAAGGGACACTGCTTCAGTAGTTTGACAGAGTCCAGTGAGTCCAGCTGTGTGGGAAGTAAGGGAGGCTTGGATAAGTTGAACCTGTGTTTCCAGGGACAGCAAACAACTCCAGGCATTGTCCTGGGAGCTTGAAGCATCAGGGGGAGGTGCTGGAGGGGTTGGCTAGGTCATAGGAAGGGCACAGGGGCACTATGATACTGGTGGAGGAGAGACCTTTTGAGGAACTAAGTAGAAGCTTGAGTAACAGAAAAGGGGGCTCCCAGACTGGATCTAGAGACTTGTTCTGCTGTAAGGGTGACCTCTGGAGGCTGTGACTCAATCACACAGCTGGCAAAGGGAAATCCAAAGTCTATTCAGTACTGTACAGTGTCTACTGAGATAATTACTCACCTGGCAAAGGGAAATCCAAAGAGAACAAGTCTGGGGATTCTCTAGGCCAGGTGTGACACTTCAGAGGCTTCAGAAGCATGAGAAATGACTGTACAGTATGACAGAAAAAAAAGACACAAGTGATGTGTCAGCAATTGGTCAGCAGTTACATAAGCCAGTGGCAGTGTCAAAGGGGCCACACTTGTCTGAATTATTGACAGAGAACTGGTGCAGCCTGAGGGCTGAAACTAGGACCAATAGATAGGAAAAAGGAAGGAGAATAAAGGAAAACTATAATGGAGCAAATCTGACAAGAACTGGAGAAGGAGGAAGGAAACAAGTGGAATGTCCCCTGACAGTTCTGGGAGGGGGTTGGACCAGAGATCTTTGGCAACTTTGTGGGTGACATAGGAGGGGATATTCTTGAGGGATAAGATGAACTGGGGGTTGTAGCCCCTATTGGTGTAGAAAGGGGAAACTCTGGTAGCAGAGTGAGGCATATTATTGTAAGTAAACTTGGCAAGGGGAAGCTCCACATACCAGGTGTTCTGTAAGCAGTTAACATAGAGGCAGAGATACTGTTTCAAGGCCTTGTTTACTTGCTCCATTTGTCTGTTGGTCTCCAAGTGATAGACAGTCAGTAGGTTGTCCTTTATCTTGAGGGCCTTGCATATCAATTGCCAGAAGTGGGAGACAAACAGAGGGCTGTGGTTTGCTTGGAGAGTATGTGCTTGAGGAACAGTTTAAGCAAACTCTGGAGCATTGTCAGTAGTGTGGCAGGGGATGAAAAGGGCTTGTTTGGTGAGGCAGCAGACAGTAACAAGGATGGCATTGAAGCCTTTAGAGTTGGTGAGCTTAACAATATAATCCATTGATATTGAGAACCAGGGGTGGCAACAAATGGAGAGGGGTTTTAGCAGGTTGTAGGAGCAATGGTGGGGTACCTTGGCCCAGAAACATGGTTCACAAGCCTGTACATATTGTGTGATGTTCTTCATTCCTGGCCAAAAGTAAGTCTGGAAAATGAGTTGGAGAGTCTTATGAATTCCTGGGTGTCCTTGGAGTTTGTAATCATGATGCTGCCAGAGCATGTTGAGGCAAATGGACTTGTGGTCCAGAGCATAGATACATCCTTTCCAGAGTAGGAGACAAGATCTGGAGATAGTGTGCAGGGTTGGTCAACTGCTGGTTTGTTGGTGGTGTTGTTGTGGGGGTTTTGCTAGGTGAGAAAGGGGTCTGGGGATGCATTTCTAATTTTGTGGAGAATTCCTTCTTTGTTTATAATCAGCATTGCATAAAGGTGTTTGATGAGGATTACCACTTGATGGTTTAATGCATTCCACTCCACCTGAGGATATACATCAGGCCTTCAGGTAAGGGCATTGGGTTTTGTGCCAAGTTGTCTGTGGCAATAGTGGATGGTGAAGTCATACTCCAAGAGGGTTTTGGACCAGTGAGCTTGATAGTGGCTGAGCTGTTTTTTGGTGGTGAACTATTGCAAGTTATTCTGGTCAGAGTAGACTTGGATGTGGTATGGAGATCCCTCAAGGTAGGCCCTCCACTGTCAGAAGGCTTTGACAATGGCAAGGAGTTCTTTATTGTAGATGTTGTAGTTGAGCTCTGCAGGGATCATTGAGCAGGTGTAGAGGGCAATAGGGTGGAGATCCTTGCCACTTGAGTCCATTTGGGAGAGGATGATGGCAATGGCATAGTTGGAGGATTGCATTTGAGTACTATTGGTAGGGAGAGGTCAAAATGGCAGAGAATTGGGGCAGAGGTGAAGGCTTTCTTGAGAAGGGTTAATACACTTTGCCACTTGCTATCCCAGTCCCAAGGGGTGTCCTTCTGCATGAACCAATCAAGGGGTTTGGTGATTCTAGAGTAATTGTCAATAAACTGGTGGTAAAAGTTAGCAAACCCCAGGAAGGACTGTACCTCCTTGATGTTCCAGGGTGGAGGCTAGTTGAGAATGGCCTTTACCTTGGCTGGGTCCTTGCATATGCCATCTGGAGTAATGATAACTCCAAGGTATTTGATTTCTATAGTGTGGAATGAGCACTTTTCAAGTTCTGGTGTGAAGATGGTACTCTTGGAGTCATTCTAGGACATGGTGGACATGCTCTGGATGTTGCTCCAGCAAGTTTGAATAAATCAGAATGTCATCCAGGTACACAACTACAAAAATGCTGTTCATGGTGTGGAAGATGTCATTCATGAAGTACTGGAAGGTAGTGGAGGAGTTAGTCATTCTGAAGGGCATTACTAGATACCAAAGAGGCTATAGCAGGTGTGGAAAGCGGTCTTCCATTCATGCCCTGGAGCAATCTGGATGTTGTTGTAACCAGAGTGGAGGTCTATTTTTGTGTAGATCTTGGCACTGCAGAGGCAGTCAATAAGGTCTCCAATCAAGGGGATAGGATACTGGTTCTTTTTGGTGACTTTGTTGAGTCCCCAATAATGAACACAGAGTTGGAGGGAGCCATCCTTCCTCTTGGCAAACAGGACTGGAGCTTCAGTGGCAGAGATTAAGGGGTGTATGAAATCTTTGCCAAGCATGTTGTTGAGGTAGTCCTCCAAGGCCTGGAGTTTGCTTTCTAACATGTTGTAGATCTTGCCAAATGGGAGGGGAGGGGAGGAGGTGACTTCTTCAAGATTAATTTTGTGATTGTAGGAGTGGTGCAAGGGATGTTCTTTTGTGCTCCCTTCAGAGATTATATCAGTGAATTCATGATACTCAAGGAAAACTAATTCATGTAGGATTTCTTCCTCTGTCTTTTGTTCTGGTGAGGTAGTTTCTGCACATAGGTATTCTTATAGTAGGGCTGGCATGATTTGAAGTTGAAAGGCAGGGGTACTGTCTTGTAGCTTGTAGAATGCATGCACAGGAGATGGCACCAATGATTTTGATGTTGAGGGCTTGCAGATTGATGGGGGTGGGTGTTGGAGTGGCAGCAGCTGGGTCCAGAGTTGTGGTGGGGTTGTCCAGAGTGTTGGGGGGAAGCTGTTGGGTTTTGTTCAAGAGGGACTAAGGTGGAGGTGGGCTTTCCTCCCTTTCTTGGTTGTTCTTGAGGGTTGTGGAAGTTTGGGTTGCTCTGGAGTTGCTGGAGTCAAGGAAAGAGACATCAGAGGTCTGGAGGCAGAGGGGGATGGCAGCTGCTAGGCTTGCTTCAGTGTCTGGAAATTACATGGTGAGGTTCTTCCAGTCAATATTGGGGTTAACATCCTGCAGCTAAGAAAGTCCAAGTATGATTGGAGTTGACTCCAGGGACTGGGTGACAAGGAGCTGGACCTGGAATCTTAACTTGTCAAGGTTGAGGGCATTGTCATGGTGGTGGGTGATTCTGATTGAGGTGGGGCTTTTGTCAAAGAGCTTGAGGGGTTTGTTGAGAGCATTGTGGGAGAGATTGAGCTGGTTGCTGATGAAGGTGCCAGAGGCTCTGCTGTTGACAAGGGCAGGAAGAACTGTTGGGGATTTGTCAAGTTAAATGTTGATGATGAAGGACCCAGTGGACTTTGAGCAGAGCTTTGGGGGAGGGGGGGGGGGGGTCCAGGGAGCATTAATTGTGCCTTTGGGCCCTCAGAATGGAGTGAGACATTGAAGGGGACTGGTCTGGAATCAGTTGGACTATCCCAGTAAAGGTGGAGGGTGAGGCTGGGCCAGTTAATGTTGGGGTTGGTGGAGCAAAGCCATAAAAAGCCTAGAATGATGGGGGTGGAGATGTATCTGCAATTTAGTATGTCTTTGAAATCTAAACTGCTGGCTTGTTTTCTGTAAACTGATAATTGCAATTGTCTCTATCAATGGCCCATATAGCACATCCTATCACCTAGCATTTAGGGCAACTACCAATGAGATGTCCCTGCTCACCACATAAAATGCATGCACTCTCCCTCTATCACCTCTCTTGAATCTCCTCTGGTATGTCAATCCAGGGCCTGCTCCAAATCTTGTTCACACATAGGGCCTCCTGGTCCTCAGCAGTGTCCAGAGCATTATGAAGGTCCTGGGAGTCATCAAGTGTTGGTGTCCAAGGGCTCCAGAGCTTTGTAGAGGTCAGTAGTTTTGAGTTGGGCAGGTGGATGGGGTCCTGGGGGTCAATTGGCACTGGGAGGTCCTCATTCTGGGAGAAAGTAGGGTGCAGAGTTGGTAGGGGTTGCAGGAATTGAGGGTTGATTGCTATTGGTTGCTCCAGCCTGCCAGTTGGTGTTGCTGCAGGTATTCCAGGTAGTATGGGGTGCAGTGTTTTTGCTCCAGTCTTTCCAATAGCATTGATCAACCTGCATAATGAGTGCCTTGTAGCCATTGTACATAGTTTGCTTGGGTGTGAGGCAGAGGACACCCTTGATGTGTTGAAGTAGAGCACAGCAGAGGGCAAATTGGAGGGCATTGTAGTTCCACCCTGTTTCATAGGCCTCTCATTCAGACTGGATGATGAAGGTTGTGAAATGTTCATTCATGTGCATCCAAAGGTTGAAAAGATTTTCTTCCACCTCAGCTACAGTGTCAAAGACTCTGAACTTACTGGAAAGCTCCTGAGTGAAGGCAAGCCAGTTGGAGAGTATGGGGTTATTGGGATCAAACCAGAGCAACACTGTGTAGTGATCAAAGGCAATGCACTGTAAATATGATGTGGACTCTCAAGCTGGAAAGTGATGGGCTTAGCTTGGAACATTGTGAGGCATTGCATTAAGAAGATTCTCCATTTCTGGGAGTCACAACTAGTGAAGGATTCCAGCTTCTGAGTTTTGAGCTTGCCTTCTCAAGCCAGTGCATTGTGAGTGTCATTCTGGGTGTTTTGATTTTGAGGTGGGGGTCTGGCATTGTAAAAGTGGTAGTAGATGTTTCTATTGCCATATTGAGGAAGAAAGTTATCCATGACTAGGCCCCATCCTCCTGGAGGTCTGCTGTTGGGAGGTCCACCACTGGGGGATTGGTCAGCATTTCCCAGGAGTGAGCATGGGGCCCAGTGAGGGGGAGGGGGCCCTCCAGGAGTTGGCAGTCCAAAATTGTTGTTGTTGGTGGGTTGGTGGAATAAAGGGATTGGTGGGGGTTGAGGGGTATAGATAGATAAGAGTAACCTCAGTGTTGGACATGGTATGTGAAGACAGCTATATTGACCTAGAGATAAATAAGAGTAACTATAGGGCATGGTAAGTACTGGTAAAATATATGTAAGTTGACAGGCTCACCCTTAGTGTTGGACATGGTATGTGAAGACAGCTATGGCTGATGTTCTGATATGTTATTTCATAGTGAAAATAAAATGAGGTTTGACAAAGACTGACAAACAGTGTGTACCTGGTAGTAGCACACAGAAAGAAAAGTAAGTAAGTAAATAAGTATGTATAACACATGACTGGTCTGTGAAGTTGTTACTTTACACTCCCTCCAATGAGCTGGACTCCTAGTTGTGTAGTCCTAATAGACCAATTAGGTGATCATGGGCTGGGCAAGGCAGGGACTTTGTAAAAATGTCAGCAATATTTTCCTTCAACAGGATGTGCATAATTGATATATCACCCTCTCAGACCTGTTCATGAACATAATGGTGCTTGATGTCAATGTGTTTTGCTTGGGAGTGCCCCTTTGTGAAGTTGGTGAGGGCAATCAAGGATTGGTTGTCAACATGAATATTGATCGGTGGCTGTTGAGGGAGTTCTGTCTCAACCAAGAAGTTTTGCATCTATAAGGCTTGCTGGGCTGCCCAGGTCATGGTGATGTATTTGGCCTTGGTGGTGCTGAGTGCAACCATGGATTGCCATTTTGAACTCCATAAGATGGCTCCTCCCGCCATCATGAAGAAGTAACTATCTGTTGGCCTCTGAGTGTCTAGGTCTCCACCAAAATCCATATCTACATACCCTTCCAGCTTCACTGATCCACCTGCCTCTTTGTAGTACTTGATTTGGTAGTTGAGTGTCCCTTTTATGTATCCCAGGATGTGAGTGAGTGCATTCTAGTGATCTGGTCCTGGGTTTGATTGAAATCTGGCTAGTAATCCAACTGCAAAGGATAAGTCAGGTCATGTGGCAACTTAGGCCCACATCAGCAACCCTAAGAGTTTCCAGTATGGCTTGTTGGCCATGAACTGTTAATCAGCCTCTGTTTTTGGGGCCATAGCTGCTGTGAGTTGAATGCCTTGGGGAAGTGGTGTGTTGCAAGGGTTGCATTCTGCCATGCCAAAGCATTCCAAAGCTTGTTGTAGATAAGCTCATTGTGACAGAGAGATTGATCCAGTTCACAGGTCACATTGAATAGCCATGCCAATAATGTATGAGGGGGTTCCCAGGTCCTTTATGTTGTAGATGCTTATGAGTTTGGATTTGGCAGTGTCTGCACCTTTTTGGGTGGATGATACTCCAAAAACATTGTCAGTGAAAGTGTTAGAGATGGTGTGGTCACCATTCAGAATCCTGGTTCAAACACAAGTGTCAGCTTGTGAGGTGTGGTAGTCCATAGTTTGGTACACATTGTTCAGAGTCCAGAACCAGTCTTGTCTGCCTTGCATGAGGCCATACAGAGTTTTCAAGAGCTCAATCTTCTTCTTCTCCCCCCCCAGAAACTCTGGAGGGATGTCTATGTAGACCTTGAACTCAGGGACACTATTGAGGTAGGCAGACACAAAATCCACCTTCCATATCTCTCATCCAAGCTGTGCTGCTATAGCCACTGACATTCTGAGTGACTCAAGTCTGACCACCACTGTGTAGGTCTCATTGTAATCCTCCCCCATAACCTGTGAATACCCCTTCATGACCAGCCTCACCTTACATCTGACAATGTTCCCCTCAGTGTTGTACTTGATCATGTACACCCACCAGCATTCAATTGTCTTCTTCCCCTCAGGCACATCCTCCTTAGATACCAAACAAAAGACCATCCTCTCCTCCATAATCTGAAGCTCATCCTGCATAGCCAGCCCCCATAAGTCAGGCCAGTGCATTTCCTCCTCATAGGTCTGAGAAACATAGGACTTGTCTGCCATGTCAGCTGCACCATCTAGCATGGCAAGGAATGCATAGGTATCCTGCACAAGCATTGATACTGGGGTCAGTGCAATGCCCCTAATGTGGTCAGAGCATCAAGGTGCAGGTACAGATCAATGGCAGTTAGGGCTGTAATTGTGGTATTGGGGGTAAGTGTCAGCTCAATGGGGTTTGTGGTGCTTAATTCAGGGTCAACATTGGGTGTCAGTGTAGGATTGGTTACTAGCTTGTGCAGCAGTGCATCTGTAGTGCATATGTGAGGGGCAGTGGGCTGGCATTGGGTAAGTATGCCTGGTACCAATGCATTAGGTTCAGGTTTGTTTGCAGCCAGTAGTTCCTTGGGAGTATTGTTGTGGGCATGTGACCTATGTCCTGTGCCCTCAATGAAGATAACATCATGCAAGTTAATGATAGATCTTGTCCCACAGTCAAAAAGTTTGTACCCACTGTCTGAATAACAATTTCCAACCTCTGCAACTTGTTCCAGCACCTCCACAGCTTGTTCAACATCTCTGGGAGTCTTTCTAGAACCCCAGAGATCTTCAGAAAACTGTGGAGTTCTCCTTATTACCTTAGCAATCATTGCCCTAGTTTTAGGAGTAGCTCCAGTTGTCTGTACAGTAGTTCCCACACCTCCACTGCCTGCTGATGTGCTGCATCAAGTAGTGGGGATCCTGAGACTTGTTCTCTTTGTATTCCCCTCTGCTAGGTGATTAGTTACTGATTGTATTGTTGTCCACTCTGCTAATATACTTCAGATTCCCCTCTGCTAGCTGTGTGACTCTGATCTGCTGCTCCAGTTGCTCTTATAGCAGAACAAGTCTCCTAAAACTGGTCTGGAAGCCCCTTGCAGCTGCAAGGAACCTCCAAGCTGCTACCCATTGCCTCCCCACCAGAATTCAGCACTGTGGAGTTCGATGTCTTGGCCTGCCAACTCAGACACACCCTCAGAGGCCCTGGCCCCACAGGACAAAGCCTGGACTCACCTGCTACTCTTAGAAACCCAGGTGCAATTAATGCAATCATCTCTCACTCACCATGCTACCAAACTCTCCACCCTCTGTCAGACAACAGATCTTATCTCCCAATCACTCCAGGCATTGCTTAAACACCTGAATCCTAACTCTGCCCCTTTTGTGGCCACAGAAACAGCCCTGCCCACATCTGCACCCATCTCTACAGCTCTAGTGACCTTCTGGTCATGGATTCCATGTTCTGTGCTACCAGATGCATATAACAGTGCTTGCTTCAGCAGGGAGCAATTCCTGCAGTCCTGCTTCACCTATATTCACCTCAGCAGAGACACCTTTAACTCTGATGCATTGAAATTAGCCTGGGTGCTATCATACATGAAGACCAGATGTGCCTCTGCCTACACACTGTAAGTCTTCTGTTGCCCTGGAGGTGCTGGAAGCTTTCCAGACTGGGCTGCCTTTGAAAAGGACTTCTGCATGGAGTTTTTCCTGTTAGACCTCACTAAGACAGTAGTCTCAATGTTGCATGATAGGGAGCAGTATGGATAAGAAAAGCATATACTGGATGAGTACATTGACTTGTTCTAGGCCCTGGTCAAACAAGCTGCCTACCCTAACAGCCTCCAACTATGCCTCACTTTCTGGGATGGCTTGCACCCTGCACTGGTGGAATGCATTGACAATCTGGTGGAGGGTTGCCCCAACAATAAAAAGATTGCATTGTGGTATGAAGTGGCCTAGTACCAATGGCAACTCATGGAGATCTAGAGGGAGCTCTGTCACCCACATTCTATGCTACACCCTGCTTTAGTCAACAATTTCTGCCACTCCACACCTGCTCACCCAGGGCCAGCCCTTACTCTGGCTGTTCCCATAGCATGCCCCCTGCTGCCAGGGATTCCCATGGACATGGATGCTGCTTGGCAGCTCTGCGCTTGCCTACTATTGTGCTGGAGATGCCAAAAGCCAGAGCACTTTGCATAGTACTGCCCTCTGGGTTTGGAGGTATGCTACCTTTCCATAGTGGAGCAGAAGGAACTCCTGCAGCTGTTGGCTGCAAAGGATACTGCTGGAGCTCCATTGCTGGACAAGTTGACTCTAGAGGAGATTAGCATGTGTGCCTCAACTCTGAAGCTGGAGGGGGATTTTCAGTTGAGCAATGGATGAGGCGTATGCCTCCAGAGCTGAGTACTAACAGGTTCTTGTGTCTGTCAATAGAAAATGAAACTGTGTTTTCTGATCCCCTTCATTCTGAGACAGGAGAACCTCAATGCCCCACTCCAGACATACAGATACCAACTCTGGAGCCCCCACTGAGCTCCCTAACACCTCTGAAGGTCCATTAGTGTAGTTCTGCTTGGGTGTGTTAGATGCTCCAACAGTACATGATGGCCTCTGGCCCATCTGCCAACTCCTTGTGTCTTGATGTGGAGATTGAGACAATGGACACTCAGCAGACCTGTGGAGTCATGGCTCTTCTGGACAGTGGAGTAACAGGACTGTTCCTGGACTCAGAGTTTGTCAAATGCCATGGCCTGACTATGCAGCCCCTCTCCAAGCCCATTTCTATCTACAACATCAATGGAACACCTAACAAAGCAGGTGCCATCAACTCCATAGTCAACTTGGTCCTCCATTATTGGAATCATGTGGAGCACACTATGTTTGTTGTCACTAGCTTGAGAAGGCAGGACATAATCCTTGATTTCACATGGCTCTGTAAGCACAACCCCAAGGTTGATTGAACCAAGGAAGAGGTAACTATAAGCAGGTGCCTCCAGAAGTGCTCTGTCTATGCCACAGAGGACAGGGCAGAGTGCCAGACCCAAGTTTAGGAGCATGCAGCCATCTATGCATGTTGTACTAGCACTCTTCCCTCCACAGATCTAGACCTCCTGGACCCCCTACCTCTGGCATTCCCTTGTAGAAAGGCCCTCTATGAGGCTGACCAGAGCAACAGTGGAGCCCTAGAGGAGGAGTGTGGAGGGGAGTTTGGTGGCATATGTGAGCTGGAGCTCCTGGACAAAGCAGTAGAAGTGGAGGATTAAATCTATGCTACCACTGTATACCTGCCACCCTCTGTCATGGAGATTCAGGCTAGCCAGACCACATCCCAATAACTAGCCCAGGCATTTGCTGCTAACACCATGCCCCAAGAGTTCCAGGATGTGGTACCCCCCTATCTTCATGCATTTGAGGATGGGTTCTCCAAAGCCTTGTTTGACTTGCTTCTGGAGCACAAGAGGTGGGACTATGCCATCAAACTGTTGCCAGACTTCACACTCTCCAGCTGTAAGGTCTACCCACTCACACCCAGAGAGCAGCATGAGCTTGATGCATTCCTGCAGGAGAACCTGGACTCCAGTTGTATTGGCCCATCCAAGTCTTTGATGGCTTCTCCAGTCTTTTTCATCAAGAAGAAGGATGATTCACTCTGACTGGTCCAGGACTACTGGGTACTCAATGCCATGACAGTGAAGAACTGTTACCCTCTCCCCCTCATCTCTGAGCTCATTAACAACCTCTAGGATGTGCAATACTTTACTAAACTGGATGTCTAGTGGGGTTACAACAATGTGTGCATTCAGGAAGAAGATGAGTGGAAGGCTGCCTTCCAGACCAACTGGGGATTGTTTGAGCTGCTTGTTATGTTCTTCAGACTCACCAACAGCCCCACCACCTTGCAGACTATGATGAACAACATCTTCTGGGACCTTATAGCAGAGGGCATAGTGTGTGTGTGTCTTGATGACATCCTCATCTATACCAAAGTGCTAGAAGAACACCATTGGATCACTTGCCTTGTCCTGGAATGTCTCCACCAGCACCAGCTCTACCTCAAGCTGGAGAAGTGCAAGTTTGAACAAACCTGGATTGAGTACCTTGGCCTGATCATCTCACATGGAGCTGTGGAGATGGACCCAGTGAAGGTAGCAGGTGTGGCAGAGTGGCTGGAGCCCAAAAACAAGAAGGAGGTGCAGGCATTCCTTGGTTTTGCAAACTTTTACCAGAGATTCATCCAGGACTTCTTGCACCACGCTTGTCTGCTATTTGACCTCATGGGAAAGGATGTTACATGGAGTCGGGGACCTCTGAAGCAGATGGCCTTTGACACTCTCAAGCATGTCATGATCTCTGGACCTGTCCTCCTCTTCCTAGATGACAATTCTAGGTGGAGGCCAACAGCTCTGACTTTGCCACTGGAGCCATGCTCTCACAGTAATCTCCAGATGATGGGAAGTGGCATCTAGTGGCCTTTTACTTCAAGAGCCTGAGCATGGTGGAGCAGAACTACAAGATCCATGACAAAGAGATGCTGGCCATCATCTAGTCATTTGAGTAGCAGCACTTCCTGGAGGGTGTGTGGCACAAGTTTGAGGTCTGGACAGATCACAAGAACCTTGAATACTTCCAGATGGCCAAGAAGCTCAATTGCCAACAGGCCTGGTGGTCCCTCTACTTCACCAACTTTGACTTCTCTTTGCACCACAAGCCTGGCCAGAGCATGAGGAAACTAGATGCTCTGTCCCAGAGAGCAGACCATAGCATGAGAGAAGGGGATAACAGCAATATTGTGCTCCTCCCCCCTGAATTGTTTGCAATTCAAGCCATGGAGGGTCTTGCTGTCAAGGGAGCAGAAGCAGACATTCTCTGGGACATACAGCAGAGTAATTGGGATGGTCAGCAGGAGGAGCTGGTGGCATGAGCTGCTCAGACACTGAAGTCAGGGCATACCACTAGTGCCAAGGCAGTCTGTGCTGACAAATGGGCCCTCTGAGATGGAATCCTGACCTTCCAAGACTGTATCTATGTTCCCGACATTCCAGAGCTCCACCAGAGGATTGCAGAGCAACACCACAACTCCCTCATTGCAGGGCACCCCAGATGGTGGAAGACACTGGAGCTAGTATTGTGGAACTACTGGTGGCCCCAGATGTCCTAGTATATTGAGTCCTACACCAGTACCTGTGATCTCTGCCTCTGGACCAAGCCCCAGCACAGACTCCCCTATAAACAGTTATACCCAGTACTCATGCCTGCAGAACAATGGAGTGTGGCATCTGTGGACTTCATTATAGAGCTCCACAATGCTCATGGTCATGATGCAATCATGGTGGTGGTGGTAGATCTGTATGGCAAGCAAGCACACTTCATTTTGACCTACACTACCTGTTCTGCTATGGGCACTGCAAACCTGTACTGGAGGAATGTCTGGAAGCTCCATGGTCTCTCCAATGCCTATGGTCTCAGATCAGAACCACAATTTGTGGCAGAGTTCACCTGGGAGCTCTACTGACTGCTTGGAGTGAAGCTTCATACCACTACTGCCTACTACCCACAGTCCAATAGCCAGACAGAATGCATAAACCAAGAGTTGGAGCAGTATCTCTGCCTCTTCTGCAACAAGTGCTAAGATGACTGGGGCAAACTCCTCCCCAATGCCAAATTCCAGTACAACAACCATGTTCATGCATCTATCCAGTTTTCCCCATTCTTCCTTGACACTAGATGACACCTGCACATGGGTTTTGAACCCCAGGCCCAACCCTCAGAGAATGATGCAGTAAACAAATTTGTGGACTGGATGAATAGGTTATAGGAGGAGGCCCAAGCTGTGCTGGCAAAGGCAAAAGATGACATGGTGCAATACTACAACCACAGGAGGACCCCAGGACACAAGTATCAGCCCAGAGATCGAGTCTACTTAGATGCCTCTGATATTACAACTACCTGGCCCTCAAAAAAGCTGTTGCACCATCAGTTAGGACCTTTTACAGTGGAATGACAGGTAGGACCCTTGGCCTATCAACTCCAGCTCTCCACAGGGATGTGCCAGCTTCATCCTGTGTTCAACATGGTCAAACTAACTCCAGCCCCTAAAGATCCCATTCCAGGGCATCATCCACCACCTCTGCCACCCTCTGTGGTGGTCAGCAACAACAAGTAATATAAGGTGGAGGAATCCTGGATAGCTGTTTATTCCAGAGATGACTATAATACAAGGTGAAGTGGAAAGGCTATGGGATCAAGGACATCTCCTGGGAGCCACAGGAGAATATGAACACCCCTGGACTTGTCAAAGAGTTCCACTGCAGACATCCAGATGCCCCACATGCCATATGAGGGATCTACCCTATCTCACCAGTAGACTGAGCAATTAGAAACTCCTTTTACCCTGCACATTGAGATGCTGCATGCTAGAGGGGGGGTGATGTTAGGGGACTTCTATTTCTAACCTCTGTAACTTGTTCTAGCACCTCTGCAGCTTGTTCAATGTCTCTGGGGCTCTTTCTAAAACTCTGGAGATCTCTGGAGAACTGTGGAGTTCTCTATATTACCTCAGCAATCATTGCCCTAGGGTAGGAGTAGCTCTGGTCATCTATACAGTAGTTCCCATGCCTCCACTGCCCACTGATGCACCACACCAAGCAGCAGGGATCCTTAGACTTGTTCTCTTTGGATTCCCCTCTGCTAGGTGATTAGTTACTGATTGTATCATTGTCCACTCTGCTAATATACTTTGGATTCCCCTCTGCTAGCTGTGTGACTCTGATCCACCACTCTGGAGGTTGCCCTTACAGGTAGGTGGTTTCTTGTGTAGATTTGTGTTGCTGCTACCTCAGCCCACAGGTCCTTGGGTAGCCCACTTTCAGCCAGCATGCAATGCATGCCTTTGATGACTAGTGGATGGCCCTCTCAGCAAGACCATTTTGCACATGTGCACACAGGGTGGTAACTTTCAGGACAATCCCATAACATGTGCAGTAGTTTTGCCATAGGTTTTATCCACTCATGGCCAGTGTCAACTCAAATTGATAGTAGCTTGTATCCTGTTTGTTGTTCGGACTTTGTATGGTAGGACATGAGGGCTTTGAGAGTGGTGGTTGCATCTTTCCTCAACATAAAATACCCATGGAGGTGATTAGGGTGTCCATCAATGGCCAGCATCATGTAATGTGCTCCTCCCAGCAACATGGTCAATGCTGGGCCCCACAAGTCAAAGTGGACACATTCATTTGGCAGTTTCTTGGACTCATGGATTCCATTGTATGGCCTTGCCATATGCTTCCCATAAATGCAGTCTTTGCAAAGTCCTGTTACCTCTAGCCCACTTTTGACCCAAAGTTCATCCACTAACCCCTTTTGGATCATGTTCCATATGTTGTCAACACCAGCATGTGCAAAACAGCAGTGCCAGCCATCTAGATTGACCAGTACTTCTATGAATGTAGTTGTCATGGCAAGTACTGCTTGCTCCTCTTTAGGCTTGAGCATGCCTAACCTATACATGCCAAGCCTGCTTTGTCAAAACATCCCACTGAGATGAGGTTGGCTGTCAGGTCAGGGGTGTGGAGCGCATTGTTGAAGATGAGCTTGGATATGCCATGGTTGGTATGCACCATTTTTTTCACTATTTCCTGTCCAATGATGTAGAAGATTCTATCCTGCATAGCTGCTTTCTCTTTTCTTGGCTGGGGAAGGGTGGTGTACTTGGTACAATCACTTTGGTTCACAAAGCAGTGGTCACTTGTATGCAAGTCAGCAAAAGTGGAAATGTTAGCATCAGCTGTCAGGGGATTTGTCAGGAATAAGGGTTGTGCCATCAGGGCATAAGTAATCTGTGGCATTATTGCTTCTGCATTGGTGTTGGCAAGGTTTGCAGTGGGTGTTTGAGTGGTGTTTGTCTTTTGGTTAGCTAGGGCAGCTAGCACACTATCTTGGTTCTGAAGTTTGGTGGAAACTGTCCTTCCTTTCCACCAGCTCACCAATAGCAGTTTTCCTCTGTGTGTCTGGCTTGCTTGCAATTTGAGTTTAGGCATACCAGCTTTGGCTTTGATGATCCTGTATTTGCTTGGAGGGCAGTGACTGATGTGTTGGCTTGTTTTTAGGACTTGAGGCACTCCCAGTGGATTGTGAGGCCTGAGATCAAATCATTTGACATTTTAGTGGTATAGAGGCTTGCTACAACAACATTTCAGGATTCAGGTAGGGAGTTCATAACTATGGTTTGGAAGGTTGTGTCACTAATGGTCCCTCCTTTTCCATGGCCAACTCCTATTTTGTGCAAAGGTCTTGGATGTGTGCTGAGAAGTCTCTTCCATTGCCAAAAATAGTTGATCTCAGTTGATTCTCTGCTCCCATTGCTGCCAGCTCAGATACAGTGCCATATGCATCAGTGAGCATTTTCCATGCCTCAGCAGCTGAGCCATCCATTTTGATGCTGAAACCTACAGGGTTTTTGCAATTGTATACAATCAAGCCTAGAACCCATGCATCATAAACATCCCACTCCTCCATTGATGGGGTTGTGGATGACCACTCAGTAGCTTGGGCTGTCTGGGGTGGTGTAGTGTTGTCACCAGCTCCTTTAAGGGCTTGGAGTTATCATTAATTTTTGCCTTGGTGTTAGGCTTTTTAGTGGTGCCTTCAAGGTATCCTCTGACTCCATGTGTGCATGCTACAATGATGATTCTCTTTTTGAATTGGCCAAAGTTTGTTCTGTCAAACTGGTGTGTGTTGGGAAAAGTGGGTAGATTTGTGGAGGTAGTGTTGGACATTTTTGGACAGGTGTGGAGCAAAAAGGTTTCAGTAAGTTTATGAGCCATCAGCTGTGTCTTTTATGTTCTGATGGAAAGAGCAGGAATGGGGCCCATAACCTATAGATAGATAAGATTAACCTTAGTGTCAGACATGGTATGTGAAGACAGCTATATTGACCTATAGATAGATAATAGTAACTACAGGGCATGGTAAGTACTGGTAAAGTATATGTAAGTTGACAAGCTCACCCTTAGTGTTGGACATGATATATGAAGACAACTAAGGGTGATGTCCTGATATGTTATTTTGTAGTGAAATAAAAATAATGTTTGACAAAGACTGACAAACAGTGTGTACCTGGTAGTAAGTAGCACACAGAAAGAAAAGTAAGTAAGTAAATAAATATGTATAACACATGATTAGTCTGTGAAGAAGTTGTTACTTTATAAGGGGAATTGTTGGGGAAGGGGGGCTGGGGTGCTCTGGAGCCTATGGATTGATGCTGAGGAGCTGGGGCATTCTGGTGGGGTGCATTTGGAGGAGCACTTCCACAAAAGGCATGGAGATTGAAGTGGGGAGGTCTGTCTCAGAGAGGACCTGGGATGCTGTTGTTAGGAGTGCCAGGGTTACTGGGCTCATTAATGTATAAGAGGGTTTGATTGGAAACAATGTCATTGTCAACATGTGGAGGGGGCCTTTGTGTGCAGGCCTTGAGAGCAGTGGGTTGGTTCCAGGTATGGAAGGCACTGGGGACAAAGTTTACCCTGGGACAAGTGGAGAGGGCCAAGGTGTGGGTGGTGGGTTGGTTGAAGAGTCCTCCCATAGAGTTGAGGGTCCTCAGGATGTTGGATGTGGCATTGAGCTCCTCCTGCTGACAGAGAGTAGGAGGCAGGGCTTTGCTTTGTACTCTGGTGTGTTTCTCTTGTTGCACATGGAAGGAGTGGGCAGGGTCCAAAAAGTCTTCAAATTGATGGGGGTTCAGACTGGTGTGGATTTCTTCAACCAGGGCATGGAGCTTGTTCTGAAGATTGGCATCAATTCCCAAGGTACCTTGCATAGTTTTGGGGAGGTTTCTTGCATGGCACTAGGTGGCATAGGAGCACATCATTTTGGAGCCCACTGCAAGGGATATTTTAGTTGACCATTCTGCCAGAAACCAGAGCTCAAGCAAAGTGTTGCTTGCAACTCTTTAGCAAACTCCCATAATCTTCTTTGTTGACTCTTCAAAAGTCTCCATCAGCAACTTGACCTCAACCCCTTGCCAATGAACTCAAAACCACTAGGAGTCTTCTTGATGTTAGCAAGATACTTGCCAACTTCCCTGGCACATTTATCAAAAGTTTTCTCAACACACCACTTTCACCTTCAACTCCAACTGACTCTATTTTCTTTGCAGAAGCACACTCTATCCCATCTTCACCAACTAACCAGAATCCACCTCCACCACTACTATCAGCAATCACTAACATGAACAATGACCCTGCCACTTGGCATGCTAGAATGCTGCCCATGCAATGACACAACTGCACCTAAATGGGATGAGAGTTGCCCCAGGGAGTTGCCACAATCCTTTAAGGAACTGGAATATCTTTTTGCTGACTGTGGCATTGCTGACAACACTCAAAAGAAGGAATATGCAGCTTGATATGCTTCTTACAACATAGCAGAAACCTGGCTTGGCTTACCTGAATTTGGCAACAACATTACTATTGTTAACAATGCACCTTGACCCTACACATACCAGAAATGAAAGGCAGCAGTACTCAGGCTGTACCCTGGCACTGACACTAGCACTCAATACAACCTTGGTGATCTTGAACAACTTGTTAATCAGACTTTCAACAGCAGCTTAGCAACTTTAGGCAGGTTTTCAGATTACTATCAAGACTTCCAACATATTGCTAGATGGCTCCTTGCTAATAGCAAGCTCTATTGCAACAAGGAATGTTGTCTCTTCCAGCAAGGTATCCCTACATTGCTATGGTCTAAAATTGTTTGCTGTCTTGAAATCACACTTCCTGACCACCATCCTGAGGACCCCTCTGATGTTGACTAAGTCTTTGAAGGTGCTAAATGGGTTTTTAAGGGGATGGACACCTTTACAACCAAGACCAGCAATGGTACCACTGGTATTACCTCATTGCCAGTTGCTAATGCCCCAGTTTTGCTATTGCCTATGCCTAAACATAAAACCCTCAAATTAGCAACCACCACAGCAATTGTCAGTGCCTTGGAATGTCTGGAAGCCCTCTTGACCAACAGCAATGCTCAGCCCTGCCAACAGTTCACTAGCAGCACTTGCCACTTCTGTGGCAAAACAGGTCACACTATGGTCTGTGGTACTTGCCTTAAAATGGAACATATGATTCAACAGGGTAAGATCCATTGCAATGCTAAAGGAGAGATCATATTACCATCTGGCACCATGATTCCAAACTATTTTGGGACTCTACCATGGAATGTATTGAGGAATGGCACTGCCTTAACCCAGGGAAAAATCATTACTGGCAGACTTTCTTCTAATGCTGACCCATACCCAGAGCAAGCAGCTACACAGCAGTCACTAATTCACAAGGTAATGCAATAGGATGTCACTATGGGCTGAGTGCTAAGCAAGGAAGAATGGATTGAGGCTTTGAAACATGAACTGTTTGCACTTAGGCAACCTGGCAAAAAGTTTGATGGTGTACAATTTAACCTGCATAGCATATCAACCAGCAAACAATACCTCCAAGGCTACACTAGTGACTAGCAACACTCCAGTGGCTAATCCCCCTTCTAACTCTGTACCAACTCCTGCCACTATGCCTGCAAACAAAGGCAAAGCATCCAAATGACCAATTGCTAAACAAACAACTGCCCATCACTAAGGAACCCATTCCTCAGCCCACAGTCCACCTGTTTTCTGGAATCCCAGGTCACTATGCTCTGCCCACTAATCAAAATTTTGCTCCTCCCAAGAGAGCTAATGTTGGCACATATTGTACTATGCCACCTATCTATGACATCAACCAATCTAAAGAGGTTTTCAAAAGATTATTAAGCACAAATGTTACCATCTCAGTTGGCAAACTCTGCTCAGTGTCACAGGATATCTGTAATCAGTTCAGGACTGCCATCATGCCTAAGCAGCTTGTGGGAGCAAGCACCAATACAGTACAGAACCCCAGCAATATATTTGAAGATGCATTACTGACTTTTGCTATAGAAGAACCTCAGTTTTTGCTAGGATCCAATGTTGCCACTGCTCATGGACTTACCCTCAACCAGGCCCAAGTTGCATCAGTTGACCCCATTGAGGCTTATATCAATTCATTACCCCCTGAAGAAGAGCCTGTGGTGCTCACTGTTGCTAAGAACTCCCAGTCACTTTGGTCTATAATGATGCTAATTGATAACCATGAAGAAATAGAGTGCATCACTGACAGTGGCTCCCAGATCATCTTGATGTCTGCCAAAATTGCTAGTGACCTTGGTTTGTCTTACAACCCCAGCATTGTTTTGAATATGCAGAGCACCAATGGCACTATGGATTGATTGCTAGGACTTGCTCACAATGCTCCTTGCACAATTGGTGACATCACAGTTTCTTTGCAGATTAATGTTTTATGGTCCCCTTCCTATGACATTCTTCTCAGATGCCCCTTTGACATTTTAACTTGGAGTATGGTCAATACACTTAGCAACATAGAAACCACCATCACAATTATGGATCCCAACACTGGCAGGCAGCAAACAATTCCAACTTTTCCATGCAGAAAATCAAAAAGAAACAATTGCCAAAATGTTTGCTTTGAAATGGAACCACCCCACTGTTTTCATTGCTGAAGACATTGACAACAACAATAGCAGCACAGCAGTCATTATGAGCTATGATCATTCAACTGGTCTAGCAGCATGTATAGCTTCTTGCAATTTGGATAAAGACATTGTACTTACAAATTCTACCACACAGACAAACTCTGCCCTAGCCTACCTTTATGCTACTGCTAGTAACCTCTCAGACTTTTTCTTACCTCCTCAATTGTATTTTGTTTCTACTGATTCCTCTAACCCTTTGATTTTTGGACAGACTTCACCTATTGACACAAGCAATACAGACACTACCCCCATTTACATTAACATCCCTTTTCCCACTCAGTTTGTTGCTAACAAACCTGCTAAAAGAAAAGGTGTCCAGGTAAAGAAAAAGTATAAACCTGTTGCTATGAAGACCAAAGCAATCACTGGCCATGTTAGCAAAGACTTCAGAATTGAGCAACACATCCTTGGTGATCCCCAAGCAACTATGCCACCACTTGAGCCAAACTTGCCACCATTTGTTCTAACCAAGCAATTCACTAGCAAACAACAAGCAAAACTTGTCAAAGACTATGATACAGGCTTTCACACTAGTGACAAAATCAACATTCTTGTCAACATGGTCACCAAACAAGAAAAGGCTTTTGCTTGGAAAGACTCTGAACAAGGAAGTTAGTGCTCTGACTTCTCTCTGCCAGTATGCATACTGACAATTACACATGTACCCTGGGTCCAGCACAATTGCCCCATACCCCCAGGCCTAAGAAGTCTGTGAAATAATTCATGACAAAATCAAGACTAGCATCTACAAATCTTCAAACTCAGCTTATTACTCATGCTGGTTTTGTGTCCTCAAGAGCATTGGTAAGCTCAGAATTGTACACAGTCTAGAGCCACTCAACCATATCACCATTTGCCATTCTGGAGTCCCTTCTTTCCCAGATCATGTCACTGAATCTTTTGCTGGATGCATTTGTGGCAATGGACTCAACCTCTATGTTGGCTATGATGAGCAACCAATTGACCATGCTTCATGTGACTTAACAACATTTTTCAGACCCCCTTTAGCACACTTCACTCAGTGACTCTGCCAATGGGTTGGACCAATTCTGTGCCTATATTCCACAATGGCATCACCTTCATTTTGCAGCCAGAGATCCCCCACCATATACTCAGTTATATCAACAATATTGGCACCAAAGGTCCCAAGGACTGGAAGATTATTAATGGTATTCCTGCTTAGCATCCTGCTAACTCCAACATTTGTTTAGCACTATGGGAGTTCTTTGAACTTCTCAATTAAATTCTCCAGCAGATGAAGTATTGTGGTGGAACCTTCTCAGGTCACAAGCTCATTTTATGCACTCTGACCTTCAAAATCCTTGGTCATGTTTGCATGCCTAGCAGTCAAATTCCAGATGAGAGTTGCTTAGCCCTACTTGAGCACTGGGGCCCTTGCAAGTGGCTATCAGAAGTTTGAGCCTTTCTGGGTACAGTTGGAGTTCTTAGGATTTTTGTCAAGAATTTTACTCATTGTGCTAACAACTTAACAAAACTCACTTGCATTGGTGTTCCCTTTGAATTTGGCCCAGATCAGATCAATGCTCAGCAGGACCTTGTCAAAGCTTTACAAGATGCTAAGCCCCTAGTTCCAATTGATTATGAATTACCTGACCCCATCATCTTAGCAGTTGACACATTATATATTGCTGTTGGCTACTATCACTGTTAGTGTACTAGCAACAATCCCAAAGAACAATGCTACAACCACTTTGGATCAATTACACATAACAACAGAGAGTCTAGATTCAGTCAGCCCAAGTTGGAACTTTATGGACTTTATCAAGCACTGTGGGACAATACCAGCACGCACACAGTAAGCATTGCCGAGTACAGCTGGGTTTAGAAATTGGGAGGGCACGTTAACGGCAGATGGTAGTGGGACTTAGGTGTGGGAAGTAGTATGAACTCCGACGAAGTCAAATTGTAGTAAAAGTGGCTATGAGGCGTAACCGGCATCAGCTGAAAAGGGATTGGGCTGGAGAACTAGTAGGAGTGTCCGTAATTACCACCCCCATTACGTACTGCAGGGCTTAGAACACGAAGGTCATGTGTAAAATAGGCCTTGAAGATAAATAAAATGGATCATCATCATCATCATCAAGCTTTACAAATGTATCTTATTGGAATCAGGAACCTTATTGTTGAAGTCAATGCTTGCTATATCAAGTGTATGCTACAGCACTCTGACATCCAGCCCTCAGCTAGCATGAATTGCTGGATTATGGCAATATTGATGTTTCACTTTGAACTTGTCCATGTCAAAGGAACTTTCCATGGCCCTGGGAATCCAAAGTATATTAGCAGAGTAGACAACAGTACAATTAGTAACTAATTACTAAACAGAGAGGAATCCAAAGAGAACAAGTCTATGGATCCTTGCTGCTTGGCATGGCACATCAGCAGATGGCAGAGGTGTGGGAACTACTGTACAGCAGGCCAGAGCTAATTCCAATCCTAGGACAATGATTGGTGAAGTAATTTGGAGAACTCCATGGTTCTCCAGGGATCTCCAGAGTTCTGGAACAAGCCCCAGAAATGTCAAACAAGCTGTGGAGTTGCTGGAATGGGTTGTGGAGGTTGGAAGTGGAAGTCCCCTGACATCATCCCCCTCTAGCATGTGGTGCCCTGATGCATGGAGTAGAAGAAGTCCCTGATTGCTTGGTCTGCTGGCAAAATAGGGTAGATTCCCAAAATGATGTGTGGAGCATCTGGGTGTCTCCTGGGCATGCATGTCCTCCTGTGGTTCCCAGGAGATATCCTCAATCCCATAGCCATTCCACTTCATCTTGTATTGTAGCCACCTCTGGAACAGCTGACTATCCAGGATTTCCTCCACTTTGTACTCCTTGCTGTTGTTGACCACCACTGGGGATGGCAGGGGTGGTGGATGTTGCCCCAGAATAGGATTCTTTGGAGCTGGAGTCAGTTTGACCACATCAAACACCAGATGAAGCTGGCACATTCCCATGGGGAGCTGGAGTTATAGGCTAGGTGTCCTACCTGCTGTTCCACCATGAAAGGTCCCAACTGGTAGTGTGACAGCTTTTTTGAGGGCTGGGTAGTCATAATGTTGGAGGCATCTAGGTAGACTCAATCTCCAGGCTGATATTTGTGCCCTGGAGTTCTTCCACAGTTGTAGTATCATGCCATGTCATTCTTTGCCTTTGCCAAGGCTGCTCAGGCCTCCTCCTGTGCCCTCTTCATCTGGTCCATAAACTTGTCTACTGCTTCATTCTCTGAGGGTCAGGCCCAGAGTTAGAAGCCCATGCACAAGTGCCATCCAGTGTCAAGGAAGAATGGGGAAAACTGGGTGAACACATGAACATGGTTGTTGTATTGGAACTTGGCATCAGGGAGGAGTTCATCCCAGTCATTCTGGCACTCATTGCAGAAAAGGTGGAGGTACTGCTCCAACTCCTAGTTTACACATTCAGTCTGGCCATCAGACTGCAGATAGTAGGTGGTGGAGGTGTGAAGCTTCATGCCAAGTACTTAGTAGAGCTCCCTGGTGAAGTCTGCTATGAATTGTGGTCCCCAGTCCAAGATGTAAGTGTCAGAGAGGCTGTGGAGTTTCCAGACATTTCTCTGGTACAGGTTTGCAGCATCCATAGTGGAGCAGGTGGTGTGAGTCAGAATGAAGTGTGCCTGCTTGCTATACAGGTCCACCACCACCATGATTGCATCATAACTATGGGCATTGGGGAGTTCCATGATGAAGTTTATGAAAGCCACACTCCATTGTTCTGTGTATATGGGCAGCAGATGTAGCTGTCCATAGGGGAGGCAGCATTGGAGCTTGGTCCAGAAACAGAGATTGCATGTACTAGTGAGTGTACAGTAGTAGTGTAAATCTGGCCCCCCACTTTTACTGCTTTGTCTGGAAACTCCAGCTCATGCATGCCACCAAACTCCTCTTTGTGTTCCTCCTCCAGGGCTCTGCCACTACTCCAGTTGTCCTTGTAGAGGGCCTAGCCCTGGAGGAGGAACACAAAGAGGAGTTTGGTGGCATGCATGAGCTGGAGTTTCCAGACAAAGCAGTAAAAGTGGGGGGCCAGATTTACACTACTACTGTACACTCACCACCCTCAGTTGCAGAGATCCAGGCTAGCTGGACCACATCCCAGCAGCTCACCCAGGCATTTGCTGCTCATGCCATGCTCCAAGAATTCCAAGGTGTTGTACCCCCCTACCTCCATGCATTTGACAATGTGTTCTCCAAAGCCTTGTTTGACTCACTTCCAGAGCACAAGAGGTAGGACCATGCCATTGAACTGCTGCTGGATTCCACACTCTCAAGCTGTAAGGTCTACCCACTAGCACCCAGGGAGCAGGACAAACTCAATGCCTTCCTGCAGGAAGTCTCCTGACATCACTCCCCTTCTAGCATGTGGTGTCTCAACATGGGGTAAAAGAAGTCCCTGATTGCTTGGTCTGCTGGCAAGATCGGGTAGATCCCTTGTATGATGTGCAGGGCCTCTGGATGTCTCTGGTGGAACTCCTTGACAAGTCTGGAGGTGTGTACATTCTCCTGTAGCTCCCAGGAGATATCCTCTATCCCATAGCCTTTCCACTTCACCTTGTAATGTAGTGGTCTCCAGAATAAACAGCTATCCAGGATTTCCTCCACCTCATATTCCTTGTTATCATTGACCACTATGGGGGGTGGCAGAGGTGGTAGACAATGCCCCAGAATAGGGTCCTTAGGGGCCAGAGTTAGTTTGACCATGTTGAACACCATATGAAGCTAGCACATCCCCACAGGGAGCTGGAGTCAATGGGCCAAGGGTCCTACCTGTCATTTCACTGTGAAAGGCCCCAACTGCCAGTGCAACAGCTTTTTTGAGGGCTGGGTAGTTGTAATGTTGGAGGCATCCAGGTAGACTCAATCTCCAGGCTAATATTTGCACTCCAGGGTCCTCCTGCAGTCATAGTATTGCACCATGTCATCCTTTGCCTTTGCCAGCACTGCCCAGGCCTCCTCCTGTGACCTCTTCATCCAGTCCACAAATTTGTTTACTGCCTCATTCTCTGAGGGCCAGGCCCAGGGTTCAAAACCCATGCATGGATGCCATCCCATGTCAAGAAAGAATGGGGTAAACTGGGTGGATGTGTGAATGTGGTTGTTGTATTGGAATTTGGCATCAGGGGAGAGTTTGTCCCAGTCATCTTGGTACTCATTGCAAAAGAGGCAGAGATACTGTTCTAACTCCTGGTGTATGTGTTCTGTCTGGCCATCAGACTGTGGGTGGTAAGTGGTAGTGGTATGGAGCTTCACTCCAAGCAGTTGGTAAAGCTCCCAGGTGAACTCCACCATGAATTGTGGTCCCCAATCTGAGACATAGGTGTCAGAGAGGCTGTAGAGTCTCCAGACATTTCTCTGGTACAGGTTTGCAGTGCCCATGGTGGAGCAGGTGGTGTAGGTCGAAATGAAGTGTGCTTGCTTGCCATACAGATCTACCACCACCACCATGATTGCATCATGACCATGAGCATTGTGGAGCTCTATAATGAAGTCCACAGATGCCACACTCCATTGTTCTGCAGGCATGAGTACTGGGTATAACTGTCTATAGGGGAGTCTGTGCTGGGGCTTGGTCCAGAGGAAGAGATCACAGGTACTGGTGTAGGACTCAATATACCAGGACATCTGGGGCCACCAGTAGTTCCACAATACTAGCTACAGTGTCTTCCACTGTCCAGGGTGCCCTGCAATGTGGGAGTTGTGGTGTTGCTCCACAATCCTCTGATGGAGCTCCAGAATGTTGGGGACATAGATACAGTCTTGGAAGGTCAGGATTCCATCTCAGAGGGCCCATTTGTCAGCATGGACTGCCTTGACACCAGTGGTATGCCCCAACTTCAGCATCCAAGCAGCTTGCACCACCAGCTCCTCCTGCTGATTGTCCCAATTACCCCACTGTATGTCCCAGAGAATGTCTGCTTTTGCTCCCCTGATGGCAAGACCCTCCATGGCTCAGATTGCAAACAATTCAGGGTGGAGGAGCACAATGTTGCTGTTATCCCCTTTCCCCATGCTGTGGTCTGCTCTCCAGGACAGGGCATCTGGTGAAGATGACTTGCTGACTAACATACTACCCACTCCAAACCCCATTGCTCCAGGTGTTATACCTCTTTGTGAACCTATAGCTCCCCACATATGTGCCACTGACAGACCTCTACACAAACCTGCAGTAACCTTTTGGTTCCTGGTGCAGACTTAGATGAGGCAGCAGTGCCTGTGATTTCAGCACCTATGACAGCTGAATCCCACCTCCTAGATGTTCAGAATCTCTGGCAGCTTGTCAAGATCAGGAGGGCAACATTCCAGCAAAATTTTTCTTGGAAACTGATGCTTTCACTTTTCTCACAGCTATGAGCAAGCCAGATCTGGCAGGAGACAAGGAGTATGTACCCCAACACCATGGCAAAGTGATGAGAAGACTGGACTTGTGGTTGGAGCCAATGGAGAAGGAGCTGGATATGTTAGAATCAAGGGGTGTGTTTAAGCTGGTACCAAAGGAGGAGGTTCCTGAGGGGAAGAAAAACATAGGGTGCCATTGGGTGTATGCTAAAAAGTTTGATGCAGAAGGAAATGTTGTGAAGCAGAAGGCTTGTTTGGTGGCAAAGGGGTATTTGCAGGTTGTGGGGGAGGATTTCAATGACATGTATGTAGTGTTGAAATCACTCAGGATCTCAGCAGCAATTATGGCTCAACTGGGACTCAAAATCTGGCAGGTGGACTTTGTGTCAGCTTAGCTCAATAGTATGCCCAAGCACAAAGTCTATATGCACCTACCTCTGGGTTTTAGAGGGGGAGAAGGTATGGTCTGTCTGCTGTTGAAAACCCTCTATAGCATGATGCAAGGAGGTAGAGACTGGTGGCATACTCTTTACACTGCTTACCAAGCCCTTGGTTATAAGATGTCCTGCACAGATAGCTGCATGCATTCAAAGAAGGTTGATGGAGAGCATACCATCACAAATACATTCATAGACAACTCTCTACATGTGCCCAAGGAGCTATGAATGCAAAACTTGAACTTGGAAAGGCATATGAGATCAAGGACCTTGGCAAACCATCCTTCATTGTAGGCATGGCAATTGAATGTGACCCACAAAGTGGTGCTATTTCCTTGTCCCAGCATGCATACCTGAAGCATGTTCTCAAATGTTTCAGCATAGAGAGTTGCAATGCAAACTCCACTCCTCTTCCCACAGGAATCCAACTCATGGAGGAAATGAGCCTGCAAACCAATGCTGACTGTGTGTTCATGGCAGACAAGCTGTACCAAAAGCTTCTTGGCTCACTGATGTGGGCACAGGTCACCACTTGCCCTGACATCTCTTTCACTGTGGGCATTCTCACCCATTTCCAGTCAAACCCAGGGCCAGCACACTGGAATGCTTTACTCCATGTTCTGGGGTACATTAAAGGGACCCTTGACTATCAGATCACCTATTGAAAGTGCATAGAAGGCACCATCAAACCAATAGGCTATGTCAATGCAGACTTTATATGGGATCTTGACATGAGGAGGTCAACAGGAGGCTATGTCTTCATGATATCTGGGAGAGCAGTATCCTGGAGCTCCAAACAGCAGTCGACAGTTGCATTATCAACCACAGAAGCTGAGTATATGGCATTAACATGAGGTGCACAGCAAGGACTTTGGATGAATAATTTCCTGGCAGAAATTGGCCTAGCACAACCATCATTCTCAATGCTGACAACTGCTCATCTATCGCCTTAGCCAAATTGACAAAAGGACATTCATGGGAAAAACATATTGATATCCATCACCATTATATTTGTGAGCAAGTACAGGAAGGAGACATAAAACTACAGCCTGTGGCATCAACCAAGAACATTGCTGATCTCTTCACCAAACCCTTACCAAGAACTCAACATGGTGATCTTGTTACATGACTTTGCCTTGACTTCTCTATGGGCCCTTTGCATCTGGGGGAGTGTCAAGGGAGACATGCAGGGTTGCATCAAAGCCTAAAATTCTAAATATTTCCTTTTTTATTTCCACTTACCTTTTTTGAACATTGCCACTTGTTAGCCTCATGTTTTCACATGTGCATATTTACTATTCTTTGCCAAACCTTACTTTTGTTCACCTCAGGATTGGACACACAAAATCTGCCACCCTCAGTCATCTTACATTTATGTGGAGTGACTGAGGGTGAGTCAGACTTACTATATTTTTTGGATTACTTTTCCTTACTCTTACCTGTAGTCTCACATTGTGTTGTACTCTACAGGTTAATATCAGTCATCTTACATTTATGTGAAGTGACTGAGGTCTCACATTGTGCTTTACTCTACAACATTTTTCAAACATATTTGAGTTATACTAGATATAAGGTATCAGATAGACATACTACAAGGTTAATCACATGGAATGGATATGATGATGACTTATAACAGCCTGACAAAAACCAAGGTCAAAAGTGTCACATTGACAATCATTGGGACAGCCATAACATACCATTTATGGTTGCAGCAACTCGGCACGCAACACAACATGTTTGATGTCATGCTCAGACAACTATCCAGGATAATCCCCATCTGTAGAGTGCAATTCTCCACAGATTTCTGCTTCTTTTGTGCACATCAGATACAACATATAGACAAAGATTTCCTGACACTTGTTACACCCAGAACCTTGCTTACAATGAGTATCAAGCATGATCAAAATTTGTCACAAACTTGAAATGACCCATTTTCGATACATTTCCCTTCATATCTCAAGTTCCTCATGATAAATCTCCTTCCTGATCAAGACACAACTAGAGTACATGTTATGCAATAAGCTAAAAAAACTTTGAGCCAATCTGACATGATTTGTGCTTTACTGGTCAATCTGTCCCCAGGACGTGCTTCCAAGCAGCGTCATTACACTGTATTGTCAATTTTACAGGAGGTGGGAATAGTTATAATATCTGTATTAATAATGTGTACATGATAATTGATTATATCCTTGGGACTGGGGAGATAGCGGAGACGTTCATTGATCGAAGGTCGTCCGTGGACTCCCAATGCTCGGGCGCATAGGCTCTTCTTCATGAGATTCCGAGCCTCATCGTGACACTCTAATTCTTGATCGATTATTAGCGGTGTCGAATGTATCTGATATGCAATCTGGCATGTTTTGTTAACAATAAGAAGCTATAACGGCTGTAACTCTGTCATGGGTCTACTTATCTCTAGGTCATCTCCTTAGGCTTACCACTAACCGATAGCCGACCTCAGTTGAAAAAGGATTGGAAAACTTAACAGTACTATTTACCTCAAATCATGCTACAATTTTCACCGAATTTTTGGAAGATGCGCTAGAGTTTGCAAAGAGGGCTGCTCTTGTCAGTAGACCAACCTCCTGGGCGACCCCTGCACGCAACGTAGTACTACAACATCGCCCAATGATAGTTGACAGGTTGATATGTTGGTGCAAGTCTGCTCTCCGTTTCGCAGTAGTTGCGCCTACCAGAAGACTGCATGTCTCACTCTGCTCGTCTTTGACGAGTCCGTGCGGCGATTGATAAGGTCACTAGTCAACCAGTCACCTAGCACTGCTCGAATCTCCGCGCAGCTTCTGATGATAAACCAGGTTCTTCGAATCCCCACCATCTCAATCGCCGTTTCCAATGTCCCGGACTGGTTATTCCTCCAGTATTGCCTCCGAAGTGGCACCTGTCTAACATCCTACGGGACATCGATATCCGAGTCACGCTATCCTAAAATCGCTCGAAGAGGGGACAGAGTATGGTCATGTCTGTCTCTGCTAGCACCCGAAAAGCAGCCACAAATCCAGTATCCGATGTTACACAGTCCAGAATCCAGCTCCAGGCTTCAAGTGCCTCCTTTCAGTAAGTACTTTCGAAATGGAAAAAGCCTGTCGGCGGCGTATAGCGGGCGTGGTTACGTCTTTGAGTGTCATCCTCGCGATGCGTCGTACAGCCGAGGCCTCATTTAAGATCGAAGGACTAGATCTTCGCGGTACAGCATCACCTATGCGCAGATCTCCTCAGGAGAAAAGTACTACGGAGACGTTTACCTATACGCACCAATAGGCACTAATGTGGCCTGCGATCGGCGTTGAGCCTTCAAGCAAACTTGCACATCGGCGCATAGTGTGCACCCCTGGCTGCAGGCACAGAAGTAGGGCTACATCTGGAAAGTTTGTGTCCCGTGGGTCACACCCGTACATGAACCGGAGGCGGCAAGGAGCAAACCGAGCTAGGTCATCCTATGGATTTCGCCTAATAAGGCGACGGACCAGCTGATCGACCTGATCTGGAAGCGGAAGGCGGTGGCTTCGTCTGGTCAGAATGCTTGGCTGCAACTACGTGGTACGAGACGAACGGAGATGCTGTCCACGGTTCTCAATGGCCGTGATGAGGTACTATCCGAGGGACCTCTGGCGTCGTGTACGAATGAAGGACGCAAATCTCAATTGCCATTTCACTTCAATGAAGCTGCTGTTCGTCAATTGTGTAGGTCATGGCTAAATTGTACATGAACTCATCCTTGGTATATGGATTATACAAGGTTACTGTTCGTCAACTGTACAGAATCATACATCGATTGCCCTGGTATGTGGATGATAACAGCTTTGGGTCATACCCCCTCGAATCTGATATGCTCCAGGGCGGATAATTCTATTTGTGAACCCCCGGCAAGCTATGGACCCCATCATTTCTGCATGATAAGTACTTTATGCACTCTTTCCGCAAAAGCTCTGAATCTGGCGGATAGTGATATGCAAATTTTGGACGATTTTTGGACGGACGACGGAGGCAGGTAATATTTCAAATGTTTAAGCGTTGCTGATACTAGTCTCTGACGTCTGTCCCCCTTGACGAAAAAGTGGACTAGTAGTAAATTCTGCTTCGTCCGAGGGGATCAGGAGATTACCGTGCCTACTCGAGCCATGGGCCTCCAATTCCTATCGAGTGTCATAGGCAAGTAAAATGTGTTCGATCCCGGCGTCTAGGTTCGGACAGCGCTCGTCGTTGACAACAACCGCGGAGCGAAACGTCTAAAGATTGTGTCTCGTCACCCTGCGAACCACTTCACGGCGACTAAATCCTCTGACGTATAGCTCACCGCTTGTCTGGGTGCAATGTGACAAAAATCGGACGAATCGCACACGATTTTCTCGACAAAAGCACTGTAGGCTGATACTCAAGAATCTTCGTTAGTTACCTGTGACTCTAGGCACCGTAAATGGGCAAACATTTACACAGGCACATGAAAGAATCCAACATCTGATACACTTTCCGATACACTTTTTGGCATTCGATAAATCCTCTTTTTGCCTGAGATTCAAGCTTGAGCGAAGATATGCAGCTTGAGACCTGCAGGTGTGGATGGCACTCATGTCATTGGGGCTCAACTCTGAATAACTCCCTTTTCGGTCAGTAATCCCCCTTTTTCTTTAGTTTGACTGAGCTGAATCCTTTTTGGGTAATGCTGCTGCGCTGTCAAAATTCGGACGTTGTCATGCGCCGCCGGGAATTCCAATCTACGATTGTAACTCAGCCACGTGAGGGGGAACCCGTTATCGAACCACTACATTCCGCCTTGAGTTTGTTTATAGAACGTCATGCATCATGCACCATGGCGCACCTGGTGAAAATCCAGCGTTGCGACGGTGCTATGGAAGATCATACTTATAACGGAAAGTGATCTACACCCATCTTGCGTCCATGAGACTCGTCCGATGACAATCTTTTGGAACTAAGACAATTCGATAAGTTAATTTCGTCTGAACTTGATGCTTTATGGGTTTATGCTGGTTCAAGTCGTGACGGATGTATCAGGGAGTATCAGATCACTCAGTTTTGCTTCCGTCTCTAAGGGGATAGGACACTATAGATGTTTATGCCAGGCCTTCGTGATAGGCACACAATCTGCCGGAGGAGCGATTATAGTTATGTTCCTTTTACTATATAACATGGTCATTTAGTGAACTTAACATTAACCACTTACGATGCCCCCCACTCTTCGTCTCTGTGTCCTTGCTTCGGTCCTCCTTGCCGTCATTGCGGTCCCCATAGTGAGTGGTTTACCTGCATCATTCTTCTCCATCTCCAACGATAAATTTTCCAGGATGTAGTAGACAGAGTATGTGAACCTATGTCACAGTCTACCGTCCTCAAGTGTTCTCACTCTTTTTTTTGTCTTATAGGATTTCGCGCCAGTTGGCACGCCTACTTGGAAACTAGTGTGGATTGATGCTATTTCCTTGTATCCTCTCCTCACATGTCCTCTTCTGTTTAGGACTTCTGGAAGTCGACCCCCGTCTCTGAGAACAAACGTGCTGAAGTTGGAACGCCTGTATGGAAACTGGTATGTTTAGGTTTGTTCAATCTTGCTTCCGCTCCCTTCACCTGTCCTCTTCGTTCAGAACTCGATCTCTCATTCCTTCTCTGTTGAAGACAAATTCGCTGAATGCGAAACTACATGGAAACGTGTACGCAATAGCCTCCTCCCCACTATGTATCTTCCTCATCATATATGTCTTCGTCCAGAGTGTTAATGATGCTGTCCCTCCTATTGAACCTGGAACACCGGCATGGAAACGTACTGCTGAAGCCGGTGCACCTGGCTGGAAGCGCGCTGATCAGGGTGCCCCCGGATGGAAGCGTGCATTCAATGGTGTGCCTGGGTGGTAAGGTGGCTCCCCGCGCCTTCATTGGAAGCTGGAGCAGCAAAGCTGTTGTCCACAGTTGTGGTACTCGATAAAGTCCACAGTTGTGGTACTTGATAAAGTCCACAGTTGGAATGCGATTACATGCGCACCGTCATTTGCTCCTTGTCCTCCTAAATCAAGTCCAAAATGATTTGTTACATATATGTGTTGTGTTTACGTTGGCCGTCTTTATCTTGTAGTGCTGATTGATTCTTACAGATATATACAAGCAGAAGTAGGACAAGTTTGTAGCGGAGGGACTAATGTCAGTAGGATCATGACCATTATGTCGTGATCATGTTCCAATGAAATATAAAGTGAAGCTCATTAAATTTGGGATGAGAGATATGACACTAGGTGTGTAAGTGGTGTAAGTGTCGATGATCTTCGTATTATATAGCACTATTTATTTTCTGGCGAACTCGGCATAAGGTCCGTACACATCGTCCGATAGGGGATGGAATACTTCCCTATACCGGGGCCCGGAACCATGGAAATTTCGTAGCGCATGTCAACAGACTGACCTCCCGTATATTTGCCGTGGTGAGCAAATCATCCGTAGTGATGGTGGCTGCATGTCAACAAGGCATCTTCTTTGCCCATTGAAGCCACCGCGAATGGAACGATACAAAAGGTACCAGGCACATAACTTAATAAACCTTGCACGGCTCGGAAAGAGTTAATACTGACTGGAAAGGTCTATGTAACTGTAATGACCGATGCCGAACTTGAGCAATCTGCCTCAACTACTACCGAACGTCTAAACGTCATCTAATTATCGATTATCTTCTCAGCTCCGCACAGTAGTACAGCCGTAAGATATGTAGCGTGGGCGAGAAATGAATATGTGCTGTTAGGAAGAATCCATTTATGGTTGGCGCCAAATCGGAGGTAGTTGCAGTGCCCCGGTCAGTCTCAACGAATTATCTAGTATTGATATGAAAAAATCTTGGCGCGTATTTCACAGATAACCTAGATATTGTCTGTGCTGGAACTGTATCTGGAGGGAATGAGGGCGGTATGAGGCTTGAGCCTCATTCGTCTCCCTCTTGTGTTTTCGTTATGGTCCCGGGTGTCTAAACAGACCAATTTTGATATCTCAGGCTGCTGTTACCTGGCTTGTCCAATAAACACAACATACATTTACTCTCCTCAGTCGATTTAAGGAGATTGAGACAGCTCGCTGTCTAGGACATTTAGTCATGACGTCCAAAGCAGTAGCCATCTAAATAGACCTCTGTATATGAGCCCTTTGTCTGTGCACAATGATTATCAACTTTCAAGTGTGTCAATTCAAGAGAACCTGTTGGGGGGACCTGCGCTGTCAGTCAGAGATCATCCATTGTTACGCTGTCTCTCTTTGGTGAGAAACGACAAAAAAAGCAATAAACACTGCTGGCACTGGCACCTGTTTCCATTGGGGAAATGGAAAAAGAAACCTGTCATACCACTTTTTTTTTACTGTACAGACTCAACCTGCAAGCTGCACTATCCAAACAAGCATGCAGTGCACAACACCCTGTGAATCTCAATACCTGGCACTGGGTTGCCACTATGGCACATGCCAGTCTCCTCCCAGGTATATCATCCACCTCCATTCATGCACAACCAAATTGTGATCATTGCATTCTTAGGAAACAGACAAAGTCACCAGTACCTCAAGCACAAGAAGAAGGGCATAGAGCAAGCAAGAGATTACAAATTGTGTGGATAGACTTAGCAGACCAATGAGTGTTCAGTCACATAAAGGAAATAAATATCTTGAACAATGGCCAGAGATCCATCTCAGAAGACATTCAGGTCTTGATTCTAAATGTGCAAAAGCCTTTAACAGACCAGTTGTTGGCTGCCACTCTGAAAAATTGCATCAAATCATTGATGCCCACCAGATCCCAATTGAGAATACATACAATATGGAGTGTCAGAGAGGGAGGAGGTGGGCACAAAGGATCAGAGAAAAGGTGTTTTGTACCACACACAAGATGTCCAAAGTACAAGTCATGCAGTGCTAATCTTGAGCTTGTCACAATCATTGAATGCATCTGCACTGATGGCACATCTGTTCTCCCAGGATTTGTCCTCTCTGGCAACACTGCAGGCACTGGAAGTTGATTCCCTTGAAAAAAGGGATAAAGAAACATGTTATGCCATTTCTTTGTCAGCATTTGCTTTTGGAAAAAGTCATTTTCCATTGTCTAATGCCTTTTCCCCCTCGAAATATGTGCATTAGGAATGGCATAACATGTCTCCTTTTCACTGGTTCCAAGGGAAAAACTCTGGGTGCCTGCAGTGCAAGGAGTCTTCACCTGAATGGTTTGAGTTTGATCCTGTGCCTTTAGCATGGGCCTGTAGCTCTTGCTTCATCCCAGACCCAACCTCACTTCATTTGGTTAGGTCCTCAATATTCTACTCAATGATTCATCCCAGACCCAACCTCACTTCATTATATTCTACTCAATGCTAAGTCCCAGATACAACCTCACTTTGTTCAGTTAGGTCTTTGTATTTCAAACTTAATGCTAATTCCCAGACCCAACCTCACTTCATTTGGTTAGGTCCTTGTATTTCAAACTTAGTGCTAAGTCCCAGACCCAACCTCACTTCATTATATTCTACTCAATGCTAAGTCCCAGATCCAACCTCACTTTGTTTGGTTAGGTCCTTGTATTTCAAACTCAATGCTAAGTCCCAGAACTATTGTAGTACTGGGTTAGAGTAATACTGATAGTTCTAGGGCTTTCTTGAAGACTTAGGAAGTCTACTCCAATTCCACACTGATGTTTTGATAAATGCTTGAAGTTGAGGTGGTTTACTTCCAAAATATTTCTATTCTGAATGCAGAGGGGTTTCTACAAACTCCAGCCTAAGTGATTCACTCCCTGGGAACCACCAAGCCTTTGCCTATTAATTGCCTGTCTATTTGCTAGCAATGTTATCAGAAGTCTGATCCAATCTCATGTTTTGAACCAAGTAGTGGACTTGAATCTGATCCCAAAGTCTTCCCCTTTTGAGTGAAGCAGCAATCATCTGCTGCCTGAGTCCTCATTGGATAACTAGGAGAGTTTGCCTAAAATCTCCTCCAAACACCACAGTCACTCCACCAAAAGGAACATCCTTCTCTAGAATGTCTCTGAACCCTCGATCCACAGAGTCAATGGCATTTTTGTGTTGCATTGGGACTTCATCCCAGATGACAACTTTGGTCTGGAGTAAGAGTTGAGACAACTGAGTTCCTCTTTTGATATTGGCAATGGATGTAAACAGAGCAGGGATGGGGATTTTGAACCTTGAATGTGCAGTTCTACCACCCTCCAGCAATAAGGCAGTAAGGCAGCAATCCCAGATGATGCTACACATAATGCCACATCTCCATTAGACCAAACAGCAGAAGCTAAAGTGTTGCAGACAAATGTTTTGCCACATCCACCTGCACTGTGAATGAATATCATCTTGCCCCAGTTGTTGTCCACAGAGTCCATAACTTCATTGAAGGCCCCCAGGTGTTCACCATTAAACCTGGCCTTGTTTTCATTCACCCTTCTCTTCAACTCCTCAACATCATAATCTGTTTCTTCTTGCAAAAGTTTATTCCTTAAAATTGTTTGATCAGTCCTAGAGTCAATCCTCTATACAATGGCTGGCTTACCTGTAATTACATTCCAAACTTGTTGAGGTTCTGGCATGTTGGGAAAGTCTTGAAGAGTCTTGCCAAAATTCTTCAAGTTGTCATTGATCAGATGAAGGCCATAGTTATAAACATCTTCATCAGTAAAGACTTTATCTCTGTACTGCCAGATATTCTCCAATCTGTGTCTAAGATCATCACAAATAGAGTGCTTGAATTCATTCCATAGAGCCTCTGGAGTGGTAGGAGCACAGTGAAATAGTATAGTGCAAAAGAGCTGTCTGAGAGCTGATCCTAATTGGATTGGAGCAGCTTCAGCAAGACATTGCCTCCATTCTGCATCATCTTCCAAAGGGCCAAGAACCTTGCATGCCTCTTTGTAAGTAGGATAGGTGTGGCCATTGACTGTCCTAAGGTCAGCCCATGATTTTGCATTCATCACAACTGTCAGGAGCATCCTAAGGTAGAACCTTTCTTCCTGTCTGGGTGAAGCAAAGTACATCCTTCCAATGGCTGTTCCTCTTTGCCTCTCCTTCCAACTTCTTTTAGAAGCTTTATAGACAAACTTGATTGGAAAGCTCTGATAAGTGGTGTTGTTATTAGGGAATCTGGCATTGGCTTCAAACCAAGCAGTAAGTGCAGTCTTGTCTGCATTAGGCCTGGCAGCTACAATCTACAAAGGTTCATTATTCTGGAAGTAAACTTCATGCTGGCCTTCCAAATGAACAGGTAATTGATACACAGGAGAATATTCTCCATGCATGTTGAATTCAAAGATGTGCCAGCATGATTCAGCTGCAGAAATGTATCTGGCATCCAAGTGTTCTTTAATTTCATCCCTCTGGTCTCCCTGGTCTCTGGCAATTTCTAAAGTGCTCCTATCATGGCCTTTGTAGATGTACTTGTGAATGTATTTGATGGCTTCTACTGAAGCATAGACCTCCACATCAATGTGGCATTGATACTTGGCTGAGAGATAAGGATTGTATGGGACAACATCATGATTGTCATAACAATGACCATTCTTTTCAAAAAAGTGCCCATTGTCAGGTCTGGCATATTGAGGATAACCATTTTCCCCATACTGAGTAGCTTGAAATTCCTTTGGGTATCTTTTAGAACATTGCCATCTATTATGCATTTAGCATTGGGTTTGGCAGCTCCACATGAACCATGGACCATATTAGTAGTAACAACCTAATAACAAACTTGAGTAATAGGATTAAGAATTCAAACAAAGCCAATACCTGATACAAATGAGGCTGAGCAACTGGATCTGGAATTTGAGCCGAGACAATAGAATCTACATGAGCTGCATTCTGTATCCTATGATGATGATGGAAAAAAATCAAGATATGCATATGTGGAAGTCCTCTCTTTTGGAATTCAATAGTATGAACATGAGCCACACAGCTGCCAAAGAGACCCTCTTTGATCTCCTTTACCACAGCATTTTTCCTGAGTTCAAATACTCTGGCAACAATATCTGGTTGATCAGCAGCTGTTTGTTTTTTTCCATTGACTGCAGGTTCCTTCAAGAGAGCTTCTTCAATTTCTGACCACTTTGGATTGGCAGTCATAGTCAAGAAGAGATCAGGTTTTCCAAAATGCCTGCAAATAGCCATAGAGCCCTGGAATAATTGCTGCATTTGTTGTTCACTTCCAGCATGGGAGGAAGGAAGAATAACATGATGGCTTTGTGGGGTAACTGCCTCATCTCCAGCAGCAGCATCTACTACTCCCTGATAAACCTCAGCACTGATCTTCTTCTGATTGTGTCAAACCCAATCCAACTTGTTTTGTTCACTTGAAGCCCATGCATCAACAACATATTGGTGAAATAACCTTTTACTCCAGAGTAATGCTGCATTAACTTCTAAAGTTCTTTTCTGCAGTCTATATGCATAATATGCAGTCTGAGTGACCTTTAGTGCTCTTTGTTGATTCTCTGGTCCAAAATAAGAGTGAATATTTATGTGAAATCCTGGCTCTCCAGTTGGAAACATAATGGTATAATACAATGGAGTATAATATGGGTGCAAATGACTGATCTGCTTCAATTGACCTCCATGCAAGTGCAAGACTATATCACAATCATTTGATTGCTCTTCTGAGCCATCTCCTGGAATTACAGCTGCAACTCCCTCCTGTTCATTAGGGTCATTATAGTGTCAAGGATCTCCAAAATCAGCTGTAAGCTTGACAGAAAGCCTTTGTGGTTGGCCTTCTGAAACTTCTCCCATAATCTGCCTGGCCTGCTTGTATAAGCCAATGAAGGGATTGACTCTAGCAAGCATATCCTGCAAAGAGGCCATTATCTGAGGATCAAGCCTGGGATTGTTCTGTTGACAAAAAGCCAATTGCTGATTGTGATCATAAAAGTAGAGCTGTGCATAGACAGGCAGATTGCCTTCTATAGGAAGCAAGGCACCTGTCAAATGATGTAGTTCTCCATTGATCCTAAAGCTATATAGTCCAGGTGCATTGGTAATAGCATGGTCAATTTTGACTCCCAGAGATGTGAATGCAAAGGCTGCATTGTATTGACAGATTGATGTTTTAAAGGTGTCAGAGAGAGAATGATGCCCATGGAGCAGGTTCAGTAAATCTGCTGGAGCATCTCAAAGCCTGGGCAAATTCACTTGGCCTTGTAAGCAGCACATGCCAAATTTTGGATTATTTCTGGCAGACCTGGTGAGCTTTTCAGCATCAAAATGTAGAGCTTGACAGTGTGGACATATGACAGTCATAGGACCAAGGTAATGTGGTGCCATCAAATAAGGTTGCCTTCCTCTTGGAATAGGCTGAACAGGGCCAAGCTGCGGTGGAATAGGAAGTTCAAGGGGAAGCTCTGGTTCTTCTGCTGGTATATTTTCAGCAGGATTTTCTGGTTGAGGTGGATCATTGGGTAGGGCAGGGTCCAAGTCTTCTGCAGGTCTCTGTTGAGTAGGATCAACATATTCTAAGCTATCATCAGAAGACATGTCATCCTGAGGTCCCAATGGATCATCAAGGGGAGGATCCAATTGCTCTATTGATTGATGTTGAGCAGGATCAACATATTCCAAGTCATCCTCAGAAGGTATATCATTCTGGGGACCCAAATCATTGAAATCCTCTTCCAGATCAGCTTCATGTTGCTGTTCCCAGCCTTGAAAGATTCTTTGAGCCATAGCTGCATTCAAAGGCCTATGTTTAGGATTCAGATCAATATGCTATTGAACTTTGTTAATTAAAGTAGCATTTTGAAGTAGTCTTGAACTGACCTCTGCTCTGAATAGCTCTTCTTCCTGTCTTGCTCTCTCCTGTCTTTCCTAGCTCAAAATAGCCAATGCCTGTTGCCTTTCCTGATCTTGTTTCAGTCTTTATTGCAACACTGCTAGTGCCTCTTGTTGTTGCCTCTCCTGCTCTGTACCCATAACAATATGCCTTAGCCTTTGTTGCTCTTGCAAGATTGCCAGTGCCTGCTCTTGTTGCCTCTGTCTCAGCCTTTGTTGCTCTTCCAACAGTGCTTGGGGAGCAAGTGGAGCTGGTACCATTATAAGCTCTGGTAAAAGAGGATTTCTGACTCTTTCATGTACAGGACCAGGCAACAGTGGCACTATTCTAGGTAAGGGATTCTGTAAAGGAGCATCCCAACCTTTTGGCAAAACTGTTTCTGGAATGACCATAGCAGCTTGAGCAACAGCAGACTGATTGAGTCTATTGCCTCTTCTCTGTACAGGAGGAGGTAGAGGTGGCACCACTCTAGGTATGGGATTCTGCAAAGGAGCATCCCACCCTTTAGGCAAAACAGTTTCTGGAATGACCATAAAAAATGGATCAGCAGCTGCTGCTCCCTGCCTAATAGGTCTTCCCAAAGCCAGAAGCAGTGGCTATAGGTCTCAAACCCCCAGTTCCCATAGATTGATTGATACCCCCAGGCCCCAATTGAAGTGGTGGGACAACCACAGTATTGATCTGTTCCAAAGATCTATTGTTTCTATTTGCTTGATGATTGTCAGGATCTGTCATTTGTAACTGTTCAAGTCTCCTTTGATTCCTAGCTTGTTGCCTTTGGCTTTCAGGAGTAGTAGGTGGTTGCCTATAACATCCATTGTTAAGCAATTTAACAGTCAAAACCCATTAAAATTGACTTGCATAATGAGATATTTGATGTATCAATAGCTCAATGTGGGTAAGGAGTCACTAATAAGTTTGTTAGTCAACATAAATCAATCAATAGATGTGACCAAACATACTTTGTCGTGTAGCCTCCTTTCCACAACTTCGGAAATGTCCATTATTTGGTCATGTTGTGTCCAAAAACGCGCGAGGCATGAAAAACAGTGTCGACTAAATCGCGTTTGGCCTTTTTCATCCCTGCAGACTAATTGGCACCTTTTACACATAGTCAAAAGATAGTATTGGTTTATTAAAGTTGTCTACTGTATTTTTTTTTTGTAAAAAATGTATCTGAAGAGCGGCAAAACAGCCAAGTCTGATTCTATTACCATAAAAGGGTTTAAATTTGTTAGCATTTGTCAGCGCTGACAAATTTTAGTCAGCACAGTCCAAAGTCGTCGCATATAATGGGCGCACAGCCACTTTCCCAGGAGTCGTCCCATATATTATAGACGAGCTACGCCCCGTGCCTTCGGCATGGGCCTGTAGCTCTTGCTTCATCCCAGACCCAACCTCACTTCGTTCGGTTAGGTCCTTGTATTTCAAACTCAATGCTAATTCCCAGACCCAACCTCACTTCGTTTGGTTAGGTCCTTGTATTTCAAACTCAATGCTAATTCCCAGACCCAACCTCACTTCGTTCGGTTAGGTCCTTGTATTTCAAACTCAATGCTAATTCCCAGACCCAACCTCACTTCGTTCGGTTAGGTCCTTGTATTTCAAACTCAATGCTAAGTCCCAGACCCAACCTCACTTTGTTCGGTTAGGTCCTTGTATTTCAAACTCAATGCCAATTCCCAGACCCAACCTCACTTCGTTCGGTTAGGTCCTTGTATTTCAAACTCAATGCTAATTCCCAGACCCAACCTCACTTCGTTCGGTTAGGTCCTTGTATTTCAAACTCAATGCTAAGTCCCAGACCCAACCTCACTTCGTTCGGTTAGGTCCTTGTATTTCAAACTCAATGCTAATTCCCAGACCCAACCTCACTTTGTTCGGTTAGGTCCTTGTATTTCTAACTCAATGCCAAGTCCCAGACCCAACCTCACTTCGTTCGGTTAGGTCCTTGTATTTCTAACTCAATGCTAAGTCCCAGACCCAACCTCACTACATTCAGTTAGGTCTTTGTATTTCATCAACTCAATGCTGAGATTCAAACTCAACCTCAGTTTGTCTTTCATGTTATTGATAATAGTTCCTCAATAAAGCAATCAAGATTGTCATATTAATCAAGCTTTTCCACTCATCTCTTTTCACTATGCTGACTTTGGTCTTTCTTTTTTAAATCAATGTGTTAATAGTCCTGTCATTGTCAATGTAGTCTTTACTATGATTTCAATTATATTTCACTCAGTCAAATGAACCTTCCTTTATAAGTATTCCATTATTTTTAACATAATGCTGAAATCCAGACCAAACCTCATTTTGCTTGGTTAGATTTTCAATATTCCAACTCTTGCAAGTTATTAACATTAATAAATCATCTATAATATACTTGAACATTTGGAATTATTGATCAATCAAAGTCTCCTCCACCTTCTATCCCCTTATTACTCATGCACTTTGAAGAGCATGTTAGACAATTTTTGGACACCAAAATATACTAAAGAGAAACAAATTAGGGGAAGCAATCTGAGTAATGAGATATCTACAATCTCATTTATGGTATCACTCAGTACTAATACTTAGCAATCAGACCTTTGACATCACTCATCTGTTGTCTTTAACTTGATATATCTGACTATACAATCATTTAACCACAAACCGTACACCTTCAAATGAAAAACCCTGTGGATCCTCAGAAACAGGATGTAGCCTACAGCTAGTAGCAATCCAGTCTATTCAAACATAGATATATGTCATAGTACTGAGCAAAAAACCTCCTATTCCAGTCCCTTAACAGAAAACTATCAACTTTACACATTCTATATTAATACTGCCTTCTGAAGCTTTTTCCATCTCAAAAAATCATTGTGATATAGTCTTGCACTTGCATGGAGGTCAATTGAAGCAGATCAGTCACTTGCACCCATATTATACTCCATTGCATCATACCATCATCTTTACCACTGGACAGCCTGGATTTCACACTGACATTCACTCTCATTTTGGACCACAGAATCAACAAAGATCAGCAAAGGTCACCTAAACAGCATATTATGCATATAGGCTCATAATGTAGTCAAATATTTGTTGAGAGCAGGAAAAGTTGGAGATGATCAGGAGTAAGTTGACTCCAAGGTATAGGAACTGATTACTGTAAAACTATAAGAATTCATACTTTCAAGTCTGAACCATACACCTTGGAATCAGAAAGCCAACATACAGCTAGCAGCACTCCAGTCAGATTCATAGTCAAAACATAGTGTATGTCATAAACTTCTCAAAGTCCTTCAGGAACCATAGGTTGCCTAGGGATATACACAGGGCAATCATTCTCCTTTCTGAAAAATAAGTAGAAGGTTTTAAGAGTCAAAGAAACATCTTATGCCACTTCTTTGGCCATTTTTTGTTATAAATTCATTGTTCTGAACTTTTTTTTGATAGGAAATACATGCATGGGACATGTTCCTTTCCCAAAGAACAGCCAGAAGTGTTCCTTGAGGAGTTGCATCAAAAAACAGTACAATTTCACATAAGTAAGACTGAAAATAGTTAAATATTGCCTGAAATATCAAGTCTGGAACCTTTCACACATAGTCAAAGGAGGTCCATATCTATCAAAGTAGTCTACTATAATTTTTTTTGGAAAAAACCTGTTCCAAGTGCGAAAAACAGCCAAGCTGCCCAAAAAGGAAGGTTCTTGGTCAGCAGCTGACAAATTTTAGTCAGCACAATCCAAAGTCGTCGCATATATTGAGCGCACAGCCACTTTCCCAGGAGTCGTCCCATATATTATAGAAACACATCTGTGTACACAAGATACTGCACAAGGAGGTCCAATGGATGCTCCTTTACAACACACCAGCCAAGATGGTAAGTTTGATAGAGACATCCATAAATATTGGTACAAGAAAAAGGGAGTAATACTCAAAGTTAAGCCCTAATCACGCAAAGTGAGGCTGTGGCTGGGTCTTAGTAAGAGATGCAAGGTCTGTGACAAAGGCACAGTCCATCATAGCTTGTCTTTGTTCAATGAAGTTATGGGCTGCAGAGACATCGGCAGTGATAAGCTAGAACAGTTGCTAAAAATCTCCATCTTCCGTCTGTCCTATAAACATGGATAAGAATTTGGTCAGGAAAAATTGAAAGAACGCTACAAGTATACAGATTCAAAAAGGTCCTTACTGAGATCAATTACAAGAACCGCAGTTTACCGAGCTGAACCACTTCCATAACCAATCATATCTATGTCTCAATCCGCAGTATGAATTCGCCGCAGGCATATATACAGGCGATAACTGCGGACCATTTCCGCCATTTCCGCTTGCTACTACCGGCCTCAAAACATTTGTGACCATGCAGATTCAAGGCGCTAGCTCAAGCGCCTCGGCCCAAAATAGCGCCACTAAAGGACCTCAATATCCCCTCCTTTTAGATACTACAATAGTCGCTCCACTGAAATCTGGTCTGTTGTCTTCAACTTGATGAATATTTGGTCTTAACCAATATGGTGAATGACAGATGATATCCTCCGTGCAGCGAAGACATTTGAAAAAGCATTCGCTGACGACCCCATCTTCCGATATATCTGCAACGCGAGTCAATTTTTACGGTGAATTTGTCTGCAGTAAAGGTGCTGACAGGCTGTAGGAACGTCAACCAACTCACGAAGAGGTCATGCTGAATCGATTTTTGATTTCGTTGAGCCTCTTCCTTTGGACTCGCACGAAGAGGGTATTCACAGTGAGAGCGGGAAGTGCAAACATCGTCTGGTGCGTAGTGAACCCTTACGCTGTCAAAATGGGAGTTTTCTTTCTCTTCTGAAAAGCCGCGGGAATGACAGTACGCCGCCAAAAAATAGCGTTGACCAACCGAGGGGGGATTCTGTCACGAAACTTGCGAGGCGGCTGTTGGCTGCGTCTCTGAAGTATCGCGACAGCAAGATGAGCGAGTTGGAGAACCGGGTAAGTCAAGGAGCTGTCGTCCGGGTGATATGAGATTGAAATTGACATTTTTAGCGACGGAACGAGGTTGACGAAAAGATGCAGGATGCGGCGGTGCGAACATTTGGAGATCGCGTTGAGAAGATGTGGTTGATTGAAGACTTGTGGACTGACACCAGATTACAAGGACATGGTTGTGGTGGTGCCCTCCTAGACACGGCAACCGCGATGGTAAGGGTTAGAGACAGAGATACGAGGGTCGGTAGGTGAACTCACAGACTTCTAGGCTGACTGGGCTGGCCAGTCGACATGGCTTCAGTCGTCGAATGCTGCAAATGTAAAATTCTATGCCCAACACGGGTTCGAGACAGTAGCGACGTTGTTCCTTGGAGAAGAGGATCCTTCTTGGCACAAACAACCCGTGGTAGTTGATATTGTACGCCGGGACACATCCTTTCTTTTGATTGCGCGGGCTGACACGACAACAAGATGGTACGAGAGCCAAGATGGCCTCCGCTTAACCTTAGAACTTTGGACTCATCGGTAAGAGGAGAGACCTATCAATATCTGGAAAGGTTAGGGCAAGGGTTCAAGTATTGAATATTGACATATTGGAAATAAACAATAGCATGCAGTGTTTCATCAGTTCCCAAATTTGCTGTGCAATAGTATAATGGACACGACTGATATTATTGGTACACGGAGCTTCCAAGGGATATTGTTTCATTCACGATGTCCTAAACGATTGATTAGTAAGTACACGAAACCAATCGATGTCCGTTTGATGTTATAGAGTGAGGTTATACTCGTACTCGTTACTACCACTCTGAGCAATCCAAAGTACGATGGCAGAAAGCATGAGTGCAACGCTTTGTGACACGTTCGCGTAGCCATAGTACGTGAATTGCTCGGTATACCCATTGAGAATATACTTAATGATCAGAACAGTCTACAAAGAAGAGTGAGATTGTAGTCAGAATTGAAAATCGGTCAACGTACCACGCTACCCGCCAGCCCGCCAGCCATAAGCGCAAACCCAATGAACAAGACTAATCTCGCTCTCCAAACCGCCCGCGAGTCTCCAAAGCCTTCGTCTCCACGGATACGGTCTTTATCAATGAGGTTGATGATCAGATAGCCCAGCAAAGAGCATATGCCTGGTATCCAATCGACAAATGTTACATGCACAGGTGGGGGTGTGTCAGGTTGTCCCCACGGAGCATGTGCATGCGCGGACAAGACAGCAGCATCCAAGAACGTCCAGTTAGCTAATGCGAACTTCGAGCTTGCCATCAGGCCCGACTTGTATCTTCATTTTATTGTTGAACTCACCAGTGCTCCAGCCAAGTAGACGCCAACGGTACGACGATGTCTCCCGAGCGAAAACTCAGGGAACGGGTTGACAAACACCCTTCGTGGGTCATAGTGAGAACGAGGCAGCGTCATCGTGGAGAAAGAGAGCCACCTCGTCGCCGACTGCGGTGGTGGTGAAACGCTGGGATGGCGTGGCTGTGATGGTGACTCAACAGTGCTGACAGTGAATGGGCCGTGGGAACTGTGATCAGAACAGTCATCATCGACATCGACCCATGTCTGTGTTTCAACCCGAATAGCTATGGGAGAGGGCAGCTTTTGGTGCGAACGGTTTGATGATGGCATTGCTAACGTCGTTGGAAAGAAGCTTGACTATCAGTACACTCCTAGCCGTTATTAACTTTGACAAGGAATGCAGTCCAAAGAATTCTCGCGGAATTCTCTCACGGCAATCTCCAGATCAAACTGATTGTACTTCTCTAAAACTTCAAGTTGCTTTATCTGTACCCTCTAATAACTCCTCTACTGAGAAAGAATCTCTGGTTTTGTATAGAAACTTCAACTATTCACTCATCGCCCTAGTCACCCTGGCCTGGTCACAGCGAAGCTTGTGAATGTGTCTGAGACTCCGATTCTTAAGCTTTCGTTGATCGGAGAGGCCCATTCGCGTGTAAAATACTTCTCGGAAATATCACTTGTCCTGAACACGGCTTACTGTGGCTCATGAACGCGTCAGAGTCCTCTGCACACTATCCGATATCGTTGCCTATCTTGACTACGCTGATTATTGAACTGTAGGTGCTCCGGCTCGTGTACTAGTAGTAAGTGGGCTATACTGGTAGATGTCCTAATTCAGGTTTCTGACGGAAGGGCGCTTTCCTCACATCTGCTCACTTGTCAACATGATCCGCGAAGATCTAGAGAAAGCCAATAAGATGCAAGCAATTGATGGAAAAGGAAGAAAACCCATCTCATCAACTCGGATGGCAGTTCTACCATACTGAGACTGTCAGCGCTCAAAGTAAGCACACGAAGTACATGGCATAGTGACACTCGGAACCAAGGATTGGTCAAAAATGTCAGGTATTGCAAAGCTAACGAGGACAAGCCGTCGCGCAACCTTGAGCTGGATGATGCTTTGCGGTATGGCTTCATTTATAGTATTTGATAGTCACTTCCGTCACACTGTATACACAGTTATGAAATGGAGACCAGTGGAGACCGCAAGCAAAAGCTTAACACATGTGACGAAAGAACGCAAAAGTGACTCGTGTACAGTTTCTGATTGAGGAATGGTGGCCAAACACAGTACATTATAGTAATGAAGGCGGCCTAGTCTAAATTTAGATTGCATTTGACAGGCCGTTTTCTCTTCTATCAATTCAGTCTAACACAACGACTCGTCCTTTGGTTTTAAGTATGTGGAGCGCGAATTTCCTCTTAGAACTCCGCGCAGGATAACACAGCTTCAAATCCGAATCGATCGTGCAGTGTGGCATTATTTATACGGGACGCTGTGTAATCGAATCGTACGTTTTGAAACTTTCCCCCTACTAGTTCACCTACACCATGTTCGTTCCGTTCATTACACCTCGCGAACCACCCGATCGTCTCTTGCGACGAAAAGGAGGTGGTGGCGGTGGCCGAGGTGGCTCCAGTGGCTCCAATGGTAAAGGTTCCAGTGGTAAAGGCTCCGGGATTTCAAGCGGTAGTAAAGGTTCTTCGGGCTCCTCCTCCAAGACATCGCCTAGCATCAGCTCCGGTGGTCAAAAGATTTCTTCAAAATCCTACGGCGCAGGAGGCGGTACTCCGGCTATGATACCAGCTGGCCAGCTATTCTGGGGACGCATGGCGGGTGGCGGTATGAGAAATCAAGTGTTTGGTACAAGGTATGCTCTACGAAGATTTATCTACAAATTGAGCCAATCTCCTTTCAGGATGTACGGTAGCGGGTATCCTGGCGTCATGGGCGCCGGTGTCGCAGGTCGTGGGTTTCCCTTTTACTTTTGGCCTGTAGTTTGGGGCACTGCTGCTGGTATAGGAACTGCAGCTTATCTTCACAATGACGAGGTGAGCTTCTACAATTCTGATCTGAATCACTCAGCTGCATAGATATTTCAAGTATTGGACCGCCCAGGCGGTGTCATGGCCGTTGCTGCCTACCAATCCTCCAACAACAGTTCTGCGTTTCGTATCATTTCCGACAACGCCACAGTCGACGCCCTCATCTCTGACATATCATCAAACTGCTCATCTTACTTCGATGCTGCTGGTAGTTCGACATCTCCGTCTGAATACAACGGATATCCAGTGCCTGAGCAGGTCATCCAGTATTATAGGGCTAGCTCTGTTGTGTTGACGTTGGATGGGTACAACAATTCGGCGGTGTATGCTGGTGAAGGAGCTGCTGATTCACCGATACCCTCAAACACGGATATGGCACTCCTTAATTGCTTAAATCAGACCATAGGGCTTGCCGTGCCTTTAAGCAGCGGTGCAATCCACTTCCGCCTGCCAGTTTCATATCTCAGCCTTGTAGGGCTATTCTATGTGCTACAGAATGTTCTTCCACTTTTTTAATGTTCCTCCGCTCCTTGCTATAATCTGACATACTTACTGTACATTTATATCTTGTTCACTCTCCGTAATCTACTCATTCCACTCCACATACATACATGATCTATACTAGCATGAGTAATACAATGTGCCAGAAGTGTTCGATGTGTAAATCAAGAGACGCCAAGCATTTGTCTGTCGGGATGTTATACAGTCGAACCCCTTATAATCCATGGCCCCTCCATGGAAGCCAAAAAGTATGGGTTAGTAAGTCTTAAAGTAGTCCAGCCATCCTTTGCTGCAGGTAATCCTCTCATCAGTCAGTACACCCACAAGATCTGCAAAAGCGATCCCACTTCCTTTTGAGAACATCCCCATGAAGCTCAACCCCTTCCGACATAGCCTTGTGAACTCACAATTACAGCATTTTGTCAATTTCAGGGTGCTCCGTCAACTTCTCTCGCTGTGCGTTCCCAGGCTGTTCCCTTGCAATGCCTCAGCATACTGCTCCCGATACTTCTCCTTGTTTTTGAGCCAGTCTGAAATTAGTGGCTGCTTCAGGCAAAGATCGAGGTATGTTTTTTTCCAGTGCGCTGCTGTTTTGCTTTGACTGGACTTGTTCATGTGGTGCCAATCAAGAATTTTGATCCTCTGCTTTAAAGACGCATTCTTCTCCTTTGTGAGGACAGTATCTTTCTTCTTTTTCACTGTGTGTGGTTTAAGATTGCAATTTTCAGGTTCTGTCAACATCTCAGATAAAAACTTGATTGTTTAATTGACAACACTCTTACGACGCCTCCTCTTCATAGTTTTCAAACCTCCTCCAAGCTCTGCAAGTTGCTCCACCATGCTCTTCTGATGTAAAATCAATTGAGCCACACCACATTCATAATCCGAGGCCTTATCAAAAAGTTCTATAACAACTTCTTCATCAACAAGATTGGCATGATTATCCGACCATGTCTCATCAGCATCCAAAACCTTTTCCTTCCTCGAAAGTCACAATTGAATGTCTTGCTTACGAGATTCTATCTCTGATTTGAGTCGAGAGATCCCTTTCTCGAGGATTGCACGAGGACTTTGGGGCATTGTAGTGCAAGAGAGGCCAAATTTGCTTCGAGAAAAATTCACTTTTAATGATTTATCGCATGAATTTAGGCCATGTTATCAGTGTTGTCAGCAATCCTAAATCCTATGTATGATATCAGATTGTTTACTGGTTGGACATTTGACTATTTTAGGAAAAGTATGGGTTATGACCCTCCAAAAGACTCATGTGTCATGGAGTATTGGAGGGTTGCCATATTTCCCTGCAAATGAAGTTGGTGGATGGCCCAAACTCATGGGTTTCAAGGGGTTATGGGTTATGAGGGCCATGGGTTATAAGGGGAAGGGGGGGGGATCCACTTTTTATGTTCTTCAGGGGCTATCATATACATTGACTATTGTGGCTTCTGCAGTATACTAAGGGTGAGTATCATAGACACTACCAACTAGTACTCTGACCTGATGCCTTTTAAAGCATGCTGGTTATGCCTCATAGCCACTTTACTACAATTCAATCTGGTTGGTGTTCATGTGGCATCCCATTAAGTCCCAAAGCCATCTGTTGTTAATGTGCCTTCCCAATCTCTAAACTCCTTTACTTTCAGTAATGCTTGCCAATGGCCAGCTGGTATTGTCCATTAAGCCATTGTTGCCCAGCTCATAGCTCCCAATTCCTGACCATCAACAGAGACCTCACAACTAAATCTCCTCCCACACTCAGATGGTATTTTTCAAGTGCAAAATCTGGTTTTGTTGGCATGGATCAGCTAGGATGCTGGGTGTCAGGGTTTCCTATCTTTGCCAGCCCATGGACCACTCCTCAGAAACTTGGCAGCCAAGTCATACTTTGGCCCTATCATCCTGCCTACCTGCACCATGGCCTGCTTGGTCCACAAGGTACATTTTTCCCACTCCCAAATCTGCTGTGCCAGAGAACCCTCTCTTTTTCTGATTGGACATGAGTGTGGTGGTGACATTACCTCATCAAGTCACATGCTAATTGGTGTCCTCATGGTTGGCCTGCACAATGAAGCCTTCCAATTAACATGTGAGAGTGGTGGCTTTTTGGTGGCATTGAATAAGCCAGGTGCAATGTCTAGAGTGTTTTCTGCCAAAGGCTGCATTACACACAGGAATCAAACTAATGACCCTGCAGTCCCACTTGAGAAGATAGAAACATCCCTAAGGACATGATGGTGCCAGCTGAGCCAGCATGCCCCAGGTTATAAGGGGTTCAACTTTCAACTGATTCTATACATCTTGTCTGATTAGATTAGAATAGATTAGATTACTTGACCATGTTCTCCTGATGTCCAGCCTGCTGGTAGCTGATAGAGATAAAGAAACCAGGCTCTAAATTGGCAATACACTGCTTGAAAATGGCATGACAGGTTTCTGTTTCCAGTGCCAGCAGTGAGCAGAGACTAGACATGTTTGTATTTCCAATTTTAGATTATTCAATAATGCACTTCTAATAAAATGAGAGTATGTCTTCTATTTTCTCACTATGAAAAAATAGCACAACAATTCACTAATGTAGGGGTGCCTAGTCCTCCAAACAATGATTTTTATTATGCTCATTATCTGGGGGAAGGCCAAGAGTTATGCTAGGATCATGGATAGGGATAAGGAGGAAGAGTTGGGGGCCAAGCATTGTCAAGAGGCACTGATAGGAAAGGCAAGGAGGAGGACAGTGAGGTTGAGGAGGAGTGAGGAAGTGGGAGCAAGGGAGAGTCAAAAGAGAGATCAGTGACACCATGTAATGGAGTGTCCTACTGACCTCCTGCTTACATTATGATATCTAAATTAATTTATAATTAATTGGCAGTGTCACATGATGCTGCTGATTATTCATAATATTTACATCACATGTAAGGTACTACCTTACCTCCATAGTCATAGCACAGAATCAATAACTGGGTGTGATTTATGAGCTATGCAGCATAAGCTGTGAGAACCATAAGAATCACACTACATTTCTCTAAGTCAAAGTCCTGAAAAGAAGTTCACTATGTTCACCTTCCTCAATAAGCACCATCATGACCATCAAGGACCAGGCATTTGGTCCTGATGCTGAACCTGTGGTGGATGGAGCACTGCTTGGTGTTCCATATGAGCCTTTCAATCTTGCCATGTCACCTCATGGCATCAGTAGAGAGAGTGTGGTGATGCCAGGAGGGCTACCAGTGACTACTCCTTTCAACCAGCTGTAGCTGGTCTGATTAACAGAGGATGTCAGAGCAGATGTTCTCAAGAATCCAGTAGTGTAACTCACACTCTTGTAAGTTCTGAACAAACTTGATGTTGTATGATCTCAAAGGGACAAGGCCTGATTGGACCTCTTCTAGTCTGCAATGGGCAAAGAGAAGAGAGTAGTGTCCCCTCCTCAACTTCCAGAGCCAAAGAAGGCACAAATGGAGCTTTCTGTGTTTGTTGAGGGCTCATCAACTCAGAGGGCACCTATTGTGCCCTACAATGATTTAATCCTAGGTGGCAACATCCAGACTATGGATGTGCACTTCAACTTTGGGATGCCCAGTACTAGCACTAGATCTTTTGCAAGCTGCAGTCAAGGTTGGCTCCAAGAAGCCAGCTGCCACAAAACCTGTATTGTGGCTAGAGACAACCCCAGACTTGGAAGGTAATGGTGATATTGGTCCCAAGAGGCAGATCTTGGAGAGCAACTCAGAGAACAATGCAGCCACACATCATCAAAGAAGAAACACAATGCTAATGCCCAATGGCTGTTAGCCCTAGATGCCATGAAGTTCAAGCTGGACTTTTAGTGGCTGAGCAACACAGTGGCCCGCTGTCTGGCAGATGGCTGAAAAAAAATTTAATCTGGAGGTGCTTCAAGCACTGTAACAATTTTTGGGGCATGTTGCCCCCTAACTTTTATTGGTTCCACAGCACCAATGGAGTGTTTGTCAGTGACAAGGCTGTTACTGCTCATTCAAATGAGATGGTGGGACTGTCATGGCTGTTCCCACAACATGAGAAGCTATAGCAATGGATACCATGAGGACTATCCATGAGCCCTGAGCAGCTGAAGCTGCTCAAACACATTATTAGTGAGAGGCATTGTCACATTACTATGCAAGAGCAGATTCATGCTGCTCTGCTAATCCAGGAGTTCCATTGGATCTACTATATGTAGAAAGGATGCCAGGATTGCTCTATTTGCCCAAGCTATGGAACTTCCCCTGCTGAGTTGGAAACTCAGCTGCCTTGAGGAGACTGCCATTGACTTGTGGTCCCCCTACTGTCTTGTGCATTGGCTGTACTTGGCCACACTAACAACAACACCAAAAGAGCAGGACTTACTCAAGTCCCACCCAAATGACATTTCAACTTTGATGTGTAGGCACAGTGTATTCTACATGGCCATCCAGGTTCCCTATAACAGAGAGGTACTTTAGTTATTTTACTCATTTGTTATAGTTAATTACTTATTATCCAGCATCATCATAGAATGCTGCCCTTTTATTGTTATATATGTGTTATGCAAGACAGTGCCTTACTTACACTTTCATAGACAGAAAAAATAATTGTTTTTAACTTATAAGCAGTGTACCATAAGCTGCACAAGCCATAATGACACTATTATGTTTTTTTAATTCAAACTTGTGTTGACTTGCACTACAACATGCCAAGCTGCTGAATTTCTGAAAAAAAAAATCACTGCCACTCGTTATAATCAGAATTTTTAAATTTTAACATTCACATTCCTCAATGGGCACCATCTTGACCATGAAGGACCAGGCATTTGGTCCTGATGCTAAACCAATGTTGGATGGAGCACTCTATAATGCTTCAATCTTGCCACTTTACTTCATGGCATAGGGAGAGAGAGCATGGTGATTCCAGGAGGGCTGCCAGTGGCTACTCTTATCTGACCAGCTGTAGCTGGTCCAAAAAGGCATTGCTACTGGGGGGAGTGCCCTACATCAGGTTGTACTCAAAGGTAGAACCTAAGGGACAGCCTGTGCTTCCAGACAGAAGGACAAACCTTTTGTATGTGCCTGTACTAGTGTGAGTCAAAGGACTCAGGTCCTTCCCATTGACCTTGAGAGAACCCCAAGAGTCTCTCACAATGACTACTCCAATGAGGAGTAAGAAGGAAGACTTGTAAAGGTTCAGGGCCACTGCATGAGCTTAGTACATGAGGAGTCAGACCATCTGTGTTCATTCAAAAAAGGATGTTGTTGACACCTTGTACAAGGATGCCAAGGCTGACCCAGATGACATCCTCCAACAGAGGGTCATGGTATTTTTACATGGCCTTTTTGGCCCAGGAGGTGGTTGACTACCTTCAGCAAAAAAAGCTGCAAGGATTTCAAGCATCCTTGGGACTGCCATCACCATTGGTGAGAGTTGCACTACTACCCCACTCTTTCCCATAAATCCCCACTCCCTCCCATCAATAAAGCATTGACAATTCTCCAAGCACCTCAGCAACCTGAAGAGATACTGCATGACTACATGACATAACAGGCTGCAGTAGACTGTTAGGGATGGGCTATTCTGGGCATGCTGCTAGCAACCAACCTAGCATCTACTGATGCTGGGTTTGTCATCACAGTAGAACAGCTGGCAGTACAATGTAGACTTACTTGGTCTATGTGGACAGCCCCAACGTAGAAAGATCAAATTGCTCTCTAGCAATTCTGAAATGGTGATCTGGAGGACTTTGGTTAGTCCTTTGTTGATGGCCAAGGAGTGGTGTTCTAAGGGGACACTGCATGCAATGTTTGGCCAGATGAGTATGTTCCACTAGAATGTACATGGCTAGTAAAATCTGAGGAGTACAATGATCACTCCCTAATGGAAGGTGCACATGCTAGGAGTATTCATAGTCCAGCTGCACAATCTGGGGGGTTAGGCCAAGGAGGGAGTAGACCTCCCTTGTGGTGGGATTGGCCTGGCAGAGGTAGAGAATATCTGGGGAGAAGATCACCAGCTGATACTACCTCCCATACCTTGTTGTGGACCACTGTTTCTTGGTGGAGGAGGTGGAGGACCTGGTCAGGGACCACCCTATTTTTTAGGGCCATCTCCACCCCAAGGAAGAGGTCTGCCCAAGTCCAGGAGGACCAGGTGGTCCTCCATATGATGATAGGGCCAATGATGCAGACCTCATGATTGTAGGGAAAATGTCAAAAAATAGGAGGACTACAACCCTCCCTAAGACAGCCATGGAGGTTTTCAATGCCTCTGCAACATTGTGGATGATTTGACACTCTAGGAATAGAATAATATCACCATCAGACAATGCACAATCATCTGAAGTTAGTGATAGAGCAGTTGCTCTTGGTCCAGCTGGCAATACTAGACAGACTCAAGCATAGCCCTATGCTGGGTTAGCTATGTTCAGTGAACTTGAGGATTAGTTGATGAGCATTTGTGTGCTCTATGCAGTAGCTCAGTATGGTAGAGAAGGGCACAACCATGATAAAGTCCTGATCCCTATGGACTTTCTTGCTATGGGTGCATTCAATTGGTACTTGCAACATGTCATCCATGTCAACAGGACCAAGTCCCATCTGCAGTTTGAGAATGTGATCTGTCAGGGGACTCCCCATTTGTTCTCCCTTTTCCCCCTCCATTCCTTCTTGGGTTTGTCTCCTTATGGTTTTTCTTTCTTCCCCTTCTCTTTCCCAATTTATTGGTCCTAGTTTCAGCCCTCACACTGCACTGGTTCTCTGTCCAAAATTCAGACAATGTTGCTCCTATGTGCATCACAGGACCAGAGCACATGACCTAGTCAACCTGTTGACAATGTCACATGCACAAGATGGTTTGGGCAAGATGAAGAGGAGTTGCCCATGGTTAATTCAGGCATCACTTAGATCACCTCACTCCTCACATTGTCATACCTTCACTGGCCACTTCACTTTGTCTCCTTGCTTACTCCCATTGTTTAATTATTCATGAATACCTGTGGGCATGGTGCCAATGACTCCTTGCAGGTAAGTATCTCTTACAATTCTCATTCACATTGTCTCACACTGTGCTTGCAGATGAATAGATTATGCACCCACATTATGTCATGCATTGTCATTTCTGATACCCTCCCACAATCCTTACTCCACATACATTCCATTTTACTTATCATTTCACACTCATACCTACTCAGTCCCTTGTAGTGTTAGCTTGAGTTTTTGGCCCTCCTCCTCTTGGAAGTGGGACCCAGCACTCAAGAACCCTCTGGGACTCAAGAAATAAATTCTCTTTGCAACACACAAATGTACTCATCAAGTTTCACTTATCTTGATTCTTATTTTTGCTCTCTTATCAGAAAGTCTCATACTTCAAACTCATTTGTATCCAATCCACAAGCAGAATTAACCTGGATGACCTGTTGACAATATCACATGCACAGATCTAGAGCACATGACCCTGTTGACCTTTCATTCAAAGCTATTGAGGGGAAGTGTGGAGTGATGAATGAGTCAAAGCCATTGAGGAAGTGGAAAATCAATTGAGACAGGTCAGCTATAAGTTGCAGGAAGAAATTATATTTCTTGAGTCCTAGGAAGTTTTTGAGCACCACTCAAGCTAATACAAGGGACTAGTCATGAATAGGTATGAGTGAGTATAGAATGTAACTTGTGGAATAGGGGTGGTAGGAGGAGATCTAAAGATGATGTGTGATGTAATGTGTGTGTCTAATTTATTGATGCTGCCAGCACAGTGTGAGATGATGGAAATGTAATATAAATAGAACTTACCTGCAAGTGCAGTGTGAGGAAATGAGGTTGTCATCACTGCTCTCACAGATTTACTGTAAGTTGCATGTGGGAACATCAACAGAGTCATGTGACTATGTTTGGTTATATTTGGGAGTGGTTCAAGTTGGTTGAACCACATCTTGACCTTCAACCACCATTATGAAAGCTACTTCTCCTGCACAATGATCTACTGTTGCTTCTCTTCTTGGTCAATGGTATTCTCTGCATCAAATTTGGGCTAAAACTGGTCTAGAGAAGTCTACTATTGGGAGGATTGGTAGAGAGTTGGAGGTGGACAAGGAAAACTATCCCAAAGGCTGTGCAGTTAAGCTTACTCCATATGATAAATAGGGTATTGTTTAACAAATCTCAACTGGGAGACTTGATACAACTGTTCAGGCCACCAATTTGATCCAACATCATTTCCAACCCTGTCTCTTTTCAGACTGTCCAGAATGTGCTGAAGGAGGGGTATTGGTCTGCTACAAAGAGGAAAGTTCCTATGCTAAGAAAAAGCTAGACATTGGCAACTATGACTTAAATGGGCTCAAGAGCATCAAAACTGAACTGTGGGGGACTGGAAAAGAGTGTTGTGGACAGATGAGATAAAGATTAACAGGATTGGGTCAGATGGGAAGCAGTATATGTGGAAGCTATGAGGAGAAGGCATTTCAAACCAAACCATTACACCTATTGTGAAACATGGAGGAGGGAATAATCTCATGGTATGGGGCTGTATGGGTTGAAATAGGGTAGAAAATCTGGCAGAGGTGATGGGGATCACAAATGCAGAGCAGTACTGGGAAATTTTGGATGATGGAGCAAAGGAGAGCTTTGAAAAGTTGGAGATGGAGGAGGGTGCCTGCTATTTTTAACAGGACAATGACCCCAAACACAACTCCAAGAGGGCTAACAAGTGGTTTAAAGACAACAACCTTGATGTCCTCTGGTGGCCAACCCAATCCCCTAATCTTAACCCTATTGAACAATTCTGGGAGTACTTTGAAGAGCAGCTTAGGCAGTATGAAACACCTCTTCATGGTGTGTATGAATTGTGGGCAAGGAGTGCAAAGGAGTGGAATAGAATGCCAGTGGAAGTATGCCAAAGACTGATAGAAAGCATGCCTAGAAGGATTTAAGCAGTTATCAAGGCAAATGGAGGACACACAAAGTACTAGATACAAAAGTCAGAGATGCTCAAAAAACTGTCCCAATGAGTGAATATTTTAAAATGGCCATTACTCCATCAGTTTTGATTCTAATTACATAGAATAAGATGAAATTTATAGCCATGATGTCATAGTATTTTACATGATTCAATCAGAATTTTAGATATCTCCAATCCTTCATGTCAATGTCATCTTTCAAAAAGTATAAAACATTGGGACAGTTTTTTGAGCTACTGTATATGAAAAATACCCTTGATGTAGTGAGTGTCAACTTCAATGATGGGGTTCCTGACTTCAATAAGGTGCATTTGTAAGGCTCAAAGGGTGCAGTAGAGACCATAAAGCTCCAGCTTAGGCTGACTGAATCTAGACTCTGTCATTAAGAGTGATGGAGTTAAAGCAGTTGTAGCAACATTCTTTGCAGTTGTTGCTAGAGCACTGACAGAGGTAGTAACCAATGGTGATATAGGATGATTCACTGCTAAGATGACAGGGTTAGGCAATTCATAATCAATAGGAACCAGGGGCTTAGCAATCTTGTAAGGCTTTAATGAGGTCTTACTGAGTATTGATCTGGTTGGGGCCAGATTCAAAAGGAACACCAACACAAGTAAGTCTTGTTAAGTTGTTAGCACAGTGAGCAAAATTCTTGATGAAAATCCTGAGGACTCCAACTGTACCCAGAAAAGCATGAACTTCACATAGTGACTTGCAAGGGCCCCAGTGTTCAAATAGGGCTAAGTGACTTTCATCTAGAATGTGACCACTGGGCATACAAATGTGTCCAAGGATCTTGAAGATTGGGGCACACAGGTCTAGTTTGTGACCAGAAAACATTCCACTGCAATACTTCATTTGCCAGAGAATTTTTGAGAAGTTCAAAGAACTCCCATAGCACTAAACAAATATTGGAGTGAGTGGGATGCTTAGCAGGGCTACCATTAACAAGTTTCCAGTCTTTGGGACCTTTGGCACCAATGTCATCAATGAAACTGAGTACATTGTGAGGGATTTCTGGCTGCAGAATAAAGGTTATGTTGTTGTGGAAGATTGGCACAGAGTTGGTCCCATTGGTAAGGTCACTAAGCAAAGTGCACCAAAGGGGGTTTGAAATGTCATTAAGTCCCATGATGCTAGGTCAATTAGTTGCTCATTGTAACTGACATATAGGTCTGGCATAGCTCCACAATGCATTCATCAAAAGATTCAGCAACATGATTTGGAAAAGAGGGAACTCCAGAGTGGCAAATGATGACACAGTTTAGTGGCTCTAGGCTGTGTACAATTCTGAGCTTACCATTCTTCAGTACACAAAGCCAGTGAGATTGGTAAGCAGAAGTCAAAGGTTTATAAATGCCAGCCTTGATCTTGCAAATGATTTCACAGACTTCCTTTTCTAGTCCTGGGGGTATGGAGTGATTGTGCTAGATCCAAGGAACATGGGAAATGGTTAGTATACATACTGGCAGAAAGAAGTTGGGGTGAAAGCTTCCTTGTTCAGAGTTTTCCCAAGCAAATGCCTGATCTTACCTAGTGACAAGGTCAATGAATACATTAAGTTTGTTGCTAGTGAGAAAACCCATGTCATGGTCTTTAACAAACTTCACTTGTTGGTCACTATTGAATTGCTGGGTTGGTACAAATGGTGGAGAGGTTGGATCAAGTGTCAGCATAGTCACTCAATGATTGCCAATGATGTGTTGCTCAATTCTGCAGTCTTTGCTAATGTGGCTAGCAACAGGTTTGGTCTTCATGGCAACTGGTTTGTACTTCTTCTTTACCTTGACTCCTTTTCTTTTAGTGGGATAGTTAGCAACATATTGAGCAGGGAATGGAATGTGCATGTAGGTTGGAGTATTGTCTGTATTGCTTATATTGAGTGGAAGTGTCTGTCCAAGAATTAAAGGAGTAGGGGCATCAGTAGATACAAAATATGAGTGGGGAGGTATAGAGAACTCAGAAAGGTCACAAGCAGTAGCATAGAGGTAAGCTAAGGTAGGGTCTGTGTGTGTGTGTAAGTGGACAAGCATTCCATGGATAAACCCAATGGAAGGCAGGCAGTCACAAGTGATAAGCAGGAGTCAAAGGGGCACAAGGCAGCTGAGAGTCAGGCAAGGGGTGAGTGCAGTAAGCCATGTGTGAGTATCAACACTGGAGCTCTTACAGTTGGTTCAATGGATAGGCTAGGAGAACACTGCTATTGTTCAGTCAGAGGATATCCTATTCTACTGACTGGCTTATATACTACATCCATGGCTATGCTATGACTAATGCTATATGTGGTAAATGGCCCAGGTATGCTAAGCAGTAATTACTAATAATACATCAAAAGGAGAAATAGAGTCCAATGACTATGAGGGGCTGACTAATACTGACTGGAGGATGCAGGGGATTGGCAGCTGGTTGGTTGGCTATGCTAGAGATGATGCTATACCTATGACTAAAGCCAGATAGAGTCAGAGTTACCCATCAGAGTTATCCAAAGGGGTTGTCCTCTTACATCACCCCCCCTCAAGGTTTGTTGACCTAACAAACAGTGTTACCTTCCTTGATCAGGCTAGCTGCAATGGGCAGTGGTGTGTTCTGCCCCTAAGTAGTATCCAAAGATGTATTGGATTATTGGGGTAGATGCATCAGGCATTAGTGTAGAGAGGACCATAAGTGAAGTTATGTCCATCAGAGAAGCTGGAGTGGCCCCAAACAAGTGAACACTTGATATTGGTGAGTCTGGAGGAAGAGATGGAGGTTGCCAGGTAGAGGGGGTAGCAGCCATAGTTGCAGGCATAGAGGCTGCTGACAGAGGGCTAGAAGAGGGTGCTCTGGGCTGGGTAGGAGTAGGGGTGGATGATGTGGTGTGTCCCAAAGGTGCTGGCACAGCAACTGTAAGGGCTACCTCTGGAGGCTGTGGCTCAATCACACAGCTGGCAAAGGGAAATCCAAAGTCTATTCAGTACTGTACAGTGTCTACTGAGATAACTACTCACCTGGCAAAGGGAAATTAAAAGAGAACAAGTCTGGGGATTTCCTAGGCCAGGTGTGATGCTTCAGAGGCTTCAGAAGTGTGGGAAACAACTATACAGTATGGCAGAGAAAAAAGACACAAGTGATGTGTCAGCAATTGGTCAGCAGTTACATAAGCCAGTGGCAGTGTCAAAGGGGTCACACTTGTCTGAATTATTGACAGAGAACTGGTGCAGCCTGAGGGCTGAAACTAGGACCAATAGACAGGGAAAAGGAAGGAGAATAAGGAAAACTATAATGGAGCAAATCTGACAAGAACTGGAGAAGGAGAAGGGGAAACAAGCAAGACATCCCCTGACAGCAACTGCCAGTACAACATTGCCTATATGTTGCTTCTACAGTACATGGACTCACTTCTTAGCTATCCACTTTCCAATAACTACAAAGGCTTCTCCAATCTGCTGATCAGAGCCCCTGATACAGACATACTGGCAGTCTCCTCCAGCTGAGCCAACTGTAAAGGCAGCTGAGCAGGCACTGGAGATATCTAGGGCTTGTTTAGGGCCCTGCTCTGGTGACCAACTATGTGCATGACAAGAGAGTCAGAGAGTTTGAGTGTACACTTAAAACATGGGGTACAGCCATCTGTAGGAGGTAGGTCCCAAGCAAAGGGGATAACAAGAGTAGCATTAGTGGTAGGGTTTGCTACACATCAAGAGATGCAAGAGGTGGGCATGGTAGGAGTTTTGGTGGATGACTTGGGCTTTAGCTGACCAAGAGCTGATTGTCTTGCCAACCTGCAGAAACCAAGTGGCCACCCATACTAGGCTGCAAAGCTGTTTGGGCAGAGGCAACAGTAGCAATGGGCATGGGTGTATGACCAGATTTGAGTGCTGCTAGTCTGCTCTTGAGTCCTGCCACAAGAGTTAACAGTTTCTCAATATTGTTGGTGGGATTGAATGAAGCAGCAGAGGACAACATAGAGTCTTGAGGTTAGGGTGAGACTAAGAGTAGGCTGTAGGTTTTGGTGCTGTGGGCTAGAGATGCAGACAGCATATAGGACTGAACAAGCTGTAAGAGGATGAGTGTTCCATGGATAAACCCAACAGAAGGCAGGCAGTCACAAGCAACAAGCAAGAGTCAAAGAGGCACAAGGCAGCTAAGAGTTGGGCAAGGGGCAAGTGCAGTAAGCCACATATGAGTATCAACACTGCAGCTCTTACTGTTGGTTTGATGGATAGGCCAGGAGAACACTGCTATTGTTTGGTCAGAGGATATCCTACCCTGCTGAATGGCTTATAGACTACATCTGTAGCTACACTATGACTAATGCTATATGTGGTAAGCAGCCCAGGTATACTAAGCAGTAATCACTAACAATGTCAAAAGGAGAAATAGAATCCAATGACTATGAGGGGCTGACTAATACTGATTGGAGGGTGCAGGGCTTGGCAGCTGGTTGGTCAGGAATGCTAGAGATGATGCTATACCTATAACTAAGGCTAGATAGAGTTTGAGTTACCCATTGGAGATACCCAAAGGGGTCGTTCCCTTTCAGTGTGCAAGATTCAGTAAGTAAAGTGTCTTTGTCCAATTCACAAGCTGTCCAAGTTGAATGGTCATAGCTGATAACAATCATTATGTTGCTATTGTCATTGTCAATGTCTTTGGTGATGAAAGCAATGGGGTGGTTCTGTGTCCTGGCAAACTGGTTGGCAATTGCTTCTTTTGGACTTGCCTTTAGAAAATGTTGGTATTGTGCATTGCATGCTAGTATTTGGATCTGTAATAGTGATGGTGGTTTCCACATTGCTAAGTGTATTGACCACACTTCTGGTTAGAATGTCAAAGGGACAACCAAGCAGAATGTTGTAGGCAGGGGACTATAAAACATATATCTGGAGATACAAGGTTATGTTGCTAATGGTACAGGGAATGTTTCAAGCAAGTCCTAACAATTGATCCAAAGTTCCATTAGCACTTTGCATGTTCAGCACAATGTTTGAGTCATAAGATAGGCCAAGGTTGTTAGCAATTTTGGGAGATGATTTGGGAGCCACTGTCTGTGATGCATTCTATTTCTTTGCAATTATCAATTAGCATCATGATAAATCAGAGCAACTGGGAATCCTTAGTGACAGTGAGCACTATGGGCTCTTCTCCAGGAGGCAGCAAGTCTATGCAGGCTTCCACAGGGTCTACAAATGCACCTTAGGCCTGGTCTGGGGTTAATCCATTAGTGGTCATGATGTTAGATCCTAGCAAAAACTATGGCTTGTTCATACACTTCTTCAAAGATGTTGCTTGGGTCCTGTATAGTGTTGGCATTTGCTTCAGCAAGTTGCTTAGGTGTAATGGCTGTCCCAAACTGATTCCTGATATCCTGTGACACTGAATAGAGTTTGCCAATTGAGACTGTAACCTTAGTGCTCAAAACCCTTTTAAATACTGCTTTGGACTGTTCAATGTTGTAAATAGGTGGCATAGTTTGATAAGCACCATTTTTTAGCTCTGTCAGGGGCAGTGAAGTTTGGATCAGCAGGAGGGGCATAGTGACCTGGAATGTCAGAGAATGGATGGACTGAAGGCTGAGTAACAGTTTCCTTAGTGACTGGGGGTTTGTTGGTGACAGATCATTCATGCTTTGCCTTTGTCAGCTGGCTTAGTGGCAGGAGTAAGTGGCAAGTGCTATTATTGAACTGCTGGTGGGGCTGATTATTGTTGGTCAAAAGAGCTTCCAAATGTTCCAAGGCACTAATGATTGCCATGGTAGTTGCTAATTTGAGGGTTTCATGCTTGGGTGTGGGGGACAATGGAATAGGAGTGTTTACAACTGGCAACAAAGTGATACCAGATGTGGTAGCAACATTGCTGGACTTGGTGGTAGCTGTGTCTGTGCCTCTCAATACCCATTTAGCACTTTCAAAGACCTGGTCCATGTCATAAGGATTCTCTGGGTGGTGATCAGGAAGTGTGATTTCAAGATGACAAACAATTTTAGACCATAGCAATGTGGGGATGCCTTGTTGGAATAAGTGATGTTCTTTGTTTTGGCAAAGCTTGCCATTAGCAAGAAGCCATCTGGAAATATATGGAAAGTCTCAATAATAATCAGAGAACCTTTCCAAAGTTGCTAATCTACTGTTGAAAGTCTGGTTGACAAGTTATTCAAGGTCACCAAGGTTGTAATGTGCACTAGCATCAGTGCCAGGGTACAGTCTGAACACTGCTGCCTTCCATTCCTGATATGTACAAGGTCAAGGTGCATTGTTGCCAATTGTCACATTGTCACCAAATTCTGGTAAGCCAAGCCAAGTTTCTGCCATGTCATAAAAGATGTAGCAAGCCACATATTCCTGTTTCAGGGTATCATCAGCAATACCACAGTCAGCAAGAAGATATACTAATTCCTTGAAGTACTGGGGGAGCTCCCTAGGGCAATTCTCATCCCACTTAGGCACAGTGGTGTTGTTGTGGGGAGGCATTCAAGTGTGACAAGCAGTAGGATCATTATTCATATTAGCAATTGTCAGTACTAGCAGTGGAAGAGGGTTCTGAATGTAGGTCAGCAAAGTGGGAATGGAATGTGCTTCTGGGAAAAAGATTAAAGAGTCTGTTGCTGTTAATGTTAATAGAGGAGTGCTGAGGAAACTTTCCACAAAAGTGCCTGGGAAGTTGGCAAGTATTTTGCTAACATCTTGGAGGTTCCTGGCAGTTTCTAATTTGTCAGCAAGTAGTTGAGGTTGAGTAGCTGGTGATGAGTTATGGAGAGTCAACAGAGAATGATGTGAGAGTTTGCCAAAAGTCTCCAAGCAACATTTTGTTTGAACTCTGGTTTCTGGTGGAATGGTAACTTAAATATTCCCTCACAGTGGGCTCCAAAATGATGTGCTCCTATGCTGCTTAGTGGCCATGCAGGGAACCAAAAAGAGGGCCTAAACACTGGCAACTAAATAGAGTAGCTGGCAATAGGAAGTAATAGAGGCAAGTCAGTAACCATCACAGAAAGCAAGAGCTCATAGGTGTGAAGAGAAATGGAGAAGTGAGAAATGTTGCTATTGCTAGCCTAAGTCACTAGATAGTAACAGGAAGTTGCTAAGTTGCTGGGTAATGGAGGGAAAAGGGATAGAGACCAAAGAGTTGCTAGAGCAAGTCACTAATGAAAGGGAAGCTAAGCAATAGAAAGGAGGGTGGGAAACAGGGAATAAGTGAAGTTGATGTAAACTGAGGGATGAATGCAAACTAGTTGCTAGCTGCAGTTGCTAGCATTGCTAAGTCACAAGAACACTAAGAGCACCTGCAGTTGGTACCCACACCAGATTGAGTATGAGTTTGTCAACACTTGTTGCTAAGTCATTAATGATAATGAGAGAGAGCAATAAGAAATCTGAAGTGAGTAAGCTGAGAGCTAATGGAGGGAACAATACTCTGTTGGTTGCTTGATTACTGTACAGGCAGTATTTATACTGTTTATAGGTATGGTATTTAGAAAGGAAATATTAGTTACTGCTAGCAAAAGCATTTGCCAAAGTGACCCTGATATATACTGGATGTCAGTATGGTAACCAAGTCTTCATACACAATGTCAACAGAATGCATAATAAATGTCAGTAACAATAAAAGAGCATACCCAATATCAATATTTGAAGTGTAGACACTTTTCAGGTATGTTTATAAGCAAGACAAGAAAACTGATAAGTAAGAGGTCACATGGTAAGTAAGAGGTCACATGGCCATTAATTTATCCATTTTTGAGAGGAGGTATTATTGTCACTGGGCAATGTCACTAGCAATCATTGCTAATGAAGGTCTTGGCCTTATCATTCTAGATCCAAAGGCTAGACTCCATGTGATGAAGCTTGTGATCCAACAGTCTTGTGGTTACTAAAATCCCATGCAATGGCTATGTTGTTCCAGACCTTGGGGCTAGATCCTACATGATGAAGTCATGTGATTTGTACCAACTTGTGCTGTGTCCATATCAGGTGCTGCCCAGATAAGATAGTCCTAGATGTCAATAATAGTGCCTAGCAACAATTGGGTCTTATCAGCAATTAGTTGGACTTTGTCAAATTTCCCCCATCTCTTTATCTATCACTTTCATTACCATCTCAATCTCATCACTATGTCCTCAGATCTTGTTGCACAGCTCAAGAAGCACACCATGACCCATGCCTTTCTTGATTAGGTTGATTGCCCCCTCACAGTCACATATGACTCATTTGCAACCAACAATGATACAATGTTGTCACACCATTGGGAACATAATAAAACACCAGAAGTCAAAACAAACATTTATTAAGGCTGAAAACTGTAAGCCTCCTGATAAAACAAGTTCCAGCAACATTATCCCTTTAAAATACACCAGAAGAAATACAGAACAGGATAGGACAAGGACTATACTAGACTATATACTCAATAATAGTCCAATCACTGTAATGGGAGGGGAAGCATGGGACTGGCAAAAAGCACCTGAGTGGCATCAATTCTGGCAAGATCTAGATCTGATCTAAGAATAACCAGATTGGAATGTTGACTGAAAGGAGGTAAAGGGGGAATGAATAAGAAAGAATGGAATGAGGAGAAGGGAAAGGAAGATGAATGGAAAAGGAGGTAAAGGGGGAATGAATAAGAAAGAATGGAATGAGGAGAAGGGAAAGGAAGATGAATGGAAGAACCTGAATGGGAAAGAACCTGAATGGGAAAGGATATGAAATGAATAAAGGAAGATGAATGGAAGAAATACAAAGGAGAAAGAAATAAATGGGGAAAATGGAAGCTAAGAATGCAAAGGAGGAATGATGGCACAAGGAACTAGCCTGTGGCACTGAAACAGCCATACCAAAAGGGGGAATTACAATAACAGTTATAAATAAGGAGCTGAAAAGTATGGAACCAAAAGTCACATGTAGGGGGTGGTCTGTACACCGTAGAAAGAGGTATAAATAGCCCAAGTAGAGTAGCAAATAGGCAGGCAATTAATAGGCAAAGGCTTGGTGGTTCCCAGGGAGTGAATCACTTAGGCTGGAGTTTGTTGAAACCCTTCTACATTTAGAATAGAAATATTCTGGAAGTAAACAACCTCAACTTCAAACATTTATCAAGACATCAGTGTGGAATTGGAGTGGACTTCCTAAGTCTTCAAGAAAGCCCCAGAACTATTAGTATTACTCTAACCCAGTACTACAACACTTGGTTAATGGTCACTACAATTTTCAAGATCTGGCTGTGATGGTTTGAGATGGCTGGGAGTGGGGTTGAGTGGGCTGAGTTAGCAACTGTGGATAAGCAGTGTCAACAGCTTTATGAGCAGTACAAGGAGGAAGGTTGGGTTTGGTAATATAATAAACACTTTGTAAGTTCTTTTCTTTCTTGCTTTTTGGGAATGTTGTTGATGTTATTGCTAAGCTCCTTTTCCTTCACTAGAGTTCCTGCTGGAAGACTTGGAGGCAGGCATGACAGTGAGTGCTAGCAATGTCACCAAGGCTAGCAACACTACTAAGGTAATCTTAGCTTTGTGAGAACTTGTCTCCTAATGACCAATTCTTCTTCCAGCACCTACTATGCAAACTTATTATAACAATGGGGGCTGAGTGTAGTGAGGGTTGTAGGGAAGGAGGTAGCCCAGATTGTGGGGACATTGGGGAGGCTGGGCCCTCTACTCCTAAGCATGCAGGTGGTAGCATTGTTAAGGGGCTGGTGACATTGCCAAGAGAAGCAATGACTCCAAAAGGCAAATGGAAAGGAAAGGGGAAGGGGAAAGGTAAGTGTTTGTCATTGCTAACACTTCTCAAATTTTGCTAACATTATTGTAGGAACTAATTCAAGATACCTTTACCAACAAAGAGCTGGTCAGCCTTTTATAGTGGAGAAAGGCCACCATGGTAATGGATACCAGCATTGGTGTGGGAATGGTATTGAAGAAAGCAAAAGGGAAGACCACAGTGTCACCAGAAGAGAGAAGAGTATTCAAGGAGAGGCAAAGAGTGGTAAGTCTTTTAGCAGTTTTCACTATAGTAGTCACTAACAACCTTTTTAAGTGCAACAACTGCTGGGTGGAGAACAACCCAGAGGAGTGCTGGTACCCCACTGGTGCCCAACCCTGCTATTGCTGTAATAGCTCAAGAAAGGAGTGTCCATACAAAGGGAAATTGTTGAGGAGTAGAAGTGGGAAGTTTGTAGCAAAGACAGCAACTAAGGTGACCTTGGTGAGACAGGCCAGAGTTTTTGTTGAGCAACAGTGGGAGTTAGCAACAAAGGGAGAGCCCACTCAGATCAAGCACTCAAGCTTGAATCTGCCAATGTCACAGGATGGGACAACTGTAGGTAGTAGCAGGGTCATTAAGGGAAGGTGACAGGAGAAGAGTTGGGTAAAGGTTGAGAGCAATGAAGAAGCTAGTGAACAGGATACCAACAGTGGCAGTGGTGATAGCAACAATGTGCAGCAAGTCCAGCCTCAGTCACTTCAATCAAGTGGCAGAAGAGTGAGGAGGAGTCAGAGGTGGAGGATGTGGAGATGAAGGAAGGGACTCCAGTAGCAACAGTTGCAGAGGTCAAGATAGTGGTAGGTGTAGAGGTGGAGGTGATAGAGGTTGAGGAAGGCAAGGGAGGCAAGAGGCAAAACAAGGATTTATGGCCAGTAAGTCTTTTCTTTCACTATTTATGCTTGCTAACAGGATTGCTAGATTGTCTGGACCAATCCTTCTCAAAGACAGGTGGGCAACAATGAGCTAGAGTAGCTAGGTAAAGACCCAACTCTGCTCATGTCAGCAATATTGCCAAGAGGGTATAAGGATCATGCAGCTGGGTTAGAGAGGTGCTTCCAGAGGGAGCTGGAAATGGCCAGGGCAGAGCTTTTGGAGGTCAGGGCAAGGTTCACAGTTGCTAAACAGTTGCTAGCAATGGTGACAGGTTACCAAAGTGACTGTCAGTCTTTTTTGGCTTGGTAGGAGGCAAATAGAATTGGTGAAGAGGACTGGAAAGAGGGGGAGCTGGGAGATGTGCCTAGTGATGACACCAACCTTGACACCTAGCAACTGCCACCTCCTATAAAATATTTTGTTTTATTAGCATGTTTCTTGGACAAAGATTAGCTCCCTTAAGGGGCTTCTTAAATCTTTTAATACTCATAGACTGGCCCCCTTAAGAGGCCCAAGGAAATGTATTATATCAAACTGGATCAGGAAAGGATAAGAAATGCTAAGAAAGAAAAATATAAGTTCCTATAAAGTCAAAGGCAGAGAGTATAGGCAAAGGTAGATGAGTCACTATGCACTAGTGACTGTCACTTAACACTGGCAACAATAGGAGAAATGCTCAGTAGATCATCATGGCATTAAAACTCCCAAAGGCATGCCAAGCACTAGTGACAAGCCACTCAGTGCAGCATCTTAACAAAAGAAACAAGATGGCAATGAAACTGTCTGTAAGTTACTGGGCAATGCAAGACTGAGCCATCTAGTTCACAAAAAATGTAAGTGCTTCCATGGTTACAAGATATCACCACAAGGGGGCCTAAGTATTGAGGTCTCATCTTCTTGTTATGAGTAACTTCTATCCTAGTGTTCCTCATCAGGACAAGGTTGCCAGTTTGAAAGTTGTAGTCATGAATTGTAGTGGAGTGTTCTTCTTCAAAGCAAATAGCAGCTAAATGACAAACACTAAGGACACTGTCATAAAGTCACTCAAGGTCTTCTTGGCAATGTTGAAGGTCAATTGCTTGGCAAGCTATGAGGTAGGTGTCAGGTTCTGCTGACCATGGGGACTCAGCTTAACTAGCCAAGTCCTTACTAGGTGGATGCAATGTCCTGCACTGATAAGCTAGCATTTTGAAGAGGTCTGGACTTCAGATATTTGCAAGGGTAAGCCAAGGGGAGTGGTCTGAGCAAGTCTGAAGTGGTTTGAGGAAGTCTAAGACAAGGTACAAGGAAGGGTTGGGCTTGGAGAAGTTCCAGGTACAAGTCTGGGTGTGAGTATTGATGATGCAGGGCAAATGGAGGCTATGCAAATAGTGGGAGTGGGGCTGGAGTTTGATGGGGGATCAATGGATGTTGATGAGTTTTGGAGCCAAGCAAATAGCAAGGTCCAGAGTTAGTTAAGAATGTTTGGGAGGTTGTGATTGTAAGTGCAGAGTTTGTAATGGCATTAGAGTTGAAGGGGACTTGGACACAACAAAGAAAATATATATAAGCAAGACAAGATGGAGTCAAAGCAAGGTTGAGACAAGAACAAAAATAGATTTGAGTGGAGATACAAGACAATAAGAGATGATAATGGAGATAGAGACAAGACAAAGCTGGGAGACTGAGATAAGAGAAAATGTAACAAGAAACACAAAACACAAGGAAACAATCAGCAGTACATTGGTAATATCAAGACTAGAGTAAAGGATACTATTCTACATCTTATATACTAACTACTGGAACAGCTCCAGGGATAGCAAGTTGGGCAGCAGGGCTTGTTGAGACCACACAGAGTTGATGGGTGTTGGTTGTGATCAGTGGGTGGGCTGCAGTGATATACTGATGGGATCAGATGGGAATGTGGGACATCCCAGGGTTTCTATGATGCTCCAGAGCTGGTCAGGTAAGTTAGGGTGATAAGCCAGTGATGTATGCAGGCATCAGGAACAGTGGGGGAGGGTTTCAGAAGCTCAGGAGAGGAAGGGGAAGCATTGAGGCCTGCAGGGAACATATCAGATTTAGCCAGGGGGCCATTGGAGTTTGCCAAAGAAGTGTCTGAGTTAGCTGGGGTGAGTGCCATGGGTGAACAAAGGTCAGGGGAGTTTGAGGGGGCATTGGGGTGCACTCTGGGGAAGTGAGGTGGCTGGGAACAAGGTCTGGGGTTCTAGGAGCAGGTCATGACAGTTGGTAGAGGATAAAAATGAGTTTGGTGGTGGCTGCAGGTATATCACTTCAACTATGTCAGTGGAAAGAAGGGAGTGGGTACCGGTAGTAGTGTAGTAAGGGAAACAACCCATTTGCTTGCAAACCATAAGATGTTCTGACTAAAACACAGATAAGTAGCTGTACTCCACCTGGACTGATCACCATCAACAGCCTCGAAGAGAGCTGCAAATATCAAAATGAGGTCACTCAACAATACCATTAGCATGCTTGTGGTAGCCTGAGATCCTGATATAGTTAAGTTATAATTCTTTGCTAAGTAAGTGACAGCTTTCAGGATTGGGATGCCATTGTTAATAACAATTTTGCTAAGGGCTTCCAAGCAACAGATGACATTTGTGTAATTGGTCAATCCAGTCTTCATAAACAGAATTGTCACTATTTTCTGGAAGAGGGTTGCTAGTAGCAGATGTTGTAAAAGACCATCTGGACCATGTAAGGTACCTTTAACATAGACAAGCTCAAGTGGAACATAAGAATTACCATGATCCAGCAGATGAATGTCAGAGTTTTGAAGTATACACTTGATGTAGCAAGCATCAACTTTAATGATGATGTTCCTGACTCCAATAAGGTATATTCATAAGGCCTCAGGAGCATGGTAAAGGCCATGAAGCTCAAGCTTGGGCTGACTGAATTGAGACTCCCTGTTGTTGAGGGTGATGGAGCCAAAAATGGTTATAGCAATGTTCTTTGTGGCTGTTGCTAGGGCACTGACAGAGGTAGTAACCTATGGCAATGTATAACATATCAACTGCTAGGATGACAGGGTTAGGTGATTCATAATCAATGGGAACAAGGGGCTTAGCATCTTGTAGAGCTTTGACAAGATATTGCTGAGCATTAAGCTGATTGGGGCCAAATTCAAAAAGAACACCAGATCAAGGAAGTTTTGTTAAATTGTGAGCTTGATGAGCAAAATTCCTTATGAAAATCCTAAGAACACCAACTGTACCCAGATATTCCCAGACTTCTGATAGTGACTTGCAAGGACCCCAGCACTCAAGCAGGGCTAAACAACTTTCATTCAGCACATGACCCTTAGGCATGCAAACATGTCCAAGGATCTTGAAGGTTGGGGCACACAAGATGGATTTGTGACCAGCAAATGTACCACTGCAGTTCTTCATTTGTTGGAGAATTTGATTAAGAAGCTTGAAGAACTCCCATAGCACTAAACAAATATTTGGGTTAGTGGGATGCTTAGCAGGAACACCATTAATGATTTTCCAGTCTTTGGGACCTTTGGCACCAATTTTGTTGATAAAGCTGAGTACATTGTGAGGGATCTTAGGCTGCAGGATGAAAGTAATGTCATCATGAAAGATTGGTACAGAGTTGGTCCAACTCATTGGTAAGGTCACTAACAGGAGTGTGCCAAAAGGGGTCTGAAATGTTGTTAAATCATGTGAGGCAGGGTTGATTAGTTGCTCATTGTACCTGACAGAAAGGTCAAGCATGTGAGGCAGGGTTGATTAGTTGCTCATTGTACCTGACAGAAAGGTCAAGCATAGCACCACAAATATGTCCAGCAAAAGATTCAGTGACATGATCTGGGAGTGGGGGGCACTCCAGAGTGGCAAATAGTGATGCAGTTTAGTGGCTCTAGACTGTATACAATCCTGAGCTTACCATTCTTCTTCAACACACAGAACCAGCAAGATTGGTAAGCAGAGTTCAAGGGTTCATAAACACTAGATTTGATCTTGTATGAATGATCTCATATACTTCCTTTTCTAGGCCTGGGGGTATAGGGCAGTTGTGCTGAACCCAAGGGACATGGGGAATGGTTGGTATTGGTACTGGAGGAAAGAAATTAGGGCACACCCTTCCTTGTTCAGAGCTTTTCTAAGTGAATGCCTTTTCCTGCTTAGTGACAAGATTTATGAGCACATTGATCTCATCACTAGTAGGAAAGCCAGTATTGTGGTCTTTAACAAACTTCACTAGCTGGTTGCTAATGAATTGCTTGGTTGGCACAAAGGGTGGGGGATTCAGATCAAGTGTCAGCATGGTTGCTAAGGGGTTGCCAATGATGTGTTGCTCAATTCTGAAGTCTTTGCTAACATGGCCTGTGAGGGGTTTGGTCTTCAAAACAACAGCTTTGTATTTCTTCTTCACTTGAACACCTTTTTATTTAGCTGGATAATTAGCAACATACTGAGCAGGTTAAAGGATGTGCACATAGGTTGGAGTGTTATCTATAGTGCTAGCATTGACTGGTGTAGTGTCTGTCCAAGAATCAAAGGAATAAGAGAATCAGTAGACACAAAATAAGAACTGGAAGGTATTAAGAATTCAGAAAGGTCACAACCAGTAGCATAGAAGTAAGCTAAAGCAGAGTCACTATGGGCATAATTTTCTGCAAGTAAAATGTCTTTGTCCAAATCACAAGAAGCTATACAAGTTGCTAGACCCATTGAATGGTCATAGCTGATGATAGTTGCTATATCATTATTGTCATTGTTAATTTCTTTGGTAATAAAAGCAACAGGGTGGTTCAGTTTCACAGCAAACTTCCTGGCAATTGTTTCTTCTGGACTTGCCATGTGGAAATGTTGGTATTGTGTGTCAGTAAGAAAAAAAAACATACCTCACATCAATATCTAAAGTGTAGATGCCATTCAGGTATGTTTGTAAGCAAGACAAGAGAAATGATAAGTAAGAGGTCACATGGCCTTTAATATCCATTTTGAGAAGAAGTATTGTTGTTGCTAAGTAATGTTGCTAGCAATTGTCACTAAGGAAAGGTGTCAACCTTATCATTCTAGATCCAAAGGCTAGACTCCATATGATGAGGTTCATGATCCAGCAGTCTTGTGATCACTAGAATCCCATGCAATGGCTACATTGTCCCAGACCTTGGGGCTAGACCACACATGATAATGTCATGTGACTTGTGCATAATTATGTTGTGTCCACATTAGATGCTGCCCAGATAAGATAGTTGGAGATGTCAGTAATGGTGCTCAGCAACAAGTGGGTCTTATCAACAATATCCCCTATGATAAACCAACCTAGAAGACCTATAACTCATATTAGGAAAAGTAACAACATGAGAAGAGAAGCAGCAGAAAGAAAAAGAAGGGGGAAAAGGCCAAAATCAGGCAGGAATAGTGCCAAGGCCAGCCCCATGGTAGACTGGCCTATAGCATACCTGACTGATCACAAAACACATGGATATGCCATGGTCTGTGCTTGGAGATACCCCAGGGAGTGGATCTCTTAGCTTATGAGTTAATAGTTGCTTCAGGATCAGTTTAATATACTATTGAGCCCATTTATTTGTGCAAGACCATCTCAAACATTAGATAAAATCATAAAAATATTAATTCTCATACCACTCTACACAAGATTGCATGTAACCAAGCCCTTAAACAATTGTGAAAACAAAGTTTGATCAGTTGATCTGATCAATTGTGTCAGGTTTCACTGACCACAGGGGCTCAGCTTAACTGGGCAAGTTGTTACTAGGTGGACACAATGTCCTGTGCTTATAACCTAGCACTCTGGGAATGGTTGGACTTCAGATACTTGCAAGGCAAAGCTAGGAGGAGCAGTCTGAGCAAGTCTGGGGTGGCCCAGGGAAGTCTAAGACCAAGTATATTAAGCATTGGGCTTGGACAGGTGTTAGGTACAAGTCCATAAGTGAATGTATGGACTGTGGGGCAAGCAGAAGCTTTGCAAGTGATGAGAGTGGAGCCAGAACTTGACAGGGAATCAATCAAAAGTGATAGGTTCCTGGGCTGAGTGTAGGGCAAGGTCCAGAGTTATTGTAAGGATGTTTGAAGGGTCATAGCATATGCATGGAGTCCATGATGACATCAGAGTTGAAAGGAACTTACAAATGATAAAGGAAACAGAGATCAACAAGACAAGATGGAGTCAAGACAAGACTGAACTGAGAAAGAGATAGATTTGAGACTAAAAATAGAAACAGAGGCAAGACTGGGAGACATAACACAGAACAAAACAAAAAACAGTAACCAAGTAAATGTAATATCAAAACTAAGGTAACAGATGCTACTCTATGGCTTACATACTAGCTACTGGACCTCTTCTGAGGGCTGAGAGTGCAATGGTGAGGCTTGTTGGAGCTGCACAGGGCTGACAGATGTCAGATCTGATCAGATGGTGGGCCACAGTAATATAACAATGGGAACTGATGGGAATGCAGTCCACCCCATAGTCATAAGACAGTTCCAGAGTGGTCATGTAGGTCATAGGGGGCAAGCCAGTGACATGTGTCTGGGTTAGGGGAGGTGTTGGAGAGGCTCAGGGGCCTTGTGGGGGAGAGGGGGAACTGAGGGGGCCCACAGAGGACAAGCTGGAGTTTGCTAGGAGTTGTCAGAGTTTGCTGAGGAAGCATCAGAGTTAGCTGGGATGGTTGCTGTGAGTCAACAAAGATTGGGGTGAGTCAGGGGGGTGTTGGGGGGACTCTGGGGAGGTGGGGTGGCTTAGGGAGAGGTCTGGAGGTCTGGGAGTGGGTCATGAAAATTAGCAGCATCAAATTTACATTTTGCATCATCTGGAGCCCATTGCAAGGTGCTTTGCTGCACAAAAACTCACTTTTTGGATCTCTATGAGGAATCCAACCTAGAATCATTAGTTTTGCTCTACCTGGGTCTTGGCCCAGTACACCTAAGGTTACTAAATCAAAGGTTCAAAACTCTTTACCTTAAGGAAAAGGGAAACTTATGCTACTAGCAAGAGCACAGTATCTCCTTTGCCTAACCCTGAAGTTGCACTTAGACAACAATAAAACTTTGTTCTGACAAGTCAGCCTCAAATAAAAACCAACTTTTGTCTCCTGTTCTTGAATCAACTAGCTTGGTCAGAATTATGGAGCAAAACATCAGATATTGACTACCACTGCCTGATAGCAGGGATGCACCTAACTTTAAGCACACTGAGCCCTCTGAGGTTCATCACTTTCTACAAAGGATGATCTCTTTGTTTGAGCATGCAGGGATCCAAGGGGATAAGAGAAGGAAGAAGAGAATCTTGGAGTATGTAGATGCTCAGACTGAACAAGAATGGCTGGGCTTTGATTCCTTTGGAGATGACTATACTTGGTCTTCTTTTGAAAAAGAGATCAAGGAGTCTTATCCAGAAGCAGTGGATGACACAGGTAGTGTTGCAAACCTGGACAGAATCTGCAGAAAACATACCAGGCTTAGCAGAAATGACACCACAGAAATCCATTCCCTAATAAGGAAGTTTAGAGCTGAGGCTAAGAAGTTGGCTAAAGTTACTGGGAATGGGTCTCTGGTAGACAAATTTCTGGGATGCTTTACACCAGCTTTTTGAGATGTAATTGAGGAAATGTTGATCAGTAGATATGGCCACTACAAAGACCCTGCTAGAAATAGGTGCAAGGACAACAACTGTAAGGAGCCCTAGAGAGGAAAGAGTAGAGAAAATGGAAATTAGTAAGGGGAACATTAAGGAGGATGAAGTGGAGGAGAAAATGGCTCATCTACAAGATGCTGTGCTTACCATTGGGAAACAAATGGGGAGCATCCAGATTGCCATGCAAGCCTTGCAAGCTGGTCAGTTGGACATATGCAATACCTTCTTGAATGCCAGATTTGCAAGTGTTGAGATTTTTGAACCCCATTGTCAATCAAAGGGGGCAGGTGGAGACCATTCTAGACAGTGGCTCTCAGATAGTCTGTATGGCACTAGATGAGGCACTACATTTGGGATTGACCTGGGATCTAGACATACACTTGAGGATGGAGAGTGCCAATAGTCAAGTAAATGAATCAGTTGGTCTAGCATGAAATGTTCCATTTACCTTTGCTGAAGACTTCACTATTTATCTACAAGTGCATATCTTTGTCAAGCCAGCTTATACTGTCTTGCTGGGTTGTTCTTTTGACATATTGACAGAAAGCAACATACAAAATCTTCAAGATGGCAGTGCTATCATAATATCAGAGGTTCTAATACTGGTCACTGGACAGCCCTGCCCACTCTTCAAAGAGGGAATGTGCCAAAGGTAGGTGTTGGGGGAAATAGTGATACAAAATTTTAAATCTCAATGATCTGGTCAGTGACCAGGGAGAGGTGGCAGTAATGATTGGAGAAAAGGTGAATGGTGAAGTAGTGGTGACTGGATACACTATAAATAATGGTGGATTCAAGAACCAGAAGTTGAGAGATGTGTATCTGCTGGCTTTTACTGCAGAGGGAGGTGTTGGAAAAAGAGGTGAGAAGACATTAGCAGCCTATCTAAATGGGCAGCTGTGTCAGATACCAGAGAATTTGGAGGAGATCTTAGTACAGCAGGAAAGCCTAGAGTTAGAAACAGGTGTGGGGGAAACTGTACAAGTATTTTCTGAGAAATACAGGCCTGTTGCTAGAAAGGTGAAACCTGTACTAGGGACCTCTCCTAAGGAGTTTAGAATTAAAAGGTGTATCACTGGAGATCCACTAGCAGATATGCCACAGTTGGACCCAAATCCACCTGATTTCAAACCCACAGGAAGTCATCTAATGATGCTGCAGAATCAGGCTTTTGCATGGGATGATTCTCAAAGAGGTAGGCTCAAGGAGAAATTCTTCCCTCCTGTGGTGATGCCAGTAATTCCTCACACCTCCTGGGTATTGAAGAATATTCCCATTGCTCCTGGACTCAAGGATAAAATCTGCCAGATAATAAAGCAGAAAATTGAGGCAGGAGTGTATGAGCCATCCAACTCTCCATACAGATCCCAGTGGTTCACAGTATTGAAGAAGGATGGTGAGAGTTTGAGGATAGTTCACGGCTTGGAACCTTTAAACAAAGTGACCATAGCACATTCTGGGTTGCCACCAACAACTGAAGAGTTAGCTAGTCACTTTGCTGGCAGAGCTTGTGGAAGAATCTTTGACTTGTATATGGGATATGATGAGAGAGTGTTGGATGTGATGTCTAGGGACTATACTACCTTTCAGACACCCTGTGGTGCTCTAAGGCTGGTAACTCTGCCAATGGGCTGAACAAATTCAGTACCAATCTTTCATGATGACATTACCTTCATCTTGAAAGATGAGATACCTCATGTAACTTGGCCATATATCAATGATGTGCTCATCAGAGGTCCACCTCACAGGTATGAATTGTCAGGTTCTGCTGACCATGGGGGCTCAGCTTAATGGGGTGAGTCCTTACTAGGCAGATGCAATGTCCTGAATTTATAACCTGGCATTCTGGGGAGGTCCAGACTTCAGATACTTGTGAGGATAAGCTAAGGGGAGCAGTCTGAACAAGTCCAAGATAGTTTGTGGATGTCTAAAATGAGGTGTAAAGCGGGGTCAAGCTTGGGGAAGACTCAGGTACAATCCAGAGGCAAATATAGAGGGTGTGGGGCATGCAGAGGCCATATGAGTGATGGGAGTGGGGCCAGAGATTGATGGGGGATCAATCAGTATTGATAGGTTCTGGGACCAAGCATAGAGCAAGGTCTGGAGTTAATTATGAATATACAAGTCATAAATAGATGAGCAGTGATTGTAACAGAGTTAGAGCTGAAAGGAGTTCAGGTAATAATAAAGGAAACTAAGGCAGGCAAGACAAGACAGAGACAAGAACAAAATAGATTGAAGAGACACAAGACTAGAGACAGAGATGGAAACAAAGCTGTGAAACATAGAAACACAAATGTAACAGAAAAGTATTATCAATATCAAGACTACTGTAGCAGATATTGCTGTACAACTTATATACTAGCTACAGGAACTCCTCTGGGAACTGCAGGTCTGACAGCAGGGCTCATCAGAGGTGCATAAGGTCAATGGGTTTGGTTCCAATCAGTGGGCAGGTGACAGTGATATATTGATGGAAACTGATGGGAACTGATGGGAGTGTGGGCCACACTGCAGTCAATGGGATGATCTGGAGTGATCAGGCAAGCTAGGGTGAACCATTGGCAAGGGTCCACAGTGCATGCTGGAGTTTCTGGGAAGTGTCAGAAATAGCTGAGGGCTTGGAAGGAAATGGGAACATGATGGGGTTTGCAAGGAGGCTGTTAGGCTTTGCTGGAGAAGTGTTGGTGAGCTGGGCCAGGTGCTGTGGGTGAAAAAAGGTTGGGGTGAGTCAAGGGGGTGTTAGTGGGGACTCCAGGGGAACAGGGTTGCTTGGGAAGAGGTCCAGTGGTCTGGGAGTGGGTTGTGACATGAATTACCAGATGGAGGCTATGAGGTCATTCCAGAGAACCCAGGCATTAGGAGATTTGTATGGGAACATCTGTAGAATGTAAACAGAGTGTTACAAAGAACCAAATATGCTGGAGGAACTTTTTCTCTGGGAAGAAGTCAGTAGTCTGTGCAGATGAGATTGTAGTGGTTGGGCACAGGTGTTCCTATGAGGGACAGAAACCTGAGACCAAGCAGTTAGCCATTGTTATGGGGTGAGGTGATTGCCAGGATAAGCCAGATGTCAGAGCTTTCCTAGGTACTTGTGGTACCTTTAGGATGTTCATTAAAGACTATGCTAAAGTGGCTGCACCCATCAACAAATTAACTCAAAACTACACACCATTTGTTTGGAGTAGGAACAGCAGTCAGCAATAGCTCAGCTGAAGAAGTTGCTAGCTGCAAGTGCACCTCTAAAACCACTTGACTATGAGTCAGGAAGGGCAGTGGTCCTATCAGTTGACACTCCTTGGATGGCAGTGGGCTTTGGGATATTCCTGAAAGCTCTGGACAATCCTAAGCAATGCACTTGTGCTGAGCTAGGATCCATCACCTTGAATGAGAGGGAGGCAAGGTTCTCATAACCTAAAAGAGAACTCTATAGTTTGATGAGAGCCTTGCAAGCTAATAAGCATAGGCTAGTTGGCTGTAGGAAGCTTGTAGTGGAGACAGATACCCAGTATTTGAAGGGAATGCTAAGCAATCCTGGAGTAGGGCCTAATGCCACCATCATGAGATGGATTGAGGATGTACTACTCTGTCATTTTACTTTGAGGCATGTGCCAGGAAAAACCTTTAGTGTTGATGGCCTGTCTAGAAGACTCAAGCAGGTGGTGAGAGTGAACACTGAGATGAATCACTACTAATTGTACAAAGTTGGCTACAAGATCCAAGCAAAGAACCTGAGGGTTTGCAGGGTTGGGACCCAGACAAGTTCAAGAGGTTTGCAAGACAGTTCTTCTTTGATCCTAAGGGGAGACTGTACAAGTGCAATCATGAGGCCAGGCATAAACTAGTAGTCAATATCAATAGACAAATGTTCATGCTTAAATCAGCCCATGATGCCTTGGGGCATAGAGGGACTTGTGCAACCAAAATGTTAATACAGGAACAATTTTGGTGGCCAGGAATTGATGGAGATGTTCAGTGGTATGTTGGACCTGTCACAACTGTCAGATACATCAAAAGACAGTTGTAAACAGAGCTCCCACTGTGACCTATATGCCCTCTATCTTCCAAACAATCCACATTGATACCATGCACATGACTCCAGCCTTCAAATGGCTGCAAGTATATTGTCCATGGCAGATGTGCATTGTCTGCATGGATGGAAGGAAGGCCTCTGTGCAAAGAAAACCATAAAACAATTGGTCAATGGTTGTTTGAGGATGTGATTTGTCACTGGGGCTGCATTGCAGAGATCATCACTAACAATGCTGGACAATTCAAAAAGGTCACAGCTTGGATGGAGAGTAAATATGGAATCAGAGGCATTGCCATCTCTCTATACAACTCTCAAGCTATTGGCAAGATTGAAAGGCCACATTGGGATGTCAGGCAAGCTTTATTCAAGGCTTGTGAGGATTGCACTAAATGGTTTTGGTTCTTCTTCCATATAATGTGGAGTGATTGCATTACCATCTGGCAGAGATTTGGATGTTCACTATACTTCATGGCTACTGGGGCTCATCCAACTCTACCCTTGGATTTAGTAGATGCTACCTGGTTAATAGATTTACCAGGAGGGCCATTATCCACAGAAGAGTTGATTAGTTATTGTGCTAGGGCTTTAGCCAAGCACCACAAACATGTGAAAGAAATGAGAGAGAGAGTTGGAAAAGACAAGCTTCAGTGTGCCTTGAAATAGAGCATAAAAACTCTATCAAAGACTTCAATTTCAAGCCCTTGGACTGGGTCTTGGTCAAGAATATGATTACAGAAAGTTCACACAGTGCTAAAATGCTTCCACATTTCTATGGTCCAATGATAGTAATTGCTAAGACCAGAGGTGGTAACTATATTGTGGCAGAACTGGATGGGTCAGTTTGGCAGACCAGAGTAGCAGCCTTTAGAGTAGTCACTTACACAGCTTGGCAATGATTGGAGCTATCCCAAAGCCCAGAGCATTGGGTAGATATCACTCCAGAGAAGTTAAAAGAGCTGAGAGAGGAACTACAAAAACCTATGGAAAATGCTATACTAGACCTTTCATTTGGTTCTATAAGGCTTCACAAGCCTCTATACCATGATGACAAGGGCAGAGTTGAGTCCTAGAGGCTGTTTATAAGGGAACAAACATGATTGGGTGGGAAAACTTATGGGGAGCAAACAAAATAGACAAAGATTTCTTTTTCAATAAAGAAAAGAAAATTTCAGGTTGGGACATGATCAAATGACTGGCAGACCTCAGGGATGGGCAAGCTGACTGGGGGCAGTCAGTAGAATAGTGTGGGGGACTGGTGTGCTCAAATATACCCTGAAGACTGGCTGAAAACTGTAAGCCAGGAATGCTGAAAACTGTAGGCACTGAACAAGTACCAAATGTAAGCACCAATGAACCCAAAAGACTAGCTAAAAGCAACCAGAAACAAGCTGCCAATGATGAGGAAAGCATAGAACAAAGATCACACACTGATTGCCAATGAGTGACTGTGCTCAGCAAGTCCAGCTACCCACCTACCCCAAGCATCTATTCTTGTAAACTTCTCCAAGCCCCTTAGAATTATGATGTCCCCTATAACAAACCAACCTAGAAGACCCATAACTTACATCAGAAAAAGTAACAACATGAGAAGAGAAGAAGTAGGAAGAAAAAGAAGGGGGAAAAGGCCAAAATTAGGCAGGAATAGTGCCAAGGCCAGCCCCATGGTAGACTGGCCTATAGCATACCCAACCAACCACAAAAACATGTGGATATGTCATGGTGCATGCTTGGAAAGCAAGCTATAAAAAGGGGGGAATTTCAAAGGGAAAGACAGGCAATCTACGTACCATGGCTCGGAGATACCCCAGGGAGCAGATCTCTTAGGCTTATGAGTTAATAGTTGCTTCGGGATCAGTTTAATATACTATTGAGCCCATTTATTTGTGCAATACCATCTCAAACATTAAATAAAATCATAAAAATATCAATTCTCATTCCACTCTACATGGGATTGCATGTAACCAAGCCCTCGAACAACTGCGAAAACAAAGTTTGATCGGTTGATCTGATCAATTGACGTCATCAGACTTACATTTCGCATCAACATGCTGGATGGGCTGGATGCATGAGGATACAGTGCAGATAGGGGCAACCAGCAACCTGAGAATCGACAAGAGGAGCTCAACCTTTTTGACATATGTGTGGGCTGTGGTTATGGTGGTTGTGATGTGAATATCCTTCTTCCTCAGCTGATGGTTGTTGTCATTGTTAGATAGTGACTGGAGACATCAACTCCAACAGAGCTATTGAAGTTTTGCTCATGCCCTGATACACAATCCTAGATAAAATTACTACATAGATAAAATTACTCTTTCTGACTCTCAGTATGGGCGTCAAAAAGTGACGCATTCTGTCACGTGCTGGGAAAAATATTACTGCGTGTTGCGAGCCTCACGTCAACCACCATCCCAGTTAGTGTTTTTGGCTTCTTTTTCCATGGCGGCCGACGAATACAGCGGTCAGAAGGCAGCTTCAATAGACTGGGAAGACCTCAAGAGACATAGCCTCCAACCAGGAGGATTCGGACCAAGTAGAGTTCAAATCTGGTACGTCTACATCCGGGCTTGTACAAATACCAGACGGCTAAAGTCCACCCTGCAGGCCCGAGATCCTCGGCGTTCGCCAAAGAATCGAAATGCAAGCTTCGATAGACGACGCATACCGCGAACATCGTGATGAACGTCAGATTCGCCTGGACACGGACCGTAGCTTCGTTCTTTACCCAGTAGGTGAAAAGGCATCGCCTATCACGGTTAGAAATTCAGTGTATCACTGATATATGAACTCAACAGACACCTCCTTGAGTGATAAAGAGCTTATGCAAGAGAAACTCAATAACCTTTTGGTCTCGGTGTTTCGACAACACCCCAAATTAAACTATTTTCAGGTATTGATTGGTCTTGCAGAACGTCCGATAAGAAAAGTCGAACTTAAAAATCTATTCCAGGGATATCATGATATTGTCTCTGTGTTGTATTTGACGCTCCCGGAAGAACTACAACTTGCATGCGTGCAAAAAATCAGTTTGCACCGGGTTCGAGACTCGATGGGTTCAACCCTGGAACCTGTTCTTGGTCTGTTGAGGTGAGTATTTCCATTTCTCTCCTTCTTATCGTGTTAAAATCCCGGCAGGGTTACCAAACATCTTTTACGCCTCGCCGATTCACAATACGCCCGGCGGCTGGAGAGGTGCGCTGTCACGATAATTCTGTCACTCATCGTTCTCAAATATCTTCAGTTTGTCACAACTGCCCTTTTACGCCCTTTCCAATCTTTTGACTCTATTTTCGCACGACATTCCAACACTTTCTCTCATACAGCACGTTTTCGACTACATCCTATGTCGACCGCCGATCATTATCGTATATCTTGTCACGGTGGTACGGGATTACGTCTTCCTCAGTTATTTCCTGCACTAATCATCAGATTTAGATCATACTATCCAGAAAAGAGGTGTTCCAGCAGTTGGAAGACGAAGATCAGGAAGAATGTCTAGGGATGGCGCACTCTATACTGAGCACCCTCCCTCTAATGACAGATGGAGAGGAACTTGGGGGTGTGAAAGTACGAGGTGGTAGGAAAGAAGCTGTTCAAGACAGCGAACGCCAGGAGGTAAAAGTTGAAAAGGCGGTATCAATGTCCTTAACGGAGGCAAAAGAGAATATGGCGGATCCTTGTACAACACCCGAGATAACGGCAGATCTCGTTGCAACAGAGCTTATACCCTTGTGGAAGGAAGAATCGTTGGATGAGAAATCCCCCCTATCATCACCGGTCACCTCCCGCCCCTCTACGCCTCTTAGTCGTCTCCCTCCCATGAAACTCACCTCACTTCTCTCTCAAGCAGATGAACTTTATGCCCTCTATCCTCCAACACATCCCGAACTCTTCCTCGCAAGTATCATGGGTCCACAAAGCGTCGTCTACACCTGGAGCGAGTCATTTTCTGCCCTTCCCACAGACGCCGAAGCTGAAGCCATGGTTCTTCGTCCTGAACTTATTGTGTACCCTTACGTAGAAGACGACGCCGAAGGAGAAACAGAAGGCAACAAGAAGTGTGAAAAGAAGCCTGCATCTGGAAAATTGAAATGCAAACACTTTCGGGGGAAACTCCACGGAAAGCTGAAAGGAAAGCTAAAGCGTTTGCGTCGGGGTCGAGTGGATCAGACAACTGGCATGGTTGCGGGTGCAGTAATCGTGCTGGGCATCGCTTTTGCAGTATATGGTGTGAAGATACGTGATAAGTATTCTGAGGTCGGGTTAAGTTTCTTGGAGAATCAAGGACGCGATTGGAAGAGGGTTGTCGGGTGGGCTGCGGGTGCGGTTGTGGGTGTTACAGAAAGAGTTGTTAGTAGTTTGTCTGGGTCGGCTTCCAATGGTCGATAGGTGCAATTATATCCTTTGACAACATCCAATTTTTGGCCATCAAAAGTCTGCCGTTCATATCATTTCCAAATTCTTCTACATATTCAATAACAATTTGCAATTACGAGGGCCATTCCGAGTTTTTAGAGCTGTTTGTACAAATGGCAGCTACTGGCGATTTTTGTTCAATTCCCAAAGTTAGGACTTAGCTGAATTTTGACTTAAGCCATTGTAGACACTTCTATATGGTCCAACCAACATGCTTTGTACTTCTAAACCACATATATCAAGGTCTTTTCATGTCATGAGTGACAGGGTTCGGGTGAATAAGGTGTGGACCGGGTACCCACCACCTGCATGTGCACATTAGGAGGCTTTGTAGGTCAGGCCGTCCATGGATTCCAATGTGTAGGATCATCAATTATGGCACAATGAGGCACTGTTACCATCACACTCCTGCCCAGCCCGAAAAAGGCCGACTTGCCCCGTGGTCTGGTGAATGGGAGAGTTGAGGTCTCTGCGGGCCATCAGAATGTGTTACTGTTGGAAGAATGGGAAGAGGAAACCTGTCATTTCTTTGACAGATTTTTCCTTTGTAAAAAGGCTTTTCCCATTGTTTAGAGCTTTTTTCCATAAAAAAACACATTGTTTGAAAATGATATAACAGGTTTCTTGGACAATATTTCCTTAGGAAGCATTATTGGCTGCCAGCAGTGGGTTGTGGATAGCATAGATGCCAGATGGGGAAACACATAAGGAAACAAACCATGCACTGAATTGGCAGGAGACTAAGAGGGAGATTGCAAATCAATACTGATAGTGGGGGTAGGCATTGCACAGGTACCATGGCAAGATTAAGGTCCCATTGTAAGACCTCAGGGTTCACTCATGGGTTGGCCAGGCCAGTGCTGATGCAAGCTCATAACTGAACCTGTTGGGTTGGCCTCAGCAAAGGTGAACAAGGATATTTTCTGCATGCTGGAAGCCTGAAAGGGAGGGTGGTCTGAATGTGGGGACAGAAGGGTTCTGAATGGAGTAGGAGCTCTATCTAGTATTGGCAATGGAAAGGTGAAGTGGGAATGCAGTGCCAAGTAGCCCCCAGAGATTGAGGCAGGTGTGGCTTCACTGGAAGAGCTGTTGGAAACTCACCAGTGTTGGAACTCTATCCTTGTACAGTAGTCTGTCAGTCAATAGTAAGTGTAATTCCTCATTCTTGTATAAGGGACTAAAATTATTCCATACCTGACAGTCAATGGTAAGTGTAATTCTATTGAGTATGGTATGAGTAATGTTAGGAATGATGCAAAGGACAGTATGAACTTACCCTCAGTCTTGTATAAGGGACTCAGGGTATTGTATAGTAGATGATTGTATTTATATGTATATGCATAATGGGAGAAAGGATCATGCCAGCACTTTGGTGAAGACATCAGCAACATTGTGTTTTGTGTTGATACAGTGTCTGCTGATTTTGTTGGCCTGTACACATTCCCGAAGGAAATGATACTTGATATCAACCTGTTTTACACATGCATGTAAGGTGGGATCCTTGACAAGGTTAATTGCAGCATTGTTATCACAGAGCATTGGGGTAGCTTTCTTCATGGCCTTGCCATGGTCAATACCCTGAGTATAGATTGGAGCCACATGTACTCTTGCATGCTCTCAAAAGCAGCCATATATTTTGCCTTGCATGAAGAAGCAGCTATGGTTTTTTGCTTCTGTGCTGCCCATGATATCACCCTAAACCTGAGGCTCCAAGTATATCTGCTGATGCTCCATCTAGTGTCTAGGCAGTTGGCCCAATCAGAATCTGTAAGCCCTACAAGGCTGACAGGGTTGTCTTTGCTACTGAACATTAGTTTTAGGTCTTGTGTCTCCTTGAGGTACTCTACAAGCTGTATCACCACATTCCAGTGAACCATAACTATTGACATACTGGGTCAGCTGTTGAACAGCATACACAATGTCAGGCCAGGTGGAGATAGCAACATAAAGAAGGCAACCAATGAGCAATCAGTATAGGGTGCACTGGAGGGCAGCTTGTTCATCATAGGAAAGTGTTGAACAGTCAATGCATTGTAATTTCAAACCAGGGTCCCATAGGGAGTAATAATGGCACCACATCTGTCAGGTTCTGCTGACCATGGGGGCTTAGCTACACTGGGTGAATCCTTACAAGGCAGATGCAATGTCCTGCACTGATAACCTGGCATTCAGGGATGGTCTGGACTTCAGATACTTGTGAGGATAAGCAAGGGGGATTAGTCTGAACAAGTCTGGGGTGGTCCAGAGAAGTCTAGGACAAGGTACAGAGAAAGTTTGGACTTGAAGGGGTGTCAGGCACAAGTCTGGAAGCAAGTATTGGAAGTGCAGGGCAAACAGAGGCTACACAGGTGATGGGAGTGGGGCTGGAGTTTGATAGGAGATCAATGGATGTTGATGGGTCTTGGGGCCAAGCAACTAGTGAGGTCTGGAGTTGGTTTATGAATGTTTGAAGTTCATAATCATAAGCATAGGGTTTGTAATGGTGTTAAGGTTTAAGGGACTTGAACACAATAAAGGAAACAGAGTTGAACAAGATGAGATGGAGTCAAGGTGAAATTGGGACAAGAACAAAAATAGATTCAAGCAGAGATACAAAATGATAATGAGACAATAACAGAGATAGAGACAAGACAAGACCAGGAGACTGAGAGAAGAGAAAACATAACACAGAACATGAAACACAGGAGAGAAACAATCAGAAACACATCAGGTAAGGCAATATCAAGACTAGAGTATAGGATGCTACTCTACAACTTATATACTGACTACTGGGACAGCTCTAGGGATAGTGGGTCTGGTGGTGGGGCTTGTTGGGGTCATGCAGAGCTGACAGGTGTTGGTTGTGATCAAGGGGCAGGCCACAGTGATATACTGATGGGATCATGATGGGATCAGTTGAGTATGCAGGCTGTTCCAGGGTTGTCATGATGCTCTGGAGCTGGTCAGGTAAGTCAGGATGACAAACTGGTGATGCACACCAGTGTCAGGAATAGCAGGGGAGGGTTCTAGGGGCTCAGAAGAGGCAGGGGAAGCATTGAAGGCTGCAGGGAAGGCATTGGAGTTAGCCAGGGGGTCATTGGGGTTTGCTAGAGAAGCATTGGAGTTACCTGGAGTGGGTGCCATGGGTGAACAAAGATTGGGGGGGTCAAAGGGGGAGTTGGGGGGAAACTCTGGGGAAGTGAGGTGGCTGCAAACAAGGTCCAGGGTTCTGGGAATGGGTTGTGACAACATCCTTCAGATCAGACTGTAGAATGATTTTGTCAATTAATGCTGTCTGTGACAATTGTACTAGCTACTTATCATGCTCCCATTAGACAGCTGTCCAAACCACAAACCTTGGTATTCCAAGATTGATGATAGTCCACACACTGCACAATTTGGTCTCTGAAACAGTGATGACATCTGTTGCTGCCTAGCTGCCATGCAGGGAACACAACAACTAGCAGTGTCACAAGTAGAGTATAAATGGACTATAGAAATGAGAGGTGCAAGTTGAGCTAGGTCCCAGAAAGCCTGCTTGAAGCAGAAGAGGTGCTAGGCTGCTAGTGCAAGGTCAGTAGATGGTGATAGCAAGCAAATAGGAAGGGGAAACTCTGTGGGTAAACCTGACTAGAGTTGAACTGAAGTTGCTAGGGACTAGGTCACTAGCAGAACAAGGCTAAAGGCTGGCACTAGGGGTAGCAAAAAGAGCATTAGCAACAGGGACAATAATAAAACAAAACTAGCCATAGATGCTAGCCACTAAATGTAGACTTGGCAAAATAGTACCCTAAGGTGGTACTAGCTGAATGAAATGACAAAGGCACTAACTCAAGAGAGAACATGCTAGAAGAAAAGAAGATGCTTTAGAGTCACTAGACTTAGATCTAAAGTCTGGGGCTGATAATGAGGTGCAATTCTTTGATGGTAGTATAGAAAAACATAATTGCATTTATAGTAAGCAAAGAAAATGAAACTAAAAGGAGTTGATAGCAGTAAAAAGGGGTGCTAGCAACATAGGCAAGTCAGAAGGAATGGCTTGGGCAAGTCAATAACCTGACCATAGCTAAATTTGACACCTGGAATGACAGCCAGTATGTCAATCACTAGAGTGGCATGTATTCAAGAAATAAGTCCAAATCAAGAAATAATGAAAAACTGTAGTAATAATACCAAAAAAGGAACTATTGTCAGGGACTTTGCTAGGAGGAGTGCCAGAGGGTACTAGGGGAATGTTGGTTGGTGGGCTGAGGGCCTAGACCCCACATGACAAAGTCACATGACTGTTGTGTCATGTAGAAACCAGAAATTCTGGAGGTCACCAAAACATAGGAAGAGATGGAAATCTGTACTCAGCTTGTCTGCACTTTATCTTGTAATGTCCTATGCATGCGTTCAACATGTCCCATGTGTTGTGATGTGTAAGGAGCCCTATATTGTTGCCTAGAACTGATAAAGTCAAGCCAGTTTTTCATTTTGTGATTCTTTAATTTGCCATCATTGCCTGTTCAATGATTTCCAACATATTTTCCAGTCTCTAGTTCCATTGCCTTTTCCCAGACTTGCAGGGCAGGAAAAGTGTTGCTTTTTAGCTTGAGAGGAATCAACCATGCCATATTGGTATAATTGTCTACCAAGTCCATAATATATTTATTTCCAGTACATGATTGTACATGCATGGGTCCCACCAGGTCTATCCATACAATTGCAAGCCTTTCAGTTGCTCTATACCCTTCCTCCTGCACTTTTGGAACTGGGGATTTCATCTGTTTTCCAAGAATACAGATATCACACTTCAGCTGTGCTAGGAGGGAGGCTGATGGCATACCCAGGAGCATGCCAGCATGGGCCATGGTGGCAACTACTTGATAATTAGTGTGGCCTAATTGCCAGTGAGTTATGTATGGCATTATTGTTCCGGTTGATGGATACCCTGAGTTCATCTCCAAAATCATTGACATCATCTTCTACAGCCATAAATCCCTGGTATTCAAAGAAGCCAGTCAAGTTCACAGGAGTGGCAGAGGCAGAGTTCATGCAAGCAGTGAAGGCAATGCTGGCAAAGTCAGTGGTTTCATTTTTTGTGGCCTCCACCTGAATCTTCTGGAGATGTGCTGTGTCAACAAGGTAGGCCTGTCCATCTGGGCCCTTGACTGCCATACCAACCTTCATGTTGTTAGATCCAGTAATTGTTTTTGTTCCTCCTCCTGTCACTGTTCTACCTCCTCGCATGGCTTTGTGTGCAGCCTTTGATTCATTGATTATCCTGCCAGGCATCCTCCTCTTCATCTAACACACCATTGTTTGGTGTGTCCATGGCATTGATGTCCAAGCTCAAAGCAGAGCTTGCAGCAGGGGAACCCAGGACTGTGATTGTGGATTTGAGCAGAGGTCTTTGTGACTCGGGCAGTGCCAGTGGAGGATTCTGAGAGGTTAGTTAGGCTGTTGATGGTTTGGAACAGTTTTCAAATATCTGTGGAGGTGTACTTCTTTTCTTTTGTCAAGTCAGTGAGTCCACATGAGACTTGAGCCTGCACAGATTCGAAAGATTTGTCATTGATGCAGTTGAGCAAAGCAATACACTTGAGTACACCTTTGTCAATGATGCCAATTGCAAATGCACAGTTGATCAGTCCACAGGTCTTACAGGCAGTAGCTTCAATGGGTTTGCAGATGGGAGCCTACATGGAAAGAGCTTCCCAAATTAGTGCAACTTGCTTCACAGACCCCTCACAATGGGCTCTCAATTTCAGTGCATCATAACATTCTTTGGTGCTTCTGTCTGTAACTAATCCCTCTTGTTCAGCTTCTGAGACAGCGTCACAGATCATGCCAATGATCAAATTGTTGTTGGAGAGCCATTCGGAATACACAGTGGGCTTGGGGTCTGGGTCAGGTTATCTGATGAGGCATTTGGGCTGTTTCTCAGGCATGAAAGGGTATCAGTCTAGGCCAGTTTGTTGTAAGAAGATCTCAAGTTTGGTTGACCACTTCATAAACTCTCCTGTAGTGCAATAAAATGGGGTTTCTGTGGCCAGCCAGTGGGTTTTGAGCTTGGCAAGGCAAATCTGTGAGTATGCGGCATCAGATGTCAGGATAGATAACATTAGAGGCAGGTTGGATATGGCAGATGCAATGGTGGGAGTGGCAGGGAGCGTAGATCTCCACAACTTAGTTCTTACAGAGCCGAAGAACAATAGATTTGTTGGAACAAGAGAGACACAGGTTTCTGTGATAAAGTCGCATAACAAATGAGGAATACACGATCGATCGATCAGTGATGATATTCTGTGAGTGTGCAAGGAGGTTCTGACGTATGCTTTCAAAGAGTATGGCAGCAATTCCCCATAACCTGTTAGAACTCTATCCTTGTGCAATAGTCTGACAGTCAACGGTAAGTGTAATTCCTCAGTCTTGTATAAGGGACTAATATCATTCCGCACCTGACAGTCAATGGTAAGCATGATTCTATTGAGTACGGTATTAGTAATGTTAAAAATAACATGAAGGACAGTATGAACTTACCCTCAGTATCCATTAAGGGACTCAGAGTATTGTATAGTAGATGATTGTATTTATATCTATGTGCATAATGGGACAAAGGGTCATATCAAACAATGGAGAAATGAGGAGACAGTGGGACAATGGAAGTGTGAAGGGAAATGTGATAAGTGATAGTGTGAGCGATGTGGCCCAAAAGGTCCTAACAACCAGAGGCCCTTCTTCACTTAGGATACTGTCCTAGAGTTAAGGCCCTTCAACACAGCCGAGCCATTACTAGATAGCATGGATGTCCTTGTGGATCTCTGTAAAGTCATGTAAAGTCATGTCTCAAACATTTGGTTGAGTCCAAATACTGTCAATGCCAATTCTAAGACCTATTGACATTGCAGAGCCTGGGAGGCTGGGCAGGTGATTGACTTGACAGGGGGTGAGGAAAAGGCACAGAGGCATCCCGAGAAGTGGAGCACAGGGCTAGGGCTTTCCCAGCACAAAATGTACCATACATCAGTAGTTGGGTCTCAGAATACTTCTAAGGAATAGTTTGTAGTGACTGAGGATTTATAGGAAGACAAAAAGAACTTCGTTGTGAAGGGGGGATCCCATTATTGAGTGCCATTCAAGCATTCAAGATGTTCATTGCTGAAGGTCTGACGGACGAACACGATAATTCTTATTCAAGCAGGTAGTAATATATTTAGGTAGTTCCCATCCTCAACCGCGTAGAGTCAAGTGAGAAGGCGATGCACAAATCAAGTACAATCGCGGAACGAGTGTGATAAATCAGATTCATTACAGGCAAATTGTCTTGATCAATGGTGTCTCAAAAGAAAAAGCATTACGCGGAGCAAAACGCTCAACCGGACGATGCTCTCAAAGCGCCAGGCGTAGGAGGCTCCTTAGGCCAATTGATCCTCCCCCAAAGGATAAAGAAACAGAACATCGTCGGAGACCAACAGCGGTGCTATAACACCTTCGAGTACGTCCAAAAGCACTGTCCAGTCGATTATCGTGCTAAGTAGTGGATTGAGTCCTGAACCATGCACATAGCTGAAGAATAGATACCGGAATACTTGGTTTGATCTCATGACTGTCAATCGGAATGATGCACGACGATATATCAATGAGGTTCGATACATATAGAAAGAGCAACGACAGACTAGGATGGTGGAGGCGGGACGTCTGGTTTGCCTTCGAACGAGGGATTAATCTTATTCGGCATTTCTAGCAGATCACAAAGGGCCACAGTTTGCGGATTAGTGTAAGTCGAGGCTGGTTAAAGGCGGACTATGTCAGCGAGACTTTCACGACAATGAACGAGGGAAATACTTACGACCCCGCGTTCTAGACTTCATTCTCCCCGTCTCTCGCGGCGATACCGACATTGCGGTCTTCACAAACTTCTGACACTTCTCCACAGCCCACTTACCACCAAGCTTCTTAGGAACATGCTCATTGACCCATTGGAGCTCGCGCTCGACGCTGGCGCGAGCCTCAGCTTCATCCGGGAGGGGTGCTTGCTTACGTCCGAGGGAGAGCATGGGGTGGAAAGCACGTGTGATGGCGAGCCAATGGGGATCAAATGAGATATTCGGCTTTGGGCGACGGAGAGATTGCTTTGCGGTGTCGAAAGCCGGGCAAGAAATGTCGAGGACCTGTCCTAGTCAAAATTAGCTGATAGACAAAACGTAGAACTGACTTCGAGGAACTGGCGACGTGGAAGGCACTTGTCCAGGGCAAGGAATTTCGTTGTCAAAGGAGCGTTAGGTACTGTCGTCCCAATTTTGTGTTTAAGTTTTGTTGCGGTAGTACTGATCTCCTTTGGTGACTCCTCATCAAAGAGGTCATCCTCAATCGTGATTTCGTTTGAGTTGGCTATTTTGACCACGGGATTGTGCATGACTTCAGCTTCGAAGCGAGCATGCATGTGAGCCGCGAACCACCGCTGAGGTTTGAGAGTCTTAAGCAAGTCCATGAATGGGGGAGAACCCAAGTTTCTAGCTTCGATATCTGACTGGAGATATCTCTTCTTTTTCATGAGCGCTTGGACATCACCGTGTTGCTCGATCGTGTTGGGCCAGTCATGCGATATGAAGATGTCCGGTTGCGGCAGCTTTGCTATGATAAGACTCGAGACAAGAAAAAAAAGTCAAGAAACGCACGAGAGACAACTTGCGGACGCAATATTCCCGGACATGATATATACTCCTGAGGGCTTGAGAGTCATAAGGCAGTTGTTCATCGTATCCTGAAAAGCAGTTGAGAACGACGACCTGTCTGAGGTTTCAATCACGCACCTATTTGATAATGATTTTCCTTGTAGATACCTGAAGCACCTGAGATACGCAAGCCATCAACAATAACACTTCCTGCATGGCCAAGGAAGTAAATGTTAGGCGCGAGCCATCCACCATGGTATCTGTCTAAGAGTGAGCGATATTTGAAATTATCGACACGATTGAATGATAGCACACAGTTCCCACAAGTAATTCGATGCTTCATGATTTCCTCCAATGACAATAGTGGGAATTGGGGCCTTCTTCGCGCCTGAATAGTACCTATCAGAGAACGAGCAAGTTTACCTCCAGCTGAATGAAGGAGGACCTGAAAAACCTATGGAAGTCCTTTATTTCTCTATATTTGCTTGGACAAGACATAGTATAAAGGTCAGAGAAATTCCTCATAGCTTGAAAATCGCCGCAGATAAGCAGAAGGTCCACTTTGTAGCCATTTTTCCTTTCAAGTTGGGCGATATGACTATAAATAGCATCTAATTCACCATGACAACAGCCTTCGACAGCAATCTAACAGGGGTTTCAATAATGAGGTGCTGGCTCAAGCAAAGAAAAAAAATGATTCACCTTCATAAGTAATGAGACGAGGGGAAGAGAAATGAATGTCACGCGCTGTGACTCGATCGAGTTCGACAAGTCATTGATCCGCGGGTGGCTCAGGACCGGCAAGCCAACTCGTCGCATCCGGGTCGTGGGAAAGGTAGTCAAGAAGCAAACTTCCCATTAGAGAGTATTTGCAACGGGACTTTTCACTACTTTGTCGTCGAGCCGACAAGTTGCCTTGTCACGTTGACCCAATTTGGGAAGGAGGTACAACTTCGCGCCTGCAAACGATCGCAAGTCTCGAGTTATGGCTGGCAATGTTACACACAGCTCCGTAGCTGCTACTTTTCCTCTTCTGTTTCCTACTTTGCCTCCATCACTCTGTCAGCCTGCTCTACAAGCTCTCTCTCTTGCACATGGGAGCACATGTGCCATTGGAGTCAAGCCAAGAATTTCATGCATATACAACTCAAGTACGTGCTGTGGGCAGGAAACCACACCCAACACAAGGGGGAAAGAGGATCACTTTAGAATGGTTAGAATCTCTCGAGGCTTGGGAGTGTTTATGGCATTTTCGGTGTGTCCTTACCTCAATCTTGGTTACACATGTGACCTTACATGCTTTCTCCTTTTCAGATTGATGGCAGAGGAGTTAGTGGATATGGTACATGCTCTGAAGATACCTGATGTTTTCTGTACAACCTCACAATATTCGTTTATGGCAGTTGAAGCCCTATGTTTGTTGTGTGCCCAATTTTGTTCTGCTGGGGATCTGTACATACTTTCAGTCTTGTATGATCGTTCACAGTCATCAATAACTGAGTGCATTAATGAACTGGTGTTCTACATTGATGAAACATGGTCATATTTGTTGGATTGTGATCAACACCACCTTCTACATCCTACCCAGCTTGCCCATCATGCTGCAACAATTCATGCCCGAGGCTCACCTCTCCCTTCAATATTTGGCTTCATTGATTGCACCATCCATTGTATCTGCCAACCTACCTGTTATCAATGCCAGGCCCACAATGGCCACAAGAAATTTCATGCACTCAAATTCCAAGCCATCATGCTGCCAAATGGAATTATTGGCCACCTTTTTGGTCCTTATGAGGGCTATCAAAATGATGTCTACCTCTTATCAGAGAGTCATCTCCTCGAGAGGTTTTCTCAATTTGCTTTCCATGAGGGTGCACCTCCAAATACACCTCTTGAAGAGTGCACACTGCAAATTTTTGGGGACCCTGCTTATGGCATAGGACCACATATCATTAGTCCATTTTCTGGTGCAGGAGAAAGGACCAAAGAGGAGAAGGAATGGAATGCACAAATGTTGGCTATCCAGATCGAGGTTGAGCATGGCTTTGGGATTGTTGCGAATCTCTGGCCTTTCCTCAATGCTGGATGGAAAGTGCATCTATATAATTCTCTGGTTGGACAGTACTATAGGGTTGGAGTTATTCTGACAAACAGTATCAATTGTCTTTGTTCAAACCAAGTTTCAAAGTACTTTAATTGCCTTCCACCATCTCTTGCTGAATATTTTCATAATTGAACATGATATTAGAGTATGCCTTGTTGATTATCAAGAATAAATAGTACATCTGATTGAACTATAGGGTAATTATAAGATGAACAGCAAGAAATATATACCAATAAGTATCAGTAGTTTTTGAGAGTTTTTTGCAAAAGAGAGTTAAGAAGTCAGTTTGGAACTTTTGAGTGCTACAGATTGCTTCACTATATACCTCATTGCTGCATTTAACCTTGTGGAGAAGCTGTTCTTGAAACAACTCTTGCTTATGGCTCTCTTGCATAAGAAGAGATTCCAGTTTCCCACCAAAGACCTTTTCTGTTTGGTGTCCTGAGAGCAACTTGAAAATGATGATGGCAGATCATCCAAGTTGGAGGAAGATGCCTTCCTCTTTTTGGCCTTAGCTTTCTTCAAAAATATCTTTTGGGATGACTTCTGGTGAGCAGGGGAAGAAGCAGGAATATTTTCAGAGTTCTCTTCCTTCTTGATAGTAATGGGCTTTGGAACCTTTATGTTCTTCAATCCTTCCTTTGGTTAATTTGACATCAGTAAAAGCCATGATTGTTTCACAAGAAATCAGATACCTTCAACACAATCTCAGAATCATTGAATACTTTTGCTGGTATATGGCTAATGATCTCAATATCAGAACTACTTCTGATCTCAATGAATTCTAAATTGGTATCATCACCTAAATCATAAGATTCCTTCCAACTCAGAGGGTAATTGCATGAGCACATTGATGCTGTTTGAATGGCCTCTTCAGCTTTCTTTTCAAGAATTGCCTTCTGTTGAATGTGTTCTCAGTCAAAACTGTCAGTTTATTTATGCAGCATGAAAGATACCTCTTGAAGTTTCATATGTTCCACATCTGTCTTGTCCTCACATTCCTGCTTGCATGCCACCAGCTTGTCAAGAAGAGCAGCAACAGCAAACCCTGCATTCCCATCCAAAAGTTTTGTCAAGGACTCAGGTGCCAACAATGGGTCCTAATACAAAAATGAGCCACTACTAAACAGAAGTCAAAAGACAAGCAAGATACATGCCTCATGCCATTTTCAAAGATCTCTGATCTTCTTATAGAGGACACTATCACTGTGATTTATTCCCAGCACACGTACACACTTCCCAATCTTGGCCCATGTCACCATAATCTTCCCATGAGTGGCAGCAAAGACATCAACATCAGTGCAGACATGTGCAAGCTGAGTAAGCTGGTCTGCTGTAAAGTAACATTCAGGTGGTGAGGCTGCAGCAGACTCTTTTGGTGGCTTAGATGTTGAATTACTTGCAGGCTTCTATGGCTGAGTATCTGGAGCAGTAATAACAGGAATACAAGGTAGAATGTGATTTGTATTGATATTAGACAGTGGAGGAAGACTCATGTGACTGGGGTATGAAAAACCCTATCTCAGTGGTGCTATGGAAGCTGCAGACACATGTTGATTGCATGCAGCAGGATGCAATGGCAGCTCAACAAAGGCACTATTACTCAAAAAATGTGTATCAAACTGTATCAAATTACCAGGAAACTGGCTGGGGACCTGAGCAAATGCTTTGGGGGGATGTGGAAGATTGTCATTGTCACTACTTGCATTCTGATCAGTGGGCTGGGTGTAATGAGACTGGGCAGGAGCTGGAAGTGCTGGAAGATCATCTTGACATGTCAGCATGTAGCTACATGAGTCCAGGTATGGGTAGTACACATGTCCAGAGTCAGGGTACATCAGGCTCCATTAGCAACACTGATATGCAATAGTGAAAAAGTCTCTGGGCAGGCAGCCTCAGAATGTGACAATTGTCATGCAACCCTAAAGGGAAGGTTAGTGCCAGTCAACCTGTCAATCAACCTGTCCATCATTGGTGCCTAATTCAGTTCAACTGAGTTCAAGTTCCAGTAGAAGTACCATTACAAATACTCTCTATTTCAAAGAAGTGAGCAGGAGCTATCTGATGCTGACAAGGAGTGTGAAGAGATGACAGAGGTGAGGAGATGTAGAGCCTGTTCAGCCAAATTCTTGAATGAAATTTAATAGCAAACAAGGGTCTGACGGGAAGGTGGATCCATTGCTGACATTCTTGTTTCACCAATAAACTTCTACTGCCACTGTATTTATGATGGAAAAATCTGTCAAGTCATGAGGAATATGTTATAAACCCTTCCTGCATATTTCACAGGCCTTAACACACCACTATCTTGACTCCATTTCAATTCCTGACAATACTCAGGCTGTGTGAGCTTGCCCAATCCTCCTCTACACTGACATTTTCTAAAATAGAAAATATCTCACAATCATGTGTATTCCCAGCATGCAAGTGAAATGTCTGTAGTCAAGACAAGGATCAGAAGAGAAAATCAAACAAAAAAACAGACCCTGAGGTCAAACCTTGTGATAATGGAGGAATGAAATTGACCTGCCATAACTGCCTTGTCATAGGATGCCATGAGATAAAAGGGTCATTAATAAAGATTCTGGTCCTACTTGAACACAAGCACAAGCATGTCATGTATACTGATAGTAGCATGCCTGAGGGAGCTCTCACAATTGTCCAAGAGAATATCAAATGGCTGACACCTGTCACAGCAGTTAGCAAAGTACAATCCTATTGGAGCATTGTGGTGACCTCCTGTTACTCTCTCATTGTATGCATAGACAATTATGATTATTTATTATACATATATTAATATGGTAGCATCACATGACACTACCCTTAAAAATGTATTCATTTTACTTATGTAGGGCAGCACCTTACTTTATACTTTGTAGACAGAATCAAGACTGGTTTTTACTTACAAGGTGTGAACTGTAAGCTGCACAACCAATAACAGAAACATTACATTTTTTGAAGTCAAATGAATATTGACTTGTTTGCAAAGCAGAGCCAAACTTCTAGAAAGAAGTTCACTACCATAAGTTGCAATCAGAACATTAAAATTTTAACATTCACCTTCCTCAATAAGTACTTTTGTGACCATGGAAGGTCAGGTGTTTGTGCCTAGTAGCAAACCAGAGTGCGATGGAGCAGGCTATAGTGCCACAAAATATGAATTGTTGCTCAAGATTTCATCCAGGTCAAAGGCATTGACTATAAGGAGGTCTGGGCACATGTGGCTAATCTTGAGTCAATCCAAATCATTCTTGCATTGGCAGCCAAATACAATCTTGAACTTGATCAGATGGATGTTGCCACAGCATATCTTAATGGTGAATTAGTAGAGGAATTGTACATGACCCCACTAGATGGAGTCAAGGTTCTGGAGGGGCACTGCTGGCATCTAAGGAGGTTGTTATATGGGCTCAAGTGAGTAGACCAGACATGGAATCTCATGCTGAACAAGAAGCTTTGAGAACTTGGCTTTCTGCACCTAAATGCCAAAACTTGCTTATACATCTATTGCAAAGGCAACAAAATATGCTTTCTGGTAGTCTACATTGACAATTTCATCCTAGCAGCAAACTCACACTCATTCCTAGATGAAATCAAGCAAAGATTGTCCAACACCTTCAAAATACATGACTTGGGAGCTGCCATGTACATTCTGGGAATACAAATTGACTGAGATTGAAAAGTGCACACTATGTCTCTAAGTCAGCAGCAGTACATCAAAACTGTCATTGAACAATGCTACATGACAGATTCCAAGCCCACTTGGACATCTATGGCAACTAGTGTAAGACTTACCACTGAGGATCCTGAAAGTAATGCCACTGTAACTGAGATGGTAGTCAGAGGGAAAAAGATATCATATTCCAGCCTTGTCAGCTCCCTGATGTATGCCATGATGGACAACAGACCCAATATAGTGTATGCAGTAGGAGTGTTGGGCTGTTTCAGCACAAACTCAAAGCATCAGTATTGGACTGTAGCAAAACAAGTCCCATGTTACCTCAACATGACCAGTGACATGGAGCTCAGGTTTGATAGAAACAATGTGGGAATGGACATGTCCTTCCATGGACATTCTAATGCAGACTGGTCTGGCAATCTGGATACCTCCAGGTTGACATTGGGCTATGTCTTCATCTCTATTTGTGAAGTGGGTAGTTGGGCCAGCAAACACCAAACAACACTTGCTCTTTTCTCAACTGAATTGGAATATATAGGCTTGTGTTATGGAGGACAGCACCTAGCCTGGCTCCAGAGCTACTGTGAAGACATTGGTTACACTCAAAGGGGACCCTCTTCCTTGTTGTGTGACAATCAAGCAGCAATAACCCTAACCAAGGAAGCCCAATACTGAGTCTAAGACTAAGCACATTCAACAGAAATATCAATACCTCCAAGATGGCCTTCTTGCAAAAGGGGAAGCCATTGTACCTTTTGTGCTGACTAAAGACATTGGTAGCAAATATATTCACCAAGGCTCTACCCCACAAAACATTGGAAGTTCATCAAAGCAATGGGACTATGCCTCCACATGAGTGGGAGTCTTGGAGAATGAATGCATCTGATACACATCCTGATATCTCATTGCATGTAATTGGCTACACCTTCTTTAAAAATTTGTTTTTTTCTTTGTTTGCCACACCTCAGTTCATTCTCTACACCTCATTTCATTTTACTATTGTGTGCATGATACTGATGTGTGTTACTTCTACATTACTTACTATACACACTTACTCATACTGTTGCCTAGCAAACATTGGTTCTATTATCTAGGTGATTAATAAATAGTTTGTTCTACTATAATGTGCACAATACTGAGCAAACATTGGTTATATTGTCTAGCCCACCTATAATCATGTATCTTCACTGCACATTAACCTTTGACACTGTTTTGAAAGAAAAAGAGTCAAAGAAATGTATGCCATTTCTTTGGTCATTTCAATCATGAAAATTCATTGTCTTGAACTTTTTTTAATATAAGAGATACAGGCATGAGACATGTTTCTTTTCCAAAGAACAGCCAGAAGTGTTGCTTAAAGAGGCAAAATTCCATTCTTTTCACCAATAGTTCCATTAGCATAATGATTTAAATCTGTCATAAAGTGGTCAAATATCCATTGATAGTAGGAAAAGTTGGAGATGGTTAGGAATGAGTTGACTCCAAGGTAATAAAAACTGATTAGTGCAGAACTATCAGAATACACACCTTTAAGTCTGAACACATATCTTGAAATTAGAAAGCCAGCATACAGCTATCAGCATTCCAGTCCAAGTATAGCCTCACTTTGTTTGGTTGAGGATTTGATTTTACAATTCAATGTTAGTTTCACCTAACATGACAGAATACACACTTCCAAGTCAGAGGCTATTAGCAATCAAATTCAAGTCAGATCTACATATAGCCAAAACATATCATGTCATAAACTTCTTTAAGTATATCAAGAACTATAGTTGTTCAGGAATATATACAGGGCAAAAATTTTTCTTCTGAAGAATAAGTAGAAGCTGTTTTGAGAGAGAGAAAAGAGTCAAAGAAACATGTTATGCAATTTCTTTGGCCATTTTAATCATGAAAATGCATTGTCTTGAACTTTTTTGATATAGGAAATACATGCATGGAACATGTTTCTTTATCAAAAAACAGTCAGAAGTGTTACTTGAAGAGGTGCATTAAAAGACAGTCCACTTCACAAAAGTGATGTCTCAAAAGGGCTGCATATAGTTAAATATTGCCTGAAATATCAAGTTTTCTAGCTCAAAAAAACATTGGATTCATTGTACACATGCTATCAACCAAAGCTGTATTTTATGCCTTTTTTTCCCTATTCAAAGTATCAAAAAGACCCAACTACCCAAAAAGGAAGGTTCTTAGTCAGCAGCTGACAAATTTTAGCTAGCACGATCCAAAGTCGTCGCATATAATAGGCCGGCCACACAGCCACTTTCCCCAGGAGTCGTCGCATACGTCCTGTAGAACTATCGCATACACTGTAGAACTATCGTGATAACATCAACACATCATCAGATATCAGATCACATGAAGTTTTCGGCAAGAAGACAAACGTGAAAGAAGGATCTCTCACGTTGGAGGGAAAGATAAGATATCAAAATAGTCAAATAGCATCTCAGACGTGATACTGCGCCCATGAGAATTTGAGATACATGTGTTTCAAGAAGGCATCATCCTAAACTGCGCTGCTCCTTCAATAGCAGGAATTCCATTCCAACGATCCTTCACAAATACTACAAGCAAGTCAATGAGAGATTAGATGTGATGCGTCCAATTATCAGAATGCCTTACATTCAGTGCTGACGGGAATCTTGGCGAAGTCCCTGAAATTTCCGGTCTGGATTGCCTGAGCTTCTCCAAAAGCGACGGATTTGTGAGAAATTGCACTTCCGCAGTTGCTACAGAATATGCGAGACACTAAGATGAGTTGAGCTTAGTGTGAAATAGCTCGAGCGGACAAGGGGCGAAGAGAATCGTACCGGTATTACCACTAGGGGCCTTTATATCAAAGGTCTTAATCGGCCCCGTGATGGTGACGCTCTTCTGCGGGGCTAGTATGTTGGTGCTGAAAGCGCTGCCACTAGTTTGCTTGCAGTCCAAGCAGTGACATACAATCTGACAGAATAACTTCAGCGAAGGCTCCAGATCAATTCAGAGAGAAGTACCTGATCAGTATGATCAGACTGGACATCGACTGTAGTCTGACCACAGAGGCAGGTTCCTTGGAAAGGCATGATAAGCAGGGGTTGATGGGGTTGATGCACTGGTAAACTCGACTCATGAGCTTTCTCTACTCGACATACATATAGGACAGCTTACTGATTAAGATCAATCAATACAACTCCCAAATTCTGATTCAATTCTGTTGTGTCATATCAGAACCACGAACCCACGAGTGGTATATCCTGAGACAAAATGGCCCATAATGATTGGTCAAGTGTTGAAAGAGATGGAATGGTGACCATATGGAACTTGAACAACGTTCCTTTCTCCGCTTCTGAGGCCAGCCCGCCTCCTCGCTAAACGATAACCGATGACTGAACGGACTTTGAATTATTACGTGTTGATCAACATGCGAACCTATCAGCTGCCGTCCGACGAAAACTTGCCATCTTGCTCGGGACTATTCTCATTTGTCCGAGATCGCTATCGACTCTTCTCTCGTTACTTACGTAAGAAAGAGTCTGGGATTGATACCATTGTTTTCACCTACCCAGGGTTCTTCCAGGCTTTACCTTCGCTCGGATTCGAAGTTCATGTGACAATGGTTTTCCAATTTAACTGCAGGATATAGGAGACCAGCTTGAAATTCGATTTTCGATTCACACTATGACCACCGAAAACCTCGTGCCAGAGCCGCCCCTCCCTACGCTTCAGAGGTTGGATACCACCATTCCAGCTGACCTCGATGCCAAAGCTATTGGAAAGGCATGGTTCACAACATTGGCTCTATCAGTGGAAGTAGGTGACGTACAAGGTGTAACTAAGCTCTTTGTTGACGATGGTTTCTGGCGCGACATACTCGCCTTCACTTGGGATTTCCGCACCTTTTCCGGCCTCACAAAGATCACGCAGTTCCTCGTCGATTGCTCAAAATCACCGCGTCCCACGGCTTTTGCTTCGCGTGACGACGCCTATCTTGGGCTACAGCGGTCGTATCCCGACATTGCCTGGATCAACCTTTTCTTTGACTTTTGAAACGTCTACGGGAGTTGCGTTTGGCATTGCGCGTTCAATCCTCACCACTCATGGCAAGTGGAAGGCACACACCGTTTACATTAATTCAGAAGATCTCAAAGGCTTCCCGGAGAAGATTGGGCCGTTTAGGAACGCACCGCCAAACTATAAGGTGGAAAAACAATAGGAAAAGAGAAATCGAGTTTGTGGATAAGTCGCTGATGGTTCTCATCGTAGGAGGGGGACAGAGTGGACTGGATGTTGCTGCGAGGCTGAAGGCGCTTGACGTGCCGACTTTGATAATCGAAAAGAACCAGAGAATCGGTGATAATTGGAGGAACAGATATCACGCTTTATGCCTTCACGATCCAGTTTGTAAGCTTTGCCTCCTTTCCTTCTTTCCACGCATGCTAATAGGCTTGATGGCCATGCCAGGGTATGATCATGTGCCTTATCTACCGTGTGTATTCATTTTCTCACGTTATCAATCCTGCTCCAATTTGTACACCTTTTGATTCTTAGATTCCCACCCACATGGCGGGTATATACCCCAGCGGCCAAGGTGAGACACACTTCACCTTGTGCAACGACAAATTCATCTTTTTGTTCTTTCACAGCTTGCCAATCGGCTCGAGAGTTATGCTGAAGCTCTAGAGTTGAATGTTCGGACATCGTCTTTGGTTGTCAATGCAATGCAAGATGGCGATTTAGGGAACGTGCGCATCAGGCGTGGCGATGGTTGTGAACGTACAATCACTGTAAAACATATTGTCTTCGCAATAGGGTTTGGTCTCGAAGAAAGTCCTATTCCCACGTACCCCGGCATGGTAATCATTGAATGAGCTTGTGATGTTACTTTTTCGATATTTTCCGTAGGATTCTTTCAAAAGGACAAATTCTACACTCGAACCAGCATAAGGACGCAGCTGATTATATTGGCAAGAGGGTTTTCGTGGTCGGTGCATCTACATCTGGTACGCAAGCTATTATAATATTTCTTGAACACATCTTTGACTTCAATTATCATCCTAGCTCATGATATCTGCGTTGATCGCCATGAGAACGGAGTTGGTGAGTGGCACTCATGCATAGATTTTGAAAAACGCGATGAATGATGCAGTTCAGATGTGACGATTCACCAACGCAGCTCGACGTACGTCATGTCCACCACCGATGGCTGGAAAGTTGTCGCGCAAGGCAATCATTCATCTTCCTACTTCACTGTAAGGACTTATTCACTTGTATACTTCGAGGGCGGACGTCCGACTGACATTGCCGACAGGCTCAGCGCGTCGTTCCCCAATCATGTCACGGTTGGTCTTGCTCAGCGCCAGACAAAAGACATCGTTGAGCTTGACAAGTTTGTCTGCATGCTCAAATTCCATCATGGAAATATTGACTGTATGCAAATAACATCAGGGATTGACTGGATGCTCTCCGTACACGAGGCTTTTGAGCCAATCTCGCCATCTAAGGAACTGCATTCAGACTACTGGGATGGTTGCGACTAGGAGGCTATTATCTTGGTGAGTATTGTGAGTATTCATCAACTCAATCGAAGCATATCTCTCTCACCTTTTTTGTATAGATGCCAGCGCGAGCCAGCTTATTGTAGACGGAAAAACGAAACTCAAGAGTGGTAGTCAACTTGAGAGACTCACTGAGACAGGCGTGAAGTTCGAAGACGGGCCCGAGCGCAAGCGCAAGCTGGGAGTGAATGAGCTCCGGTTTGAGCCTGCCCGTTTAATGATAGAGTGACCGATTTGCGCTCTAACGTCCGCAAAATCGTCGGTGAAGATGTTTTCAAGAACACGAAGCCAGTGTAGGGGCTTGACCCTGAAAGCGAGATGAATGGCGTGGGGCGTGGGCTAGGCCTCAAAGGTTTGTGGTCAATGTTCGGTAAGCTTTGAGATTTTTCATCATGTAAATCTCGAGTGACGGTGAACAGGCAATCTTGCCTTGTGCCGGTTTCATTCGAAACATGTCGCCCTTCGGACGTCTGCCCTTTCATGATTTTGCCCCCCTAACTTGACCTTTAATTATAAAAATCAAGGCCATCAAAGAGGGGGTGTTTGGGGACAGATACAGTGCTGAATTCTAAAAAGGACGGAGTCGCATATACCTAATATTTAGTTGCCATAAATTACGGGGTATTTTATACGGCCTCATTCTTGGATGTAAGGCCCTGAACTAAGCTATGTCTTGCACACTTATGTTACAATGTGAGCGGAACTCGGACCCACAGAAAAGGATGGGTGGCTATCAGCTAGTCGTTTGTATGCCTCGCTCGGCAGCTTCTCCGATTTTCCCTTTGAACCCCACGATTGATAGAGTTTTTCTTTCCGGATTTAGCTCCGATACGAAGGGCCGAACGCTGCATTTAAAATCAAGAGCTCTAGCAGGATCTATTTTTTTTCGTTTCCCATATCAGATACTCAGGTTCCTTCTCCGGCTATACTCGCCGTAAAGCGTTAACCAAGGAGGTGTACGTCACGATGCCTATCGCAACATCAGGAAAATCCAAAATTGATGGAAAAGTCACCAGGTCACCATCTACCAGGGTCACAATCTAGGTCCAAAACCTTCACCATCTCATTATCATCAATGCAGAACTCGATTGATTCTTGTTGACTCTGTTTGAGAATGTCTGTGTTAACATTAGGAATATAATGTCTATCAAAAATAGACTGTCTTCCAGAGTACCAAATGATTGAGACAAGTTTCAACATTTTCTCCAAAATACACATAACATTCTGCATCTAAAGTTGACTTAAATTGTTACTGATTACTTTTCTTACATCTTGTGGATTAGACTGAAGCATCTCTATCTCTTTCAAGTGGTCAACCCTTTCCCACTTCTCCAAACTGATTTTGGAAAGTCAATTGATGGTGGCTGGTGGATGATCACCAGATCACTAGAGTCACCTTCAAAATCTGATTTTGCTGGTGAATATAACAGCTAACATCTCAGTTATCACTTTCTATATTCAATACTAGTGTAAGGAGACAAAGGCTCCATGGGTAAACCTGGCAAGAGCAGGCAGACACAGGCAATGAGTGGGAGTCAAAGGGGCACAAAGGCAGCTAAGAGTCAGACACAGGGTGAGTGCAGTGAGCCAAGCACAAGTAGTGATGTTGGAGTTCCTACAGTAGGTTCAATGTGTAGACCAGAAGAACACTGCTATTGTTCAGTCAGAGGATATTCTATCCTGCTGACCAGCTTAAATACTACATCTGTGGCTATGCTATGACTAATGCTATATGTAGTAAGCAGCCCAGGGTATGCTAAACAGTAATGACTAACAATAGGTCAAAAGGGGAAATAAGGTCTGATGACTGCAAAGGAGTGACTACTACATCTGGAGGGTGCAGGGGCTCAGTGTCCAGTCAGTCAGAATGCTAGAGATGATGCTGCTCCTATGACTAAGGCTGGATAGAGTCAGAATTATTCATCAGAATTATCTAACAGGGTCATCCCCTTACATCACCCCCCCCCTCAATGTTTGGTGACCTGACAAACAATGTTACCTTCCCTGATAAGAGCAACTGTGATGAGCAGTGCCATGTTCTGCCCTGGAGTAATGACCAAAGGCATAGTTGATTATCAGGGTCAAAGCACCCAGCTCCAGAGTAGAGAGGGTCATGGGAGAAGTTGTGTCCATTACAGAAGTCAGTGTAGCCCCCATGTGAATGCTCAACATCAGCCAGCCTGGAGGAAGAGATAGGGTTTGCCAGGTAGGAGAGGTAGTGGCTGGGGCCAGAGGCCAAGAAGCCTCTGGCAAAGTGCAAGAAGAGGGAACAACAGGCTGGGTAGGAGTAGGGGTGGATGATATGGTGTGTCCCAAAGGTGCCAGCACAATGTTGCCTGGATGTCAACTTCCATGGTATGCAGACTCACTTCTTAGCTATCTGCTTTCTAATAACCATGAGGGCTTCTTCAATCTGCTGATTGAAGCCCCTGATAGAGATGTACCAGCAGTCTCTTCCAACCAAGCCAACCATGACAGCTGGCCAAAGATGTCTAGGGCTTGTTTATGGCCCTGCCCTTGGTGGCCAACCACATGCACAACAAGAGAGTCAGAGAGTTTGAGTGCACACTCAAAATGTGGGATATGGCCATTGGTAGGAGGTAAGTCCCAAGCAAGGGGGATGGCAAGGGGAGCATCAGAGGTAGGGTGTGCTACACATCATGGGATACAAGAAGTAGGTGCAGTAGGAGGTTTGGTGGATGACTTGGGCTTTGGCTGCCCAGGAGGAGCTGATTGTGTTGATTTGCCCAAAGGGACTGTGCAGTCACCCATATTAAGCTGTAATCTGATCCAGCTATGCCTGCAGGAAATGCAGGCACATAGGGGGCAAGTCATCCCTCTCTAGGTTTATTTGCACATCTGTACATACATAGTTGTAGACATGGTGCATGTCTTGAGTGGAATCACTTTCAAAGTAGCAGGATAGACAATCTGCTACCCTGTTGAGTTCTCCCTTGACATATGTAATGTTTAAACTGAACCTCAACATATAGTTTGATAAGGAGACAAATTCTGTTGAGTTGAGTCTCAATAAACTCAAGGGCTTTATAATCCATTATTACATATTCTAGAAATTTATTATCTTATTTGAGGAGTGCTTCAAGGATGGCCAGTGTCTCAAGCTCATGTACAGCATAGTTTGGCTGTGCATCGGTGAAATTATCCATATCAGGGTGAATACCCTGTGAATTGATGACATGTCCAAAGTACTCCATGCACTTGGCATACAGCTCACACTTCTTCTATTTGAGGTAGAGCTTATTTTTGCATAGTCTTTCAAAGACTACTCTGAGGTGCTCTTCATGCTCTTCAATTCAGTCTGACAAGACAAAAATATTGTCTAGATATACATGCATCCACTTTCCAACAACATTTGAAAAGACAAATGTCATTGCCATTGGAATATAGCTGGCACATTACAGTCACTAATTTGCATGATATTACTGCAGTATATACCAGTGATGGTCATAAACACTATTTTTTGTACATCTGTGGTATGTATCCTTACCTGCTCATATGTGTCTGTCAAGTCAATTTTTGATCTTATAGCCATGTGAGCTACATCCTTTCAGATGACCTCTTGCTTGAGTAAGGGCATAACATCCTTAAGTAGATTATTATTGCATTGTTGAGCATCTAATGCCATCTGCAAGGAGCCATCTTCTGTGGGAATGCATAACAACAGTGCAGCCTGATCAGCTGCACAGAGTTCTCACCACTTGACAGGCATACAGCAGTCAATCTTATCCCACAACTGCTGCTGAAGTGACTTGGGACACCTCAGCATGGCATACAAGTAACATTTGGTCTCATCTATCAGATTTATCCTATGGTTGACCTCATGCCATGGAGGAAGTTCCTCCTTTGTACCATTGATGATGTCCTAAAACCTGTCATACCACTGCTGCCAAAGTGTGGAATATTGTTTTCAGTCAGCTTGGAAGGTCAAGCCTTCCACTCTCTTCTTTGGCTCAAAGACTTTGATTGTTCTTGGCTCACTTTGAAGGTGGCACTTTTCTTGTGTACTTATCCCACAAAGCCATTAAGCAAATTATAGTTTTGACTGGGATATTTAATTGCATAGGACAATACTTTGTCCTACCAGCTGTTTGTTCTGTGTAGCTAAACTTGCTAGGCTTGGATATCTCACAGCCATTTGATATACCTTGGCAGAAGGGGTTGTATGTCTTACCCTTCTTACCATGTCAGATCAGCAATGACCTAATTTCATTCTGGTGGCATATGAGAATTGTACACTCACTTGAGTGTTGGCCTGACATGGCACTCAGTGGTAGGGACCTCAGTGAGGGCAAACACTCCTCACTGTCACTGCTCCAAATGTAGTAGTCATTGTCATACATCTCAAACTCAACATACTCCTCATTCTTGACCTCAGTCCCATCAGACTCATCTGCATGCTTGCTGTCAACTTCAACAGGCTCATTGTCCTGTTTATTGTTAGTGTCTCCCATGTCTGAGGGAGTGGTCATATGTGCTACTCATACAAATATATAAGGAGCTGGTTTATCTGGCTCCTACACTTTGGGAAAAGTGACTGACCTTCCCACACTTATAGCAAGTAGTAGATTGACTGGCATCCTTGCCTGGTTGGCCAGATGCTATGGCCAACACATTTTTATCAGTAGCAAGATGTTTTCTTGCTGTCTGCACCACTCCAGTGGGTTGGGGAGGCACTTGACCTCCACCAGCCCATGGTGCTATTGGCCTTGAGGCCAGCCATACTGCTGGCTTCTTTGCTATTCTAGACATCTGTGGATGGGAGCCCTGCCTCATCAACTCTGTTCATTTGGCTAGGGCAGCCCTGAACTTGGGGGACTGTGCTGCAGCCAATGACAGGGTTCACCCAGATCAGCTTTTTATACTGCACTCTATGTAATGCACAGCAGTTTCAATACAATTTTCATATGCTTTTGCCTCTGGAACAAATTCCTCTACAGTTTCCATCTTGAGAGCAAGCCCAAAATTGCATATCAGTACAACAAGCATGTCAGAGGGTATTCCCTCTAAAAATTGCTCAAAAATTGTAAATTCATCCAGAAAAACAGCCATGTTTTGAGCATGGTCCAGCAAGGCATCATAGAAGCCCTGCACTCCCTCTCTGATTGCATATACCACATCACAGAATGTGTCACAAGCATCTTGTATTGCTGAGGGTGGTATGATTCAATCATACAATCCAAGGATCACATCCTCAAGCCACCAGTGAGAGTGGATCCTAATGACATGAATGACATGTTACAAGTACCATCTCAGCACTCCTGCAGCTAGAAAGTCCATAATAATCAGGACTTTCCCATGTCTGCACTCATCCCCACCATATTGAGCTACTGTGTAGAACACACAGATGCTCATTAGCCAGTCTTCAAGTTCACTGAACTTGGCTGATCCAGCATAGGGGGTGATTGTCTTAGACAGATCACTCCTCCTGAGTTTGAGTCCATCTGGTATTGCCAGTTGGACTGAGAGCAGTTGCTCCATCACTGCTCTTAGATGATTGTGCCTCATCTGGCAATAATACTTGTGGGCCTCTTTCACTTCCAGAGTCACAAATTATCCACAATGTTGCAGAGGCATTGAAAACCTCTGTGGCTGTCTCTCAGGGAGAGCTGTTGTTCTCCTCATACCAGCCATTTGCAGGATCCACATCATCCTCTCCATCATCATAGAGAGGGACCATCTAGCCCTCCTGGATTCAGGGGCCCCCTCCTGGAGGCAGTAGTGGCCCACAACCTGGATAGGGCAATCCCCATCCAGGTCCTCCACCACCTCCTCCCAGGACTGGTGGTCCTCAATACAGCATAGGAAGTGGGTTGGGACTGGGGTCACCTCCTGGTGATCCTTGCCCTGAGTCTCCTCCACCTCTGCCTGGGTGGTCTGACCAATTTAAAGGGTTAATCCCTCCCTGGCCTAATTGCCCTGAGTGCACAACCAAACTATAATTAGTCCCTGCATGTACATCTTCCACTAGGGAGCAACTTTTATGCTCCTCAGTTTTCACTGGCTGCATTGCTCCAGCAGAACATACCCTTCAGGCCAGATATCCATAGGCAGTGTTCCCTTGGAACACCACCTCTTGGTCATCTACAAAGAACTGTCCAAAGTCCTCCAAATCACCATTCCAGAATTGCCACAGCAATCCAATCTTCCCAAGTCAACACCCTTCATGTAGATTTAGTGGGTCTATATTGCACCATGGGCTGTGCTACTGTAATGACCAATCTGGCCTAATTTGATGCAAGGTCAGTCACTACCAGCATACCCAGTATAGCCCATCTCTGATAGTCTACTACAGCCTGTCTTGTCACATAGTCCCATGGCATCTCCTCAGGCTGCTGTGGTGCCTGCAGGATTGTCAATGCCTCATTAACCAGGAAAAGTAGGGATAGCAAAGCAATCCCTGCAAATAGTGATGGAACTGCCAAGAAGGTCTGAAATCCTCACATCTGTTAGGTCCTGCTGACCCAAGGGGCTCTCTCTCTCACTGTAGAGCAAGGAACCTGCTAGTTGGAGAACTACAATGACTAAGAGAACTTATGGAGCATCAGAGTTGGGTGAGGGTCAAACAGACAACCCACAAGTTTGGAGGTGGCAGAATCAGGAGTTTTCAAGTTGGATGGAGGTCAAACAGACAACCCAGAAGTTTGGGGCTGGTGAAAATGCCAAGTCTGGAGATAAATGGAGGTCAGAGGACTTAAGAGTTGAGCTGGAGTTTTGTTAGGGGTTAAGATCAACAAATAGATTATGGTTTGGAGTATGAGAATTAGTAGTGATAAGTGCTGGGACACAGATAAGGCCAGCAAACAGATAAATGCTGGGAAACAGATAAGTGCCAGGAGACTATATGGGGGCTAAGGGCAATTTCAAGACTTGCATACTGACTACAATGGTACTGCATTGATAAGAAGGTGTTCAGGTCTCAAAGTAGTTTGGGAGTATGGAATGGGGATATGGGATGTAACTCTAGGGTCTGGGGTGTGTCCTGAGATTAGGAGCAGGGTATCAGTGCTGGAATAAGGTTTGGCAGCACTGCTGGGAGTCTTGGACAAGTGCAGAACAGGTGTAGGAGTTCCACAGAGTAAGTTAGGGTGTGTTCCAAGACTACAAATGGCAGTGCTTCCAGGAGTCTTGGACAAGTGTGGAACAGGTGTGGGAGTTCTGCAGAGGGTGTGTTCTGAGACTGGGAGTAGGATGGTGGTTTGGCAGTGCTGCCAGGGATCTTGGGCAAGTGCAGAACAGGTGCAGAGGTTCTGCAGAGTAAGTTTGGAGTTTTCACCCTAACAGGGAAGGTCATTGATGTGGACTTGATGGGTTGATGGCAGGATCTGATGGCAGTTTTAATGGTTGAGTTGGGTGATTGTGTCAGGGGACTGCTTTTATCAGACCTTCTGATTGTTTCTTTTATTCTGAGCCTGCCATTCACTGCCAACCTTTGAGATCTAGAGCTCTAGCATCTCATCAATCTCCAGATGTTCAAATTGCCTTTGTTGTTTGATGTTCCTGCATGTCCTAGTCCTTGTTCTTCTTTCATACATCTGATGGGTCCTTGCTTCACCCTTTAGTCAAGCTGAAATGATAGGTTGCTTTGAACATCAATTCAGATACAGATTGTTCCAGTCCTCAGTAGTCTTTCCCTGCTTGAACTTGGAGCCCTGTGCATGATGCCAATCAAGAATGTTAACCTTCTGCTTCATGTTGCATTTTCTTTCTTCATGAAGACAGGCCCTGCCTTTTCCTCCCTGACTGTGGCATGATTTTGCAATGTTCAGGTCCTAATAATCATATGTCAAATGAACCTTTGAATGAATTAACTTTTGACACATGTTTTCTTTTATTCACTGGTCTAAGTCTAATGATATTTTTGTCTCCTCTTCCAATTCTTTGAGCTTATCCACAACAATCCTCTGATGGGAATCCAACTGCTCCAGCCTTCATTTATAACCCAAGGCCTTGTCAAGAAGCTCAATCACTCTTTCCACATTGATCAAATTCCCATCATGATCCAACCACTCATCAGAATTGGAAATGTCCTCTTTGTAAGGGGACTGATCTCTGACATATGCTCTGTCCATTCATGAGTAGCTAAGTGGGGAAGTAACCTCATTCTTTAGGGGAAGTGCACTGATCTCTGTACCAGTTCTCCCCTAACTAGGCCTAGCCTCTGGAACTCAGCACTCCATCTAGCCATTTCTTGAGCTGCACAGCCCTCTGTTACTCCCTTTCTGTCTTGGCACCATCACCTGACAGGTCAGCTGGTCTCCAGCCTCCAGGACCCACTCTATGTGTCATATTTAGTTACCTACTTTTTCTTGGCATCACTCAGCTGATTATTGTTGCTTACCCTACTCCTATTCCATACTGGCCTGCTTAGTCAATAGCTTATAGTCAGCAGCCCCCTCTTAGTCAGTTGGTAGTAGTCATCATACTAGCCAATGTAGTGTATAGGAAGGACCATGGGATAGAATATCCCCAGTCCTGACAATAGCACTGCTTCCAGGCCCATTCACTAGTGGGATATGCAAGCTTGGCCAGTGTGGCCCCTTGCCTTCTGCCTTGCCCTCTGCCTTTGCCTCTTACTAGATGCTTGCCCCTTGCCCACTGCACCTTAGGGCCTGCTCACCTGCTGCTGCTGACAGTTTGATGGGTCATGTCATGAGTGGTGGGCTTGGCTTGAATAATCCGCAGCTGATGTTCCCTTACACTCTTGCTGTGAGATTTGGTGTAGAAGATCATTTTGACATGTTTTGATCTGATATTGAAAATGATTCAGACCTGTTTTGAGTGTTCCAAGAGCTTTTGAAGGCATGATGAATCAGTTGTACTGTCCAGCCCACAATTTAATGGATTATCTGAAGATTTTCCTCATGATTTTGAAGCACCTCGTTGTGATTTCAGACTGGAGAACCTCACTCCAAATCAATCATTTATTGGATATTCGAAGGTTTGAATGCAATTTTCACTAAATTAGACTGATTTTTCTCCTTCCCAGTCAAATTATGAGTTATGGAACCCCCAAAAGCTTATGGATTATGGGATATTGGGAGTAACCCATAATTCCCTGCAAACATCCTTGGTCAAGCTGAAAAACTATGGTTTATTGCGTGTCATAAGTTATAAGAGCTATCTGTTATGAGAGCTTCGACTGTACTACTCGTACCCACCAATAGTGAGCTTGAGATTCAACTCCTCTCTCCCTCAAGAGGGAGGAATCCGCCGCTCGAGAGCTCCCGGACTCAAGAAACAACACTCACTTCTTTACGCAACCACGGACCGAACTTATCAACTCCACTCAGTCTCAATACTCACCGCCCGAATATTCGCCGACCTCGAATTAAGATATGGTCAATGAGATCCGGGGGTTCCATGAATAGAATTATCCCAATCAAAGCAGATTCATACTCCGATGAGAGATATGTGACATAGCTGCAGTTCCTTTTCCAGCCACCAATTGATTCATCTTAGCACACAGAACTCATCTTGGCACACAGTACTCATCTTGGCGCACAAACCGGGCCCGAGTTCCGACGGACCCCGGTATCTGTAAAACAACTCAAGAAGATTGCACTCGAGCAAAACAAGAACGTTCAAGCAGATTTTATTTGACACATGGCCACACTATCAGCCAGAACAGCTCGAATCTCTTAATAGAATGTGAGCAGGCAAGCTTTTGGTGTTCTGAAAGGTCAAACTAACGTGATTTTGTGACAAATTAAGTGACCTTTGAGCCACCAGAAGCCGCCAACCAGACGCGCTTCCTTTGATCTTCGGAGATCAGTGCTATATCATTATCCACTTCCTTTTTGCCTGACAGATCTTGCATGCATGTGACCTCTCAGATTTCACAAAATCCAGTCATAAAAGACACGGTCTGAATGCACTATAGCTACTGTTCTTCAAAGTTTCAGACTTTTTCCCCATGACTGCCAACGACCTCAGTTTGCCTGAGCCATCCCTCCCTACCCTGCAGAGGTTGAACGCGACCATCCCCGCCGATCTAGATGCTAAAGCTGTTGCAAAAGCATGGTTTTCAGTCTTCGCTCGGACGGCCGAAGCGGGTAACGCACAAGATGTAGCCAAACTCTTCGTCAACGACGGATACTGGCGTGATATGCTCGCACTCACCTGGGACTTCCGTACTTTCTCCGGTCTCTCAAAGATCACCCAGTTCCTTGCAGATCGCCTTGGATCAGCGCGCCCTACTGCTTTTGCTCTGCGCGATGACGCATATCTTGGGCTGCAGCGACCGTATCCCGACATTGCATGGATTAACCTGTTCTTTGACTTTGAGACATCGGCGGGTATCGCATTTGGTATTGCACGATTGATTCCTAACGCAAATGGCGAGTGGAAGGCGCACACTGTTTACACCAATCTAGAAGATATCAAGGGCTTTCCAGAGAAGATTGGACCCCTCAGGGACGCCAATCCTAACCACGGCAAGTGGGTAGACGATAGGAAAAGAGAAGTAGAATTCGTCGATAAATCCCCAGTGGTGCTTATCGTAGGAGGGGGACAGAGCGGACTGGAGGTCGCTGCAAGGCTGAAGGCACTTGACGTGCCGACTTTGGTGGTCGAAAAGAACCAGAGGGTTGGCGATAACTGGAGGAATAGATATAACGCATTGTGCCTCCACGATCCAGTTTGTAAGTTATTTGTGCTGTTTATTGCATTTTCTACGCACGTCAATACTACTCGATTACATATCAGGGTATGATCATATGCCTTACCTCCCGTGTGTTTTCGTTTATCGTATGTCTTAGTTCTTACTGCTGACATTTCGATCCACAGATTTCCACCTACGTGGCCTGTCTATGCTCCAGCCCCCAAGGTGAGAAGCATTGCGACCGTGTGGAGGATGCTGATTCAGCCTTTTGTCCGCTAGCTCGCCAATTGGCTTGAGAACTACGCTGAAACCTTGGAGCTGAACGTGTGGACATCATCCACAGTAGTCAAGGCTACTCAAGATGGCGACTCGTGGAACGTACGCATCAGCCGTGGCGATGGTTCCGAACGTGCAATCAATGCAAAACATATTGTCTTCGCTACGGGACTAGGCGGGAACGACGGTACTTTCCCTAAATATCCTGGCATGGTAGGTTGCCGCAGTTCTTTCTAATCACGTTTCACTGAAATTTCCTTCCAGAATTCGTTCAAAGGACAGATATTACATTCGACCCGGCACAAGAGCGCGGCAGACCATCTCGGAAAGAAGGTTGTCGTCGTCGGCGCCTGTACATCTGGTACACAGCTTCCTTGAAGATTCTATAATACTCGTTTGAGCTGATATCCCTTGATTCAAGCACACGATATCTGTGCGGACTACTATGCTCATGGAATTGGTATGTAGCGATTTGCCCGTTAGCATACAACACACGCCTTAGTGACATGATTCAGATGTGACGATGTACCAACGCAGCTCAACATACATAATGTCAGCCACCAGCGGTTGGAAGGTCCTGATGGAAGGTATTATACTAATACTCTATTCAATGGCACTGATCGTATCTCTTATAAGGCGTATATTCTGAGGGTGGCCTTCCAACTGATATTGCCGACAGAGTCACCGCTTCCTTCCCCCATCACTTCAATGTTGGTCTATCTCAGCGTAGTACCAAGGCGATTGCAGAGCTTGACAAGTCTGTCCATGAATGACCCAATCAGAAATTGCGGTCGCTAACTGCATCATCGTCCCAGGGATCTACTCGACGCTCTGCGTGCACGAGGCTTCAAAGTTAACTCTGGGATCCAAGGGACCGGATTTGGGTTTTTGGTGTGGTCGCGAGCCGGTGGCTATTATCTTGGTAGCTATATTTCTCATCATCTATTTGTATTTTTTTTTCATTCCTTCCTTTCCATAGATACGGGTGCAAGCCAGCTCATTGCCGACGGCAAGATCAAGCTCAAGGCCGGTAGTTCGATCGAAAGCTTCACGGAAACAGGCTTGAAGTTTGAGGATGGGTCTGAGCTATCTGCAGATGTCGTAATCTTCGCAACGGGGTGTGTACTGGTCAAGGGTCAGGACTTCAAGCTACTTGTTCTAATCTCGTCATTTGCGACAGATTGAGTGACTCGCGCGCTCACATTCGGAAAATTGTCAGCGAAGAGGTCTTCAAGAGTCTAAAGCCCATATGGGGACTCGATCCCGAAGGCGAGCTGAACGGCATATGGCGTGACTTGGGCGTAAAGGGTTTGTGGTCAATGCTAGGTATGCTTCAATGGTCATTGCTTCATTCACCTTTTCACACATGGTGGATAGGGAACCTTGCTTTGTGCCGGTTCCACTCCAAGCATATCGCCCTTCGTGCGTGTACCCTTTTTCATGATTTTACATCATCCTCACTCGATCTAATTGCAGAGATCAAGGCAATGGAAGAAGGAGTTTTTGGGGAGAGATACAGTGCTAATTTTTAGATGAGACAAAGATTATTAATTGATGGTATTTTTCGTAACGCAAAATACATTCGTTTTGCAAACGATCTCTTGTAGTAAATCGACAGCAAGCAGTGGAATTTGTGATGAAAAAATAGATATGGAGAACTGGTAACACATAGGATACGAAGGTACACGGACATTACTGTAGAATTCGCTGTTGACTGGAACATTGGATCTCTAGATAGCCGTATTCTTCTGCTCAAGCCTGTTGAGACTAGAATCACGCTGCAAGAGAGTATGAGATTCATCGCGATCCTTAAGTGTAACTTACTCACATCACCGTCACCGTCACCGTCAACGGCAATGCCATAACTCATCTTCCCAGGTTCACGGTCATGTTGCGTCGTTTGGGCAACTTCGATAACGATGGCAGGCTAGCGAGCCTTGTTAGGCATCGATTTAACCCTCTTTATGATGGGATGTCACCTTAGAGTGTTTGAATTGTAATCCAGAAGCCGTTCCGTTATGGATCGAAGAACCTCCAATAGTCCGTGTGGCTCCCGAAGAATTCCACTGAGAATCGTGAGTAACTGTCTGGGCATCCTCACGCGAGTTCAGGCTAGGCAAAAGAAGTCAAAAATGACAGGATCCTGACAGCGGCTGGAAAAGAAGGACCTACAGAGTGATGGCTCCAATGACAAAGACTACATAACATAAGATTGTCAAGAAAACCCGTCAATGCAGCGTAAGAGGTCGCTTACACTTCGTGGAAGTAACGTAGAATGGTATCCAGTAGATCTTTTGCGGAATACCAATGAACTATCACAACTAAGTGAGATTGTTGAGCATGGAGACTACTCCACACAAAGTACCACAAATATAAGAGCGAGATGGACGATGAACGCAGCTCCACCACGACTAACAGAGAACGAAACAAGGGTATCAAAGAGGTCAAGATCACTAGAAAAAAGTTACATCAGCTAAGCCGATATCTGGACTAACATAAGTACAGTTACAGCTTGTAAGGAGCAGGAAGACGCGAGTGCGTTAAGGAAGCGAACGTCACTATCCCTGCTGCGGTGACCATAGCGAAAGACATCGCTACAATCGCCTGAAGAATAATAAGTCTCGTCTCTTGGTGAGTTCACATCACTCATAAAGGGATCCCACCTTGTTGGGCGAAAAAGCGAGATCTGCAAATGTCTTATCTTTGAAACTGTGGATGTTTATAAGATAGTGGTCATAAAATCCGACATATACTCTTACAGTTTCACAGACATAGCTTAAGGAATACAAGTTGTCACAGACAGTCTCAATCGGAGAAAGAAATCTCACCAATCCCCAAGGCGAGGCCAGCAGTCGCAAGGACCGCCTGTCAATGATGTCAAATTGAGAAGAGCTCATTTGAGACACTGACTCGGATTGACTTACGATTGCGCCGCTGGCAAAGGCATTTTTAGTCGCTATGAAAGATTGTATAATGTAGATATTGATGCAGGGGCAGTGAGAGACTGACCTTTCCAAACTGCAGAAGCGTAATAGCTGGTTTCATAATGTCGTCAAATCGTCATCAACTAGATACTGCACTGTCATTCCTTACAGCTGGGCGACAAAAATAGAGATAGCCTAAGAACGGATAAATCTGGGATACGCAACCGAATGTGATGAGCAGATACATACGGCTAGTGTTACGTGTGACTTTTGGAACAAGTCAGGCAAGCACATCAACAAAGGGAATCAACTTACACAAAATGTCCTGAAAACGCTTCAACAATTAGCAAGCATGAAGGTATCGATGATAGAAGTACTTGCGTCGTAGCCTCTTCAACTGTCGCAGTGAAGGGAAATAGGTTGACCAAGTAATAATAGAGACTGACGAATGATGAGATGCCAGTAGGACAGCTTGAATTTATGAAGCTCAGATTTACTTACCTCTGTGACACTACCAAGACCACGATATTAGTATTTTTCTACCCTATATTTTAGGGTCATTAACATACAGAGAACCGAAACGGCTGTATCTAAAAGGCTGAGGGGTCGGATCAATGAAAGCAAGCATTGCAACTATTAAATCCAGGCATACCACAGAAGCACCACCTGTGCAATCGACATCCGTCAGTTTGATTGCAAACAAACCATCAACATTGGTGTCCATACTGTTAACTTTGTAGACCAATGGTCATGAGGGTATCGAGAGTAATACATATAGGATTCTGGCGATGAATTAATTTCTTGGCGCAGAAGGATCTTTGTTATGTGTACGCACGAAAGAAAGTAAAACCATAGAGTACCATCATGAAAATATAACCAATAAAGAAGACACCCAATGTCTGCTCCAGATGAACCAAGGAAAGGCTGCCTGGCTTCGCAGGTATTAGCTCGACCATGATGGTGGGTGTGATGGGTGGTTGGTGGTTGTCAATTTTGACTATGACATTTATGTAAGGCCAGATACCTAGAATAACAGGAAGATAGGATCAAACGGGAGACCTCATACAGCCTGTGCAAAGTGATACCAATCAATCAAACTGGACCTGTGCATTTCGTCCCACGACTTTGTAATGGGAAAGGTTTCATAGTTGTGGACAGATCATAGTTCCATCTTTTTCGGTGATAGCCGCAGTGTGTTCGATTGTGCTTCTAAACTTGCTCGATTGTCCCGCTCTTGACCTTCGTCAGGGGCCGGATTTTTGATATAAATAAGTATGTACAAGGCTTGGTTGGTACCCGAGAGATGGATCGTTGATAGTAATGATGATGGCTCTGTCATTTGGCCACAGCCACGGCAAAATAAGAAACGCTTTCCCTTAGTTTTCCTATAGGTTTCCATCTGACTTTTTTTGGCTAGTGTTCACGAGTCGATATCTTGCTGGAACGAGTTTTCTGTTACTCTATGCAAGTATAGAAACCAACGGCTACAAACTGGCTATCAATAAATTTTCTATCCTTGGGTTACATGGGAGAGAAATCAGCATGTTTTAAAATCCTGCACGTTGAGATGTCCGACCGCGCCAGTTAGTTCATGTGGAAAGTCAAAGTCATGCTCTAGATGGCGAAAGATACACATTGCACAAGACTACTGAGGATTTTACTGACATATCTCGCTGCATCCCAACTTTGAAAAGCTGAATCACCTGCGATTTAACATGCGAGTGCGATTTAACATGCGAGTCCGAATTCATATACAGGAACAGTCATCTGGGAATATCTCGTCCAAGCTGAACTCAATCCACAACTCCAGGAAACAGGGTTCGCCCGACGTTCTAGTCTGCATCATTCATCAACAATAGAAAGGGGAATAATGAGAAATGACTCGCCTGCTGGATATCCCTCTTATTCGCTCAAAAAAATATTTAGACATATTTCCGCGAAGAGATATAAGACTTGTACTCTCAAGAATACAGTCCTGACCAGCTCCCCATCCCACATATACAAGAGGCACTTTCCTATCTTCTGTCCCTCCCTCGTCATAGCGACCGGGATCAAAGGAAAGCGGCTCAGGATATAGTTCTGGATCATGAACGTCAGCGGCAGAGAATGCCAAGATTTCGCTTCTACTGATTTCCGAACCATCGATTTCTATGTCTTTCCCCGGATTGCGGCGCAAGAGCGTTCCGATTGAGATGACATAGAGAATTTTTCCGAGTAGCAGAGTGTAATACAGGCGTCTCGTCCTCCCAGACCAACATTGAGATATTTGCCAAACGTCAATGAAGAGGCTGGCTAGAGACCATGTCAGTGTGGTGGGTCAAGAGAGCGCTTGAACTTTCTCCTTCCATTCGGGGTTCATTCGAAGGTAGAGAAGATTCCAGAAAACTAGAATCGAGAGATTCAAAGCGTACAGTCGTGTGGGAGATCAACCTTTCATTCCCACACTTATTACCCCTGCGAAGATGACGTTTAGAACAAACTGCAGTAATATCGACAAAGATAGACTTGAGAGTTATTACGCCTTTTATGAATTACGTCAGGTTCACCGCTAGCGATAAGGACATCGGTTGCATCCGTTCAGTTCAGTGGCTTTGCGAGGAGGATTCGCATATTTTAACAGAAGAGCATACAATTTCAGCGTTGCCTCTTGCTTCTTCGCGGGGCAAGGTAACCGTGGGAATTGGTGCGCGAAAGGGGGTGGCATATTTTTCGAGTTCCCAGTAAAGTTGGACAAGCTGAGAGATGGCTCCCTTATCCTCCGAGAGTCCGCGACGAGTTGTCCGTCGCACAGTCATCTGGAAGACGAGCTACAAACCGTGATAAACAAACGTCCAGTATCTGTCGATTCAACTCACTTCATAAACTTCTTCAAAAGGATCAAGAGTCCCTTCTTTACCCCAACCCTCCATACGTCATTGGATATCCTCAAAAGAGGGGGAAGCACTGAGGGTATGATAACATTCATTCGCTACCAAAGCGTCTCACTCACGTTGCTAAGAGATCGAGCAAATGTTTGAGGAAGTGGGATATTCCCTTGGTCTGACTCCTCAGCCGCAATGTCACTCAGCTGAGAAACGGAAGGTCTGGACCTTGGTCATTGAAGAAAACTTTGCGAGAACCGTCCCCAGAAAGAGCGACTACGGTATGCCGCTAACTGTGAAGAAAGCTCTACTCTCTAAGTGAATACCTACATGGAATTACGCGGAAGCGACATCTCAGTTTCCTCGAAGTTGAACCGCATAAAATTGTATCTTTGCGTGAAAAAAGGGCAAGCCACAAGAAAAGAGATCCGATGGGGCCGTGAATTGTTCTCAAGGACCTGGAGAGCAAGTGTTAGAGCGCTGCAGCAGTGAGCAGTGCCGGAACAAAGGTGGCAAAAAAGGGCGGTCAGATTGATGAATGCAAAATGAGTTCTACTAGAGTCATGGCGGTTTTTCTATCCAGGCGATAGGAAGTGGGAGGTCATGCTCAACGAGGCCTCGCGGGGATATGATTGAACGCGTCATGAAAGGCTGAAACATGTCGAGTTGGTAGAGCAATGGTGTACGATCACACAAGATGGGTCTGTCGGCAGAACATCCTGATCGAATGTGTTTGGGTGCCGGTGAATGTGCGAACGTGTGCGGTCGTAATAGCGGGGGGAGGCCCGTTGTTTCGAGGGCTGAGCATGGCGGAGCGTTATAAAAAACTGGGCAAGTGCTTACCCCTCTGTGATTCTGGACAGCTGGAATGAGTAGTTAAAGTGTCGGGGACGTATGAATGCTGAAGTGGGCCCTTCGCTTATGTTGAGTGGGAGCTGGGTGCATCGCGATCAACTCATCGGAGTGTCCTCGACCGCACGTGCTCTAAATCCGATGTGGACCCCGCTGTTCATAGCCTGACTAGAGATCTTCTGTTGTTGCCAGCCTCTTTGCAGCTCAACCTTGTATGTGCGTACAATGTACACAGGAACTACTCCGGTGTTACCTCCATGATGACATGCCATTCATTTTCTCGAGTGTCTTTGTACTTGATTCATCCATTCCTTGTATTTTGGAAGACAGGTACACTACCCTTGTAGACATCTCTAGGCAACCATTGACTAACCATGACGACCTTGTATTCGTTCTTTAAAATGATTCGCCATACGTGTCATCTCTCCCCGTGGGCTCCTGTCGACTCCTCTGGCAAGATCTATCTTCCATGTTCTAGTCCGGAATGCTCAACGGCCGCAATCTTACGGTTTTGAACTATCCTTCTCAGATGGCTGCACCCAATAAGAGGCGATACAATGGTCGATACAAACACGCCAGATACCGTGAAGTCCCGATCCAACAACAAATACTCAGCAAGATCTATAACTCAAGCATCGGACGCGCTATCAGCGGGCCCTCCATATTTTCGATGACTCCTTCTGAGCGCTGCAAGGAGAACGAAAAGATTCTGGAAAAGCTTCCGTTTGAATACCGAAGACTCCTGACGCGACAGCGCCCTCACGTCCCCCCGGGGTAAAATCTGTTTCCACAACTAATTTTCAGCTACTGAGTATCCTTAGCTATGTCCATGTTCGACTGTTTGCGTCTTTAGACATCCTGCGCCGAAGATTTTGGCGGGCTAGTTTGGAAGCAGTCCTGCCGTTGGAACCAGACGGCGGGTTTGATCTAAGACACATCAAGAAACTTTGGAACTTGGAGACCTGCGTTGTGGGTTCTTTCCCCCTTATGTTCATTTGCACATTTGATTACGGTTTTCCTAGCCCATTTCTCCAGTCCAATGGAAGGCTGTTGAGCCAAGTACACCCGACAGTCTATCACCGATCGCAGTCATGATGCTACTTGAACTCTACGACTGCATTTCCTTTATTGGTGAGACAAGCTTGAATCCTCATTCTTACGTTACTGATGGCTCCCACAGAACCAACGGTCTCTGAAGTCACCCAAACGAAGCGTGCAATCCGCGAGAACATCGAGCTCGGAATAGAATCTTTAAAATCTCTCGCTAGGAAACTCCCAGTCAGCCGGATGTGGCAATTCAAGCTCGCCAGCGATACTTCTTTGGAAGATTCGTTCAGGAAGGCTCAGCAAGACGCGCAATACTTCAACCTGCGACTGAAGTGGTGGTTGGCTGGGCTGACAGCTTTGCAAAGGAACGTATTGCTTCTCCTGTTCATCTCCCTGCTATTCTTCTTACTTTACGTCTCTGGCTTCTTATCCCGCTACCCGGATACACCATTCTTTGTACGTTGGGACAGAAGTGCTTTTGATGCAATCTACAAGTATTAAACAGAGGAACACTCAGTTAGAACTCTTCTATGGATTCCTACCTCCGTATGCGACGCCTCGCGCCATTATTTTTACTTATGCCCGTATTACTACCCATGCACTATCATTATCTATATACCATACAAGAAATCCAACACTACAATGTATGGATACCTTCGTTTTTGTCAGTGGACCGAGCACTGATTTATTCAAGAGAAAAATGTTCAAGCTTTGAGGCGGGTTAGATTGTGGGACATTAAATCGCAGGATACTAGTGTTTCGAACATCCTGCGTCCTACCTACCATTTTGGCCTGGCCACTCATGTTAAACTTGTGACGATCATGTATAGTTTGATCGAAGAGGCATTGACCTCTATTGTCTCCGTATTAGGTAGAAATCGGTGTCTACTGGTCTCCCTGCCAGTCGAAATTACAGCTCAAGGGAGCTACTGGCATGACTTCACTGTTAAACGTGATCTAAGAATCTACAGATACTGATATGATTATGCTGGGTCTCAGGGTTACAAGCATTTTTATCCATGCAGAATCCTCTTCCAAGATATCGCATATCAGGGAGACTTCCTTCATATTTCTCCATTCGAAAGCCGGAGAAAGCATTCTAGGTTTCGCTGGATACAAGAGAACGAGATAAAGTGAATTTAATGATGGGAAGTAGAATGGGTAGAGGAGGGGATTGATGTCTGCCGAAGATTTGATTCTCAGGAATTCAAGATAGGGCCGTTCGTGCTCCCCAGAACGATACAAAAGGGTGAGGGCAAACAATTTGTGAGCACCTGACCAACGTTTCTCTCGATGACGTCCACGATGAAATGCTTCAGACGCTTTCCATGAAGGAGAATGCGCGAACAATCCTCAATAGTCAGTTCACAGTTGAGATCGAGAGTGTATAGCGATTGTATATGGAAGGAATAAGAGGTAACCATGACCTACACAGTTGATTACGATGAGCATACCATGTTAACTGACGGAGGTTCGTGAGAGCGTCCAGAGGAATGACGGGAGTAGATGGTGGGTCGTACGGAATGGGATTATCGGGAAGGTATATCTGCAGGTTGCTCCAGCTACCGTAGTCCAATTCGTGTTTGCCTAAAAAGGCAAGGTAGTCCCCCAAACGACGATACCCTTGTTCTAGAGGCCACTGTCCTGATTCAAAATCCGCGATGATTTGGAACGGAGAGCTGGGGTCAATGGACTCGTCGATAAGGTTTTGTAAATACTCTACAGGTCCGACTTCCATCTGTGGAAGAGGTGAATCCCCGAGTTTGATGCAAAGGACTTGATTGTTGGCCCAGTATTCGACAATAGGCCGTCCTAGGTGAAAAGGGCCGTCTTTGAACAGCCAGTCGTGTCTATGAACATCATCCTCCAGAAGAAGTTCATCCAAGGAGGAATCATGTTTGGGTGGCTGTTGCTGGGAGGAAACTTTTCCGAGCATCCTAAGATGAATCAAGGTGATCAGCAATGTCCAACTGTCCTCATCGGCTCCAACAGACCTGGGTGGTAGCAGCAGAGTTAGGTTTCTCTTGGTATAGAACTCGTATGCCGTAGTGGATATATCATGAGAGGGGTGAAAACAGGATCTTGATATTGTTAGGACGTGGCACCAAAAGTTTAAGTACCAAATATTGGCGGTAACGATGTAGTGTTTCAAGAATCGATCAAACTTCATAATAAGGTGTAACTCTCAAAGTGACAGCCCTGGAGAACTGGATAAGAATCATCGGCTGCATTCAGACACAATAGATGTCGCGCTGATGTCAGTGGAAATGATGAAAGCTGCGACCCACTTCCAATCACAATCTTATCATGATTTTATCATCAGGATCTCGCTGACGTAATGTTTGCCAGGGTTTCACATTGCACAGAGGTCCAAACAATGGGAATCTGGCTTTGACGATGGGATTACAATGGCGGTCATAGCTTGTACGGTACCCAGTTTGGACATGAAGTTCCGAAGGTTCGTAGCTTTTCTCTGAAATTGTTCGTTAAGCGGTCACTACTAAGTACTAGTACTTTCGATCGCGAGTTCTCGTCGTTTACTTGCCTTGAAGCTGGAAAAGGACACTGAAGCTTGCATGTCTTATATATATGTGGGTCTATGGACGATATTTAAGCCTAGTACTTCTCCCTTGTCCCACGCATTTATGCCGAAATAGGGTCTTCGGCGTAGACTAGGTCCGGGCTGCATTCTCACAATGTATCATCCATTTTGTATTTCCTTCACCTTGACTTGGCCTTGTTACTCTTTAGGATCGTATCCTTCAGCTTCATTGCATGCGTTCCAGAACTCGTTTATTCCCATATCAGGAACAAATCATCCTTTGTCTTCTCTGGGACTTGCTTTTTGGTAAAGTTACTACTTATAACTAGCACTTCATAGCATCCCAAGCATAAGTTACTCGGTCGCCTTTTTCTGCATCTTTGAAACCTAACTAATATGGCTATGGATTACCATCAGGTGAATATTCAGAAATTCTCTCTTTCGCACCTACAAAATTACTCACACTTTCTTTCGAAAGAATCACCATACATTGGCACCGTTTATTTCCTCTTACAAGGCGGTCCAAGCTGAACTTCCCATTCACAATGTTCCCATCGAGGTTCTAATCAAGATTTTTCTATCCATACATTGCGATAATGTCTATGATCGCTGGGAAATTCATCCTTCTCGCGACAGACCCTTGCCTCGCACTTCGCTTCACCAAGAATCATTCCTTGATCTGATGATACTTGCCCAGGTGTGTGGACAATGGCGAAAGGTGGCTCTTTCCACGCCACTTTTGTGGTCATCGATCAATATTCTTTGCTCCGACAAAAAGCAACTTGTGCCCCTTCTTAATGAACGTTCCGAGACTTGTCCCCTCAACACTCGTTTTAATGAATATGTTTCGGGCTCTGGTGCAGACAAAACAGATCCAGACGTTTCACTGCGAAAACCTCTCACAGCAGACATCATGTCATTACTCGTCGACCAAACACAACGTTGGAAGACTATTGACTTGACACTTTCGCGACAATTACCCGCTGTGTTATCCAGGATCTCTCCAGGCTCCCTTCCCCTCTTAGATACCGTATCGATCATGAGTCGAGATGCTACAAACGAGAATTTCTGCGGAATGGCTTCGTTGGAGAAGGTTTGGCAGGTTATCCATTCCTCGACTTCGCTTCGCAGTGGGCGGTGGGAATTGGAATACGTCGAGAATCATCTTGACGGGATCCCTTGGGCTCAGCTCACAACCATCGACATCACCATGTCACTCGAGTCTCTCATAAAAATACTCCCACTTTTCTATAACCTTGTCGAACTCCGATATACAGACCCTCTCGCCGTCTATCATCCCAATGCCCTTTCCCTGCGAGTCCAGTCTTCTGATGAGTGCCATTCTGATAGTAGGATCGTGCTCCCTGAAGTTCGGTCTATCGTCCTCAGGATGTACCAGCCTGTCAATACCGTCCTGGACTGTCTTACACTCCCCGCGCTCTTGTCTTACGATGTTCAAGTTTGCAAAGGGGATACAGAGCGCTCTCACATCTCTTCATTGAGAGATCTTCTCACACGGTCTGGATGCCATCTAGAGGTGTTCACGTATGACAATCTTGAACCTGAGGCTGAAGATACCATCGCGGAGATTCTCTCTTTCCCGCAATTGTCATCTCTGGTCACGCTTGATGTTAGGCATCGTACCACAGACAAACTCATAGGCCTACTCAAGCGTACTTCTCACGAACGAAGTATTTTGCCGCGCCTTAAACAACTTTTCCTTGGACCTTGTTCCACTCGCAGCGGTGCACTGTCTGGGATGGCGTTATCGAGGCAATCGATAATCGACGAAATTGCCTCTCTTAGAATTCTGGAGGTCGGACGATGGGACTGTCATCCTTTGGATCTAGAATGTTTTCAGGTATTGTCAGACGAGGGGATGTATATTAGAATCTGACGACAAAAATACCATGTCATGATCTATCCAGTTTCCAATATCCCTGTTGAATGCAAAGGTCACCTTTATTGGTGGTCTGAGCCACTAGTTCTCTCGATTTAGAGGGTCTGTCACCGCACTTTCCCGCCTGCAAGGCAGCGGATCAACAGGCGACTCGGTTCAGGTACACAAGTAGGCTTTTTTACTTTTCTAGAGTCTGTCTACTGCGGCACAGGCCATGATGTTCATCGAGTTTTGATTGAGCTGGCGAGGATTGCTGCAATTCTTTCAGAGCTCCTTCGAGAGACGTGGAGGCAGATCTTCTGGTCCCTTTTTTAGTTAGGACTATAATCGAAGAACAGTTTCGCAATTGAATCGTAGTACATTACCTCTCAATTCTGTGCTTCAGAAGCACGGGTCGATTGGTCCAACTCGATCCCATAAGAGAACTAATTCATATTCTTTTGACACCTGTTCTGACAGCCAAACGGTGCACGGTCTATCGGGGAGTTTATGCGCTTCAAGTTATCATGGCCATGGTCCTTTCGTGCTTCCAGGTCACCAACTTCCAGTCCGAAAGGCTCTTACAAATGAAGGATCGTTCAATCTAGATACACTGTACTTGGAAGTTGGACGATTCGGATCGGACGAATGCTTTCCTGAGATTCACGAGCAAGAAATTATTATGTTCGTGCGCGCGAATCTGTCTTTAAATGTGTGTGCCAGTGGCAGCTAATCCTTCCCGTTTGCAACGTTCCCAAGAGATAGGGTCCCTTTTGTATCTCTCTTGGATTTCTTAGCTCTAGCGCTTCTCGTGGTCCAGCGGCACACCGACATTGGTTCTCCGAATCCAAGTCCGAGTCCAAACCGAGTTCTGGAAGTATTCACAACCTCAATGGCATGTCTTTCCTTCCTTCTCTCCTGACAGTTTTTCACGAAGATATATGATTTCATCCGGTCCAACTTCAAGAAGACAGGCACGAAGATGTTTCGATTTCGTATTCTGCATGTATGAAGAGTTCGAGTCAAGTTAGAAAGTGTTTCTGGATTTCACAGTCACTGTCGTCGCACTCTTCGGTGAGAAAGGTCGTCAAGTCTTCTTTAACGAGCAGGGAATGGACCTTGCCCATGGATATCTCATATCTATCGGAGGAGCTCCCCATCTCGCTGATATCGATGTCGAGCCGGATCTGAGGACTTCATCCGTCTTCGTCAAGCGGGTACTGAACTTAGCGAGAAAAGACAGGTTGAGCCAACGTAAGTCTGGAGTCATTGACAATGATGACGGTCCATTGATGATTATAACCGTAGTCCTCCGAATTCTACTCGAGGATGTCCAGCGATACGCGGAAAGCTGGGGGAAAGAAGGGACTATCAATGCATTCCAAAAATACCTTCCGGCTAGCAGTACGCTCAACAACATGCCGCGAACCCACTGACGACAGAAAAGCCGTGTCCAAACTCTTCCGCCTGTCCAATCGAGAAGACCGTCACAATATTTGCACTCCTGTTCCCTTGGTTCCCTGGAATAGCTAAGAAAGTGAAGGAAGAAGTGACGGAGCCGTATAAGTTTTTCTCTGGATGCGTAAGTGTTCGCCAGAAGGCTCTGACTGAGAACAGAAGTATGAATATGAACTCTACAATTGATGGGTTCATTGCTGCGGGTGATTCTGTAAATGCTATTATTGGAGCGAGTAACCTTGACATTTCACTTTTTTCCCATGACGCCAGTCTTTTTGTAATATATACTGGCCATTATTTCGCTGGCGTAACCAATGCCGGTATGAATGGCGAGCGAACCTGTGGCCAACCAGTTCTTGATCTCTGAATACAGTCTTAGTCTGCTGGAACCTTCTCTACCTCGCAAAGCATCCCGAATGGAGGGATAACGTCTCCGTAAAAGTACAAGCGCTTATTGCTAACCACACCGAATCTCTTGCCGGACAACTCCTCCATCAACGCCTCGCGAGTATCTCTCTGTCAGCCTGGGAAGACAAACTGCCCATCCTGGACTTGATAATCCGAGAAACATTTCGTCTCGTATCAGCAGGGACGCTTCTGAGGCGCAATATATGTCAAGATGTAGATATTGATGACTAGAAGGTTGGCAGAGGAATTTTTGGCGTTCTCTATGGCTGATGTCTATCATAATCCAGAGACATACTCTGAGCCACTTTCGTTTGATCCTACGAGATATGACGAGGGATCGTGCGGAGGATAAGAACGCGCTTCTGGGATTTGTAGGACAGGGAGCGGGTAAGCTTAAAAGACGGTAGTCGACGATAGTGCGAAGCTCAAAGAAACATTCAGACGCCACCCTTTCCCTGGGACTAGAGCCGGTAAACTCGAGACAAAACCGGCTGTTGCACTCTTTTTTGCGGGGAATGAGTTCGAAGTTGTTGAGCGCATTGAAGATGGCGGTTACGCAAGGAAGTTGCGACTGGCACGTGCGCTCTTCTTACTCCGACCGGACAGCGCGTGCATGGCCTTTTCTTCCGAACCCACTTTGTACATTGACTCCGAGTAGACTCGTCATCTCTTCTTCTGTCCAATTACTGATAAGTAGGCTTCCGCGGGGCCTCGGGTCTTAGAATTACTTTATATCGCGTTGTAGGTTGCCACATCACACCTAGGACAGCTGTGTCTAATTAATGCCAAGTTTCGTCTCAACAGGTCAACCACAATTAGGTTGACCTGAAGTAGATTCGCGAGTTCATTCTTCAGCGTGAGTAGTACATCAACAATTTTCTCTATTCTGATATCGTAAAGTCAATAGACTTGATCTGAAATCAGGACAAGTTACAATCTAAAGAATCTACTAGTTTGTCAGTTTTTTTTCGAGATCTGTGAACGTTTTCTAAGATACTGTTCTGTCAAGTCCTACTCAAAGTTTGACACGTTCTCTACAATAACCATTCCCTCTATACGCCATGGAAGGCCAACATTTGCATCGCCGAAGGTCTAGCAAGGGTGAAGATGAAAATATAGTCCTAATAACACGGCCTATAGAAGCGGAACCACCGCCGGACGAAGTTCTAACGGTCTCTGCTCCTCCGCCTCCCAGGAATCGTGTTATGTCTTCACCGGCTCATCAACACACAAGGAGCCTTTCGTCAGTCAACATGGGTCAGTTGCCACCTACTGGTCCATTTCGACAAGGATTCAACCTCCAACATCCCACAAATGGCATCAACGGCCATCCCTCTTCTTCCTTCCGCTCTTCGCTCGCGCCAGCTGGCCCTGGCCATGCCCGCACACGTTCAGTCTCTGCTTTCACGCCTCCCGTACATTCACCCCTCGCTTCGTCTTTTCATGTCCCCACACCACCGAAAACTATATCCTCTCTATCTTCTCCAACAATGTACGCTTTTCCAACCACCTCGACACCCACGAACAACTCCAACTCTGCCCCAGACGGCACTGGAGCGACCCTGAACCCGAGCCAGCCATCAACTTCAAGGCGGCACGCGCGTATTCACTCACGCAATCTTTCCGTGTTCTTCCCGCGACCTGGTTCTCTGCCCACCGCGTCTATCGCTGAAGATGGTGTTCAGGAACTAGAGATTCCTCAAGAGGCACCGGTGAGCACTGTTCCTTCCGCCGGACCGAGCGTAAGCATGCCCGGGCATCGTTCTCGTCATGGCGGCGGAGCACTACCTACACCTCTTGGCGTCGGATTCACCTTTGGCGGACGTCCGCCATCCAGCACTCCCAATTCCAGTTCCAGCTCCAACTCCGATCCGATGACAGGTGCTCCAGCGCCAATACAACTCATAGCATCCTCGCGCAGGGGGCACCACCACAAACACTCAATGTCTCACAGCTTCTTTTCTTTCCTTGAACCGGGCTCGAATGGGGTGCCTGGGTCCGAGCACACACAAGACGTAGAATTACACACCCAGCCTACACCCATGCCTTTATCTCCCTGGGCGCCTATTTCTGCATTCCCACAGTCTGCCAAGGCGGCGACGAACGGGTTTCCGCTTCACACAGCGTCTCAAAACGGACACGCACAAGGTCATCATCATATGTCAGGCGAGGATATGAATATGGAGGTTTACCGCGACGACGACGACAAATATTGGGACGAGCCGCCGCCACAAGGTGCGTTGGTCGCGGGGATCATACAGTTTACGCTTGGGGCGTGGTTGTGGGTGTCCGGACAACAAATCGGATCTTTGTCTGTTACGGGTCTGGGGTATTGGATTGTGTTCGATGCGTTTGGTGTGGGATTAAGGGACATTGTGATGAGGTGGTTGGATCTTAGACCTCACAGTGGGGAAGGGGAGACGCCTTCGGAGAAAGAGAGGAGGGCAATTAGGCGGCCTTATGGGTGAGTCTCGCAAAGAATGGTTCGTGCAGGATTGAACTTATCTCAACTTTTCTAGGATCGCTCCGGTGCAGACAGTGTTGATGTTTGGGCAGGCGGTGTACTTGATGTTCTCCTCCGTGTATGTATGTAAAGAGACGTTGGAGCATCTTTTGCTCAGCGCAGGAAACGTGGAAGGTCATCATCATCATCATGGGGATGAGGATGAAAGCCTAGTTGGGTATGTTTCGCTGTCCCGTTTCTCATCAATTCCTGGCTCATTATGATGACTGTTCCGTTGTAGGATTGAATTCCCCATGTTTCTAGCATTCATCACACTGGTATCAGTCATTTGGACATCACTATTCTATGATAATCATTCGAAGTTTGTCAGTGGTAAGACTTAGCCTACATATCTCACCGCAAATTCGTATCTTAATTTATAACCAACAGCGACTGGTAGCAGAACACCTGCTCCCCAAACGTTATTACGTTCTCTTTTCTCAACCTCAAAGTCCCAAATACCCGATCCACCACCTACTACACCTCTCGGCGTCATGTTCTCAAACCCCTTCGCCGTAAGCCCCCTCGTCTTCGCCGGCACTATTATATTCGTCTCAATACTCGTGCCTGTGTAAGCCTTTGCTATCTATGCAAAAACCTCAAGCTGATGTTGATATTCAGAGAACACCATCGTACATGCGATCTTCTCCTCGCAGCGCTCATCACTGTCGTGACATTCAACCTTGCGTATCGAGCATGCACAGTTCTCGGTTCTGCACTTCTCCAAACAGCTCCACCGCGTGGGACACCAGGCGGGAAGACTGAGGCGTTCCTACGCGCTATGCGCGAGGTCTGTACTCGTGTCCATATTTCCCCATATTCAACTCACTCTTTCGTCTTTCCACTTCCATTAGGTCGAGCGCCACCCGCAAGTTCTCCACCTCCCTGCGCCGCACATTTGGCAGCTCACCCCAACCCCGGATCCTGCGTCTGTGTCGAGATCGCAAGAAGGCAACCGGGCCCTAGACGAGGCGCTGGTTGTGACGATGGAGTTGCATGTGCGACCTGATCTTGGAGATGATGAGGTACTTGCGCTGACGAGGTGGGTGTGGGAGAAGTGTGCGAGTGCGTTGAGGAGGAAAGAAGATAACAACGGTCGAGGTGGTAGGGGTCCAGAGGTCACAGTCGGGGTCGTTAGGGGTTGAGCATCGCGGCGAGTGTTGTTTGTTGATTGCTGATCCCTGATATTGAGTAGCTTTCTGTTATTCTTACTGCGCTCTTTCAGAGTTCTATCCATTGTGAAGCTCAGCACTCAATCTAACTGTAAATATGAAGAAAAGTCAAGTAAATTCATGGCAAGAACCATCATTGAAAATGACTGTTAAACCTGCCCAATCCACGCTAAATCCACGCTAATCTGGATTAGCAAGACCTAAGGAGCTATCTCAGCACTGATGTAGATGACTTAGTGCCAAATCGATCTCTAGAGCAGTCTTTTTGCTTTCGGATGTATAGCCTGGTTCTGTGAAAGCATCATCATATGCCTATGTAGATATATGAATAATGATGGAGTCAGAGTCAAGTGTTTGCAAAACGACCTAGACTGGCACTCTGCAGCAACGGTTTTGGATTGTAACGTTGCCATTATTATCTTGCAGCTGACAATACACAACACGTAAGTCAAAACCGGTCATTGATTGTGAAATACAAGTATGCAATGCCTTACATTATGGAATACGAAGAATTAAATAGGCAGTGTCAGACGACGCTGCCAATCATATGCAAATAATGTGATAAACATTAGTCATCAGCAAAAAGTCACTCAGAAAACATGGGCATATAAGACCACTCATGCAAGATAATCCTTCTAATGTAGAGGTTATGTACTATGGGCATGTCATGAAAGCGGGTTTGTGTTCATCCTGAAGTCATTCTGGAAGTGTGAAAATCATCTAAACTTATTATGGGTCCAGAGTGATGCACAAGACATGCAGCATGAGTTCAAAATTGGATTTTCCTGTCATCATGAGTATGATCTGAGATTCTTACTCCAGGATAAGTCCTTACTGAACTTGACCATAACTTGAGGAACATATCCTGTGGTACTATTATCACAATATTCTAATGATGTGTTGTTCCTTACATTTCACTCTATTGATGTAACATGCCCATGCAGCTTTGCATGTTACTTACATTACATACAATTACATAAACTTAACATCTTGTAGTTCACCTATGTACAAGTCAAAATCTGATAATCAGTCTGATTCAGTGCTGTGTGAATAATGCAAGATTGTTCTAATTTTGGTAACTCTGTTACATTTTTTTGAATCTTCTGCTATTGGCTTTTTGCTCTAGACTCTCGGTGCTATACTTGGTGACCCATCGAACCTCATGCCATGTCAAATATGATCTCTATGACAGGCTCAGGTGACTGCACCAATGACTCAAGAGACAGGCCAACAGTGTAAGGGCAACCTCTGGAGGCTGTGGCTCAATCACACAGCTGACAAAGGGAGATCCAAAGTCTATTCAGTACTGTACAGTGTCTACAGGTATAATTACACACCTGACAAAGGGAGATCCAAAGAGAACAAGTCTAAGGAACTCCCTAGGCCAAATGCTACACTCTAAGGTTTTTGGAAATGTAGGACACAACTGTACAGTACAACAGAAAAGTCACATGACTTGTTGACAAGTTGACCAGTCATGTGCTGACCCAACAACAGAAATCCATCATAAATGGCCTTGATCTTTGGGCCTACAGCACATGACCCCATACAAATATAACCAAAAGATAGCCCTTGGTCAGAGGCACCTGTGACCCAAAGATGGGAGGTCTACATGAGTGGCAGGTTTGGAATAAAGGACACAATCCAGGAGTCTGATAAGAGGCAGTGTGGAAGGGGAAGCACTTGTCTGAATTATGGACAGAGAACCAGTGCAGCCTGAGGGCTGAAACTGGGACCAGGAGATAGGGAAATTAAAGAAGAATAAAGGAAAACCATAAGGAGGGAGAATGGGATGGAGGGAGAAAGGGACACTCCCTGACAAACAGCCTGTTCCACCTATGCAGGTGTCAGGGGATGTCCCACTTGTTTCCCCTTCTCCTTCTCCAGTTCTTATCAGATTTCCCCTGCTATAGTTTTCCTTCATTCTCCTGCCTTTTCCCTATCTATTGGTCCTAGTTTCAACCCTCAGGCTGCACCGGTTCTCTGTCAATAATTCAGACAAGTGTGGCCCCTTTGACACTGCCAACAGCTTATGTAACTGCTGACCAATTGCTGACACATCACTTTGGTCTTTTTTCTCTGTCATACTGTACAGTTGTTTCCCATGCTTCCAAAGCCTCTGAAGTGTCACACCTGGCTCAGGGATCCCCAGACTTGTTCTCTTTGGATTTCTCTTTGCCAGGTGAGTAGTTATCTCAGTAGACACTGTACAGTACTGAATAGACTTTGGATTTCCCTTTGCCAGCTGTGTGATTGAGCCACAGCCTCCAGAGGTCGCCCTTACAGCAGGAGACACTATCAGTGCCTGTGTATGTGCCCTCATCAAAATGAGTGGAAGACTTGGGCAAAATTGGACTCACTACAAGTGAGAGCTATGGTATGCCTGAAGAAATTGGTATCCAGAATGATGTCTATAGTAAATCCTGGTGTTAAAACAGTGCCTCAGCTGTCAACAATGACTGCTTCATTGCCAGCAATACAGGTGCCAATGACAAACCCAAGCAAATCCAAGCATGTTGCACTCCTGAAGGATCAGGAGGGTAATCTTACCCAATTCACTGATGTGGTGCAAAGCTGCACTCTCGCACACAGTACACTGTTGAAGGCAGCTCAGCCTGAACAGTCCACCAAATCTAGTGCCTTCAAGAATGGAGCAATCATCATTGCATATGATGCAATACCAGACTATCAGAGCCCAACCTCAGTGAGCATGCACTGCAGGTGCAACAACCTGCAAGATCTGCTTCAGTGCAACCAGTGTCCAGCACAAGTGCACTGAAAGTGGAAATGGTTTATCAGCCAAGAGGACAGCCATGAAGGTCCACAAGGTATGACAGACCTAGAAACCCATGTCAAATCTTCTGATGAGGAAGAAGAGAGCAGATCATTATTGACCTTAGCCATGCAACTTCAGCTAGTTGTTATATTGCTATCCCATGGTATCCAAACAATTCACATGTCAGCATCTGCAACTTTATGTAGTTGAACATTTACAGATGATGGCTAATAGAGGCCATACTATTACTGTGTCAGATTTGACAGAATATATGAAATTATTTGTATGGATCTTTGTGCTTGAGGTCATTGAGTACCTTACATGCAAGACTGCTTCTGGAACAGCATCCTCAATGGCTACACTTGCTGAATCTCTGGATTATGATGCTATTCTGTATCAAAGAGTTCCAGTGGTGGCTGAGACTATTGAAATGCTCAATATACCTTGCCAACCAAGTGAGTCTGAGCAGGACTTTTAACAATGCATCAATGCTGCTCACTGGCAGTGGAACACAGCTGGTGTGCCTATGTGGGCACTATCTGAAGTTGAAAGAGTGATAACTATGCAGGCTGAACCCAGACAAGCTATGAGGCCTGTTGAGGTTACTACACCTTACAGACAAGTAAGCATCAAGGAAGAGATCAGCAAGTCTCATATCCCAGAAAGAGCTGTGCACCAGCAGTATGCAGCAAGGCAACTTTGTCTTGTCAAAAAATAGAATGAGCACATTAATTATCAACACATATGCAATGAAGACTTGCAGCAAAATGCATTATTGTTGATTGATGACCAAGGAGTGGTGTTTGAAGGGCATGATAATGTAATGCCAATAGATAACATGAAGCAATAATCCACTGCTGGTACTCAATTGTGTTTCCTTGGGAAAAAAACAAAAGGAAACCTGTTATGCCATTTCCTATGTGGCAATTTCTGATGGAAAAAGTCTTTGAACAAAGGAAATTTGGCTTTTTCTATAGTAAAAAGCCAGCTAAGAAACAGATGACAGGCTTCTTTGACTCTTTTTACATTAGAAATTTTCTGGCCCCAGCAGTGAATTGCTGCTAGGACAGCTGAACTGGACAGAGATCCAGATGAAAGTGATGACAGTGATGGCCATTGTAATAATGACCACATTAATAGAGATCATTGAGGAAATGGTTACAACCCTGGTTAACAACTTGTAATGGAGCATCCTGTTACTATCTCATTAGACTACTGTATTTGATTATTTTAGTTATACTGTTATTATTGTAGCATCATAGGATGCTACCTATAAAACCTATTTACTCTAGTTACATAAGGCAGCACCTTACTTCATACTTTGTAGACAGAATCTATGACTGGTTTTGACTTACAAAGCATGAATGGTAAGCTGCACAACCTATAATGGAAACATCACATTTTTTTAAGTCAAATGAGTATTGACTCATTTGTGAAACAGAAGTTGAACTTCCTAAGTCAAATGAGTATTGACTCATTTGTGAAGCAGAAGCTGAACTTCTGAAAAGAAGTTCACTGCCACTGATTATGATCAGAGCATTAAAATTTTAACATTCACCTTCCTCAATGGGTACAATTATGACTATGGAAGGTCAGGTGTTTGGGCCTAGTTCCAAACCAGAGTTTGATGGAGTGCTCCACATGAGATGTCAGATCTTGCCACTGTAAGGGTGACCTCTGGAGGCTATGGCTCAATTACACAACTGGCAGAGGGTGATCCAAAGTATATTCAACATCTACAAGAAGTTCCAGAGTTCTAGCTACTCACCTGGCAGAGGGAGATTCAAACAGAAGAAGTCTAAGGATTCCCAATGCCAGTGTTCAGAAAATTGACTCTAGAGCTTCTGGAAAGACACCCAACACCAACCAATCAAAAAGCAGAAATCCATTGTAATTAGTCTTGATCTCCAGACTCCTGGCATGTGACCATGTACAAATACAACCAGAAGATAGCCCTAGGTTGAAAGTACTTGTGGCCCAAAGATGGGAGGCCTACAATGAGTGGAAGGCTTGGACTAAAAGAAACAATCCAAGGGTCTGGCCACAGTGGTCCTCTGACAGTCACTTCATCATGTGGTGAGAGAAAGTGGTGTGATGCAAGGGGGGCTGCCAGCAGCCACTCCCACTTGACTAGCAATAGCTGGTCATGCAGGTGTCACTATTGACAGCACTTGAGTGCCCTCTCCCTGGTTATATCCAAAGGTAGGACTGCTTTTGATCTCAAACCACCATCTGACCACCATGGAAACTTAAGTCTATGGGCTTAAGGGAACACAGAACAGACAGAAGCAAAGGATTGGAAGTAGAATTACCTGCTGTAATACTTGTTTACACTCTTTAAACTATCTATCTCAAACACAAGCACAAAATACCTTCACCCAGCAGAAATTCCACAACAAAAGGCAATAGTCAGATGACATTCAAGCAGTATATAGAGCCAACCAGAGTGACTACCAGAGGCAATGCAAGCAAGGAGACAACAACAAAAATGCTGACCACAGGGGACACAAGGGCATGGCTACTCAACAGTGGGACACTCATGGAGAAGGACCCAGTAGACATTGACATGCTCAGAGCAGCCTTGCTCCTATTGATGGCAAGGAAGGACATACCCTTCAAGGTCAAGGAGGGGGACTCAGAACATGAAGGACAAGGTGACAGAGGAAAGCTTTACAAGAAAAGGTAAGTGAACAACTTTGGACAAATATTGGTGGGCAGAGGTGGTGGAGAATGCCCAAGCACTGGGAAGGGGAGAGCCTGCATTCTAGGGATATGACTAGGACAAAGAGTTTGACATGTTAGTAGGCTCACTAGAGTTGTTAAGGGATATGGCATGACAGAAGTTTCCACCCCTGTTGCAATGAGTACAACACAAGAGGAAGAAGCAGGAGAGAGAGGGGAGAGGAGGGGACAACTCACCATTTGGCAGCTGAACATGAACCAGTCCTTAACAGCCCAGCATGCTGCCCTGAACTCAATAGGCAATGAAGTGGATGGAGTATGTATTCAAGAACTGTATTTCAACTTTAACAAAATGTTAAGAGCAACATGGAGGTGGATACCAGTGTATTCCAAACAACACAATAAAGCACATGCCAAGCAAACATGGGCCCTGACTCTGGTTAACAGACAAATGGCAACTAGCACCTGGAGAAGGCTGAATGTCAAAAGCATAGACATGGTAGGGATTGCAATCAAAGTGGATGGGCAGGTCATCAGGATATTCAATGTGTACAATGACTGTGAACACTCAAGAAGCACACAGGCATTGGATAACTACAGCTCAAAAAACTGTCCCAATGTTTTATACTTTTTGAAAAATGACATTGGCATGAAGGATTGGGACTATCTAAAATTCTGGTTCAATTATATAAAATACTTTGCATCTTAGTTTATGTAATTCAAATCAAAACTGATGGAGTAATGGCCATTTTAAAATATTCACTCATTGAGACAGTTTCTTGAGCATCTCTAATTTTAGTATTTAGTACTTTGTATGTCCTCTATTTGCCTTGTTAACTGATTGAATCATTCTAGGCATGCTTTCTATCAGTCTTTGGCATACCTCTGCTGGTATTTGATCCCACTCCTTTGCAACCCTCTCCCACAATTCATGCACACCATGAGGAGGTGTTTCATACTGCCTAAGCTGCTACTTAAAGTACTTCCAGAGGTGTTCAATAGAGTTAAGATCAGGGAATTGGGCTGGCCATAAGAGGACATCAAAGTTGTTGTCTTTAAACTACTTGTTAGCCCTCTCGGAGTTGTGTTTGGGGTCATTGTGCTGTTGAAAGTAGTGGGTACCCTCCTCCATCTCCAACTTTTCAAAGCTCTCCTTTGCTCTGTCATCTAAAATTTCACAGTACTGCTCTGCATTCTGCTCTGCATTTATGATCCCCACCACCTCAACCAGCTTTACTACCCCATTTCAACCCATACAGTGCCATACCATGAGATTATTCCCTCCTCCATGTTTCACAGTAGGTGTAATAGTTTGGTTTAAAATGCCTTCTCCTTGTAGCTTTCACACATACTGCTTTTCATCTGACCCAATCCTTTTAATCTTTGACTCATCTGTCCACAACACTCTTTTCCAGTCCTCCATAGTCCAGTTCTAATGCTCTTGAGCCCATTTAAGTCATAGTTGCCAATGTCTAGCTTTGAGCATAGGAACTTTCCTCTTTGTAGCAGACTGATACCCCTTCTCCTTTAGCACATTCCAGACAGTCTGAGGAGAGAAAAGGGTTGGAAATGATGTTGTTAATAAAATTGGTTTGAACAATAGCCTGTTTATCACATGGAGTAAGCTTAGCTGGATGGCCTCCAGGATGGTTTTCCTTGTTCACCTCCAACTCTCTACCAATTCTCCCAATAGCAGACTTCCCTAGACCAGTTTTAACCTCAATTTGATGCAGAGAATACCCTTGAACAAGGAGAGAAGCAACAGTAGAGCATTGTGCAGGAGAAGTAGCTTTCAATATAGTGGTTGAAGGTTAAGATGTGGTTCAAACCAACTTGAACTACTCCCAAATATAACCAAACATGGTCACATGACTCTGTTGATATTTCCACATGCAACTTACTCTTTATTTCTGACTAAAATAAGGATCAATCTGCAAAGTTGAAGATGCTCAAAAAAAACTGTCCCAATGAGTGAATATTTTAAATTGGCCATTACTCCATCAGTTTTGATTTAAATTACATAAATTAAAATGCATTTTGTAGCTATGATGCCATAGTATTTTACATGATTTAACCAGAATTTTAAATACTTCCAATCCTTCATGCCAATGTCATCCTTTCACAAAGTATAAATCATTGGGACAGCCTTTTGAGCTATTTTTTATGACTTCCCAATGTCAGCCAAATTGATCTCAAGCCTCACCATGCACTGGGAATGCTTACAGATGCAGAGGGTTTCTGCAGGAGTCACTACCACTGTGCTGTAGCCAAATACCAAGCCCTAGAGATTGAAGCTTGTCTGTACCAACACAAACTGCAAGCATATGGGCCACATAGCCAATGCCTGTTATTGGTTGGGGAGCAGTAGAGAGGGACAGTTCCCACAGAGCTTTAGGAACTGTGATGCAGCCTTGGCTACATTGGCAGTGGCAAAAACTGCAAAAGCAGACTCAGCAGTGATGACACCCATGGTGGTACTGATAAACATGTCAGCCTTGCATGTCTCATATGTACTTATAGCACACATTGACCTTATTCCTCAAACCTCTGGAGACTTTGATGCAAATGTCCTTTCCATGGAAGCATCAGGAGGTGTACCTACCTATGCAGACTCAAGCATGAGCAACCACTGCTTTGTGGATTGTGATTCCTTCTCCAAGTACAAGGCCTTGAGTGCACCTAAGGAAGACCAGTTGGTGCCAGTCAGAGGCCTGTTTTGGATTGTAGGCCAGGGTACTGTCAGGAGGGTTGTTAAGACTAGAGCAGGCACTTCAGAGCTTTTTTTTTGCTGGGCACTACACACACCTGACCTAGCAGCAAATCTGATCTTGGTGGGCAAATTTCATGAAGCTGGCTTCACAATCATATTTACAGGTGGTGATGTGCTCCTAAGCCACCTAGCTGCAATGCAGGGAAAACCAAAGAAAGCCTAAACACAAGCAACCAGATAGGGTAGCTAGCAATAGGAAGTAATAGAGGCAAGTTGGTAAATGTCCCAGAAAACAAGACCTAATGGACAAATGGGTGATGTAGGAGAAAAGTGAGAAATATCACTATTGCTAGCTTATTCACTAGATGATAATGCAGGGTAGCTAGCAGAAATTGCTAAGAAGAGGGGAAGGGAATAAGTTGGTAAAGGAGTAGACTAAGCAATTAGAAACAATGGAGTTGGTAGAAAAGTGAAAGTTGTTAAAGAAGAAAGGATAGGGATGTAAAACAAGTTGCCAAGTACTAGGGTGATAAGGAATATTGCTAAGGATGGTAAGGGCCTAGCAACAGGGTGAAAATGGGAGAAGGGTAGGTGAAATTAGTAGGAGTGAGAGAACAAACACAAACCAGTTGCTAGCCACAGTTGCTAGCATTGCTAAATCACAGCATACTAAAGAGTACCTGCAGTTGGTACCCATGCTAAATCAAATATGAGGTCATCAAGACTTGTTGCTAAGTTGTTAATAATGATGAGAGAGAGTAATAAGAAGAGAGGTGAAGCTTAAGAGCTGAAGAATACTAAGAGGAGGATGATATTCTGATGGATTGTCTGTTCTGTTGCTGTATGTACAGGCAGTATTTATACTGTTTGTAAGTATAGTATTCAGAAAGGAAAGATAGTTGCTGCCAGCAATGACATCTGCCAAAGTGTCTATAATACATACTGGATGTCAGTATGGTAACCAAGTGTATGTATGTGATGTCAAAAAGATGCATAATAGGTGTCAGTAAAAAAAAAAAGAGCATACCTAACATCAATATCTAAAGTGTAGATGACATTCAGGTATGTTTGTAAGCAAGACAAGAGAAATAATCAGTAAGGGGTCATATGGCCTTTAATATCTGTTTTGAGAAGAAGTATTGTTGTCACTAAGTAATGTTGCTAGTGTTTGTTGCTAAGGAAAGGTCTTGACCTTATTGTTCTAGATCCAAAGGCTAGACTCCACATGATGAGGCTCATGATCCAGCAGTCTTGTGGCCACTAAAATTCCATGCAATGGCTACAGCATTCCAGACCTTGGGATTAGACTACACATGATAATGTCATGTGACTCATGCATAATTGTGTTATGTCCACATCAGATGCTGCCCAAATAAGATAGTTGGAGATGTCAGTAATAGTGCTTAGCAATAAGTGGGTCTTATCAGTGGCAAAGCAATTTTTCAGGATGCAGGCAGATGTGACATCCTGGTTGGATGCCAAGAACAGGACATGTACTTGCTGACTGATTTTGGGGCAGACACTGAGGCTGAGGTTCAGGTCATGGCAGCATCCTCAATGTTGATGCCTATGAACATAGACTTGTGGCACAGACATTTTGGTCATGCCAGTGTTAGGAGCATCAGAAACCTGGAGGCAAAAGGACTGGTTGACAGCTCATTTATTGGAAACATGTAGCATGCCTGTATAATGCAGTTGTTGAGCCAGAATCTGCCCCTAACAAATGTGCTCACATAGATCTGTGGGGACCTGCATCTGTTGCATTGCTTGGCAGGGCATACTATATGATGCTCATGGTGAATGGAGGCACATTGCAGCTCACAGATTACTTCCTCTTCCAGAAGGACTCAGACTCTACTCTGGCAGCTTTTAGATTGTACCACGCAGAGTCTGAACATCATATGGATGGTAAGGGTTGATGTGGGGCATGAATAGTTGAACAGTGATTGGTCCACATACTGTGATATGAATGGCATCTACATGAATGTTATAGTACCCTATGCCCACACCCAAACCAGCCTCACCAAACACAGCTTTGCACAGTAGTGGAGGGTATTTAGTGGTTACTGGCAGAAAGTGGACTCCCCAAATTCCTCTGGGCTGAGGCAGCAGCATCATAGATCATCATGTGGAACCTGATCCCATTAGCAAGCCAATCAGACCATGTCCCTGAGTTCTGGACTGGAAAATGACAAAAGGTGGACTTCCTGTGTCCCTTTAGCTGTACAGCATTTGGAATGGTTCCTGAAGAGTTAGTATGGTCAAAACTTGACCCCAGATCTGTCAAGTATGTGTTGGTTGGGTACTGCAATAACAGTTCCTGCTTGTATGAACTGAGGTATGCAATCAATAGTGACATTGCAGGATGTAATTTTTGATGAGGGCTCTGGTCATCACTTGCTCAACACTGTAAATGATGATGACTACAATCTCCTTACTGAATCCATACCCATGTCAAATCCAACTGTACCAGGCATACTGACTGCCAGAAAACCCATTGCACTACATAATTCACAACACCAATTCTTCTTTACATGACTCTGGACTGACCAACTCAAACTCTGCAACACCAAACAAACCATCCATCTCAGCTACCCCTACACCACCTGCAAATGTCATGAACCCCCTCCTTCCTCCTAGGCAATCCAAACAAATTGCTCCCCATGCACATTGTCAGGTTTGGAGGTGTGCCAAACACTGGGGGCTTGGGAGGATAGTCAGTGGAGATCGATCTGAGCGAGTCCAGTGAGGTCCAGAGGAGTAGAGGATGAGCTGTGAAGAAGGGGGACAGGCTTGGCAGGGTTCAGGCACAAGTCCATATGTGAGTATTGTGGGTGCAGAGGAGGTGGAGGCTACATGAGTGATGGAGGTGGAGCCAGAATTTGATGGGGGATCAACAGAGATTGATAGAGTTTGGAGTTGAGCGTGTAGCAAGGTCTGGAGTTGGTTAAAGAGTGTCTGGGATTTGTAATCATAATTGTGGGGTTTGTAAAGGTGTTAGGGTTGAGACAGGTGGGAACACAATGGATGGATGGATCAAATGAGACAAGACAGAGTTGAGACAAGATTTAGATGAGAATGAGGATAGATTCAGGCAGAGATGTGAAATGGTAATGAAATGATAATGGAATAGGGACAATACAAGACTGGGAGACTGAGAGTAAGAAAACAAGGCATGGAACATGAAACACAAGAGAGAAATAATCAGACCATAGGTAACATTAAGCAATATCAAGACTAGAGTATGAAGAGCTACTCTATGTCTTATATACTGACTACTGGAGAACTCCAGGGGATGTTGGCTGTGGCAGCGGGGCTTGGCGGAGCTCGATAGAGTTGACAGGTGTCAGTTACAATTGGAGGGCAGGCCACATTGATATGTTGATGGGATCAATTGGTGATGTGGGCCATTCCAAGATCATTGTGATACTTCAAAGTAAGTCGGAGGAACCAGGGTGTCGAGTTGATGATGTGTAACAGGGTCCGGCATGGTGGGGAAATGGTCCCAGGGGCTCAGGAGATCCAGGGGAAGCGTTGCCAACTGTGGGGAAGATGTCAGAGTTGGCCAGGGGGCTGTCAGAGTTAGCTGAGGATGTGTCAGAGTTAGCCAGAGTAGGCGTGGAGCACTGTGGAAGTTTGGCAAGGCATCAGGGGAGGTTCTGAGGGGGCGGGGGGTCATTGGATGATGTGCAGGGGTCCAGGGAATGAGTCATGACATCACCCTCCCTTTTAGCATTGAGACCCTTAAGACATGGGGTGCAGTTGGGGATCGGCAGGGGCATGGGAGTCAAAGCCAAGTAATATTGATCAATTCACAGCGAATGATGGTGGCATGGGAGGCAAAGTCAAAGTGTGGTTGCTGCTTTGTCAGAGGGTTCTTCCCAATCAATTAAAAGACTTGAACATATCACAGGGTTCCCCCAAAAATTTCTTCCATATCCTCCTCCAATCACTCAGCTCCATGGTTTTCCAATGCGGATGAGGTGGTGGTGTACAATAGCAAGGGGGAGGAGTTTGAGCACCAGCATTAGGTTGGTGCCATGTACTAGGGTTGTAAGTAGTGTCTACTTGTTTTTTTGGGATAATTGACAGAGTTTTGCAGGGTGGGTCATGATGGTGTTAGGCTCTTCTGGAGGCTTTACTCGAGAGAGGGGCTCAGGATGGACTAGAGTTCATCCTGTGGAGTCAAGTTTGGTGGTGGGGGGCAAATAGGGAGTTCCACAGGCACAGCAAGTTCCACAGGTGGAGGTGATGGCAGAGGAGTTTGTGAGGGCATTGGCATGGGCTCAGGGCCCCCCAATGCTGGAGTGGTGTTTGAACCAGGCCCTAGTAGTTTTCAAGCCCTTTTGGTCATGTTTACTGATCATTTAATTGTAGTATACCCTTTGTGCTCAGCAGGGCGAGCTGTGCAAATTCAATGGGCCCTCTGCAGGCTCACAATGCAACACCTCTGTGTGCCTTCTGTGTCATGCAAGGCATGAGAAGTGCTCAATTTTGTTGGAGTGGTAGGTGGCATGCATTGCTGCAGAGCAGGGGTGGGATGAGGGTTGGGTGTGGGGGCAGCTGGGCGAGGCACAGAAGGCCAGAGTGTCGGGGGAGGGGAGTGTGGGGCAACCTGCAGGAAGGTGGGACCTCCACAGGATGGGCGGAGGGAGGGGGCACTGGCAGCAGTGGATAAGAGGAAGCAGAGGGCCTCCCCACTGTTGGAGGTGGGGCCTAGTAAGAGGCTGCAGGGACATGAGTCGATGGCGGGGCCTCCAGGGCCTCACTTTTACTCTCCTACCTCAGGCACACCATTGGAACAGGCTTCAAGTTCCCCAGAGCCCCTGTCTTCAATCACGGAGGTTTTCCTATGTTAGCAGGTGGAGGCTTTGACAACAGCATTGATAGTGCAAGAGGGGGAGCTCTGATGGGTATGGGAGGATCTGGACATGGCACAGAGGGAGAAGGGGGCACTGCAGTGGGAGCAGGACACTTTGGTGCAAGTGGTGATGGAGCGGGCATTGGAGGTGCGGAGTTTGCAGGAGCATTTGACACAGTGGGAGGTATGACCCACGGAGGTGGCAGAGGGGTGGCAGGTGGTGTTGGAGGGTGGTTTGTTGTAGGCAGAGCTGGAGGCAGTGGGGTGGAGGGAGGATTGGCTGGCCAGTGAGGCTGCCTCAGGCCATATGGGGGTCCTTCGTAAGTGTCTCCCCAGTTCTCTGTTTTGTTGCTAACAAATTGTCTTTGGTTAGGCTGGGTGCAGGAGCACCAAGTTCTCCTGGACAGTGCCTCTGTGGCACTGGTGTTAATCCAAGACAGGTTGATGCAGATGTCCATGGATTACCCTCTGGAGCTTCAGCAGGGGATGGCAAGGATGGGGAGGTTGCTGGCAGAGCATCGGCAGTGCAACACAGTGGCCCTGGGATTGTGGTGGGAGGTGGTGGTGGATGCGGGGGAGGCCTTGCTAGAGTTGGCAGAGGTTCTAGCAGTGGTGCAGGCCCAAATGGAGATTGATTTGGGGATCAGGGAGGAAGGGAGGGGGTTTCCTGAGGGGGGGAGGGGTTGAGGGAGCAGTCAGACTCCATCCTCTTGTTGCTCTGCGCTCTGTCGCCTACCCTCTTTTTGTTGTATTATATTGTTGTTAATGCAATTTTGGTCGATGCTTCTGGGCACATGTGGTGAGCTTTAGTGTGTGTGAGGGTAAGTAAAAACACACAGGGGTGCAGGTGGGAGTTGAATCCCTAGTAAGTCCAGAGGTGGGGGTTAAGCTCCTTGTTTGCCATCTGTGTTGGCTAGTCCTGGGGTCATTGTGGGACTTGGCAGAGTATTGTGGAAGGGAGTCCCAAGGCTCAACAGGGTGTTGGGAGTCCTCCTGCAGGGTTCTGTCACATTTTGGGGCATTGACAGCAGCATTGTTGGGCTTGACCCTTGGGGTTTTGGACCAAAGTTGTAGGGGCTGTCCTCTATCTGTGGCCGGGTTGAGCATTGTGAGGGTTAGGGGGGGTGGAGTGGAGACCCTTATACCAATGCAGCTGGTGGAGATGGTGGAGGTCTCTTTGGATGGTGGTGGGGGTGGCAGGGTGAAGTTTGTCCTTGGAGGTAGGGCCAGTCAGAGGCAGAAGTCCTTGGTGGCATAGAGGCATGGTCCCAGTGTGAGGTGGTTCTTGTAATAGTTCGTTAGGGGCCTGTCCCATGGGCCAGCTATGCTGTGAGTTGGATTAGTGTGGGTGCAGAGGTACTCCCTTAGGGTAGGTGTTGCCATCCTTTGGTTGTTGGTGTCCAGGCTTCATGTTTTAGTGGGTTTGCATGTGGTGGGGGTTTGTTGAGCTCTGGAGCATTGTATTTCATCAGAGGTGTACTGGGTTTGAGAAGCTAAACAGACATACCAGGAGGCACTTTGTGAAGCCCAGGACCAAGTGTGCATGCTTGCCAAAGGCCTACAATCTTGATTCCAAAGCACTCAGTTCAACACATTACTATGAAGAGATTATGCAAACTTCACATTTGCAGAAGAAGCACAAGACAAGTGGAGCCTGGAATGCTTATGTTAGTATGAAGACCCAACAGATGTGAGTAGCTTTACTTGTGAGCTCAGTTACTAGTATATTTACTTACCTATATACAGAACTTCCAGAGGGTGTTACTAAGAAGAAAGTCCATGACTTCATTGGTGACATTGCTGCTTGATGGAAGTCTCTCACAGATGAAGAGAAGATAGAGCTCACAAAGGACAAGGTTGTTGCATGAGACTTGTGAGATGCATGTTTCCCACAATGTGGCAATCTCAGCATTCCACAATTCATGCATTTCACTTGAGAATATAAACAAACAGGTGAGCCATGTTATGATGCAGTTACTATACTATTACTCACCTTGTGTAGCCATGTAGACATGCACAAACTGGCATTGAAATGTTGATGCTTGCTGTTTGGTCAAATAAAGAACATTATAATCCTCTGCATGTCTTGGCCACAGGTGAATGTGTCAAAACTTTTATTGAGCAAGAATGGAGGCTTGGTATGTGAGTAAGAGTGTATGTCAAAGGTAAGTAGTGTGTGCTCACCCTCAGTGGTCCCACAGTAAGTGATGGAACAGCTGAGGGTGGCAAAAATTGTAAATCATATTTATGGAGTTGAGGAAATAAAATTTATACCATTAACAAAATAAATGAAAAAGAAAAGGGAGCCTTGCAAGTTGCAACACAGCTCAATTAGGTAATGCCAGTCTGTAGGTAAATGAGGTTAACTTTTGATGGTGGTGAGGCATCTCTCTCAACACTCCCCCAGATGTCATGTTCACAAGTGGCTCTTCAGCCCCATCTTCCATATGAGATACTCATGCATGCTTCAGCCAAGCAATTTGTTGAAGATATTGGTGAGGTTTTCAGTTGACACCACAGGTAAGGTCTTGATGTTGCCCTCTGTGACTTGCTCATGGATGTAGTGTTGTCTAATGTGGATGTGCTTTGCCCATGCATGTCCCTTCATCCATTCAGCTAGTGCAATGGAAGAATGGTTGCCAGCATTGAGATAGACTGGGAGAGATTGTCCTAGATTGATCTCAGTCAGGGAATTATACATCCAAAGACCTTGTTGTGTACCTTGCATAAGTGCCATATATTCTGCCTCCATGGTGGAGAGTGCAACTGTGTGCTGTCTCTTTGAGCTTCAAGATACAACTTCCACAGACATCATGAATACATAGCTTCCAGTCAACCTCCTGGTGTCTAGGTCTCCCCTGTTATCTGTGTCAATGTACCCAATGGGTTTGAGTAAGTTCTCTGGATCCCATGAATAAGTGATGTGGTAATCAAGTGTCCCCTTTACATAGCCAAGAATGTGTAAGAGGGCATTCCAATGAGCTGGTCCTGGATTAGATTGGAAACAAGTGAGTACACCCATGGTGAAAGATAGATCTAGTCTCATAGCAACCTATGCCCACATCAGTGATCCAAGTAGCTTACAGTATGGTTTGTTGATCATGAACTTTTTATCAGACTCTGTCTGTGGGCACATGGCCTCAGTAAGTTGGATGCTGGGCAGAAGGGGTGTGTGATGGGCATTACATTCTCTCATTCCAAAACAATCAAGTAAGCATGTGAGGTAGGCCCATTGGGATAGGGATATTGCTCCTATGTTGGGGTTGTGAGTGATCACCATACCTACTATAAACAATGGGTCCCACATGTCCTTAATCTCATACACCTCCCCTAGTTCCCTTTCCACTAGCTCCACACCCTCTTTTGTTGACAAAAGGCCAAAGGTGTCATCTATGAAAGTGTTGGTTATAGTGTGTTTGCCATTTCTGATCTGGCTGCATACACAATGTCTGCCTGAGAGGTCATGTAACCAAGTTTCTGGTAAGCATTGTCAAGAGTGTACCACCAGTCTTGAGTGCTCTGCATCATGACATAAATGGTTTTCAGCAAGTGACAGACCTTACCCTCTCCCTCCTGAAAACCAGGGAGCGTGTGCATGTATACCATATGCTCAGGTACACTATTCAAATATGTCAAGACAAAATCAACCTGCCATATGTGTAGGTTGAGCTACACCATCACTGCTGCCAAGATCCTGAGTGATTGAAGCCAAACAACTGCTGCATACATCTCCTTGAAATCCTCCCCAGCAACCTGCAAGTAGCCCTTCACCACCAAACATGCTTTATGCCAGACCACATTTCCCTCAGCATCATACTTGTTGGCATAGACCCACCTACACCCAATGACTTTCTTCCTGGCCAGTACATTTTTCCATGGAACCAATTCTAATACACCCCTCTGTTTCAAGACCTCCAGCTCCTGTTCCATAGCCAGCACCCATAGGTCTAGCCATTGCATAGCCTCTCCATAGTGTGCTGGGACATATTTGTTGTCAGATTTGTCAGGGGTGCCAACATTTGCCAGGAAGGCAAAGGTTTCAGCATCCTCTACAAGGAATGAGCTTGGGACTTGGGGTTCATCCTGGCCATGTGTGTCACAACCTGTTCCCTGGACCCCCACACATTGTCCAATGACCCCCCGCCCCTCCAGAACCTCCCCTGATGCCTTGCTGAACTTCCACAGTGCTCCGCACCTACTCCGGCTAACTCCGATGCATCCTGGGCTAACTCTGACAGCCCCCTGGCCAACTCTGATGTCTTCTCTGCAGTCGGCGACGCTTCCCCTGGATCTCCTGAGCCTCTGGGACCATTTCCCCACCATGCCGGACCCCATTACACATCATCAACTCAACACCCTGGTTTGTCCGACTTACTTTGAAGTATCACAACAACCTCAGAACAGCCCACATCACCAATTGATCCCATCAACATATCAATGTGGCCTGCCCTCCAATTGTAACTGACACCTGTCAACTCTATCGAGCTCCGCCAAGCCCCGCTGCCACAGCCAACATCCCCTGGAGTTCTCCAGTAGTCAGTATATAAGACATAGAGTAGCTCTTCATACTCTAGTCTTGATATTGCTTAATGTTACCTATGGTCTGATTATTTCTCTCTTGTGTTTCATGTTCCATGCCTTGTTTTCTTACTCTCAGTCTCCCAGTCTTGTATCATCCCTATTCCATTATTGTTTTGTTACCATTTCACATCTCTGCCTGAATCTATCCTCATTCTCATCTAAATCTTGTCTCAACTCTGTCTTGTCTCATTTGATCCATCCATCCATTGTGTTCCCACCTGTCTCAACCCTAACACCTTCACAAACCCCACAATTATGATTACAAATCCCAGACACTCTTTAACCAACTCTGGACCTTGCTACATGCTCAACTCCGAACTCTATCAACCTCCATTGATCCCCCATCAAATTCCAGCTCTGCCTCCATCACTCATGTAGCCTCCGCCTCCTCTGCACCTGCAATACTCACATACAGACTTGTGCCTGAACCCTGCCAAGCCTGTCCCCCTTCTTCACAGCTCATCCCCTACTCCTCTGGACCTTCCTGGACTCACTCGGATCAATCTCCACCAACTCTCCTCACAAGCCCCCAGTGTTTGGCACACCTCCAAATGCCCAGTTGTTAGTGCAGGGAATCATGTCCACCTAGTAAGGACTTGCCCAGTGCAGCTGAGCCCCCATGGTCAGCAGAACCTGACATAATATCAAGACTCTACCTTACCCCATTTGTGATGTCCATGCCAGCTCCACACACATGTTTGCCAAACACTTCCAATGTCTATGGTTGACCTGTGCCTGGAAACCCTTATGATTCATATGGCCCTGCCCAATTTGCCAAGGCACATTGAGTCATGGACCTGACACCAAACATCCCTTCCACTCCAGTTACACCCATACAATGGCTCTCTTCACGGACACCCTCCCCATCCATGCCCAACCCTACACCACTTCCACAGACCACCTCCCACCCTTCCCCCACCCTCTCTGCCAGCTCTGCTCCCCTGCAAAGGTCAACCCCGATGTCACCAAAAGCAGCACACTAAACCCCAGTGATAATTTGACCCAATGATTGACAAACTTCTCTGGCACCGCACTCCCCCCCCCCCTCAACTACAATAACACAAACCCACCACAAAAAATCACCTGTTGCATGAAGAAGATTGCCAACCCTGCCAGAACAACAGCGAGACCACTGAGAACATGCTTTCCTGAAGCCTGCCTTTGGGTCCACCAACCCACAGGCAACTCTGCAAGCTGTCAGGATGAACCCAGCAAGTCCCCAACAGCATTGTAACCCAATAACAGGACCCTGCTACTGCACCAGCAGACCATCTGACACTCACCTGCACCCACCCCCAAGAAATTCCACCCTCCCACACTAGCTCCACCATCATCAGAATCAAGCTCAAGCCAGTAATCCCACTGACAACAGAGCAAGATCTGGAGACCAACGCTATACCCAACCCCAGAAACCACCTCCAGGGTCAGTTAGGACCCCTTGGTCAACTCAGCCATTACCTTCGCCCAACAATTGGAAGGACCCTGACACCTCCAATAACTCCAGAACAAGACCGAGGAATTCCCAAGCCCCAAGGTAGCCAAGAAAGGAAGGAACTCACACCTCTGCCCGCCAACTTGAGAATGCACTCCAAAAGCACCCCCTTGACCTTCACAAAGCCACCCAGATGAATCATGATGCCCCAACTCACAATAAGGGACTACTCTGGGCACCTCCGCAACTACTCTGGAACCCTCACCCACTATGTTGACAACTTCTCCCATTCAATCTGGAACTTCCAACATTAAAAACACTTGATGGCAACCCCCTCTGCACACTGCCATCAGACAAGAACTCTGCCACCAAACTACACCACCTCCAGCAAAAGAAACCCCAGCATTGGAGTTGCCTTGCCAGAACAAACTATAGGGAAAAGAGGATCCCATGTGAAGTAGTTCCCCGGAATACTCTGAACTCACTGACATGGTTCACATAAGGGAGGGGGAAGCCCCACCATCATCCCCAAAACCATTGATTAACTCTCTTGAAGCTCCAAAAACCCCCCAACAATAAAGAACATATGCTCTGACGTCCCTGGAGGGCTTGCCTGCTAAGCGACTCAAGTGAGCTTGATGGTTCAAATAATGCCATGCCAGGTCAAGGCTGCCCTGACCAACCCCTCTGAGCCACTCCAAAGCCCCCCATGCAACTCTGGACTCTGGCAATACAACTCCAGGGCCCCTGCCCCAACTCTGACATCCAACCCAGTGGAACTACAACACCAACCAAAATGACAATGCCCTGCAGCACCCACCCCACAATCACAAATCACTGGATAACAACTCTACAAAACCCCGCCTGTACACTGGGAGATGTCTATCAAACTGGGACCACACCACTGGAGCACCCAGAAACAAACCCCATACGAAGTAGTTTCTCCAGAGTGCCCTAAAATTGCTGATGCCTCCCATAAGAAGTGATTAGTTTTTCCCCCTGTTGCTACTCATCCTAAATCAACATCGGAAGGAGGCTGCAACCCCCCAATGACTTGAAGAAAGTGCCACCCCATTGGCAAGGGCATCACACACTGCAACCTGCCCATGGGGCCCCAGACCTGCCACCATACCACTCCCCTCTCCTGACAAAACACTTCCCCAACAAGAGAATAAACTCCAGGACCCCCCAAGTAGTTTTCCCCCAAATTCCACAACACCCCTGGCAAAATCTAACCATGCCAATGGAGATCGATCCAGACACCCAGAATGATGAGGCCTCCTCCAACTCCGCCCTGATGATCAAGGAACCACTGATGCCTTTTAAAAAAGTGACACCTTTCCCCAATCAGAAACTTAGTTGACTGCCCCATAGTGCCAAGACCTACCCCACCCCATTCATAGTGACCTCTGGACCGCTCCAGAGCACAAATGTAAGAAATAACACCCTGAACCTGTGCAGACCAATCCCACTCTGTCCCACCAAAACCAAGAGAGCTCCACTAGTGAAGTCAACACTTCACTGACCCCCACCACCTCCACTGCCAGCTCTGCCCTGGGAAAGGACAAAAACCACCAACTGAGGCCCTGAGCTCACCCCGAACTAACCCCACCCCAACCTGCTGAGTGTAAAAGAGCTCTGCCAGCGAGGCCAACACTCCACCAACCCTCACACCACCCTGTTACTGGCTCCGCCCTGGGAAGAGACAAAAGACCACCAACCCCTGCACCGCCTTCATACCACTGGCCCCATGCACTCTGCCAACAAACCAGTAACCCTTAGGCCCTCAATATGGTCCCCCGACACAGCTCCACCAAAAGAACCACCTACTCTAAGAGAAATAACCCATGGGACAACAGCCCCCAAACTCCTCCTCACCCTGGAGCACCTCTGCTAGGATGAGACAGTCACCAACCAAATCCTGCGCTGCCTCTGCCAAAAAGAGGCCTCCACCAATTCAACCCAGGCAGCACCTCAAGTTCTAGAGAATGACAGAACTACGTAAGACTTCTCTAACTGTCTCTGGACTTACTCTTGGCCAGGAACAGAGAGCAAGGTTGCATAAATGGCCTAGAACTCACAAACCTCAACTCCGGACTAAAAGAAACTCGTTGAGACTGGCCAACCTGAACCCTGCCCCCTCATCACCAACACTCCGGAGCACACCAAAACACCACCTGAGCACACCCATCCCTGAACACAATACTCTGGAGCACAACCTCAACCAGAGCCAATACTCCAGAGCACAGCAAGGCCTAATGCTCCTGTCTCATTTAAGCCTTCTGTTCAGCAGATAATCTATATATAACATGCTGAGATTGCATGTGCCGTGGCTTGCAAAGGAGATTTGTTCTGATTTTGCAACATTTCCTCTTGATTTTACTTGTTATATTTAGCTCTTATGCTCATTTCGACCCAAATGCCACCACCTCACATTGAAGAATTTTGATTGTGCTAACTGCCTGTTCACTGCATTTCATGCACACTCAGACAACACACATTGACATCTTGGTAAGGCTTACGACCGGAGGGTGTGTCAAATCATCATCTGACATGCTGTTCCAAACCAAACAACAAACAAACATGTTTTCAATCCTCATTCTAAATGCATTGGAAGTTTGCTTTCCTTTTGGCTTTTCCACTGATTTTTTACATGTTTTTTTTCTTTTCTTTTTTTTTGTTCTATACAATGCTATTCCATTAACCTATTTCATTTCAGTGTGGCTTTGGCACTGACGTGTGGGGCTTGGCTGCCAGCAAAATTTCTTTGCTATCATAGCATCTTGGATCCTTTTACCCAATTAGTGTATGAAAAATGTTTTTATTAAGAAGTCTAATGTACTTTTTGTGTATACAATCATTATCCTGCTCTTGTCCTCACTAAGTATCAGTGACCTGTCATATGTAGACCTCAGACCTGCTGTGCACTGCAACGGCCCATCCTCAACAGTCCATCGATTCTATGTACCCATTTGTGCACTTTGTCAAAGCGGTTCATTGACATGACAATGTTTCAATTAGAGTTCTATGAATATGCATGTTCAGTCTAAGGTTAGAGCATCTATTGATCTGCTAGGCAGTTATTCCTTTACATGTACACTACCTGCATGTCAATATACTACACATCAATCTCTGACTGCTGTTGCTATTCATGTGAGCTGCCATGCCAGTGTTGCCATACATGGTACATACCTAGCAGGCAGCACCATACATGCCCAATAGCTGCCATGGGAGACATATTTGGCTTGACATGGTACAGCCTTCTTTGTAGATTATGTCCACGCGCGTCGGATGTCGTGTTGTAAGCAGTATGCTTACAACATACTCAGTTTTGACCCCCAGTATCTATTGTTGACTACACGGACAAGAGCTCAAACACTGAATTAAAGATAGGTTATGCTGAGTATTCAATACAAGCATCTAATCGGTTGGACTTGGAACATCCAACAACATTCCCTGTTCTGCCAATCTCTTGAACCCCTCCACGTCAAGTTCATGACAATCCCAGCGATGTATATAAAGGTCACGAAGTACTGCAAGGTCACTTGTCTTAACCACACGAGATTGTGCCATTCCAATGAGCGAGCCCGGAAGGTTCTTGCAACGACCAAGGGTCAGCCGCTCAAGTCGTGGCAGAACCGCAGTGCGTTCTCCAACACGGGTAAGGAGGGAAAATAACTTGTCAGTCATCGGAGGATCAATTTGGAGGCTAGTAATGGACGACATCGATGGCGACTCCAATATTGCTACAAGTACTTTCTCGCTGATGGGTGCTCCCGAAATGTTGTAAAAGTACTTTTCCAGCTGACAACCAGATCTATTCAAGAACTCCAAAAATTCCGTAGGATCGGGTTCTGACTTCCAGGCCCAGTTTTGCTTAATGGATAGCGATGTCAGCGCTGGCAGAGTGAGCTTCTGGAACATCGTATCGGCAGATTCTTCCGTGGTGAGATGTAGCTTCTGGAGGAAAGGGAGAGTGATGGGCAAATCTGGAACGTTAGGCTTGTGCGTAAGCGGAAGCCCTGTCGCTTGCTTAAGCATCCAGTTGAGGTGTTCGTGATGACATACAGCGTATGGATCCACAAAACGGAGAGTCGTGAGGTTTGGGCATTCACGAAGGGCTTTGAAAAGGTTCTTGATCGTCATTGATAAGTCCGCGGTGGTAAGACGAGACCATGGCAAGATCAGAAGACTCGGAGTAGCCTCCAGGTAATCAATCTCCCATTTCCCGGATGTGAATCTTGGAGAGGAATACATGGTTTTCCATACTTTCTCCAGTTGCGGAAGCCCGTCTCGCGGGGGGCACGGCAAGGTAACGGCGTCTCGACTCTCGATCGAAGCGGATTCCAAGATAGGGAGGCGGCCTTCGGGCATGTTAATCAGGACATGCGAGAGTTGACGCGAGAAACGAAAGTCGACCGATTTCCAACGATGAGAGTGTTCAAGAAGAAGGCTCACAACCTCGGTCGTCAAAGGATTGTACGCAGGCTGGTAAGGGTCTCCATACGTAGGGTGGTGAGGGCCTCTTTGCTTTGCTAGTAACCCGTCCAATGATTCAAAAAATGTGAAAGTGAGAGGGAGATCGCTTGATCGTTCAAGCCATGCCTTGAGAATGGGTATAATCTGCTGCTTTCGAGAGCAGTAAATGGAGAATTGGCTCCATAGTAACGGTGTCGATAAGGCGATTGCTCTCCATAGCATGCATACTTGAGCAAGTACCATTGGGTCAGATGATCCACCAGGAGATATTGATATCTTGGGGAATCTTCGAAAGACCGGTGGGCCTTTCGTTCCCAAATCATACGCGTTGTTCTCAAGGCTGCAAAAGAAAATGTGGGTGAGGACCTCAGGCGGAAGACGATTAATGGGTGCAATAAATGCTTGTTCAAGAGGAGTCGCGAGGTTGAAGAGAAATAACTTGGCTCCGTTTAGAGGATTAAAACTAGCGATTGCAGATAATAGCGTCTCAAGTATTGCACGGTATCGGGTCTCCTGCGAAAATGATCGATAAGATAGAAGTATTTGAGGAGAAACGAAATTCGTACGATTTCCGAAGTCATCTTAGGGTGTAGCTCTGTTCAGTCTGTTGGAATGAACTTTCTTCGTATATAAAGACTTACATCTCGAATAAATGCATTTGGAACAAAGGACATTATCATCGGAAAAAGAACTGTTTCGGACTTGGAAAAAAAGAAAGGAAACCGAACCCCTGATCAACGACGGTCGCCAAGCCACAAGCTAGACAAACGAATCTCGTACCCATAACGTCCAGGTGAACGGTCTTGTATTTGTGAAAGCTACTAGGATAAAACGGATCGTATATCGGCTTTTGCCACAGTCACGTGGCTCAATGTTGATGCAATGGAGCGCCGAAGCAAGTCTTCTCCAGTGACTTCATTGTAATAAACTCAAGAATCAACAGATTTCACTCGAGTTCGTACTCTTCCATAAATAAATCTCAAATGAGTAGGTGGGGATCGGTTGCAGAAAATTATCGGCTGGAGATTGAACGAGGATATGTCACTTCTCGGCAACCTTCCTCAATCCACATCTTTCATGAAAGCATAATGCGTGACACGGGCAATACGTTACCTGTCTCTCACCCTAAGCTCTAACTACACCCTAACCAAAGCCCTGACCGATGGCTTCAACCAAAAACCCTAACTAATTACCCTAGCCAAAACCCCTGCCCAATCCCCTCTAGACGGTTTTCTTCCTAAATGTCATATGGGCAAAGTGTGACACATAATGTCGCACTTTGCCAATATGTGTCGCCAATTCCGCCAATTGACATCGATGTGGTGTGTCGGATCTGGTTGGTCTCGAGATTGGGCTGTTGAAACATGAAGAGCAAGAAGATATGTACGAAGGCCCTCAGAGATTTCTCAATCTACAGTTTATATGTACAAAACTATGTACATATCAATCAACTTGAATGAAACTAGATGGTGTGGTACCACCGTGGCACCCCGTACTACTCCGACTTGAAACATAAAACAACAGCACCGAAATCACTTGAGGCTCCTCATGTACCGTTGCGTCAATTAGACTGCAGGACTGGCTTCTTCCCAAACGCATATTCATAGATCGCCTCCAACAATGTCCGCTGCTTCTCCGTCAAGTCGTAGCTTAGAACAGCGACACCAAGCTCCTCCTCAGACGCCTCGTGTGCCGCCACGTTGCCCGCATCTCGGATCGAGTTGGAACGGAAAATCATCTTGAGGGCGTCATCATGGAGCTTGGCCATGGGATCGTTGGTGGCTTTAGCTTTGATGTTTTTTTTAACAACTTCGAGGAGATCGGCTGGTTTTGAATAGTCGGATTGGTTGAGCGAGAGCTCTTGAAGCAGTTTTTCACGCGCTTTGTCGAGGGTGATACGTCGATTCAGAGGATGAATGGTCTGTTTTCATGATGAATGAGAAGAACAAGTTCAATTGCCTACTAGACCGCACCTTTTCCAGTTGTTCTATTCTGTCCCTCTGGGCACGAGTTTCCTCCCTCAAATCACAATTCTCCTGTTAAATAGATGACATGTAAACGAGATCGGATCCAATAAAGCATGCTGGAACACACTTTTTCCAAGGTTTCCACCTTATTCGACAAAGCGGAATTGTCATCTTTCAAGGTACTGATCTCATCCTTCAAATGTTGATTTTCCTGTCGAACGACACAGCAATAGAACAAGTAAATTAAGTTGAGCCAATGGAAGAATGATGTAACGCACATCTTCCAAATTTTGTACCTTGCGTAGCAAATGACAATTTGCCTGTGAAAAATATTGTGAATGAAATCAAGCCGAGGAAGTACGTTGGAACACACGTTTTCCAAACTTTCTACCTTCCTTAACAAAACACAATTATCGCTTTTTACAGAACGAATTTCCGCTTTCAGAGAATGAAATTCAGCTCTCCAATCTGAGAACAATTGGATGTCTGCAAAAATATCAGCTACAATATAATTCCTAGGTTTGATTACAGAAGAATTTGTGGGTTGCTTGATCGATGGCTCTCCGACTTTGCCTTGAGCTACAGCATCTGTCAGTCAATGATGTCAGAAACATGAGAATAAACATGCAAGCCACATAAATACCATTCTTCTTCGATTTCTTCCTGGAAGATTTGCTGGGCGGAGGCAGGGATGGCATGTCGAGCTCCTCAGACAGAACAAGGTTGTGCTGCCTCAATTTGATGATCTCAATTCGCATATTATTAATGTGAGAATCATAGGTATCAGCGTTCAGATGGTACAAGAAGGTGATTGAGTTGGGCTCGTCCGGTAGCCTGACGTCACCCAAGGTAGTCGAGTTCGAACCTGCGCCACGCAAGGACTTAGATTGAGTAAACGTTGGATTATCTGTCCCTGAGTTGACACAAAGAGATATATCCTCGACTCGAGGCGCCTCCGTAAAAATATTGCAGTATTCAGTGTGAAGGTTGGCGAAACACTCCAGAGCTGCTTTCTTCACTAGTGTTTTTATAGGAAAACTATTTGAGCATGTGAAAATAGGGATGGCCAGGACTCCGGACACCTGTACCTCAGCATCTGCGTCCGGAGTGATTGTAATTGTCGAAATGGCCATGAAAAGAATAGTATTACAATCAACGGCAATTGTTCGCATCTTATGAGAAACTAGAATGCGTTTGTACCTCAATTCATTGTTCCTTCCAGCCCAGTTCATCCATTCTTTACACGGAGGGACAATAGCCAGCGGACCTGCCTGACAACCATGTATACAAGCATCTAAAGGTGATTTTATTCTGGATTCGGCCTGAACAGAAACCATTATAATTCACGCTTTATCCTTATTGTGAGTGGTTGGTTGCGAGTCTGCAACGTTTGGCATGCAGAGGTAGAAAGAGTGCGGCGAGTCATGAGAAGCCCGGATATAGATCCCCTATTCCGATGGTCGGATACCATTATAGTTCATGCCTTATCCTTATTGCGAGTTGTTTGTGAGTCTGCGCTGTTTGGCATGCAGGGACAGAAAGAGTGAATCAGAATCCCATAGTGTGGCGAGCTCCATGAAACCCGGATATCGATACCTGGTTCCGATGGATAGACACCATTATAACAATACATGCCTGACTGTTATTGTGAGTGGTTGAGTCTACACGATTTGACATGCAAGGGTGGAAAGATTGAGGTTGAAAAGTGAGAGTGTGGCGAGCCACGTGAAGTTCCAAACACAGAGACTCAAGTGAGAGAACAAAATATTGCATTAAACAACAACACATTATACTATCCGACCTGCCTGGATCGAACAGGCGACATTGAGATATAACAAGTATCCATTACAGTCTCACGCTCTACCAACTGAGCTAAGGTCGGCTTATACATTCTAATACGCAACGGTAACATGTCGAGCTCCTAATTGAATCACAAACTATGTGAATTAATGATTAACGAACCCCTCACAGCCCCTCAAACGCAGCATCAACCACGGCCTTCTGTTGGATACTATACAGCTTCCCAATCCCAGGCGCAGGCAGCGCGCTCTCCCTCCTCCCACAATACCCCAGCACACCCCGATACCCAATCTCCTCGAACACAGGTTGAATCCTACACATCACATGCGTATACGCACCCTGATTCCTCGGCTCCTCCTGCAGGTACACAATCTCCTCAGCCCGTGTGTACCGTCTCAGCGTGTCCGCAAGTTGCTTGAACGGGAACGGCGAGAGTTCTTCGAGGCGGATGAACGCGACGACGTCGTTGAGGTCGAGGATCTCGCGGTGCTTAATGAGGTCGTAGTAGATTTTGCCGGAGAGGAGTACGACGCGCTTGACTTGGCTTGGGTCTGCGATTGGATCGTCGAGGACGGGCTGGAAGCGTGTTCCTTCGCTGAGGTCGGATAAAGAGGAGGATGCAGCCTAGTGAAGACCGTCAGAGAATCCAAAAGTATATGTAAGGATGATGACGCACGGATAACCGGAGTAGTGCTTTTGGTCCGGCAACAATGAGAGGCTTGCGGAAATTGCGCTTAATCTGTCTCCTCAGAAGATGGAAGTACTGCGCTGGCGTTGTAGGAAAGACTACATGGATATTGACGTTGGCAGGTTTATCGTCCGTAGTGGGAACGTAGGGGTCATCAGATAGCTAGTGCGGGGAGGCATAAGATATGTCGGGTTCATATAACATACTACGGCGTACCTGTAACATGCGTTCAATACGAGAAGAAGAATGTTCCGGTCCAGCACCATCAAGTCCGTGTGGAAGGAGCATCACAATACCACTTTGTTTAAGCCATTTCGCTATGAAGAGATAAAAGATCAGATCAACCAGCCTTTCCAAGTTTATAAAGATAACAACCCCACCTTCAGCAGAAACCACATATGTATCAATAATAACCTTCATTATGATGAACCAACCATCAACACATCATACACCGAGAGTTCAACCCTACCACCGACCTGAGCACCATTGAAAAAGTCGCCGAACTAGCCGCGCAAAAGGGCAGTCAGCACGGGTCAATCACGAAGACGTGATCGCGCTCATACGCACCTGAGCTTCCCAAATCGGCAAAAGGTTCGGCCGTTCCCAGCTCGCTCCATACTCAAACTGGCCAGACACCATGCACCATAAGCACTTCTATCGTCAGACAGCCTGGAAACACACGCACTCCAAGAACAGCCATCTCGCTCAAGGAACCTACATTACCATCCATCAACACCTCAAAAATCCAGAAAAAGAAAAGAAAACAACACACTATTCGCCAACTCCAACTTCGCCTCTGTCGCAAGTGCCTCATTGAGCGGCACCGTCACACCCTCCGTGCGCTGATCGACCAGCATCGCGTGCCGTTGGCTGAACGTCCCCCTACCCACATCCTGTCCGGAGATCCGCACGTCGCATCCTTCGTGCATGAGCGAGCCGAAAGCCAAGGCCTCCACGATGTGAATGGCGAAAACGTGAGTACATCGGACGTTGAAACGAAATGAAACGCACCTCAGCCGTAGCCCAATCAATCCCACTCCCACTCTCTAAACTCCTAACCCGATTCCTAATATGCCTCTCCAATTTCGAATGGACCTCCTACATACGTCATCAGTTCCCGGTTCATTTCCCTACCCCCTTTCCAATCAAAATAAGAACAGAACACTCACAAACCCCTCGGGGACATGAACACTCGCCGTCCCGACTCTCCTCAACATCTCCTCTCCAACCCCCGTCTCCGGCTCGCTCAGGGCCCGCTCACTACCAGGCCACACCATCCCCGCCCACCGGTCTTGGAGAAGGGCTGACGCATCAGGTTTGTACGTCGGCACGAGCGCGAGCTGTGCTTCGAGGTGCGCTTTGTGTATACCGCGTATGGTGTGAATGGTTTCGTCGTTGAGGATGTCTTCAGTCTGGTGGTTTTGAGTTTTGTGAGTAGGTTGGCAGAGTGAGGAGGGGGGACAGACCTTGAGTTTCTCTTCATAGAGCTGAGGAACGGAACGACGCTTACTGATCTGTGAGTACATGAGTGGTTGGGTGATACTCGGAAGATCGAGCTCGTTGTGTCTATCCCAAATTTGTCAGTACATGTAACACGACAGATAACCACGTACGTACCCCCTGTTAATCGAGAATGATTCAAGAGCGTTCAAAGGGATACGAGGACTGAAAAAAAACTCACCATCGTCGATAAACAAGCAAATCAACGATAATGTCCTTCGCAAGTTCTTCAGGATCCCATTCTACACAAAACATAAAACTCACTCACTTTACGGAAATACTTTCTATACCGGAACGCAATATCCATCGCGCGCACGACATCTAGTTTACCCCGTGGCATGAGTATCAACCCCAAGGCATAGATGCAGAGACAGAGAGAGAAGGAACGTGCCTTCGGGATAATCCCCATTAACATGCAACACAGGGGTGTTAATCATCTTTCCAATATCAGAACAGTAGAGTGAGGAGCGCGCGCCAGATGCGGGAGTCGTGTATCCAATGCTGTGCAAGAATTAGATGGAAGATTTTTTTACGTGGTTGGGCTCAGAGCATACTTATTGCTACCAAGAATCCATCAACAAATCGTCATGAACATGGATGTAGAACGTACTCGACAACCAGATGCACCGTGCCCCCACTTGTAAAATGCGGTAAATTACCTACAATCACGAGCAGCCCCCCGCTCAGCCAATCTCATCAACAACATAAAATGATCATCGACACTTACTCAGCCCCAGACCCTCCATAACCACGCCCTGGCCCGTAAAACTCGCGTCGCCATGGATCTGCACGCACATGACTCTATCGCCCAGCTCGCAGTCTGCAGGCGAAGTCTTGAGGAGTGCGTACTGCTTTGCGCGAGTTTTACCTAGCGCGACTGGGTTGACGGCCTCTATTTGTGGGTTCACATAAGCTACGACGATCGCATGAATGAGAGAAGAGAGAGGACACACCGAGATGTGACGGATTGGGCAAAAGAGACACCTTGACCGGATTCGGAGCTCCATAGTCTAATTTCGGAGACGCGACGAGATGGGACAGGACGTCGCCTTGTGCGGCGGAGAGGCCGACGAGATCGGGGAGTTCAGAGGAGCCTTTGATTTTGCTGAAGAGGGCGACTGGGGGGAGGTGAAGGAGATCGGTGAGGAGGTTGAGGCGGCCGCGGTGGGGCATTCCTGTTGATGATGAAGAGATCAAACACATGGTATCTGTAGAAGTGAGGGAAGGTGTATGTACCGAGGATGACGTGTTGGATCCCACCGTGCGAGGCAGACGAGAAAAGCGAGTCGAGCGCTGGGAGCATCGATTCGCCGCCTTCTAGGCCGTACTGTACAAGAAAACTTGGTTGCAGCCAGCAGCAGATGTGCGTGGATGAGTGAGACGTACACGTTTGAGATTTGGAAATTTGAGCTGGAGAAAGTTGTCGAGGACTTCACTGCGCGCGAGGAGTTCGTGGATGCGTCGTTTGGCTTCATAGTCAATGATCGTGATGGGTGCTTCTTCGGTAGATGGCAGGGACTCTGATTCGAGGAGATGGGAGAACCAGAGTCGTTCTGTCTTTGAGGGCGAGTGCATATACTGATACAGAATCAGTAGTCTACATATCCATGCTATAATCTGAAAACACAAACCTCATACGCAATTCTACTAACATAAACGCTCCTCAAATGTCTCGTAATTTCCTCAAGCGTCCACCAGTCCTGCCCCGCAGCTGCAGAGCTCACAGGCTTCGTCCACAGTATCCCATTGACGTTGTACCTCTTCAAGTCATCAGTGAGACCGTAGCGGCGCGGGTTAAGCGCTGCGACTTCCTCGCGATGAATCAGGTCCAAAGGGTCGATTCGTGCTGCGCGGTGGCCGTGTGTACGCATTGAGTCGACATACCGGAGAAGTGAGGCATTCTGAGCGCGGTTTTCGAGCTGTTCTTTGGTGTCTAGTTGGGTTTGGAGTTGATCCATATACTAAACGTGATCCATACTACTTACAGTCAGGAAATACGTATTCCCTTCGTTTTCGAAATCCAAACGATTCATCATGGTACAAACGGGCAGCTAGAGACTGTACGGCTGCATTACAGCGTGGTAGCGACGACCGTGCCGCCGCACCAGTCAGAAATGGCATCACTCAGTTGCTGAGGACGACCGGGTGGAGGAACTTGAAAGTGCGGAGATTCCATCATGACACGGGCGGAACTTGCAACGAGTGGCGTTTCGATCTCCGGGCGCTTCTTTGCGACACGATCATGTGAAGTAGATAAGGCACGTGTCCGAAGCTATCGCCGTGCACGTGTCAAGTAGATATGGGAGACCACCTGGTAGAAGCTGTCGACAGCCTTGGACAGCTACGGTTTAGCGCTCCCAGTTAGAACTGGATCTGGGCTCAACTGGAAAGATCCGATTGGGTCCGCTTCTGTCTGTATTGTATCTGGGCCAGATAGACCCAGATTTTGAATGTAAAATCAGATTTTTTTTGAGGCTATCTGAGGGTTATCCGAAGTGATACTTTCTTCCAACCTGACTAGTCTGAATTTTTCTGCATTCTGCTGGTAATCTATCTAATGTGATGGGACAATATTTATCTGATACTATCTGGACTCTACTGGAACTGTCCGACATTGATGATAATAGATTACAAACCAAATATTGATATAAGTATAGAAACACCATGAGGAATGTGAGATGTACGATTCAATTAAATGCTGCTCAAAAGTGGTGAGGAGAATGTGTCATGTGATTGAGTATGATTTATTTGATTCCTGTTCCTCTTGGCCTTTGAGTGATTCTTCAATAGCTCTTGGTACTTCTATGTACAAGGAATGTTTTGAAATACATTGACAAGATAAATGAAACATACCTTTTCTGTATTGACATCACAAACCTTCCATGCCACAGAACAGTCAGCTTCTATAGCATCAGGATTACCCTGTGTGGCCAACCAGGCTGCACTGTTGTTATGCATCCCCAAGAAGGATGGCTCTCTGCAGATGGCATTAGACACTTGACAACACAATGATGATATATTTAAGGATGTTATGCTCTTACCTGATCAGGAGGTCATCTGGGAGGATGTAGCTCATATGCCTGTAAGGTCAAAAATTGACCTTGTGGATGCATATGAGCAGGTAAGGATATGTACCATGGACATACCTCAGACTGTGTTTATGACCATCACTGGTACATATCACAGTAATATCATGCAAATTGACAACTGTAATTGTAATGCACCAGCTTTTTTGAAATGTCTGATGACATCCATCTTTTAGAACATCATTGAAAAGTGGATGCATGTGTATCTAGACAATATATTTGTCCTTTCAAACTCAATTGAGGAGGATGAAGAGCACCTCAGAGTAGTCTATGCAAGGACTAGCTTCACCTCAAATTGAAGAAGTGTGAGCTATATGCTGAGCATGTGGAGTGCCTTGGCCATGTCATTAATTTGCAGGGCATTCATCCTGATATGGATAAGTTGAATTGGATCCAGAAGTGGCATACTCCTAGAACCTACAACACAATATCCAGCAATTCATTGGATTGAATTACATTGAGAAATTTCTGCTTGATGTCTCTGCATACACAGGGCCATTAATGGCTATGATGCAGAATGGGTCACCTTTTCAATGGCACCCCATTCACCAAAGGTGCTTCAACATGATCAAACAGATCTGTGCCAAAACACCTATAATCAGGCCAATCAATTCTCAACACAAGGATCCTATATGGTTTGTATGTGACACCTCAAAGACAGGCATCAGAGTGATGTATAGACAAGGACTGAGTTTGCAGAAATGTTGGCCAGCCAGGTTTATGTCCAAGAAGTTCACAAATGCTCAGCAAAATTATGCTGTGCATGAGCTCAAGACACTGGCCATTCTTGAAGTGCTCCTCAAATAGGAGGATATGCTTTTAGGGTATAAGATTTGTGTAATCATGGATCATAAAGCCATTTTTCAAAACTCAACAGAATCTGTCTCCTCATTGCATGAGAATAGACACATTGTATGTCAAGGTTCAATTTTGACATCACATATGTTAAGGGAGAACTCAACAAGGTAGTGGATTGTCTATCCTGCTATTTTAGAAATGACTCTCCTCAAATCATGCACCACATCTATGATGACATACATGCAGATGTGTGAATTGACCCAGAGGGGGATGACTTGCCCCCTATGCATCTGCAGGAGATGCAGGCACAGCTGGATCAGATCCATGCACTCTGCAATGGACCTGTCTGTAGAAGCCAGTGGATGCAGGATTGTCATGAACTTTGTGATGAGGAAGCATAAGTCTTTGCTGACATGAATGACAGCATAGTTGGGTCAACTCAGGCATACAAGGGCTCAGAGAGCCCAGCAGGCCATGGGGATATGACATTGGGATTAGCCATCCTTGGGTTGGCCAGCCAACCTCAACCAGAGGATTGTACAGACAAAGGATTCCTTTGTCATATCAAATCATTATATGGCTGAGAACAGTTCTTTGCCAAGATACTAAGCCAATCAAAGTCATGATAGCATGGGGTTCCTTCTTGCAGAGGCACTTCAACATACTGCATTCCATAGCTCAAGGCCATCTGTTTGGGTAGTTTGATGATGCTGCATGACTCTTTTGTTGTGATGCATGTTGCAAGAACTGAAGGCATTGGAAAGAAGGGTCTAATACCAACTTCAAGAGCAAGTTCTACAATTTGATCAGAATGCCAAGTATCATAGTGAGTTCTATATTGTTTGCCAGTGCAATTGAAGTATCCAACCTGATTGGAAAATATCAATCATTTGTTGTATGTGAGATTAAACTTGAGGACTGACTATTGTATTTTGTCTATGTTGTATATTTGCAAGTACCTCATCTGCAAGTTCTAAAGATGCTTGTAGAGAGCCAAATGTTTGTTGGAGAACCATGTGGATGCCACCTTCAACAGAATTTGTCCCCTGTAAGCAGTGATATACAGACAGACCCTCAGCATCTGTTCCTACTTTCTGATATAACTCTGAGGCAAGAGAATCAGATAGTAATCCAAGTTCAGCAACTTCAATAATTTGATTTGCTTGTTTCCTGGCAGCTTCTGAAAATAGAGGTCTGGAGCTTGGATTTACTGAACATTTAACATCTACCCAGCCTTTGAACAGAACTTTGAGATCTGCTACTAATTTCTCAGGAGGACAGTATAGTCAAACCCATCATTGAATTGCATCAGATCATGATCTAGGAGCATAAGACCAAGTTAGGCCATTTTTTTTGTAGACCTTCATAACTGCTGCTACATCAGACTTATCAGGAACAAATAAAGTGTATCTGAAGGCAGCAGTAAAGGCTTTGGATCCAGAATGACCTTTTGGAAACAAATGGAGAAAATGGTCCTGAACATGCCAAATATCATCAAGAAGTCTAGTCAGAAGAGGCTTTGAGGATTCAGATGGATCCATTGGAAAGTCAACATTGAAAACAGCATCATCAATGTTGCTGAAAGCTCCATGTTAATTGTCTGATTTAGCCATTTCCTGATAATATAGATTAGCAGATGTCTATCAGAATATGAGAAGTGTACTCAAGTAACATGCAAGTGGGGTAGCATCAAAGCCCCTGTTAGGAAAGCTTGCCACCACTCACCAGAAAAGTGTATTGTAATAAGTGAACTAGGAAATAATGAAAGCAGACAGGTAATTAAAGGCTGTGATTGCATGCTGCCAAGTGTTGAACCTGTCCTCAATTGCATCCAGCAAGGCAAATTGCTGACATATGCTATGAAGATGTGATGTGAGAAGCTTGTTGTCTTTGCAAGAGGGAACTGTGACCAGCCAAGTGGGTGTCAAACTCCATGAGGTGCAACACATTGGGTATTTGCCCCAGATAGTACATGGAAAAGAGTAGTGGTCAGGAGGAACATCCATCAGAAAAGAGATACTCAGCTGTAAGTATGAGTTTCTGAGCTGTAACAGTTGGCATAGATCCCTTCAATACCAAGTCAGTGGTTCTTTCCTTAGTTGAGCAGACCACTTCAACCATTGCTTCCCTTTTCATGTCAGCAAAGTGTGGGCATTCAACAGAGATATGGTGTTCATCATGCAACCAAATTGACATAAGTAAGAGTCCCTTTTTCCTCTGGAGTGTAAGCAGCCTGCAGTGGGAAGTTGGCCATTACAAGCATACAGTTGTACCATAGCTGAGTAAGAGGATGAAAAGCATAGGTAGGGGAATTCTGGCAGTGTTGTTTGGTCATAGACCATCCAACAAAGGCACAGGCCCAATGTGTTCCAGATGGGTGGTGACATGTTGCAAATAGATGCAATCAATGAAACTTCATGTGTTACTTTGAATCCAACCATTGCAAGATGAATAGAGAGTGAATGAGTCCTTGAAAAAAGTGGGGAGGGGTGCAAAAGGAGTATCTGGGCTTGTTTGAGCCAGAACTGCATGACAATCAGTTGCATTGTTGAGGGTGTACAAGATTGAGCTGTTGACTGAGTGCCTTTTAGTATAGTGAATGCTTCTGGGATATCAATCTAACAGAGAGAGTAGCCATCAGTAATAGGAACAAGCATTTATATGCCAAAGCTTAGGTCCCATATCCATCTAGATGCAGTGATCTTCAATCAGCCTCACAGAGTTCAGGTGATCTGTGAATATAATTCCATCCGGTGGGTAGGCTGTGAAATGATCAAGCCAGCAATGAGGCCTATCAGTTCCCCATGCAAAATAGAAATATTGTGACCACTTAACTTCATGGAGATAGTCTTCTGACCAGTTACCAATGCAGTGACTGATTTGTTGTCCATGATGCCAGCACACAGAGGAATCATGGACCCATCAGTTCCCCAGTGTCCAGACTCTATGGTCTCCACTGTAGGTGGAAGGTTGCTGTTAGCAATCAATGCTTTGATATGGGTCTCAGCCATCCTGTGTCTTAGATCATTCAGGAGCAATAGTTTGGATTGGCCCAAGTATAGAGAATCTAGTTGGATGTTAGCACACACATTCTTAAGGATCTCCCAATTCTTGTGCTAAGCCTTTCCCTCAGGCTTGGCTGTGACTAGAGAGGTGGTGTTGCCTGTTTGATTTGTTGTACAAGTCCCAATGTCTCTCAGCAAGTAGTGATCTAATGAGAGAACAGAGTGTAAGTTGTGTCTATTCACCATACTCCTGGACTGAGAAGCATGTCTGGAAGAAGTGAGTGCATGTGATAATGAGCATTGGCATCAGAGAAGGTGGCTGGTGTAGGTCATTCTCAGAGAAAGACTTAGCTTTGCCAGGTATTCCTGGGCTATGACCCAAGTGGACAGGATCAAGCCTAAAAAGCATGAGTAGGTGTGCCCCAGGCTATGACCATCCAATGGGGAGCAGCAGCTGTTAATCTGACATGACTAGTCAGCAAGGATAATGTTTGCTATGCTATGGTATGCAGGGATATAGTGGTTTAGATCCTGAATGAGGCTGTCAATGGCAATTCCAGCATTTATTCTAGCAATTGAAGGGAAATTAAATCCTGCTCAGTTGAGAAGCAAAGTGATCAGCTGATGTGACAGGCAAAAGGGAAACCCCAGCACTTTGTGTACTCACTGCATGAGACATTGATCAAGTCTGATGGCATTGGTCTGCAGAATTGGCTGCAGGGACAACAATGCATGACATTGCAAGATTACATTTTGAGAAACAATTTTGTGGATGAGAGTGAAGGGGGTCCACATAGAGAAGGTAGAAAAAACAAAGGCATCCACAATGTTGAGAAGCTCAATGAACCTAGATTTTGGGTTGTCAACCTGTGTATGGAGAAAGCTGAACTCATCTTTCAATACTGGAACTTCTCTCTCTGAAATGCTCCAGGGATCAATACAAGGGCTGTTCATTACAGATGGGAACAAAAGGGTATTGGACAGAGGGTCTGGGTTGTTTAGCATGTCTGCTGTAGTTTTCTCCCACAAGGTGAGCCAACCATACATAAATTGAAACTGTTTCATCTTGAGAGTGAAGTGCCTCAAGGTCTGATGAGAGAGAGCAACTATGAAGCTGTTGTCAGTGGCCTCAGTCATGGATAGCAAGAGTGTGTTTGCATCAGCAGGTAAATGAGGATTGCCTGCCTGGTGGGACATTGTAAGGAGATGAGCATTCTGTGGATAAACCCAACAGAAGGCAAGCAGACACAAGTGACAAGGAAGAGTCAAAGGAGTACAAAGCAGCTAAGAGTTGGGCAAGGGGCAAGTGTAGCAAGCCAAACATAAGTAACAATGCTGGAGCTCTTACAGTTGGATCAATAGATATGCCAGAAGAACACTGCTATTGTTTGATCAGAGGATATTCTATCCTGCTGACCAGCTTATATACTACATCCATGGCTATGCTATGACTAATGCTATCTGTGGTAAGTGGCCTGGGTATGCTAAGCAGTAATGACTAACAATATGTTAAAAGGAGAAATAGAGTCCAATGACTATGAAAGGCTGACTAATACTGACTGGAGGACACAGGAACTTGGTGGCTGGTTAATTGGATGTGCTAGAGATGATGCTACACCTATGACTAAGGCCAGGTAAAGTTGGAGTTACCCATCTGAGTTACTCAATGGGGTTGTCCCCTCATAGACATGCTCTGAATTACAACCATATCAGTATCCATGGCAGATATGTTGTCCAGGTAACAATGGCCTAGACTAGTTGTTATTGTGGCTTTGAAAGGGGACAATGGTCCACCCTGCTTAGTGACACCATTGACAATGATCTGTGGAGCAATGCCAAAAGCTGTGCAAGGGAAGCACTTAGTCCTGTGTTGGGCTGCCTGATCAAGTTTGCAAATGGATGAGGGTAGGCCATCAGTGCTACAAGCATCATAGTCATGAGGGGATAAAGAGTCAAACCCCTTCATCTGATCACACTTCAGTAGATACACCATCTTTTTATTGCAATGGCTCCATGTCTTTAGGCCACTGAGAAAGCTCATGAGATTTCTAGTTTGTATGCCAGGTTGAGTTGTGACTTGTGTCTGGGGAATTATACCCATACAGGCTGCATAGGGCAAGAGCTTGTAGTGAAGCCAAGACATAGAGGAGTTTGCAAGAAAGTTAGAAATAAGCAAACCTCTCCAATTAGTGAGCTCTGTTTGAACACCTCTCTTGTGAAAGTAGGTGAGGTGCATGTCCTTCAAGTTTTCAGGGAAGTGGGCATTCATGACCAAGTAATTATGCAACTCTAAGACTAAGTGTGAGACCTCATCAGAGAGATTTTTAATGCACCACTTTTTCCAGCTATCAGGTCTAGGAGATGAGCAAGAATTTTGTTTTCTAAGCATTGCTGTCAAGAGACCACTGTTTTAGATTAGCATGTGCACAGCTGCAATCATGCATGCCATGCACATGCAAGTCATGTGATTTTCCTGTCCAACTGTACAGTTGTATCCCACAAGTTCAAAGGCCTAGAGTGTAGCGTCTGTCCTAGGGAGTTCCTCAGACTTGTTCTCTTTGGATCTCTCTTTGCCAAGTGTGTAGTATCCTTGTAGGCACCATACTATAATCAGCCACAGCCTCCAGAGGTCACCCTTACAGCAGAAAAAGTCTCTCAATTTGGTCTGGGAGCCCCCTTTTCAATTGCCTGAGTCTCTACTTGGTTCTTCAAAAGGTCTCTTCCCCACCAGTGTCTTAGTGCCCCCCATGCTCCTCCCATGACCCAGCCAACTCCTCCAGCACCTCTCCCTGACACTTTCAGCCCCCAGAACAATGCCTGGAGTCATTTGCTATCTTTGAAGACACAGGTTCAACTCACTCAAGCCTCTCTTACCTTCCACACTGCTGAACTCACTGGGCTCTGTCAAACCACTGAAGCAGTGTCCCTTTCCCTCCAGGCCCTCCTGGAACATCTCCTCCTTGCTCCTACTCCTCCTCCTGGACCCCCAGCAGCTACAGCAAGGTTCTTTTCTGCACCTAGCTTGGAAGTTTCAGCACCCTGCTCTAAACTTCCTTGCCCTGCACTCCCTGATGTATTTAATGGAGATTGTAGAGTGAGGGAACATTTCCTCCAGTCCTGCATCACCTATATTCAATTGAGTGGTGAAGCCTTTGCCTCTGATGCCTTGAAAATTGCCTGGGTTCTCTCTTACATCAAGGCAGGCCAAGCCTCAACCTATGCACTGTGCATTTTTTGATGCCCTGGAGGAGTTGAGAGTTTTTCTGACTGGATGGAGTTTGAGAAGGAGTTTCAAGCTGAGTTCTTTCTCCTTGACCCCACCAAGACCACAGCTCTTTCCCTTTTAGACCAAACCCAGTATGGTCAAGAGAAGCAGTCACTGGATGAATACATTGACTCCTTCCATGCCTTAGTTGAACAGGCTGGCTATCCAGATGGTCTGCAACTCTGCCTCATCTTCTGTGACAGACTCCACCCCTCTCTCATGGATTGTATTGATAGTATGGCAGAGGGGCACCCAGATGATGAGTATGTTGATACCTGGTACAAGGTGGCACTTGAGCAGCAGCAGTTGATGGAACTGCAATGTGAGCTGCAGCAGACACAACCCTCAATGCTTCCTTTCTCTCATGGCAGGTTCACTCCCCAAGCTCCCCATTCCATGCCTGCTCTAGCAGCCCCACAAGCCAGTGCAACTCTTCCCCTTCCATCCCATGTTGCCCCCTTATGCTCCTTACTCCAAGGAGTTCCAATGGATGTGGATGCCTCCCAACAGTGGTCCTCTACCACCCTATTGTGTTGATGCTGCAGAAAGGCAGTGTCACGACCCGTCCCCTGGACCCCCGCACATTGTCCAGCAACCCCCCAATTCCCCAAAACCCCTGACGCTCTGCCGAACTTCTGCCCATGCCCCGCGCCTATTTTGGTTAGCCCCGACACAACCTCGGCTAACTCTGACGCCTCCCCGGCTAACTCCGACGGCCCCCTGGCCAACTTCAACGCCTTCCCCGCAGCCACTGACACTTACCCTGGATCTCCCAAACCCCAAGAACCACCCCCGCTGTTCCCAATCTTTGCCACCCATCATCAACTCAACACCCTGGTTCCTCTGACCCATTCTGGAGTATCCCAACAACCTTGGGGCGACCCACATTCCCAAATGATCCCATCAACGTATCAGCACGGCCCAACCCTTGATCGCAACCGACACCCACCCACTCCATCAAGCTCTGCCAAGCCCCGCCGCCGCAGCCGATGTACCCCGAAGTTCTCTGGTAGTCAGTATATAAGACGTCGAGTAGCTCTTCGTACTCTAGTCTTGATATTGCTTAATGTTACCTATGGTCTGATTGTTTCCTTCTTGTGTTTCGTGTTTTGTTCTCCTTACTCTCAGTCTCCCGGTCTTATCTCAGTCTCCCAGTCTTGTCTTGTCTCCATTTCATTATCATTCTTGTTATCGTTTCATACCTCCACTCGAATCTACTCTTGTTCCATATTGACTCCATTTCATTTTGTCTGATGCTGTCTTGGTGACTCTGTCCGGCCGTTGCGCCCAAGTCTTCATCAACCTTAATGACCTCACAAACTCCACAATTACGATTATGAACCCCGACACTCTTTCACCAGGTCCGAACCTTGCTCTTTGCTTGGTCCTGGACTCCATCAACTCCAATTGATCTCCCATCAAACCCTGGCTCCGCTCCCATTGACCACATAGCCGCCTACTCCTTCGCTTCCGTGAATCTCCCATATGGTCTTCTGCCTGAACCCCACCAAGCCCATCCTGTTTCCTTGCAATCTGACTCCTCCAGACCTCCCTGGATCTGTCCGGATCACATCCCACCAACTATCCGCACAAGCCATCAGTGCCAGAATGCTTTTGAGTGTTTGGTTGCCAGTGCAAGGGGATCACGCCCGCCCAAGCCTAGTAAGGACTCGCCCAGTGCAGCTGAGCCCCCGAGGTCAGTGGAACCTGACAGGCAGGTCACCTTGCCTGCTACTATCCTCAAGGGCTGGAAGTCTGTTATTTGTCTGCATCAGAGCAGGAAGAGCTGCTTGTCCAATTCCTAGCAGCCAGGGATGCAACCAGAACCCCCTCTCCTAACACACTAGTAATGATCCACTCCACCAAAGTGGCCAATGTATCAGAGGCTCCAGTAGAGTTGGAGGAGGATTTTTAAAAAGGCTATTGCCTAGTGCTAATCTTTCTGCCCCCCAGTCCATAGAAGCAAATATATCTGTTGCTGCTCTTGATACTATGCCCAAAATGATAAGCCTCTCCAATGTACAAATCTCCTCTCCAGCTTAAAGTCTCTGCTGAAGACACACCTCCTAACCCATGTCTCTGCCATCTCCCTTGTCACTACATTGTTGCTTCCACCCCTTCTGCCAACTCCCTGAAGCTACAAGTAGAAATTCAGACAACAGACACCTAGCAGATCCAAAGTGTGGTTGCCCTGCTTGACAGTGGAGCAATAGGCCTCTTCCTTGACACAGATTATGTGCAACAACACTGTCTCACCACTTGCCCCCTAGCTTGTCCTATCCCTCTGTACAATGTTGATGACATGCTCAATGAAGCTGGCTCTATTTGCTTGGTGGTGGACCTAGTCCTCTGCTACCAAGACCACTTCAAGCAAGCTGCTTTTGCTGTCATTAGTTTGGGGAACCAAGACATGATCTTGGAGTTCACCTGGCTACATGCTGGCTACATGAACACAACTCTGAGATTGACTGGACAAAGGGTGAGGTGAAGATGAGCCACTGCCCTTGTTGTTGCATGACTTGTGTGGAAGAAGCCTGTAAGGAGCATAGAGCAAAGGTTCATGAGTGTGCTGCCATGCATGCCTGTCATGTGGGGCATCTCCCTTATGCTGATCTTGACCTCCTGAATTCCCCCCTCTGGCATTCCCTTTTAAAGAGGCCCTCTATGAGGATGTCCAAGGTGTTGGGTGTAAACCTCAAGAGGAAGAGGAAGGCCAAGAGGAATCCACCAGCACTCTGGAACTAGAGTCTCCAGACAAAGCCATTGAGGTAGGTGATAGGATTCATGCTACAACTCTCTGCCTCCCTCCTACAGTAGCAGAGATCTGGGCCAGTCAGACCATTTCTCAGCATCTGGCCCAAGCATTTGCAACAAACTCCCAGCCTAAGCCCTTTCATAGCACAGTTCCTGATCACCTCCACAAGTTTGAGGACATATTCTCCAAGGCATCCTTTGACTCACTCCTAGAGTGTAAGCAGTGGGATAATGCAATTGAGGCTAATACTAGATGCAAAACCCTTCAGCTGCAAGGTCTATCCTCTTGCACCCTGTAAGCAGGATGAGCTGGATATGTTCCTATAGGAGAATCTCAGCTCCAGATGGATACAACCCTCTAAGTCCCCAATGGCCTCTCCAGACTTTTTTATTAAGAAGGATGGGTCTCTTCATCTGGTTCAGGACTATTGAGTCTTGAATGTGATGACAGTGAAGAATTGCTATCCTTTGCCACTCATTTTGGAACTCATCAACAACCTTCAAGGTACATGCTACTTCACCAAGTTGGATGTGTGCTGGGGCTACAACAATGTGCACATCAAGGAAGGAGATGAGTGGAAGGCAGTGTTTCAAACCAATTGTGGACTTTTTGAACCTCTGGTGATGTCCTTTGGCCTCACAAACAGCCCAGCCACTTTCCAGACTATGATGAATGACATCTTCCATAACCTGATAGCAGAAGGTGTTATTTGTATGTATCTTGATGATATCCTCATTGACACTAAAACCTTGGAAGAGCATTGCTGAGTCATGCACATTGTCTTGGAATGCTTCTGCCAACTCTATTTAAAGCCTGAGAAATGTGAATTTGAGCAGACTAAGGTGGAGTACCTAGAATTGATCATCTCATATGGAATGGCCAAGATGGACCCTATTAAAGTGGCAGGTGTAGCAGAGTGACCCAAGCCAAGGAACAAGAAGGATATTGACCAAACACTCACTTGGTCATGTTCACTTTAGATTTACATTAATCCAGCATGAGGGAAATCAAGCACAAACACCATTACAAGAGTCTTTTTCATTTCAGTGGCCAATATACACCTTCAATAATTGGTGAATGATGTTTCATGCCACTTGTCAACTTGCCATTGCATGATTGCAGAATAGTGGTCCACAGCTAGGATTGATATGAGCCTACCTAAGTCATTGTCAGTAGTAGATATAGCTTCTATTCTGAGATCTTTGCAACAATGAAAAATATTCCTACTAACACTGGAGATTGAATAAAAAATGTCCCTTCTGAATTTTATCTTTGCATATATTCTGAGTCTTGTTCTGTTTATTGGCCCACATAATGGTCTGACCTATCTCTGCTTTTTTGTGGAAGACATTGTCATCATCAAGATTATTTGATTGGGAATCAGGTGTTTGTGATTGACACTTCATCTGATTATTCCATGAATGCATTCATGCAGCATTACCTGGTATTCTATGTAGGCTAATAGGAAGACCCTGTTTCTCTGGACTTGCTACAGAGTTCAAAACATTTGCATCTATGTTGAAGGCACTGAACATCTACATTGACATCCTGATGCTCTACTAGTGCAAAGGCTTGTCATGTTGTGTCAGTTCCTCTGATTCAAGCATGAAATATGTTGGTGAATTTGGTTGTTGGTGCAACAAACTCATCAATTTCACAGTCAAGTATTCTCAGTCCCAGCATTTTTACTTACCCTTTCTCTTTCCACTGGGACTTGATGGCAAAGTTCCTTCTTTTGCTGTCCAATTCCCCAGTCCAACCAAACTTGCTTTGATGGGCTCCAGTTAGTATTTGGGCTTATGTGCCAATCAGGTTCCTTCTCAGGCTTGAGAGTCTCATTCCAAGGTGATAGATTTCATGGCAGACTATGTATCCCAGATCTGCTCATCTCTGTTGGATGGCATTGGCCAGTCATTTGATTTTGCAAGATCTCAGGCTATCAAGTTGCAAATGTTTCTAGCAACTGTAGTCATATGGTGAAGACAAGACTATCCATGACCTCAAGAGACTTACAGTGATGTTTTGTTGTTGCAGCCATTTATTGCTGATATCATCATTGTCTGGAGATCTTGGGTCTGGTTCAGGGATAACAAATGGCTCATAGTCAGTCCTATCCTCCTCCTCATTGCTGCCACAAGCAAGAAACTTCATTATAATTCTATAAGACTCAACTTTCAACAACTTTACCTATCTTAGACTAACTTCACTCTATGCAGATATCTTGTGGACAACACTGGTCAAGATAACTCAATTGTGGCCATCTACACTGCCTTCCCTGGGGCTTTTCTTGGCCCCAACTTGGCTTACACAGCTCTTGTGTTCTACAAACTCTACTGAGCAATAGCTCCTTGAGGGACATTCAGACTGATTGGTTCTTTTTCTATGGGATCAAGGACCTATTGTTGCCTAACCCATAAGCATGGTGCTCACACTGCTGAACAAGCACTTCTTGTTCTTGTTGAATCTGGTGCACTTGTTTGCTCATTCTAAGTCAGTCAATTGTTGCAGCAGATTATGCAGTATAGACGGGACTTAGACTGAGAGAACAAGTGTGAGTTCAATTGTGAGAAAAGGACTGGGGTCCATGCAATCAGCAGTGTATTAGACTGAAGAAAACTACATACATATCTGGGGTCCACATAATCAGCAGTGTATTAGACTGAAGAGAATTGGAGCCCCAGGAGACAGGAAAATAATCTATGACCATTGAAGTGTCTAATTACAGTAAGTATGTGGCATGCTTGTTATGATGTACTTTTAACACTCCCACCTGATGGAATGTCCACAGACATCACTGGAGTTCACCCTTATTGAATTCCCCAACTATGCTCATTTTCCTGCAGAATCTATCAACTAAGTCATGTGTGAGTGCTTTTGTGAGGAGGTCAGCAGCCATGTTTTTGGTGGGGACATAAACTGGTCAGATTCTGCCATCATAGACCCCTTCTCATGACCAGAACCAGTAGCAGCCAAGGTGTTTCAGCCAACCCATATATTCAGGCTGTTTGGAAACAGAGATTGCAGACTGATCATCAACCTTGAGGATGAGTGAGTTCAATTGTGGTGCTCCAATATCTGCAAGGAAGTTGCACAGACAGCAGAGCTCCCAGCCAGTCTCACTTGTGGCCATAAACTCTGCTTCTGTAGTGGAGAGCATAACAATGGACTGGAGTTTTGACACCCAGCTCACTGAGCCACCACCAAACATGAGGACCAAGCCAGTAGTAGAATGGCTGTTGTCAGGATTCCCACCATGATTGGCATCAGTGAATGCAAAAAAGGAGAGGAGCTGGCATGATGGCACCAGCAGAATACTCAATTCTGTAATCCAGTATACCTCAAATATAATGCATGAGATGTTTGACAGCCTTCCAGTGTTTGGGACCTGGGCACAAATTGAAGCAGCAGAGAATGCCCATGGCATGAGCTATGTCAGGGCAAGTACAAATAGAAAGGTAGCACAGAGTGCTGATGGCTTGGATATAGGGGCAAGCACACATTTCTTTGATTTTGTCAGGGGTTTGTGGAGAATCATACTTGGAGAGTCTAATCCTGGGATCTAAAGGGGTGGAGAGACTGCTTTACCATCAAGCATATTGAAGCAGAATAGGACTTTGAGGGCACAGGCTTTTTGATTGATCCAGAGCTTTTGGTTTGCTCTATCCCTGGTGACAACAGTGCCCAATAGCCCCATTGTGGGGCCAAGGTGTTACAACTTGAAGTATTTTCTGAGCTCACTGATGACTTTGAGGATGGCAGGGTGGGATTGAGAGGCTAGGGCCATGTTGTTGATGTATACACAAATAATGATATGCATGCCATTGTGAATGTATACATAGATATACATGTCAGATACAATGCATGTGAACCTGAGCTTTAGGAGCATGTCATGCATCCTCCTATTCCACAGGTGAGCACCTTGTTTGAATCTGTACAGACCCTTCTCCAGTTTCCCAATAGTCTGCCCTTTGCCTGGCTTCTGCACCACATCAGGAGGTACTTCTTTAGGGATACCTTCCAAAAATTTCATGTAGAGCTCAGCATCAACCACACTATGGAGGAAAGCAGACAAGATATCCACTAATTTCAAGTACCTGTTTCCAACTGCTGCAAGGGTGAGAATGGTTCTGACTGCAGCCCACCATGTGGTAGGAGCAAATATCTTGTCAAAGTTGACACCAGGGCATTGACTGTATCCCTGTGCCACAACATGCACCTTGAATCTCTCAATGGCTCCATCCAGCAAGTGCTTTACTTTGAAGACCCATCCTGGGTTGGAAAGCCATTGGATCATGGGGAGGTAGACTGGGTGTCATGTACTGTTTGCCTTCAGTGGGTTCATCTCTTCAAACATTGCTTTGTACCATTCTGCTGCATTTTTACTTGCTATTGCCTCCTTGTAGCTATGTGGATTTGTGGTTGTGTGCACCAACCTTGTGTGTGTAAATGGTGTTTGCACAGAGGGCTCCAAACCCACTGAAGTCCAGCCCAAGCTCAACATATGCCAGTCCAGCAAGAAGTAAGGCTTAGTTTGAGTTGATGTTCAGAGCAAGGTTTGCCTCCTGCTCCCCATGTTTGTCAACATCTCCCACATTGACATCCCATAAGGCTGCGGGTTGTTTGGGGGTAGTTCTGGGTAGGCACTAGTGGTGGTGGAGGCTTGTGTACTATGGGTGATTTGCAGTTCTCTTGGTGTTCAACAGCATCATAATAGTCAGCAATTTGATTGTGCATTGGGTAGCCAGTGCATTGGCTCAGTTCTCTGGGCCACAGCAGGGGTTTGGGTGTTGAAGCATGCAAGTGGGTTGTGGCAATTCTGGTAGGCCTATAGGTTGGTGTTTTGCTGTCTCAGCAGCATTGTCTATAACTCCCACCAGGCCAGGCACAACTCTTGCCAGATCAGGCACAACTCCCACCAGTTCAGGCCCTTGAACTCCCACTGGTATGATGTCATCAACTTCACCTTCTGCAAAAGGTGTATTGTCATCAGCTTCAACAATGCTAGGGGCATTGCTGTGTTCTGGCATGGTGGTCACATCATCATTGTATGGTTCATAAACAGGAAGGTTCCTGAATGTGCTCAACAGGGGTGGGGAAGGCATTTTGGCAAGGAAAAGCCCAGGAAAGTGTGTTTTGTCAAAGATTACATCTCTGGAGACTATGACCTTCTTGGTGCTGGGTATATAAATGTGCCACCCAACCTGTTTGCCAGGATACCCAATGAATATGCCTGAGATGGTATGGCTCTAGAGGGTCTTCCTCTTCTTTTTGGGGACAAGCACATATGCAGTGCAGCTACTGGGGTGAAAGGGACGTTTTGGTGTCAGATCCGCAACTCCGTGTGCCTTGGCAAATGAGGTAGGACTGTATAAGGGTTTCTGGGCACAGGTTGACCATAGACATCGGAATTGTTTGGCAAATGTGTGTGTGGGGCACATGCGGACATCACAAATGGGGTAAGGTAGAGTCTTGAGATTATGTCAGGTTCCACTGACCACAGGGGCTCAGCTACACTGGGCAAGTCCTTACTAGGCAGACATGATTCCCTGCACTGACAACCGGGCACTCGGAGGTGTTCCAAACACTGGGGACTTGTGAGGATAGCCAGAGAAAATTGATCCGAGCAAGTCTGAGGAGGTCCGGAGGAGTAGAGGAAGACTTGCGGGGAAGGGGGACAGGCTTGGCAGGGTTCAGGCATAAGTCCGTGTGTGAGTATTGCAGGTGCAGAAGAGGCAGAGGCTATGCAAATGATGGGAGTGGAGCTGGAGTTCTGATGGGGGATCAACAGGGATTGATAGGGTTTGGAGCCGAGCATGTAGCAAGGTCTGGAGTTGGTGAAAGAGTGTCGGAGGTTTGTAATCATAATCACAGAGTTTGTGAGGGCATTATGGTTGAGAGGACTTGAGCACAATAGACAGAATCAAACAAGATGAGATGGAGTCAAACAAAATGAGATGAAGACAAGACAAGAACAAGAATAGATTCAGGCAGAGACACAGAATGATAACAAAAAGATAATGGAATAGAGACAAGATAAGACCAGGAGACTGAGAATAAGGAAAACGAGACATGGAACACAAAACACAGGAAGAACAATCAGAAACACATCAGGTAAGGCAGGTAGGTAAGTAATCTCAAGACTAGAGTACAAGGAGCTACTCTATGTCTTATATACTGACTACTGAAGAGCTCCAGGGACATCGGCTGTGGTGGTGGGGCTTGGCAGAGCTCGATGGAGTCGATGGGTGTCAGTTATGACCAGAGGGCAGGCTGCATTGATATGTTGATGGGATCAATTGTAATGCAGTCCATTCCAAGGTTGTCATGATACCCCAGGGTAAGTCGGGGGAGCCAGGGTGTTGAGTTGATGACATGTAATGGGGTCAGGCATGGTGGGGGAGTGGTCCCAGGGGCTCAGGAAGTCCAGGGGAAGTGCCGGTGGCTGCAGGGAAGACATTGGAGTTGGCCAGGGGGCTGTCGGAGTTAGCTGAGAATGCGTCGGAGTTAGCCAGAGTAGGCGTGGAGTGCTGAGGAAGTTCAATGAAGCATCGGGGGAGGTTCCGGGGGGACAGGGGTTTGTCAGGCAATGTATGGGGTCCAGGGGATGGGTCGTGACAGCAGCCAAAGATGTGCAGGTGCCTGCCTCATGGATTCTTATTCTTGCATGCTTCAAACAGGGTCTGATTTCATGGGAGCACAGAAGTAGGGCATTGGTTGTAGACATGGCAGTAAGTACTAAGTGCATAGGACCAGAAGCTTGGTGGCAAGTTTGCCTTGACTAGCATGGATGTGATGGCATTGGAGATGGTTCTGTTCATCCACTCAGCTACTCTGTTCTGTTGTGGTGTGTCTGTGTTCATATATTCAATCCAAATCCCTTCAGACTTGTAGAACCCTTTAAACTTGCAGGAAGTGTACTCCCCTCCCTGGTCTACATGGATACATGTGATCCTTTTCCTGGTTTGTTTTTTGACTTGTGTTTTGTATATCTTGAAAGCCTGGAAGAGGTCACTTTTCTTGAACATGTTGCAAGCTTGCATCCATCAGTTACTGTCATCAACAAAGGTAGCCCACTATTGTCTGTTGGTTTGGTGAGTGCTGGCAGGCATAGGACCATGTACATCACTGAATACTCAATCCAGGGCATTGGTAGCCCTGTCCAAGATTAATCTCAAAGGGGCTCTGTATTGCTTTCCCACTATGCAAGGCTCATGGACTTTGGGCAGCAGTGTGTTTGAAGATACCTTCAGGTCTTTAGTCAGATCCTCTTTGATCAGCTGCTCCATTCAGTCAGTGCCTAGGTGGCACATCTGGCAGTGTAACAATGGTCTGTCCATGCCTGCAACCACCATGTTAACACTGGCAATTGGCACTGGTGAGAAACAAAAGTTGTGCCATCAAGGTACAAGGTGAGTGCCTTGTTGATGGTGGCAGTGAAGACCAACTCATCCTAAATGGAGAAAAATACTTTACATCCACAAAGAGTTACAGTGAATCTGCAGTGCACAGAGAGGGTGGTGATAGAAAGTAGATTGTTGGAAAGACTTGGTATGAACAAAATGTTGGTGATAATGACATCTCTTAACTCATCACCATCTCTGATATTGTCAGGTAGGAACCATCCCTGGTGAGGCATCATATGAGCCAAGGCACCCAAGTCTGTGTTCCACAGCAAGTCAGGTGGAGATGATGTAAAGGATGACAATCAACAAACAGCTGCATCAGCTTTGACAGCTGGTCTGTCACAGCCTTCCTCAATTTTGGAAGCAGCATTGGCTTTGGCCACTTCCATCTTCATCTCTGGTTTCCCTCCTCAGCAACCACTGCAAAACTTCTTTAACTTGGAATTGGTGTTGTCCCTTTTTATGTGACCTTGTGCAGCTTGGAGAGAGGGGCAGTCTGTTACTTTGTGTTCTCTGTTGCAGAGGTAATACACAATGGCACAGTGATATGGCAGTATGGCAGTACTTACCCATAACAACTTGTATTTTAAATAAAAAGAAAGAACTTTTCTCAATATACCTAAAATGCTGAAAACTGTAAGCATTTTGCCGAAAACAGTAGGCAGAGAAAGTACTTAGCTTAACAAAATACAGGGAGTTAAAATGTGTGTTCGGAGCTGATTTAGAGTGAACTTCTCTTAATTTTTCCCAATCGCAGCTGTATTGTTTCTGATCGAGTCTACGTGGATTTTGTTTCCCTCATCTAGCCATTGATAGATCTCCCCTGCAGCCTTATCGCTGCGGATTTGGTAAGCGTTTACGGCCTTGTAGGATTCTGGATCGGTCTTGTCAATTTCGGGACAGATTCCAGTCTTCTTACAATCTGGGAGCCGCCGAGGGACATGAGACATCCGTACATTGACTTTTCCCATTCTGCGTACTTGATCACTCCGAGTTTTGACATCGGAGATTGGGAAGACAGTGTGATGTCGTCCATTACTGTTGACAAGCGCAGGAGTGGTGTGGATGATTTGGTGGAGAGGGAATTATAGTTGGGGAATGTGTAGATGCTTCTACGTTTAACAAACGGAGCAAGTTTAATATTGATCTTCGGTGTAAGTCTGTGGGCTGGGGCCCATAACCTGTTGCAGCAGGTTATGCAGTATAGACAGGACTTAGACCGAGAGAACAAGTGTGAGTCTAATCGTGAGCGAAGGACTGGGGTCCGCGTAATCAGCAGTGTATTACACTGAAGCGAACGGGAGCCTCAGGAGACAGGAAAATAATCTATGACCACGTGAGGTGTCTAATTACGGTAAGTATGTGGCACGCTCGTTATGATGTACCTTTAACATCAATTGTACAAGTGTGTCATTGAGCTCTTTCTGACAACTTTTATTGCTTGTTTATTGCTCACCAGGTGGTGATGTCAGTTCTATTATTGGTTCCGAAGGATGTGTCGCCTCCTTTTACAGTTATCCTGGGTATTGTGCTCTGGACATATATTTTATGTTATGTATGTGTCTTCGGGAGATCATCAACATATTCTAACAATCCTGATGAATTACATGTTCATAGACTATCTACCCACCGCTTGTTGTCAGCTAGATGAAATTCCAAAAAAGCTCTTGCCGTCACGATCGCTTCGAGGATCGATTTCCTGGAAATTGTGTTTACCTCTGTTGCTGTTAAGATATGTAGACGTATATCATACCAAAGAAACTGAATGAGAGCTATCCGAAGTTCAAATCAGCTACCAATGTCTAATGAGAATGCGGATACTGTCCTTTCTCTATGAAATTCATTGAGCGCTTTCGTTACTGAGTGATCATCTGAGTGTATCAAACATCCCCCACTTGGCAGGACGTAGTTAGGTTCAGGTGGAATGAGCAGGCAACACTGGAGTCGTTGTCAAAGTCGGGATTGGACGCTCAACGTTTCCCGCCAAAGGTATATTGTCTTTCGAGGAGTAACTCAATCATTCAATAATTTAGACTGGAATGCATCAAAGTCGTGGGCGGCGGAGAAATCTTCAGACTCGAGCTTCAAGGAATCTATGTAAAATGAACGGGACCGAAAAATTACTATCACCGGATCCAGATTGCAGCTCAGGCTGTCACTCACAGCTTCATCCTCCATCTCCAGAGCTACCCAATTTTAGCGGCCTATGGTCATTGGTAAGTGAGCCTTCCATTAGAAATGTAAACTGCCTAAGTATTTAGCGGTAGTATTGGCTGGAATGGTCGCATGGCTTGCGCCTCGCCATACATTTTCGAACGTACTCGAACCCCTACTACAATCAGTGCCTGTGATGGGATGCGAAGTAGGACATTGACGAATTGAGAGAACGAATTCTTATACAACCGACAGTCATTATTACATCTTAGTTATATTTCTTCGAGCACCCTGCAAGGAGAACTAAAGGAAAATGTATGTATAGAGATGCATATGAAAGCTACTGGTGCTACTACTGCCAGGTACCAACTTTCCCAAACCTTTCCAACTAGTAGGAAGGTCGTTATGAAGATCATTATCAGCCGGATACGAAGGATATGACACCCAGCTGCGACAAAACATGCACCGCCATCTTACCCAGCTTGTCAGACTCGACGGGTTCGAAGATTTTCCACCAGATAGGGTGGACGGGCTAGGCGCACAAATAGACTCAGCTCTCAATATCAATCTCAGGGAAAAGGGGTGTACCAAACAGGTGCCTATGTCGAAAATCTCTTTGACTTGTTGAAAGTCAAGGTGCCCGTGGTCATCTAGACTCACTACTCCCTGCTGTACAGGGTTCTTGCACTGGCGCTCTCGAAGCTGATCTAGAGTAGCAAAGTATTGGATCCGAACGAACCTACTCACCACATTACCGACCATAGTTTGATGTGGGCGCTGCAGCGGGTTCATGCCAGCTCCTAAGTTGGTACTTGGCTGTGGGATGGAGAATGTTTGATGGTCTAGTCAATGGCTAAGTGATCTGATACTCACATTATAGTGCGCTCTTCTTCCATGCGCTCCTGGAAGATCTATTCTATAAGGTGGATACCCACCCTGCATGATTGAAAAAATCACCGTGAAGTCCTGTGAATCAAGAAAGAGCTATGGTACACACCGAGGCTTCCCTGCTACCAGACCTACTTGGATGTGTACGCTCCAAAACCGAGTGCGCGAACGAGTATGGATACTCATACTGTGTGGCACCTGATGCTGGCAGGATGATATAACATCCCCTGTCATGACAGCATAAGCCTGATATAACCACAGTTGTAATTACAGCGCTGCTTGTTACATCAATCACGTGTGATAATTGTCAACAGCATCAAATGTTGAACCGGACAAAAAGAAATCAACCAAAGAGAATTGAACCAACAACCTCAATACCAATGCACATAATTGGAAGAAAGACACAATACAACCGTTGAACAAACAGGCTCAATAATAATTTCAACACATTAAGGCCTATGTACCCATGAGGCCTGCCTGTTGAGCACATGGTTGGCCTGGTTAGAGTTCAGTTAGAGTTACGGTTAGGGAGTTAGTGGTTTGGTTAGGTTCTGTTAAGGTTCTGTTAAGGTTTTGTTAACATGCTTAGGGTTCCAGGGATATTTTGAAGGGGAGCTTGCTCCCCTTATTACAACAACTTTGTATTATAATTAATGATCCGTGGTCAACTGGTTATGGTTGTATCAGTTGTTGTTTTTGGGAGAGTGGTCACAGGTTCGATTCTCCCAATTGACGAAATATTTGACTGAAAATTGGTGATGCTGTAGTTACAATGCTGGTTATATTACGACTATGCTGTAAGTACAGGCTGTTGTTATAACAAATGGACGGTATAGCCTGCTGTGTGTGGACCACGATGGACAGACAGCAAATATATGGAACAAAGAACAAGGTATTAATGTGGTACTCACCGAGGCTCCCGGATTACTAGTCATAATTGACAATTGGGGCGCGGTACCCTGCGGGACGAACAAATGTTTTCATTTAATGAAGTCAATGCCATGAAAAGAAGTTGGCGCTCACGCGGGCGGGAGGTTGTCTAGCACGATCATAGTTTGACATCAAGACGAAAATCCAATATGGGATAGAATTCACTGTACCATATTAATACGATCTGAGAACAAAGAACACCGTATGATAATAACGAGTATTGTAAACCCACGTGTGCCGCTCCGCTGAAAACTCAGGTCGCTTGTTTGCACTTATGAGACAGAGCGGTGCAGACAATAGCAATATTCAAGGTGCCGCGTAGCGATGGCACTATAGATCCACGCACTTATTCTTGTTGTCAGAGCTTGAACATTGTAAATCCTTCTCGATTGAGCGGGAGCTGGTTTGAAATGAAGACAAATTCTTTTCTGCCTTGTCACGCCACAACAAGTCCACGGGTATAAGGCGAAACGATCGGACAATTTTGAAGAAGGAATTTCAGGTTGTGGGTACCGCGTAATCTTTTTGTGGGTACCGGTAATCTTTTGTCTGTTCCAGCGGCTGCTTTTGGCCACTTGCGATTATTTGTCTCTATTCCTCTCTATTTGCTTGCCTATAATTATTCGCAGCTTAGTTTTCTCTGACCTAGACTTGCATTTTCTCTTCTTACCAAACAAACTGAAGCGATTGAGGTTTTGTCGAACTCATGAAACTTGAGGTCGAGAATGCCTTTGTACATAATCCATTGAGACCACCTTAGTACAAAAGATATTAGGAATAATTGGTCGCCCCTACACGAGCCACACAGCACTGCCGGGTGGCACATGTTGTTATGTCAACTGCATTCTTCAATAAGATTGTTGTTTTCTCCCCTTTGTTTTCGTGAGTCTTCTATTCGTTTTTTCTCTCGAGACCTCATTTATGTCTGTAAAGTATAGGTTTCTTTGTCCCAAAAATATACTACTCTTATGTTTGCCGGGAGATTGTATGTGATACACTGAGACGTTGTCTAGGCGGCCCAGGATGACAACAGCCTCGGCTGATGCAATGTTCAATTTGTGTAGTACATATATCCTCAGACCCTGAAAACAACCTGATATTTTTTGTTCTTTTCCTAGTGTTATTCGTCTACCCCTGCCTCCATAGGCATTCTAGATGACTACTACGCAAAAGCCAACCCTCGTTTCTCGTATCTCAGCGGTGATTTCTGCGAGAGTTAAGACATTGTTCAAACCCTTGACTCTACTCGCAAAGGCGCTGCTCAAGAAAAGTGTGTTCTGTTCCAAAGAGTTGTCAGCCCAGATCTCATTGTTGTTGCGTAGAATTTAGTATGTTGCGATACGAGTGGCTTTACAAGGATGTCCTCGACTGTCCGCCTCTTGAGGTTACTGCTTGTGCGCAACATGTCAGACTATCAGTAGGGGCGCCGGGCAATCAAAGCACGAGAAACCCTCTTCTACATATTCGCGACATGCTGGAGGAATCCGTGGTTGTTGGTCGCGCGATTAAAGTTTCCGTCGAACTTAAGACAGGAAAGTGCCCTCCAGAACAGGGACTTCGTCATCTTGGAGGGTACCTTGCTTTCATTGGCAAAGAAGAAATCGATTTCAAGCTCTGGACAGAACTTGAGGTTAACCTTCCAGTCAATGAGCCTCTTCCCTTCACTGTTGACTCTCGTCATTTTCGTTCTTTGCTTCCGGCAAATGCTTTCACCAATCTGAAGCGCCTGACGTGGAGCGCTCACCGAGAGCAGCTGGTCGCATCCTGGCTACCTTTCACTCCTTCCCTCCTTTTGACTCTCACAAACCTTGTCATATGCTGTGACCTTTCGCTGATTGATTGTTCTTACATTCTTTATCATGCAAAACAGCTAAAAGAGTTGACCGTGTGCACTCTTCGGAAGGACCTCTCGCACTATCCTGTGCTTTCCCAACAATTTTATGCCTCGGATGTTCCTCATTTAACATCTTTGATTCTGCGGTCTGACGATGATCTAGTACCTTTGTTGACGCGATGCAAATTTCCTTCGCTTCGTTATCTTGATTTAGATCTCCTTGACCTGACCACATTGACTGTTCGCTCACTCAAATTTGGGTTAAACCTCAACACGATCAATCTGTCAGGCGATCTGAAACAAGAAGATGTGGATTGGATCAGTTCCCAATACAGTCATGTGTACCATATATTCATTCCCGGACTAGCTGTTTTTTTACGGTAGTAGATGTTAACATTTATGATATCAAAGGCTATATTGGCTGACAGGTATGACCTTCTATTGGGTCATGAAGTCAGAACCTGTAGAAGACGTCCAGATCATTGTCTGATTGAGAACGACAATTTCTACATATTGTCCGGTTCCTAAACAATCCACTCCAATCCATCGTGCTGTAGGTGTGAAGACAAATGAGCGACTTGAGCGGTTCTCTTCATTTTCTACTCATGACAAAGATAGTAGATGGTCTGGGGATGTGTGGCCAACCAGAGATAAACATAGCATCGAAATTGGAGTAAATATTCAACCGCGTGACGTATGATGAGAGAACATCTCATCGACGATCTTATCAATAATGAAATCGATTTCCACACTCAGTGACCAAAGTTGGCCGAAAGTTCTCAAGAGACGAGTCATGCCAGTGCTGAATATACAGGATCCTTCTCTTATAAAGTGTCTGTCTTCCTTACTTCGACCTTTACCTTCTCACTGAGTCCATACATCGACGATGGCGACAACCGCAGCCCAGAAACCCAAATCCAAAATTTCTTATGGTACACACTGCGTTCTCTTGATTATTGTCCTATCGTGATTATGAGGTGCTGATTGGGCGTCCAGCTCGTCTAGGAAACTCTGGCTTGAAAGTGTCTAGGATCATCCTTGGGACGATGCAATACGGCGACCCGCACTGGCAGCAGTGGGTTCTGGGCGAAGAGGAAGCAATCAAGCATATCAAATTCGCGTGGGTGTCTTTTCTCTGTTCTCATCTCGTAAGATCTAATGGGATTTGCGGTACTTTTAGGTACGAAGCAGGTATCCAGACGTTCGACACTGCAGATGTATACTCGAACGGTCTCTCGGAGATCATCCTTGGGAACGCCATTAAACAACTCCAGCTTCCGCGCGAAGAGATTGTCATTCTCACGAAGGTCCATATCTTTTTAGTATAAGGTGACGATCACTATCTGATTGTATCGTAGGTATTCAACGTGGTTGCCCGCGATTACGGAACAAACTTTATCATGTCTGGCACGAATCCAGATGAGATCGGGTATGTTAACCAGCATGGGTTGAGTCGGAAGGTTCGTGCCTTTTCACTTCTATCGCCATGTCTCTGATGAGATGGGTGAAGCATATCTTCAACTCGGTGCAAGCGAGTCTCAAGCGTCTAGGGGTGGATTATATTGACATGTTACAATGTGCCTGCAATTTCTTTGATGTCACGCGCATATATTGACCTCTTCACACCAAAGGTCACCGATTTGATTATGAAACTCCTATCGAGGAGACTGTATGTCCCCGCGGGTCCTCTCATGACATGCAGTATTGATTTGTATCATCAATAGATGCAAGCTCTCCACGACGTTGTTCAGGCCGGATACGTGCGCTACATCGGCATGAGCTCTTGTCACGCTTATCAATGTACGTTCACTTCTTTTTCCTGTTTCCCTTTCCTTGCTTACCTTATCTTAGTCCATCAAATGCAAAGTGCGTCTCTTCGTCTCTACTTACATAAACTGATCGTTCGACTTATTAATTAGACTATGCAATCACACACAAGCTCACGCCCTTCATATCGATGCAGAACCATCACAGCCTTTTGTACCGAGAGGAAGAGAGGGAGATGTTCCCTACGCTCAAAGTATGTCTCCATCCTTTTCTGTCCTCTTTCTCTCCCATCCTTCTTCACTTTGACTATCACCGTCTCTCTTACGATACACATACCCGTAGCTATTCGGTGTTGGCGCGATCCCCTGGTCTCCGCTTGCTCGTGGATTGCTCACACGTCGGTTGCAAGAACATACAAAACGCGGGGATACGGATCGGTATATCGTTCTTTCAATTCAGCGTCACTGTTTCCGCAATCCGACATTATGATGCAAAAATAGGTTCGTGAAAAGATACCTCAAAGCAGGAGGGACACCCGAGATTCTGAAGCGGTATGTTGTCCATAATTTTTTCTTCCCAATTACGTCTTGGCTCACCTTTTTGTTTCCACAGCGTCGAAGAACTCGCGGCGAAGAAAGGTCTTTCCATGGCCCAGATCGCGGTCTTATGGTCCCTTTCGAAGGAAGGTGTCACTGCACCGATAGTGGGCACGACGAGCTTAAAAAATTTGGAAGAACTTGTCGGTATGTATAGTTTTTCTTGGAATGCAATCGATTTTGATGATAATATACTAGCGGTGGTGCATATGAAGTTGACGGAGGAGGAGATGAAATATTTGGAAGAGCCATATGTCCCGCAGGATGTCGTTGGGCATTTGTAACTGTTTTTTCGTAAACTAGTTTGAGCATTGGTCTGAATAGTTCTGGGGGGCTGGAAGGATGGATGTAGGAATGTCACTTATTTTCGAGGAGTACGAGTTTACATATATTCGTCATATTCTGCTGATGATTATGTTTTCGCGACAATGGTTATACAGCCTCGAAGAATGTAATCAATTATATTTCTATTCACCTGCAAATTTATAAGTATCGGTCTCCTCCACGTATCTTCTTCTCCTTCTCACAACTCTCCACTTGAGGCTGTAAAGTACCATGGATCATGCGCTGATATCCATCCACAAATTACTGTGAACTCCACCTCCATGGGAAAAATCTTGTCTCGTCAACCCCTTGTATCAAGGTTTTCGAATCAACGATGCCATCTTTGGACTCCAGGTCTCCTTTGGGCTCTGCTTTCTCTTGATACATATTGTGAGCATTTTATGTATAGTTCAGTATCTTATGCTGTGATATGTTCCAGGGAGGACTTTGTGTACGGAACTCGTTTTAAGAGGTGCCCCTAGCTTGACACAGTAACACTCACAACGCTACTGTCTTTTTATAGTGGCTTGAATTTCTATATACCGACAATATATGTCCTTGGTCAGATTCAGCAATCAAGTTGGTGACGTTAGGGGTCAATCCTTCCTTATCCTGTTTCGTCGAAGTGGAGGTAAACTTGATACATCAATCAAACTCGTTGCTCAACAGCTCAAAAGACTTCACTACTATGCCGTGAACGTGGTCAGTACCATATACTAATCAATGTGATGAATGTGTGTTCTAGAATTGAGCGCAGAGATGGGTTGGGCACTGACTGAGCACTGAGCTGTGTTATAACAGGGTTCATCAGCAAAGCTACAATTTGATGGGTGACATGTTCAGATGGTCAACATCCCACCATCCCACCATCTTTCCATCCGAACAGATAGGTAGTGCTAATATGTTAATTCAGATGGATTCATGTATATTATGGTTGCATATGCAATCAAGTGAGCCTTTGAGGCACTTCACAATGTAACAACCTTCAAACATGTCAACAACAACAAAAATATTCAAAAACAAGTAAAATGGTGGGGTATTCAGACCTAAGTGTTAGCAATGGTGGATGATACTCAAGAAGGTACCATCAGTCAGTAGTGTTGTTGATGCCATGCTGTGTTGTGCAAGAAAATTGACTTGGTAGGGTAGGGAGCATCTTGGAGCAGACTGTGTAAGAGTGACCTCTGGGGGCTATGGCTCAGTCACACAGCTGGCAGAGGGAGATCCAAAGTCTATTCAATACAGTACAGTGGCCATAGACATAATTACTCACCTGGCAGAGGTAGATCCAAAGAGAATAAGTCTGAGGAACTCCCTAGGCTAGGTGTGATGCTTCAGAGAATTCAGAAGTGTGGAAAACAACTGTACAGTATGACAGAAAAAGAAAGAAAAAAGTGATGCATTAGTAGTTGGTCAGCAGTGATATAAGCCAGTGGCAGTGCTGAAGGGAGAACACTTGTCTGAACAAGTTACAGTCTGTGCCTTTGGCATGGGCATGTAGCTCTTGCTAAGTCCCAGACCCAGCCTCACTTTGTTCAGTTAGGTCCTTGATATTTCAACTCAATGCTAAGATCCAAACCCATTATGTTTGGTTAGGTCTGTATTTTCTCAACTCAATGCTAAGATACAGGTCCAACCTCACTATATTTGGTTAGGTCTTTGCTTTGAAGAGCATGTTTTTTTGACACCAACATATACTAAAGAGAAAGAAATTAGAAAGTAGCCTAAGTCATGAGATATCTATAATCCCATTTATGGTATAAATAAGTAGTACTAATACTTAGCAACCAGACCTTTGACTTGATTATTTCTTAAAGTAACATGAAAAGTGGTGAGGATACTTTAATAATCCCTAACCAATACTCTATTTAATGGATTGAGCAAGATGTGATGGGGGGTTGCTCAGGGTTAATTCGGGCAACTAGCCAGATCACCGTTCGTGCCTTACCTCTTTGTCCACTTTCCTTTCACCTTTCAATTCCACTGTTTCACCGCTTCACTGTCACTTCCCCATTGTTCCACCTAATATAATTACCTGCGCGCGCAAGATGAACATCCCATCGTCTCACACTGCGCTCGCAGGTAAGTCACCTACACAGCTATTACTTCATCGTCTCACACTGCGCTCGCAGTGCACAATCTCGTCAGATCTACGTTACATTACGCCACGCGTCCTTTGTCATCAGATCTAATTTACTATCTTTCGTGTCTCAATATCCTCGGTGCATGCCCTCGCAGCCCCCTAGGAATTCGGACAGCCGTTTTACCAGAGCATCCCCCGCCCCGCCCGCACCCATTACAACCCCCACCATGTCACACTCAGACTCACCTGTCTCTGCTGAGGAATTTAGCGCGCTTCGCGACTCAAACAGAGAACTTCAGGCGATGATGCAGGAGATCCTGGGGAGGTTACCCCAAGTCAACAGCCCCTCCACCGCTGTGCCTCCCGCACCCACGCTGCCTTCTGCAGCTCCTCCGCTGCAGGGAAGCTCCTTTGTGCCACCGATTGCATGAATCGGAGTCAACAGTGCGTACTCATCCACCGCTTCCCTCTCCCTTTGCACTCGCTTCCCCGACGTTGACGCAGCAGTAATTGGGGCTATCATCTCACACGACTTCAAAGCGGCGGACCTACACAAGCTCGACCCGGTGAATTGCGACAAAGAGACTGCTTATACGTTTAACGGCGTGACAAACCAGTTCGAGGTAAGCCACCGTGTGGCTAAGGAGTACAAGACCCCCTTCTCAGTCCTCATCCCCCTACAAACGTATTTCAGCATCCTTTCTTTCCACATGAGTAGCATCGACGCAACAGGCGCCTTCTTCAACTACACATCTCATCTACTGAAGCTAGTCGCGGAGTATGAGTGGACAGCCATCTACAGCTACCACTCAGTGTTCTTCAACCGTCGAAGGACAGACATGGCAGCCGGTGATTATGCTAAGTGGTCCATCTGTGACAATGGACTAATGGCGGAGCACATCTACGGGCACAGGAGGGTTCCACAGCAGAAACCAAAGGGCTCCACCAAAAGCCCCTTGAACCCAGGTGAGGCCTGCCGAAAATTCAATGACAGACGTTGCACCACCAGTCCATGCCCATGGGGCCGCCCACATGCCTGCGCTACATGCGGCAAGGCCGACCATGGGAAGCACCAACACAAAGACTAAAGCGCCACCTGGGCGAGCCATCAACCCCTGAATATCACGGCTCACCCAGGCCCCCACTCGAACATGATACCTCTGTCTCTTAACTTTCGCATGCTGGACCCACTCGACCACACTCTCCCAATACCGCACCCCCGCCCCAACACTTCGCCTCGCGCCAACAAGCCCCTCCTCGACACTTCTCACCTACCTCATGTCACCTCAACCCTCAATGAGCAGGCATGGGGAGCGTACCTATTGGACTATCCAGACCATACCCTTGTATCTACTCTATTGCAAATAATACGTTTTGGCGCAAGCCTCAGATTCACCGGAGACCGCACCGTGAGACAGTCCTGCACCAACCTAAGCACCGCATTCGCCAACGCCCCCACCACCAACACCCTATCAGCTGACATCGCCGCACAAGTTGCCAATGGGCGAACTCAGGGCCCCTTCACATCACCCCCCTTCCCCAACTTCCGAGCATCACCCATCGGGGCTGTCACCCGGAAGCGCTCTTCCAAAATTTGCAGAATCCACCACCTCTCGTGGCCTGAAGGCTGGTCCGTAAACGACGGAATTCCGGATGCAGAGGCCTCAATCAAATATGACATGGTCGATCGGGCCATTGATGACCTCATAGCATCAGGGCTGGGCTCTCTGATGCTGAAGCTTGACCTCGAATCTGCATTCCGCCACATACCAGTCCGCACAGAGGACTGGCCACTCCTCGGCTTTGAGTGGCTTGGCAAATTCTACCACGACGTAGTACTCGCGTTTGGGGGGCGATTGGCACCCTACATCTTCAACCTTTTCGCAGAAGCCTTACACTGGATCCTCCAAAAGAACATCCCCGCGCGTTTCCGTCATTACCTCAATGACTTCCTCGGCATCTTCCCCTCCTCATCCCTTGCAGTCCAGGACGCACTCAAATGGGCGCTAGACCTTGGCACACAGCTGGGGCTAACATTTCAACCATCAAAAATAGTTGGCCCAGATACTTGCATCGAATTCTTAGGCCTGGAACTAGACTCAGTCACAATGGAGGTATGCTTGCCAGCAGAAAAACTTGCTCACTTACGAGAGGTAACCTCTGCCTGGCTAGCCCGCTGCAGGTGCACACGTCGCGAGCTCAACGAGTTCACTGGCTTCCTACAATTCACATCTCAGGTGATTCCAGCTGCACGTGCCTTCCTCTGAGGGCTTTATGATTTCTCTGCAAGCTTCCCCCCCACCCCCTTCATCTCACGCCACATCCCTGCATCGGCTCGACAAGACATTCAGTGGTGGCACATGGTAGCCCCCGAGTGGAATGGAGTTTGATTCCTCTCCCCATCGCGCCACAACATCAATGTTTACACTGACGCTAGCACATCCAAGGGCCTAGGTGGCCACATGGGCACAGAGTGGTTCTCAGCCCGGTGCCCTCGCCACCTACAAAAGGAGCATATACAGGTCAAGGAGATGCTTGCGGTTGTCTACGCCATCTTATGCTGGGGCAAATCCTTCAGGGGATGCCACATCACCTTTCACATGGATAATGAGGCGGTGTTCAATGCGATTCGCAGCAAGTCCATAAGGTCCACGCCAACAATGAAGTTTGTAAAGCATTTGATAGCCCTAGCCTGCCATCTTGACTTTTCTTTCTCTTCTGAATGGCTTTCCTCTACTGATAACTCTATCGCTGACGCTGCCTCTTGTTTCTCCTTCTCCCGCATGTTCTTGATTGCACCTTGGCTCAACAAGAAACCGGCCTCGAAACGCCTCCAGCTTGGTGGTATCAGCAGAATCGGCACCACCCCCAAGCCGTCGCATTTTACCTATGGCATGGGCTTGCGGCCACAACACGGCGAACATACTCAACCGGGCAAAAGCAGTTCATCCTATTTGTGCAACTCAACAACCTATATAACACCGACGGGTCTATACTCCCCGCCTCCCAGCCCGCCATACTTGCATGGGTCGCTAACCTCAGAGGTAAAGTCCAGCCAAAAACCATTAAGGCTTACCTGTCCGCAGTTCAATCCCTCCACATCGACAACGGCCTCCCCTTCTCCTCGACCAAATCCCCGCTGGTGCAGCGACTCATCCGTGGTATCAAGCGGTACCATGGTGAGTGTGACAGACACCCCGTGCAGCCAGTTACACTCCCAATCCTCACGGCCCTGCTCGCTCAACTACGGCCAGACACCGTGGCTGGCCACAGCACCATCTACGCTGCATGCTGCCTTGTGTATTCAGGACTTCTCCGCAGTGGGGAGTTCATGGTGGGGAAAGGCGGGAGGCATAGCCCCAGCCTCAGCCTCACATGCAAATCCGTTAAATTCATCCCCAACTTCGAATCAGCCACCCATGCTCACCTCACCCTGCCAGCTTCCAAGACTGGCCCCTTCCGAAAAGGGGTTACCATCACAGTCGCTGCTGCACCCAGCTGCCCTACTTGCCCCATCGCAGCCCTCAAACGCCTGTTCCAAGAACTCCCATGTGAGGATGATGCCCCACTCTTTGAGCAGCCAGACGGCAAGGCCTTGTCCTACACCTACTTCATCAAAGCCATCCGTGACACGCTCTCCCTTGCTGGCTTCAACCCTGAGCTCTACGCGGGTCATAGTTTCAGACGTGGCGCAGCATCAGCAGCCGCAGCAGCAGGTTATTCAGACTATGAGATTCAACTCCTTGGCAGGTGGCGCAGCGACTCTTACAAATTGTACATCGAAAACGAGCCCACGAGGATCCTTTATCTTTCTTCCCTCCTTCACTTGGCACACACTCACTTAGTTCCTTACAAACCTCTGGCTCTCCGCAACTACACAACTATAACGGCTTGAGTTCCCGGTTCCTCTCTCTCTCAGGAGGGAAATCTGGTGACCCAAGAACTTTCGGACTCAAAGGAATACCATTTTTCTTTCCGCAATCACACGCCCGAACTAAGAACCCCATCTAACTACAACTAAACCTATCCTCGCAGCACTACCCGTCCGTTCCCTCAACACCAACTCGAGCGCATCGAATTAATGGATTGAGCAAGATGTGATGGGGGGTTGCTCAGGGTTAATTCGGGCAACTAGCCAGATCACCGTTCATGCCTTACCTCTTTGTCCACTTTTCTTTCACCTTTCAATTCCACTGTTTCACCGCTTCACTGTCACTTCCCCATTGTTCCACTTAAGACAGAAGAATCTTGAAGCCCCCTTCCAGACATATAAACACTACCTCTGGAGCCCCTGCCAAGCTCTCTGACACCTCTGAAGATCTGACAGCATGGCTTCACTTGGGCATGTCAAATGCTCCAATAGTATGTGATGGCCTCCAGCTCATCTGCCCATTCTCTGTGCCTCAATGTGGAGATCAAGACAACAGACATCCAGCAAAACCATGCAGTCACAGCTCTCCTGAACAGCAGAACAATGGGACTTTTCCTGGACTTGGAGTTCATTAAATGCCACAGCCTTACCACACAGCCCAATATAATTACCTGCGCGTGCAAGACAAACATCCCATCGTCTCACACTGCGCTCACAGGTAAGTCACCTACACAGCTATTACTTCATCGTCTCACACTGCGCTCGCAGCGCACGATCTCGTCAGATCTACGTTACATTACGCCATGCATCCTTTGTCACCCACCCACCATCCCTACTCATACTTCATTCTACCGGATTAACACGTCCTACTCGTACTTACAGTCCCCAGTAGTTAGCTTGAGTTCCCAGTTCCTCTCTCTCTTGGGAGGGAAATTCGGTGACCCGAGAACTTTCGGACTCAAAGGAATACCATTTTTCTTTCTGCAATCACACACCCGAACTAAGAACCCCATCTAACTACAACTAAACCTATCCTTGCAGCACTACCCGTCCGTTCCCTCAACACCAACTCGAGCACATCAAATTAATCAAGATTTATCAAGCATCACTCATCTGTTTTCTTCAACCTGATATATCTGACATATGACCATTTTATCACAATATATACCCTTCAAATCAGAAAGCCTGAGGATCCTCAGGAACAAGAGCTAGCCTACAGCTATCAGCAATCCAATCTATCAAAACATACATATGTCATAATAGTTAGCAAAAAACCTGTTCCAGTCCCTTGACAGAGGACCATCAACTTTACACATTCTATATTAATACTGCCTTCTTAAATTTTTTCCATCTCAAAGCAATATTCAATACTTTCTTAACTAATGGTTCTATTAGTATGATGAATTAAACCCACCATCCTTTTTCAAAGGCTGCCATGATGTAGTCAAAATATCTATTGAGAGCAGGAAAGGTTGGAGATGATTGGGAATAAGTTGACTTCAAGGTAGTAAGAACTGATTACCATAAAACTATAAGAATACACACCTTCAAGTCTGAACACACACCTTGAAATCATATCCAAGTATAGCCTCACTTTGTTTGGATAGGGATTCAAGTTTACAACTCCAGACCTTCCCCCAGGACACCCCACCTCCCTGGAGCCTCCCCCAATGCTTCCCCTAACTCATCCCAACCTTTGTTGAACCATGGTGCCCACCCCAGCTAACCCTGATGCTTCCTTGGCAAACCATGATGACCTCCTGGCAAACTCCAGCACATCTCCAATGGGCCTCCTCAGCTCCCCCTCTTGTCTACAAGGCCCCTGAGCCTCTCCAACACTTTCCCTGACACAAGCATATGTCACTTGACCACCCTTGCAACTCATACAACCACTCCAGAGTTTCCTGATGACTATGGGATGGACCATGTTCCCATCAGAGTATCACTGCAGCCTGCCCTCCAATCAGAGCCAACACCCATTAACTCCATGTGGCTCCAATGAGCCCCACCATTGCACCCTCAACTCTTGGAGAAGGTCCAGTAGTTAGTATATAAAGATGTAGAGTAGCATCTGTTACCTTAGTCTTGATATTGCTTTACTTGGTTTCCTGTGTCTCATGTTTCTTTTCTATTACATTTCCTGGTCTCATCTCTGTTTCTAGTCTCAAATCTATCTTTTTCTCAGTTCCATCTTGTCTTGCCTTCATCTCAACTTGTCCATCTCTGTTTTCCTATCATTCTTAAGTTCCTTTCAACCTGATGTCATTACAAACTCCATGCACATGCTATGACCTTTCAAACATTCTTGCAACAATTCTGGACCTCTCTAGGAACCCATCACCTTTAATTGATCCCCCATGAATCTCCAGCTCTGCTCCCATCACTCACAAAGCCTCTGCTTACCCCACAGCCCATACACTTGCTTATGGACTTGTACCTGATGCTGCCCAAGCCCAAGGTCTAATATACTTGGTCTTAGACTTTCCCAGACCACTCTATATTTGTTCGGACTGCTTCCCTTAGCTTCCCCTTGCAAGTATCTGAAGTCTAAACCACTCCCAAAGGACTAGGTTATAAGTGCAGGACATTGTGTCTGCCTAGTAAGGACTCACCCAGTGTAGCTGAGCCCTCATGGTCAGCAGAACCTGACACCAGTGGTCCCTCTATCAAGCCAACTTCAACTTCTCACTGCACCACAAGCCCAGCCAGAGTATGGGAAAACCAGACACTGTATCTTGCTGGAGAGCAGACCATAGCACTGAAGGAGAGGACAACAGTAACATTGTGCTCCTCCAGCCTGAACTGTTTGCAATCCAAGCTATAGAAGGGCTAGCTGTCAAGGGAGCAGAGGTAGACATCCTCCAAGACATCCAGCAGGGCAACCAGGATGGTCAGTAGGAGACACTTGTTGCTTGGGCAGTCCAGGTGCTGAAATTGAAACATACCACTGGCGCCAAATTGGTCCATGCAGAGAAATAGGCCCTCTGGAATAGGATCTTGACCTTCTAGGATCATATCTATGTGCCCAACATTCTGGATCTCCATCAGAGGATTGTAGAGCAACACCACAACTCCTAGATTACTAGGCACCCTGAACAATGGAAAATACTGGAGCTAGTTTTGTGGAATTACTGGTGGCCCCAGATGTCCCAGTATATTGGGTCCTACACTAGTACATGCAATCTCTGCCTCTGGACCAAGCCCAGCACCACCTACCCTCTGGACAGCTACACCCTTTACCTGTCCCCATGGAGCAATGGAGTGTTGCCTTAGTGGACTTCATTGTTGAGCTCCCTGATGCCCACAGTTATGATGCCATCATAGTAGTGGTTGTCAGGTTCTGCTGACAACAGGGGCTCAGCTACACTGGCAAGTCTTTACTAGGCAGATGTGATGTCCTGCACTGATAACTTGGCATTTGGAGCAGGTCTAGACTTTAGAGACTTGTGAGGATGAGCAAGGGGGGTCCAAGCAAGTCCAGAGTGGTCTGGGGAATTCTAAGACAAGGTACAGGGAAGGGTGGAATTTGAAGAGGGTGTTAGGCACAAGTCTGGAAGCAAGTATTAGAGATGCAGGGCAAACAGAGGTTATGCAAGTGATGAGAGCAGGGCTAGAGTTTGATGGAGGGATCAACAGAAGTTGATGGGTTTTGGGGCTGAGTGAATAGCAAGGTCTGGAGTTGGTTTAAGGAATGTTTGAGGTTTGGAATTGTGAGTGTGGAGTTTGTAATGGCATTAGGGTTGAAAAGACTTGAACACAATGAAGGAAATGGAGTTGAACAAGATGAGATGGAGTCCAGACAAGATTGAGATGAGAACAAAAATAGATTCAAGTGGAGATATGAAATAGTAACAAAACAATAATGGAGATAGAGACAAGACAAGACTGGGAGACTGAGATAAAACTGGGAGACTGAGAAAAAGGGAAATGTAACACAGAACATGAAACACAAGAGAGCACAATCAGAAACACATCAGGTAAGGCAGGTGATATCAAGACTAGAGTATGGAATGCTACTCTACGACTTATATACTGACTACTAAGATAGTTCTGGGAATAGTGGGTCTGGCAGTGGGGCTTGTTGGGGTTATTTAGAGCCAACAGGTATTGTTTATGATTAGGGGCAGGCTGCAGTGATATACTGATGGGATCAGTTGGGGATGCAGGCTGTCCTGAGGTTGTCGTGATGCTCTGGAGCTGGTTGGGTAAGTCAAGATGACACACTGGTGATGCACATCAGCATTAGGAACAGTGGGAGAAGGATTTTAGGGGCTCAGGAGAGGCAGGAGAAGCATTGACAGCTGCAGAGAAGGCATCACAGTTAGCTAAGGGGCCATCAGATTTTGCCAGAAAAGTGTTGGAGTAACCCAGAGTGGGCATCATGGGTGGATGAAGGTTGGAAGAGTCAAAGGGGGAGTTGGGGGTGAACTCTGGGGAAGTGAGGTGGCTGGAAACAAGGTCCAAAGTTTTGGGAATGGGTCATGACAGTGGTGGACCTATATGGCAAGCAAGTGCACTTCATTCCAACTCACACCACCTGCTCCAACATGGGCATTGCAAACCTGTACCAGAAAAACATCTGGAAGCTCCATGGCCTCTCTGACACCTATGTCTCCACTTAGGGACCACAGTTCATGGCAGACTTCACTAGGGAACTCTACTAACTACTCAGCATAAAGCTCCACACCTCCACTGCCTACCACTCACAGTCTGATGGCTAGACCAAACACATAAACCAGGAGTTGGAGCAGTACCTCTGCCTCTTCTGCAACAAGTGCCAGGATGATTGGGATGAACTCCTCCTTGATGCTGAGTTCCAGTACAACAAACATATTCATGCATCCACCCAGGTCTCCCCCTTCTTCCTCAACACTGGATGGCACCTATGCATGGGTTTTGAACTCTGGGCCCAGCCCTTGTAGAATGAAGCAGTAAATGAGTTTGTGGACTAGATAAAGAAGTCACAGAAGGAGGCCCAAGCAGCTCTTGCAAAGGCAAAGAATAACATGGCACAATATTACAACTGTGGGAAGACTCCAGCACCCAAATACCAGCCCAAAGATCAAGTCTACCTGAATGGCTTTGATATTACAACTACCCAACTATCAAAAAAGCTCTTGCACTGTCAATTGGGACCATTCATAGTGGAACAACAGGTAGGGCCCCTAGCCTATTGACTCCAGCTCTCTGTGGGGATGCACCAGCTCCATCCAGTGTTCAACATAGTCAAATTGACTCTGGCTCTGAAGGACCCTATTTTGAGGCAACATCTGCCACCCCTGCCACCTCCAGTGGTGGTTGGCAACAGTGAGGAGTATGAAGTGGAGGAGATCCTGGATAGTTATCTATTCTGGCAATGGCTACAATACAAGGTGAAGTGGAAGGGTTATGAGATTGAGGATATCTCTTGAGAACCACAGGAAAATGTACATGCCCTGGGGCTCATCAGGGAGTTACACCAGAAGCATCCAGATGCTCTGTGCACCATCTGGGGAACCTATCCCATTTCACCAGCAGACCAGATAATTCAGGACTTTTTCTACCTCACATGTCAAGTGATGTCAGGAAACTTCCATTTCTGATCTCCATGGCTTGTTCCAGTGCCTCTGCAGCTTGTTCAATGTCTCCAGGGGTCTGGAACAAGCTCTGGAGACATTGAACAAGCTGCAGAACTTTCTGTCTTACCTCACTGATCATCTTCCTAGGGTTAGGGCTAGCTCCAGCCTTCTATACAGTTGTTCCCACACCTCTGCCATCCACTGATGCACTGCACCAAGCAGCAGAAATCCTTAGACTTGTTCTCTTCAAATTCCCCTCTGCTAGGTGATTAATTATTGCTTGTATTGTCATCTACTTGCTAATATACTTTGGATTCCCCTCTGCTAGCTGCAAGTCTCAGATTCCCCACTCCAGAGGTCACCCTTACAGCAGGAGAGAAAGAAATATCAACATCATATCAACCCTGTCCAAGATTACCCAATCTGGCACCTCTTATCCTGTCATTGCATTTATATAGAGCACAGCCACTTTCCCAGGAGTCATCACATAAACTATAAAGATTATGCATGGGCTCCCAGCCCAAAAAAGGACCTGATCAGTATATATATACAAATAATACCATAGCATACCATGATCATTGACAACAGAAAAGAATTTCTATCATCCAGCAATACAATAGGCCTTCCCAGATTCAAGAATATTACAAACACCTGCACCACCATTCCATGATTCAAACTGACACAACCCAATAAGACAACGATATGGCAGAAACGTTATCGAATAGTACGTACCTCAGCCACACTAATATTGTACTTTGCATCAATTTCGACACACAGCTCGGTCGTCCTTGTGAAGAATCTCGTACATCCCAGAACGACACCTGAAGCCACATTCGTTGGTGTAGAGACGGGAGATGGCGAGATCGTAATGGCTATGGTATTGGTCGTGGTGTCTGCTGTGATGGTGGTCGGGCCTGCGACACAATACGCCAACCCAGGTGTAAGGCCTTTTTGGAAGATGTTACAGACGCTAGCCCCGCCGTTCCATGCCTCAAACTGAAGCATTGGCATTGTCAACTATATGAGTAACATGTGTATGGAGGAATGACTTACATTCTCAATCGTGATATTAAAGAATTCAGTGATTTGATTGCAAAAGAGAGAAGTTTCGGTGAAGAAGCTCGTGCAGCCGGAAGCGACTTCAGGAGCAATATTTGTAGGTGTTGCACTTGACGTTGGAGGTTTCCTTGGCACCGTGGAAGTAATGAGCGTTGCTGTCGTGAAAACCGGAGCAGGCAAGGCAATCGAAGGATTAGCCAATGCGCCCGTTCCCCACGGGATCGGTTTACCATCCGGTTGGGTAGAATTCGGTGGCGACGTGATTTGACCGGAGGACGAGACGATAGGGAAACGTGTTGTCCATTCGTGGATGGAAGTGTGTGGGGATCGAAATTGGTAGAAATAGATGGCGGCGTTCGGCGTGACCTGCAAAAATATTCGGTTTAGAGCATGAAAAAAGAAGAGAGGAGAATGTACCTCTGGACATATCCAGTCGAATGATCCGTCGACGGTTCCATCACGACCAGCGGTGACCGCTGATACGAATTGAATTCGACCAATTTTGGAGGGTAAGGACGTATGGATACACACTAGTTAGATGCACCATATTAAGATTATCACCGGTCATGAACTGGATAGACATGTCTTTCCAGGCTGTTGTAGAATTCTTGTCACCTGACCATGCAATATGACATGGTTTACCCGCCGTCTGGACATCGCCAGCAGGGAAATTGGGGAACACTTGGGCGCGAGTGAAGATACACGCTAGTACGATGCCGACAAAAATTGAGGAGAGCATAGCCCCAGTCAAGTAGGGTGCGGTCAAAGGCAGGGAGAGAAGTCAATAATCGGAATGGCACGGAGAGTCCTTCAATAAAGACCAGTTTTTCGAGATTAGCGGTGTCCTGACGGGTACATTCTGATCATCAATAGAGATCGGTTAGTTCCGCTGACCCCCGGTCGTCACATTCTCTGTCATGTTCTTCCCAAAGACTAAAGCGTAAATAGAATACTGTTGATTACGGCGTCGAAATGGTACCAATCGTAGTCGAAAGAAGACAGAAGCCTAGGTATCAGTATTTGGTTGTATTTGATCCATTCAAGGCATTCTGCCGATGATACTCCGAAGCTCGATCTTTATCACTATATGACTAACCAACCTGTGCACACTCTTCACGGACGGACTATTACTTAGTCTTCGCCTGACTTGTGAGTTTTTCTGCTATGATAGCTGAGGATAGCTGGAAAAGTATCTGCTCCGCTAAAAAAGCTGCTCAATTCGCCGCAATCCCCTCGCAGTGGATTATCAATATCCCTCCTGAGACTGAAACAAACATCCTGGGGGTTCCAGCTCATTGCGGTCTCCTCAGCAAACGTGAATTAGAGATCACCGAAACTATAGATGTTGCTCTTTTGCTCGAACGATTACATTCTATGGAGTGGTCATCCGTTGAAGTGACTACGGCGTTTTACAAACGTGCTATCGTTGCACAGCAGCTTGTACGCGTGTCGGCCATCTGTACTTCCATTGTGAAAATCTAATTATACCATTCTTTGATGAGACCAATTGCCTTACCGAAATTTTTGTCGATCGAGCCTTGAAACGGGCAAGAGAGCTCGATGATATTTTGATCAAGACTGGAAAACCCGTAGGACCTCTACATGGATTACCGATATCCTTGAAAGGTATGATAAAGCATGTCCAATTCTTGTCGCTTCCTGCTCTTATAAATCCAAAGACCAATTCACGATGAAAGGCCTTGAAACAGTCATGGGTGTGTCTACACCTTTCGTGTCGTATCAGGAGCGAACTCATTTCTTCTTTGAAGGTTATGTTTCAAGGGTTGGAAAAGATGCCGACAGCGACTGCGTTCTTGTTGAATTGTTGAATGAGTGTGGTGCAGTCCCCTTTGTTCGCACTAACGTCCCACAGACGTTGATGGTAAGTACTCGTACAGAGACATTCTCTTGTGACTTACTGTCCACTTTTGTCTCAGTGGGGGGAGACCCACAACCATGTCTTTGGACGTACCACAAACCCGTACAACCGCAAGCTCACGCCAGGCGGTTCCTCTGGAGGAGAAGGTGCGCTCCTTGCCATGAAAGGCAGTCCACTTGGTATTGGAACCGATATTGCTGGGTAGGTAGAAATTTTTACTACCTTAACGTTATTCTGATTCACTAATCTAGTTCATTGCGTATCCCGAGCGCATTCTGCGGCTTATATACCCTCCGACCCTCCTACGAACGCCTACCATATTGTGGCGCAGTCAATGCCCTTGAAGGACAAGAATCTATATCTTCTGTACTCGGTCCGATGGCCAACTCGATGTCAGGAGTCAAAATCTTCACCAAGGCCATCATGGATGCAAAGCCATGGAAGAAGGACCCGCTTGTTCTTAGGAAAGAGTGGTCGGAATCCGAGTATCGTCTCGAGAATCACGGAGGAGGAACGAGACTTTGTTTCGCTATCATGTGGGATAATGGTGTTGTTCGACCTCATCCGCCTTTGGAGCGGGCAATGAAGATGACCAAAGCCGCTTTGGAGGCTGCCGGACACAAAGGTGGGCTATTTGAAATCGTATGTTTATGATCTGTTGATTGCTATGTATCATATAATTCATAGTGATCGACTGGGAGTCTCATCGTCACCTTGAGATATATAAGAATGCGGTTAGTTTTATTCCTTTTATCATATGTCCGCTACTCGACTCTCTATCTTATTTCCACATAGGAGACGATCTTTGTCGCGGACGGTGGTCATGATTATCACGTGCAGTGTGAGCTCTCTGGGGAGCCATTAATTACAACAATGCTCCCTGAAGATGAAACACATCCGAGCGGTTTGAGTGAACCATTTGTGAAGACACTCGTCGGCGAAGCATCTCATTTGAGTGCATATGATGTGATTCGTCCATCTTTTTCTTGTGACTGGAACTCTGAAGCAGTGCCCTAGCTCTGGCAACTCCAGAAAGAGAAGCGTGATTTACGCAAGTCTCACCTCGATCACTGGGAGCGCACAGTGTCTAGAACAGGGACCGGACGGCCTGTCGACGCTATCATTTCGCCTGCGGTTGCTTATACTGCCGTTCCACATGGCTTGAACACGTACGTACTTGTTGATGAGCTTGTTTTAGATTTGTCGAAAACAAGGTCGCAGAGATTCGTTCTACACCACTTTATGCAACGCACTTGATTATGCATGCTGCGTCTTCCCGGTGACTTACGTAGATTCAAAGCTCGACCTTCCTCAACTCCCACACAAGTTCCACAACCACGAAGACGAGGCTATTTACCGGCTATGTTCGTTCCCTCTGACGATAATCATTATTTCATCCTTGTCTCAATAGTTCTACAGATTCGACGGATATATTTTCGGGATGCCCTGTAGGCCTGCAGCTCATAGGACGGTCTCAAGAAGAAGAAGCCGTCATAGCGATGACTGAGATTGTGGATGATGCTCTCAAGAGGCTGCCCTCCAAAAGGCTTGAGTCATCCAGAGGGTGACGATATATCCTCTTCCTTATTCGTTTTATCGATGATTCGACGATGTCCACTTCTGGTATCGGTCGTTGACACTCGCGTCAATGGAGGAAACAAGGCTTCGAGAACCTACATATTTACTAGCATTAGCTTTTGATACATCTCGGAGTTTCGAGGTTTGAGAACTGATGGTAAAACCTGCTGATGAAAAGGCATATCAAATTCATTCCGTGGAGCAGTAATGCCGACCCAACCGTTCCCAATTTTAATCACGGTCATGATCGAAGACCGTTGGCAGAATGTATAATGTATTTGGTAGTTTTTAACATCATAGTAAATGGTTGGCCTCTATGTTGAATATAATATCAATCTGCCGTTTTATTCTTCTAAGAATGATACACGCTCAACCAGGATCAGAATGTCCGATGCTACGCAAGTTCATAAATCTATCTTCAGAAACTTGAACAGCATACTTCGAGATCCTGTAGTCCGCTACACCAAAGGATTACCATTGGAAGGCCCAGACCGACCCATAAGCGAATAAAATAAGTTTTGGTCAAGTAAACACTGTATTCTGGTTGAACCCTAGAGCCTTTTAAGAGACAGTGATGAGACCTCATCACCGCAACCGATATATTCTGGAACGGCTGCTACAGAAGATACTAGATAGAGGATGACATATATGTAGTATTGATTGATCCAGAGCCTTGCATACGTAGTAGATCAATACGGTAAGCACAAGTCGCAGTGGCGACTCCATTTGTATCGATTGATATCGAAGAAAAGGCGTGTCGTGAGGGCGATGGAGTCGTGAGTACAGGGAGATCGAAGTTATTCTGGTGAAATCAGAATCGAGAGTTATGATATCAATACAGTCAGATACCATCTCATCAAGGAGGCAAATGCAAATGCCGATACGTTGTACATCACTGATCAGGAACGGCGTAAAGATGTTTGAAACTTGAAAGCTGATGAAAGAAAGTCAACTATGACGTACATATCTTTGTTCTCGTGTTAACGTCTGCTCGTCCTGCACTTACATCACTACTTAATTCAACAATCGTTGTGATTGTGGAAGATGATCTGTTTTTGATGGGTTCACACGTGTTTTTGATGGGGTTCATACGATCGTTTACTCCGACAAACGCGACCAAAATAATTTTGATGCGGAAGGTCAAGTATTGACAATGTACTCTGTACTTGGATATTATACTGAGAAACTTCTGTCAAGGCGCAGAGGTAATGGATTCTAGAGTTCCAATGCCAGCTATGGTTATATGTACAATAATGTAAGATAGGATATGTCCGTTATTTCTTTCGACTAAACCGGGATTTCAATGATCCCAAGAGGCTCCCTGTCCGAATGCGACAGACGTAGGTGAAGACATAGATAGAAGCAATCTATCAGCCAAGATCAGTCTCAATTTCTGAAGTAGGAAGACGAACAATTTGCGCTTACATTGAATATGACGTATGCAATGAAAATTCCGAAATTCCTCCAATGATGACTATAGAAAATGTTGAAGGTCGATTCGAGGTACTGATCTGTAGTGGCGAAAGCACAGAACTGACAGCCAGAAGTAGCCGTCGGGTTTGTCACATAACCTCCAGAGTTGTTTATAAAGGTCTGGAGATAATCCTGGCAGGTCTGCCCAGACGGAGGATTCAGAGACACAAGCTCGACCGGAGAACAAACGACCGGCTTGCGGCCAAGAGCTGTATGTATAAAGTGAGAAGAGGAGATGAGTTCATTTCATTATTGCTGCACCTTGACCGACAAGACCCTCCATGAGGTATGTGTAGGGCGAGAGGCGATACCTGCACAGACGACATCAGGCTTACTCAATGCACAAATAAGAGGACAACTTACATCCATTTCCACCAACCAAGTTCAGCGAAAGGTTGTATAACACCGTTGCTGAAACAGTTGTTAACCATATTAGCACGAATGCACAAACGAAGGACGTACAACGTGAGGACGAAGGAAAAGAGAACAGAAAACAGAAGAGCCGCAATCTCCGCGGATGGTGTCATGGCAGCGACAAACATGGCGAACGATGTATAGTACAACGGGAACATGACGCCGAGCATGAGATATGTGTATCCAGCCCTGGCGGTGTCAAGGCCCACGGTCCAGTACCAGCACAGGTAGAAGATAGACGAGCCCAAAATGTTCCAGGGAAGCTCGGCTAGGAATTGCGAAGTGACCAGTGCAGTCCAACTATAAATCCTACTCGGACGTTCACGAATCTCATAAATTTTGCGAGTGTCGATGAATGGGACTTGTATCTGATTAGACAGAGGGGCTGATAGAATGGTGGCCATGTTAACAGCCTGTGAAGGAGAGCCATCGGTCGACGTTCATGCAATGAGAGTAGGATCACGCACAAAGAGTTGATTCTGTATCCCTTGCTGCGAATTCTTTGCCTTGAAGAAGGTAAACTGCGAAATGGAAGTAAGTTGAAGGATGACAGAGACTCATCCAGAAAAGGAAAACGGACTCCGATGAACAAACCCCCGAAGATGTCCAGGACAATTTTGGCCAAAATATACGTGGGGTCTCTCCAGAAACCACGCGAATTACGAATAAGAAGTTCCTTTGTTTGATGTAACCAAGGTGTGGCAAATTCAGAATGGAATGCTGCGGCAACAGGAGGGCGGTTTCGTCCTTCTGTGTGAATCCTTTCCAATTCTTCCTGGGTGGTGACCGCCTCTGGTGAATTTTTCCAAATTTCGTGCCTTGATCAATATTAGCATGGCAGAAAAGAAAAAGAACGGAGAGTTTTCTCACCAATTTATGTTAGTAGAGGCTGTAGCGCCAGCGCCAATAACATCCAACATAAATTCAGCCCTAACGTAAGAATTGAGCACAGCAAAACGGGAACGCATTTCTCCAACGTACGGATTTTCCGTAGGTTCACATCGACGAGAACCGTTCCTCTCGAAATAATTGATGAGAGTGGTCGCATTGTGGCCAAGATTGCCAAAGTAAACTGTCTGACCGCCCTTGCGGAGCAGGAGCAGCCTGTCAAAGACCTAGATTTCGGTCAATTGCATCAGAATTTCTGGGGCGAAACATTGAAAACAAACCTGGAACAGTTCCGCAGAAGGCTGATGGATCCTGGAGATAACTGGCGTGAGCAAGGAGGGTCAACTTAAGGAAGAAAGCAACATAGGCATACGTGCAAAGAATAGCTTGGCCATTATCAGCGAGATTCCTCAAAAATTTCATGATGGCCCATGCACTCTGAGAGTCAAGTCCAGACGTCGGCTCATCCAAGAAAAGAAGAAGTTTGGGCTAGACCAGACATTAACGCCGAGATGAACATTCAAAAGCTGTACACACTTTGGCAGCTAGTTCAACGGCGATCGTGGTACGTTTCTTGAACTCGACATTCAGAGATCCTACGGAAGCTTCGGCGTAGGCCTCGAGCCCGCACATTTTTAGACATTCTTCGACACTTGAGAATATATGAGAGGTCGCCCAATATACCACATGTTATAGACATACTAGGCTTCTTTCTCCGCCATTGGAACGGACGCAGGTTGACGGAGCGAAGCGGAGAAACGAAGAGCTTCTCGGACAGTGTCGGTGGGGGTGTGAGTATCCATTTGTTGACAGTAGCCACTATGAGGGTCAAAGAAGGAGGCTGAGAGTGAAAGAATGATGAAGTGGAAATGACAGAACATACCTTTGAGACTGGAAATCCAGTGGTGGCGGTTGACCATTGACGAACCGATCACCCTTGATGACACCAGTATTTACGCGTTGTGCCAGAACGTTGAGCAGAGTAGTCTATAACATCACGGTCGATGTATGTTGACAAATACCAAATCCGAGGACGTACCTTTCCAGCGCCTGACTCGCCCATAAGGGCAGTTAATTTCCCGGGGACTACATACCCAGAAACATCATCAAGGAGCACGCGATGTCCACCGGAGACCGGGACAGTGTACTCGAGATGCTGCCACGAGAAAAAGTCCCTCATAACCGGCGCGGTAGCAAGAGCCCTGTCCGTAATCACCTTGTCCCGATCTGAAACAGGTTGGCTGCTGGGCATCGACTTTTCCTCATCGACAGGGTCGGCATCGTGGAGTGCCGCAGCCTTCGTACCGCGCTTATAGAGAACCATAGTCGACTGGCCCGCAACAGCGGTATTGAGTTCGGTGAAGAGGAGCAGGCACGCGATGAAGAATATCGCGAAAGCGCAGACAAAACCGAAGTTCTTTTGATAAGCAGTAGCTTGTTAGCTTCTTCGAATTTGAATGATGGACAAACGCACCCTCCACACATGCGAGTAGCTATAGTTAAACGAAAGTCGGATAAAATCGTTACCATCGACAAGGTCTAAACCCGTGACTGCTCCGACTGTGGTACAGACCTGGTTGTCCAAGCTGACACCTTCGTATCCAGGACCGTGAGGCACAAGATTGGAGCATGTGCCGTTGAGGGTGTGGAATTCATTCGCGATGATGCTCTCAAATCCGTAGCGGAGAGGCTAGAGATAGATGATCCAAATTAATTTCAAAAGGGATTATTCAGCAGAAGATGACTTACGTTGGCGTACGATATCCAACGTAAGGCCCCGATCATTGAGGTTTTTGGGATGATATAACCACTGAGTCCAGACGTCAACGCACGCCCACATAATTTCAAAGAGAAAGAAAAGACAACGCACGTGTAGATGACCATGGCAAGGAGGAGCATACCCGAGAGTGACTGCGCAGACGCCTCGGCTTTGAAAGCCGCAGCCATACCTCTGAACCATGCTCTCATCGTAAGCGACATCATGAACAGGAACAGATAGTAGATGCTAAGGAAGTACTGGTGAGACACAATTGAGTGTTCAGAAAGAAGCAACTGACAAGAATTGACCAGCGGTGTTCTGCAAGCCTGCAATAAAGTAGAGTAGTATGCCAAATACGGTAGAAGTGAGGAGTGTGATTGGAATATCGACAATGGTCAATGCGAGCCTACAGAGAGCATCATTAGCAAAGCATCGAAGAAAAGACGAGCGCCAAACATACGCTTCGATAAAAGGATGGTACATGGCTGCCTTTGCATGTCGACTGACAATGGGCCGCTGCTTGTATAAAGCCGGAATCTCCGCTATACTCGACAGTGCTGGGAACAACAGCGAACTGAAGACGTCATGTTATGGGTATACATTTGTGTTGGTAAATCAAACTTACAAGAACAAGATACCGCCGCGGGAGAAGTAAGCTGAGGTAGCCTCGGGACTCTGGAAGAAAGTGGTGCCAACGATGATACCCTGGAACAGGAAAGAACTGAGCAAAGAGATTAACATATGACCACACATATGATATCATGAGGGCCTACAAAATAAGAAAAAGAGGCTCGGCCTTGTTACCCCACAGGATCTGCACCCTCCGCCTCATAACAGCCTTTACCTGCATGGCTATCGAAATCGTATACGGACTGCAAACAAATCATCAAAACTCAGGCGTTGGGCAAAGAAGAAAAAGAAAGACAAGAAAAAATCTCACGATTTCTCCGGCATGCGCTTCGCCTGCTCAGCCCTCACACTCTCTCCATACATCTGCCTTCTCTCCGATTTCCCGATGAAGGAATCTCTATACAACTCCATATCCCTCCTATTCTCCATCGCCACGTCCGAATTCATAAAATAGCTCGCAAACTCATCCGCTGTGCGTGGCACTGGCCCAGCCCTACCCCCAATATCGGTTCTTGGGATCCGCCCATCGGGATCCGTAACAGCGACAAGGAAGTCCGGCGTCGTCTGTCTGTTGGCCGGCTGGTAGCCCATGTCGATGAAGTACTGGCGGGCTTTGTCGGCGGGCCCGAAATACGCCATGCGCCCTTCGTAGAGGACGCAGACTTTGTCGAAAAGCTCGTAGAGGGTTTCACCAGCTTGGTAGATAGAGACGATGGTAGTTTGGTGGTCGATGTCAGTGGCGATGCGCAGGGCACGACCGAATCTGGTATACACACATGGTTAGATGGAAACAGCGGAACCCTGATCAAGAGACATACTCGAGAGCTGTTGATGCGTCCAAACCGCGCGTGGAGCTGTAAGAGTGAGCCCGAGGCAATAGAATGAGATGGTTGATGGCTTACTTGTCCCAGGACTGGATACGACTTCTCGTAGCGAGCGCCTCCGCGATTGACACACGCTTCTTCTCACCACCCGAGACACCCCGGATAGCAGCATCACCGACCGGCGTACTCTGAACATGCCTCAACCCAAAGATAGTCGAAAGAATCTCCGTCATGTTATCAACGTACGTGCCTTTCTTCTCTTCGATACGAGCATGAGGGACACGTGTCTTCGCCGCAAAGTCAAGCGTCTGTTTGACGGTCATGGTAGGGAAGTGGTAATCGTCTTCGGGGCAATACTGCACGTCGCCGCGGTATAGTTTGTAAATCTGCTCAGGGGTGAAAGAGTCATAGTGGACGTCTCCTTCGACGGAGTAGTACTCGCTACGGTGGTTGGCGAGGACTTTGAGGAAGGTGGAACATCCCGATCCAGGTCGGCCCAATACAACTGCACGTATTATCAAATGATGTCGATAGACAGAGATGATGATACGCACGAAGCATTTCACCTGGGCGTACGACACCTTCAAAACCTTCAATGATGGTGCGCAAAGGAGGGTTACGAAGCATTTGGAGTTGTTGAAATATCATCGTGGGGTTGAGCGTGGACCAAACAGTGGGGAAGAATGCAGCGGACGATCCGAGACCCCTAACGCGAAGGTTTTCGAACATCACACCCAATTCACGCGATTGGATATGTGCTGCGTCTTTCCTAAGAAGAAAAAGTCTTGGTCCTGAACGGTAAATTTAGACAAGACAATTAATTACTTTTGCACGACCATCTTGAGCGTCTTTTCAAAGTCAAATGGCCCAGCGGCTGTCAGAGTATCGTCGGAGTTGAAAGGCTCTATCTGCTCGATCCTCTCGCCACTGACGGCTTGCGAAAGCCTTCTGCTGAGACGTCGGACGCCTTCTGGATCGAAGAAGTCGACATCTACGTGAGAGTGGCGCGAGGTTCTCCGTTGCTCGGGTGAATATTTATTTTCTGCAGGGACCCCGTACGGTTCAGGTGAGGTCTGAGGGGGGATGCTGTAACGTTGGTGGTTGTAGACGTTATGGGCCTGCACGGCCTCGTGGGTAGGAAGCTCGGAAAGCTCAGAGGAAGAGACACCAGCCGGTTGGAGGCCACTGAGCGGAATATTTTCAGAGGACATGGAGAGAAAGATGGACGCGTCTCAGCTGTAGAACAGAGGACTAGATTCGACATTATAAGAGACCTTGGTTATAACCCACAGCAACCTAGTGACATAATCTACCCCCGGGATACTGAAACGTTCGTCCGACTGGTGTGTGTACTCAGTTACGACGATCGTGGATTTGCAGCCCCACTTGACTAACAAGTCAACACTCAGGATCACGAAATATCATGCTGAGTACTCTGCTCACCGTCCATTGCGCATGTCTCCAGCCGAAAGAAGCTAAGTAACTTTCTTGTGGATCCAGTACTGGATTTCGGGTAGATGTGGGCCAATGACTCATTCAATATGCAACTATCCTCTTGTGTCGTGAGACCAAGGATGATGTAGCCCGAGTTTATCGAGTCCTACTACGTAGAGGACCCGAGCTGCCTAATCCTGCCTGATTGCGAGTGGTAAAGTGGCTTGTCGTACGGAGGATGAGACGCAAAAAATGACGCAACAATTGTCTTGTGTCGTTTGTTCTTCTCGGTCCGGAAATGGTAACTCCAGTTTTATTGATAACCTCTTTCCCCACCTGACTCAAAAAAGTTTAATTATCCTTACTGGCGATTCCAAAATTATACAAAAGTTCGACCGACCAACCCCAGACATCCTTTTGGAAGAGCTCTCCTACCTCATACCGGCCCTCCGTTCTCTCAGCTCTTGTCTTTTCTCTTCCAATTCGTTTCAAGCTCTCCAAGGAGGCGGCTCTAATGCACAATACAGGCACCTGCTCCTCGACTGAGGCGGTTTCCTTGAGACTCGGAAATGAGAATCGAACTTTCGAGCACTACTTTCAGCTATACATCAGATCAGTGACTTCCTTGGTGCCTTTGCTTCCCTCGAGCTCTCAACCCACACTCGTCTTTCCCCAAGTACACGGACACAACGAATGTGCGAATGTACCTAAAGATTGATAAGAACTCACCTGGCCCACTTCCTTACCAAGGACACCGAGTGACACGATTCTCGGTCAGGCTGCGGGACCCGAGTGTTCAGCTGGGTAAGAACATAGCCTTACTATACTATATCACATCGAACTATCTTTCGATATCTGCCCGATGCCCGAGCCAGATCTAGACTACGTTCATGCTCTTCAACCTTCTACAAACCATGGACACGATTACACATATCACGGACGACTTGCCCAGAAGTAATACTATTTTAAGTGCAAAAGCTTCGGAAAGGACTCTTTCCGGGAACCTAGTGGTACGGTATGAGGACAGGTTACTAAGTAGGCCAGGTCACTAAGTCAGTCTGCCTCAAATCAACTCTCAGCTTGAAGACGTCAACTGCACTACCAACTAAGCCTTTGATGATGCCGAGTACGCCGGCACACTCCGAGCTTGCCCACACCAGTATCCTGGGAAAACATCAAATCGCGTCCTTTTTACCTCAAGTTCAATATCAATATTCGAGCTTCTTGACCAAGAGTTCAGTTTTAATGACAGTGTCAACCTTTCGTACGGTCTCAACGGCGTTCTCTACTCTCTCGAGATTGACGCTAGCCGTGAATCCGATGCCGCTCAGTACATCGTCAACAACGCTGGTAGGTACCAAGTACGGTACTGGTTACTCTCATAGTCACCCGTTGCTAGCAAGATATTCAAGAAGATAGTTGATCTTTGCTCAACTCCTACTGTAGGCTAAATTTGACGGCAGAATTACGATTCTGACTCTAGCAAGGGAAACCGCCGCAATGATATCGACGCCTGGGAGTTCAAATCCATCCCTGTTGCCTTTGCATTCCTTCCTTGCGACGCCACCGGTCTTATCATATGCACAACCAACCATTGCGATACTCAAGCTTGAGGCCGCTATGCACGATTTGCGATTTTGACGGCTGCCCTTTTACTACCCCTTCGCGGTAGCACCTAGTCCTTCGGTGCTGGTTCTAGTTTCAAAGACATCATCAAGAAATTTCCTCCGTCACGCAGTTTATTTCCAGTGATACTGCCAACAGTGTCCGCATGTCATTCTGGTCGTGAGCATAGTCTCGTAGAACTCGCCGATGGCCGGCACTATGTGATCCAATGTTGGTAGCAATTCTGTTGCATGTACCAATACGACAGGCTTTAACACACTCTTACTCGGAGCTCACAGGTGGATGCATAGAAGTTCCTGTCATTTCTGCAGCCTCGTCGCTTCTTGCTATCGTGAGTCTTACTTGCTCATTCTCCCTCATCGTGCCCTTCACTGGTGATTCGTCATCGCATCTGAAAATAATTCAAGTACTCTGAGGCTTGGTATCCCATTCTTCAGATTACTATTTAACTACAAGACTAACTTGGAGAACTCTCGCTCGTCTGCTTTATTTGTCAACACGTACTGCCTGATATAAGTTCCTCTGTATGCGGTGCTGTGCACAATAGATGCACCAGTGACCGTCAAATCAGTGCACGCCCAATCCTTGACAGACCATATCCATCAAAACATGAATTATTTGTACTCTTGCAGCTTCTTTCGATTATCAACGTGTCTCGAGTTCTTGAATGACTGTTGACTTATTAGTATGGCTTCATGGTAAGCTGTTGCAATGTGCGTTGATGCCTGCGGGGAACTGTATGCTTCAATTGCAGTGGAACTATGTATTCAAAGTGATGAGGATTTATGAATACTTCACTTGCAAAGACCATGGCTTGGGTAACTCAATTCTTGACTATTCTACTCACTTCTGTCTCTGCCCTGGCTGTGTTCCTAGATGCTAGACAGTTTAATGAGGTCTGGAACATTGTATTTGATGTTGTTCAATGCTGCTATACCCAGATATAGGAGAATATAGTTCTGGCCCAGATATCAGATAAATTGTATTGCAATTTAAGACATCTTACTGATTCTTTGTCCAGCTGTTGTAACATCCACTTACAATTCTTGTGTTCCTCAAGGTTGCTATCAATAACAAGTGCTGCATGCTCCCATGATTCAACATAGAAAATTAGTTTTTGCAGACCTGGTGACTGTTGGTCAACTGAGGCTTGGCTTGGTAGAGCAGCAGTAGAGACCATCATAGTGTAAAAGTGCACAGCTATTCTGGATTTGGCACAGTTATGAGTTGGTAGTTGGAGAAAGTAGGTCTTTACAATCACAGAATCAACAATGTAGACTACACATGACATTATTGGTCTGGTTGGCATGGTAGATGTGATATGCATGGTAAATCTGGTGTATCTGGCATATCTGCCATTTGTTCATCTCATTGCACTCTCCATTATAAAGGTGTTGTTGCCCTTTGAGGTGGTGTAAAATCATTGTATACCCTTCTGAACTTATGAGTTGCCAAAGAACTCAGTTCATGCTGGATGGCCACCTTTTTGTTAGCATAGGCTTGGAAACCTTTTTTACTGGCTGAGATTTCTGCTCACTCAAGGAAATAGCAAACAGTCCATTCCATTTCACTGGCAACAAGCTGACATTCTTCTGTCCATCCATTTTGTTATGCTTTTACACAGAGGTAGTGCACCTGGTTGACTGGTCAGATTGGTTATGAATTTGATACCAGCAAATTAAAGTCCAATCAGCAGATGGAAAGGAAAGTGGGCCAATGCATTGAGAATAAATGAATGGATATGTTCAATCAACAGAATCAACAGGCAGATTGAAAAATGAATCAATAGATATGTCAGTGGAAAGCAACTTACATTCACAGAGAGTTTCAGGCACATAGTCCATGTGCAGATTGGCTTGCTATATCTAAGAAACCTTTATTCTTGACAATCCAGGAATATTTGGATCACATATAGCCATGCTTGCAGCAAGATCTGCTTTCTGCAGAACATAATATTTTTTGTCAAATATGGAATATATGCCTAATTGCATAAGAGCACTGCAACATTTTTCATAGGCCTATGCTTTGACAGAAATGGCTGCCTGAATTTTGTCAAGTGATACCCTAGCTCAGGTTTTGACACTTTTGCTTGGAGCAACCTTGACAACATGAGAATACATGAAGGATTCTTTGGCAATGAGTTTTTGGAGTGCTCAAATATGCCTTTTGATTTGAAGCAAACATGATTGCTGTTCAATAATGGACAGTGGGGGGCATGGTGGCTCAGCTGGCACCATTGTGTCCTTAGGGATGTTTCCTTATCCTGAGTGGGACCATGGGGTCATTAGTTTGATTCCTGTGTGTAATGTGGCCTTTGGTGGAAAACATTCTAGACACTGCACCTGGCTTATTTCATGCCACCAGAAAGCTACCACCTGCATATGACTGATTAGGGAGGCTTTGTTGGTCAGGCCATACTGGAACAACCAATCAGCACATGATGCAATGAAACATGGTGACCACCATGCTCATGACCCAATTGGAAAAAGAGATGGTTCCCTCAGTTTGACAGATTTGGGAGAGGGTCTGGACCAAGTGCTGGGAAGGAACCTTGCTGACCAAGCATGTCATGGCATGGGTGGGCATGTAGACAGGGTGTCAATATAGTATGGATTTGGCTGCTGAAGTACTGCATGGCTCATTGATCAGTCTCAGCTACTCTATAGGGTGGGTCAATTGGCCTAGCTGGACTGACTTGTCACCAATCATGATTGGAATTTGTACTCCAAAGTTAGTATCTGGGCATGGGGAAGGGTTTAGTTGTGAGACCCTTGCTGGTGTGATAGAAATTGGAAGCTCAGGAGCTAGAGCACTGTGCCTCATGTAGGACAAACCAATATGCACACAGTAAGCCTTGCTGAGTGTAGCTGGGTTTAGAAATTGGGACAGCATGTTAGTGGCAGATGGTATGGGATTTAGTGTGGGAAGTAGTATGAACTCCAACAAAGTCAAATCATAGTAAAGTGGCTATGAGGCATAACTGGCATCAGCTGAAAAGGGATCAGGGCCAGAGAACTAATTGGAGTGTCTGTAATTACTACCCCCATTACATACTGTGGGACCTAGGATACAATTGTTCAGGAGCATTCCATGTAAAAATAGGTCTCAAAAGAATTAAAATGGCACATCATCATCATCATCATCATCATCATCATTAATAATGGACAGTTCTGAGCAATTGCCAGCAATTGTTAATGGCAAGGATATTTCAAATTCTTCTGTGCAGCAGAATTCAAATCCAATACAGGATCCAGTCTTGTAATGGAGCATCTGTTACTTGCCCTTATTTTGCATACTATACTTTACTTAATATTATAATTACATAGTTATTATATGGTAGTATTACATGATGCTACCTATAAATACAATTATTTTATAATTATGTAAGGCAGCACCTTACTTCATACTTGATAGACAGAATCACAATGATGGTGTCCATTGCTGCCTAGCTGCTATGCAGAGAACACAACAACTAGCGGTTTCACAGGTAGAGTATGAATGTACTTAAGAAATGAGGGTTGCAAGTTGAGCTAGGTCCCAGAAAGCCTGCGAGATGTAGAAGAGGTGCTAGGTGGCTAGCACAAGGTCAATAGATAGTGATAGCAAATAGGGAAGGGGGGAACTCTGTGAGTAAACCTAACTAGAGTAGAACTAAGGCACTAGACAAAGGTTGCTAGTGAAGCAATGCTAAAGGCTGGCACTAAGGGTAGCAAAGAGGGTGTTAGCAACAGGGGACAATGAAGAAATGAAACTAGCTGTAGGTGCTAGTGCTAAACATAGACTTGGCAAAATAGTATGCTAAGTTGATACTGGCTGAGCAAAACAATGAGGGTGCTGACTCAAGAGAGGGGGTGATAGAGCAAAAGAAGATGCTTTAGAGTTGCTAGACTTAGATCTGAAGTCTGAGGCTAATAATGAGGTGCAATTCTTTGATGGTTGTATAGAAAACATGACAGTATTTATAGTGGGTGAAGATGATAAAACCAAGAAGAGTCAATAAACCTTGGTTTCACTCTAGTTGAGTATACCCATGAGTATACCCACAGATTTCTCCTCTCCCTCTTTGCTATTGTTTCTCCCAACCTTGTGCTAGCAACCTAGTGCCACTCTTGTATTGAGTGAGCCTTATAGGGTCTTGCTTGACTTGTGCCATCATTTTTTTTAGTCTATTTGTACTCTACTTGCAAAGCTGCTTGTTGTGTCCTCTGCATGGCAGTGAGACAACAATGGATATTATTATTTTGGAGCCCACTCTATGGGTGAGTATAGTGCAAGATTCTTCCAGAAACTCATGCACAAGCCTAACCAGACCTTGGAACAGTATCTCTGCCTCTACATTAACTATTTACAGAATGACTATACTTCACCCAAACCTTGACATGGTTATTGTCCAACAGTGGTGGGGTTGGAGACAATGATGTTGCTGCTGGACTTATACTCCACCCAAACCTTGACACGGTTATTGTCCAACAGTGGTGGAGTTGGAGACAACATGCTGCTCATACTCCACCCAAACCTTGACATGGTTATTGTCCAATAGTGGTGGGGTTGGAGACAATGATGTTGCTGCTAGAGACTCTATAGCTGCTGATGATTCAGAGTAGGAAGACATTGGGAACAGTTGGAGAGCAACAGGGTATGTCTGACCCTTTTTAATTGATTAAGAGAACCCTCTGATGAATGGTGGCCATGCTTTGACTTTGTTCTCCATGCCACTGCTGCAGCTTGATCAATATTGCTTGTGCTTTGACTTCCATGCTCCCACCAATCCCTGACTCATGCCACGCACCTCAAGGGTCTTGATGCTGAAGGGGGGGTGATGTCACAACCCACTCTCAGACCTCTAGGACCTTTACCCAGGCCACTCTGCCTCTCCAGAGTTTCCCCCATTGCCCCTCTGACCCTTTGTTTACTCATAGCACCTGCCCCAGCTAACTCTGACATTTCCTTAGCAAACCCTGACAGCCTCCTAGTAAACCCTGGTGTATCTCCTGTAGACCCCCTCAGCTCCCCCTCTCTCCCTCAAGGCCTTAAGTCCTTCTGATATCTCTTCTGACTCAGGTACATGCCACTAACTCACCCCTGTGACCTATATGACCACTCCAGAGCTCCCCAACAACTATGGGGTGGACTATGCTCCCATCAGATCCCATCAGAGTGTCACTGCAGCCTACCATCTGATCAGAGCTGACACTCATCAACCCCATGCAGCTCCAATGAGCTATGTCATTGTACCCTCCATTCCTGGAGGAGGCCCAGTAGTTAGTATATAAGGCATGGAGTAGCATCTGTTACCTTAGTCTTGATATTGCATTTACTTGGTTACTGTTTCTTGTTTTGTTCTGTATTACATTTCCTGGTCTCATCTCTGTTTCTATCTTTAGTTGCAAATCTATTTCTTTTGATGTCATTACAAACTCCATGCACACACTATGACTCTTCAAACATTCTTATGACAACTCTGGACCTTGCCTTACACTCAGCTCCAGAACCCATTACTCTTAATTGATCCTCCATCAAACTCTGGCTCTGCTCCCATCACTCATGAAGCCTCCACTTACCCTGTAGCCCATACACTTGCTTATAGACTTGTACCTGACACCTGCCCAAGCTAAATGTTTAGTATACTTGGTCTTAGACTTCCCTAGATCACTCCAGACTTGTTCAGCCTGCTCTCCTTAGCATCTCCTCATAAGTATCTGAAGTCCAAACCATCCTTAGAGCACTAGGTTATAAGTGCAGGACATTGGATCTGCCTAGTAAAGACTTGCCCAGTTAAGCTGAGCCCTCATGGTCAGCAGAACCTGACAGTTGTAGCCCTTGTTTGTGTAGTTTGTGTAGAAAGGGGAAACTCTGATAGCAGAGTGAGGCATGTTGTTGTAGGTAAACTCAGCAAGGGGAAGTTCTACATGCCAGTCATTCTGTAAATAATTAACATAGAGGCAGAAATACTGTTCCAAGGTCTGGTTTACTCATTCTGTTTGTTTGTTGGTCTCCAGATGGTAGGCAGACAATAGGTTGGTCTTGATTTTGAGAGCCTTGCATATTGACTACCAAAAGTGGGAGACAAATAGAGGGCCACAGTTGTGGATGATATTGTCTGGGAGTCCATGCTTGTGGAACATGTGCTAGAGGAAGAGCTTGGCAAACTCTGGAGCATTGTTGGTAGTGTGGCAGGGAATGAATAGGGCTTGCTTGGTGAGGTGGCAGATGACAACAAGGATGGCATCAAAGCCTTTGGAGTCAGGGAGCTCAACAATGGGATTCATCAATATTGAGGACCAGGAGTTGTGATCAACAGGGAGGGGCTTCAGCAAGCTGTAGGGGTGGTGGTAGGGTACTTTGGCCCAGAGGCATGGTTCACAGGCCTGTACATATTGTGTGATGTCCTTCTTCATTCCTGGCCAAAAGTAAGTCCTGGAAATGAGTTGGAGAGTCTTACAAACTCTTGGGCATCCCCAGAGTTTGTGGTTATGGTGCTGCTAGAGTATGTCAAGGCATATGAAATTGTGGTCCAGAGCATAGATTCTTCTATTCCAGAGCAGGAGGCAGTAGTCTGGAAACAACATGAAGAGTTGGTCAACTGCTGGCTCATTGGCAAAGTTGTTGTGAGGGTCATGCTGGGTGAAGAAGAGGTCTGGGGGTGTGTTTTAGATTTGGTGGAGGATCCCTTCTTCATTCATAATCAGCACAGCATGCAAATGCTTAGGGGGGATTGCCACTTGATGGTTGATGCATTCCACTCAGCCTCAAACAGCTTCTTTGGATACACATTGGGTCTTCAGGTAAGAGCATCAGGTTTTGCACCAAGTTGTCCAGGGCAGTAGTGAATGGTGAAGTCATATTTGGAGAGCATCTCACATCATTGGGCTTGCCAGCAGCTGAGTTGTTTGGTGGTAGTCAAATATTGAAGGTTGTTGTAGTTAGAGTAGACTTAGATGTGGTGTGGAGCTCCCTTGAGGTAGGCCCTCCACTACCAGAAGGCTTTAACAATAGTGAGGAGTTCCTTGTTGTAGATGTCATAGTTGAGCTCCATGGGAATCATTGAGCAGATGTAGAAGGTGATGAAGCAGAGGTCCTTCTCTCTGAATTTCAACTGGGAGAGTATTCCATTGATGGCATAGTTGGAGGCATCACATTTGAGGACTATAGGTAGAGTGGGGTTGAAGTGGCAGAGAATTGGGGTGGAGGTGAAGGCTTTTTTGAGGAGGGTGAAGACAAATTGGCACTTGCTATTCTAGTCCCAGGAAGTGTCCTTCCAGATGAGTTGATTAAGGAGTCTGGTAATCCCAGAGTAGTTGTCAATGAACTAGCAATAGAACTCAGCAAATCCTAGGAATGACTTTACCTCTTTGACATTTCAGAGTGGGAGTCAGTTGAGAATGGCCTTGATCTTGGCTGAGTCCATGCATATGCTATCTAAGTGACAATAACTCTGAGGTATTTGATTTCTGTGGTGTGGAAGGAGCATTTCTTGGGTTTGGCATGGAGATGGTACTCCTAAAGCCATTCTAGGACATGGCAGACATGCTCTGGATGCTCCTCCAGTGAGTTCAAGTAAATCAGAATGTCATCTAAGTACACAACAATGAAAACATTGTTCATGTTGTGAAAGATGTTGTTCATGAAGTACTGGAAGGTGGCAGAGAAGTTGATCATTCCAAAAGGCATTACCAGATACTTGAAGAGGCTGTAGTGGGTGTAGAAGGTGGTCTTCCATTCATGCCCCAGAGTAATCTGGGCATTGTTATAGCTAGAGCAGAGATCTATTTTTGTGTAGATCTTGGTACTGTGGAAGTGGTCAACAAGGTCAACAAGGTCTTCAATCAAAGGCAAGAGGATACTGGTTCTTTTTTGTGGCTTTGTTGAGTTGTGGTGGGGTTGTCCAGAGTGGTCTGGCATTGTTGGTTGGAGTACTGCAGGCCTTTAATTAGTCCCTGGAGATGTTAGGGAGAAGCCATCAAGGTTTGTTCAAGGGAGATCAGAGTGGAGGTGTGCTTTCCTCTCTTTCTTGGTTGTCCTTGAGGATTGTGGAGGGTTGGATTGCTCTAGAGTTGCTGGAGTTGAGGTTGGGAACATTGGAAGTCAAGAGGAACTGGAGGCAGAGGGGATGGTGGCAGCTAGGCTTGCCTAGGAGCCTGGGAATAGCATAGTGAGGTTCTTTTTCCAGTCAATGTCAGGGTTGATGTCCTATAGCCAAGAAAGTCCAAGCATGATTAGGGTTGACTTCTAGAGCTGGGTGACAAGGAGCCAAACCTGGAATCTTAAGTTGTTGTTGAGAGTGAGGGCATTGTTATGGTAGTGGGTGATTCCAGTTGAGGCAGGGCTTCTGTCAAAGAGCTGGAGCTTGAGGATTTTGTTGAGGATGTCATGGAAGAGATCAAGCTGGTTGCTGACAAAGATGCCAGAGGCTCCACCATTGACAAGGGTGTGGAGGACTGTTGGAGAGTCATCAAGCCAGACATTGATGACAAACAATTGTGTAGACTTTGAGTGGAGCTGTGAGGAAGTCTGGAGAACATCAGGGGTGCCTTTGGAGCCCTTGTAGAGGGGTGAGACATTGAAGGGAACTGGTCTCAAGTTTAGCAGGTTGTCCTAGTTGAGGCAGAGAGTGAGGCTGAGCCATTCAATGCAGGGGTCGGTTGTGTGAAGGCCATGAGGAACCAAGGACAATGGGGGCAGAGGCATGAAGCTTGGTGATTGTCTGTTGGCAAAGGTCACAGTCATCTCCACACAGTGAGTAATGTTTCCAGCAGAAGTAGGGTTGCCATCAGAGAGCTTGAGAAGGATGGGGGTGGAGAGGTGCTGGAGGTATTGTGGAGCAAGCACTGCCAGGGATTTGTTGATGAAGTTATTGGTGGCACTACTGTTGACTAGAGTGAGGATGGAGTTGGCAATGGAGTTTGCTCTGGGGCACATGGAGAGAGCCAGGGTGTAGGCAGTGGATTGATAAAAGAGTCTCTTGGCAGGGTTGAGGGATCTTAAAATATTGAATGTGTCATTGAGCTCTTCTTGCTGGCAGGGAATGGGGGCTGTGGCTTCATTTTGAGTTCCAGTAGGCATCTCTCATTGTATGTAAAAGGAGTGAGCAGAGTCCAATGGGTCCTGAAAGTGTTGGGGATTTGGGCTGGTGTGAATTTTGTTAACCAGGGCATGCAATTTGTTCTGGAGATGAGTGTCAATTCCCAGAGTGTCTTAAGTGGTTTTGGGGAGGGTGCCCTGCTAGTAACATTTGTGGAAGTCAAGAAGTTGGTCTGCCCGGACTTCTGGGGTTGCTGGAGTGTCATGGTAACCCAAAGTAACAAGGAGAGCACAAGCACATTATGCAAACCCCATGAGACAGAGGCAGAGGAAGTGGAGGACTTTGTTATGCTGCTGAACATAGGGTTTGACTCATTGCTATCTAGAGGAGGAGGGGACTTGAGCAGAGAATTGAATTCAAGAAGAGGAATAATTATTTGGTTGCTCAAGAGGAGCTGGAACTGCAGTGGAAATTTGATAGGTGTAGTAGTGCACTAGAGGGAGGTAGATGGAGTTGGGCATGGCTGAGAGTGCTACAGAGAATCCTCTGGAGTACATGCAGGAGTAGGTCCTATCAGCAGGGAATGTTGGGGGGTGGTGCTAGCCTGGTAGTACTCCTTGACTGATGGAGGGGGCATAGAAGGCCAGGTTCAGATTCAGGGTCCAGTTATGAGGAACATTGTGATCTGTGAGCAGGCCTGGATAGAACAGGGCATAATGATTTTCAGGGACCAGCCTACCATAGATGTCAGTTAGGTAGCCAGCAGAGTTGAATGCAAGGTTGTATGCAGACATCAAGAATGGGGTCAAAGGAAGTCTTGATATTGTGTTAGGTTCTGCTGACCTTGAAAGCTCAGCTTAACTGGGCAAGTCCTTACTGGGTGGATGTGATGTCCTGTGCTTATAACTTAGTGCTCTGGGGTGGTCCAAACTTCAGATACTTGTGAGAATAAGCCAAGGGAGGAGGTCTGAGCAAGTCCAGGGTGGTGCAAGGAAGTCTAAGACCAGGTACAATAAGGGTTGAGTTTGGAGATGCATCAGATACAAGTCTGTAAGTGAATACACAGACCATGGGGCAAGCAGAGGCTATGTGAGTAATAGAGGTGGGGCTGAAGATTGATAGGGAATCAATTAAGAGTGATGGGTTCTGGGGCCAAGCATAGAGCAAGATCCAGAGTTAGTTAAGAATGTTTGAGGATTGTAACATATGCATGGAGTTTATAATAGTGTTAGGGTTGAAAGGAACTTAGGAACAATAAAGGAAACAGAGACAAGACAAGACAAAGTCAAGATAAGATAGAGATGAGAAAAGAGATAGATTGAGAAACTCAGGACTAAAGACAAAAACTGAGATGGAACATAACAAGAAATAAGTAACCACAAGTAATACCAAGACTAGGTTAATGGATGCTACTCTATGACTTATATACTAACTACTGGACTCCTTTGAGGGTGGGGGTGCAATGGCAGAACTTGTTGGAGCCACACAGGGTTGATGGGTGTCAGTTCTAATCAGATGGTGGGCCATGTTGATGTTCTGATGAGAACTAATAGGAATGCAGTCCACTCCACAGTTGTCAGGAAGTTCCAGAGGGGTTGGGTGGGGCAAGGGGACAGGCTAGCAATGTGTGCTTGAGTCAGGAGAGATGTTAGAGAGGCTCAGGGCCACATGGAAGGAAGAGGGGAACTGATGGGGCCTGCAGAGAATGTACTGGAGTTTGCCAGAAGGTCATCAGAGTTTGCTGGGAAGGCATTGGAGTTAGCTGGGGTAGGCACCATGAGTAAACAAAGGTTGGGGTGAGTTGAGGAGGTGTTGAGAGAGAGCTCTGGGGAAGCAGAGTGGCTTGGAAAGAAGCCTGGGGGTCTGCGAGTGGGTCATGACAGAATGCTTGCACATCTCAACCATAGTAGGCCACCAGTACCAATAATGAATGTATTCTGTTGTTCTCTGGGCACCAAAGTGCCCAACCATGTGATGTGCTTGGTTGAGCAATTTGGTCACCACATTCACAAGATATGCATAGGACCTTGTGCCCCACGAGATTCATAGTCCAAATTAGCTTGTCTTTTAGTCCAAAGGACTTATAGTCTTTCAGTTAGCTCTGAATTTCAGCAAAGAGTTTGTCTTTGCCATGCCAGGACTGGATCTGACAGAGGAATTTTTTGTCAGATTGGTCCTGAAGTTGTGGCAACTGGGCCATCCCTAGGATGGCCTCTCTGAGAGTCATGTCTTCCATGTTGTCATGGCTATCAGACCTCTGGTGGGCCTGAGCTGATCCTTCTCTGCCATTATTACTGCCAGCTAGCCCTTGTGCTTCCTCATCACAAAGCTTGTGACAATCCCACACCTGCTGGCTTCTGCAGCTTGGTCCATTGTGGAGAGCACAAATCTGATCTAATTGTGCTTGCATCTCCTGCAGGCACATTGGGGGCAAGTCATCCCCCTCTAGATCAATTTTCACATTCACTTGTATATAGCTGTAGACATGGTGTACATCTCAAGGGGAACCACTCTAAAAGAGCTTGTTTCTATGTAGTCTTTCGAAGACTATTCTGAGGTGCTGTTCATGCCCCTCAATAGAACCTTAAAAGATGAATATATCATCTAAATACCCATGCATCCATTTCCTAATGACATCTCTGAAAATGGACATCATCAGACATTGAAATGTTGCTGGTGTGTTAAAGTTGCCAATCTGCATGATATTACTGCAATATGTCTCAGTGATGGTCATAAACACAGTTTTTGGTATGTCCAAAGTATGTACCCTCACTTGTTTATAGGCATTTGTGAGGTCAATTTTTGACCTCACTGGTGCATGCCCTACATGTCAGGTTCCGCTGACCCCGGGGGCTCAGCTGCACTGGGCGAGTCCTTACTAGGCAGGCGTGATCCCCTTGCACTGGCAACTGGACACTCGAGAGCGTTCTGGGCACTGATTGCTTGTGCGGATAGTTGGTGGGATGTGATCCAAATGGGTCTGGGGAGGTCCGGAGAAGTTGGATTGCGAGGAAACGGGGCAGGCTTGGCGGGGTTCAGGCAGAAGACCATATGGGAGATTTGCAGACGCAAAGGAGTAGGGGGCTACGCAATCAATGGGAGCGGAGCCAGGGTTTGATGGAAGATCAATTGGGGTTGATGGAGCCCAGGACCGAGCAAAGAGCGAGCTTCAGACCTGGTGAAAGAGTGTCAGGATTTGTAATTGTAATCGCGGAGTTTGTGAGGTTGTTAAGGTTGAGGAAGACTTAGGCACAATGGCCAGACGGAGTCACCGAGACAGCATCGGATGAAATGAGATGGGGTCGAGATGGAACAAGAATAGATTCGTGCGGAGATACGAAACAATAATGAGAATGATAACAAAATGGAGACAAGACAAGACTGGGAGACTGAGATAAGACCAGGAGACTGAGAGTAAGGAAAACAAAACACAAAACACAAAACACAAGAAGGAACCAATCAGACCATAGGTAACGTTAAGCAATATTAAGACTAGAGTATGAAGAGCTACTTGATGTCTTATATACTGACTACTGGAGAACTTCGGAGTATGTCGGCTGTGGCGGCGGGGCTTGGCGGAGCTCAATGGAGTTGGCAGGTGTCGGTTGCAATCAAGGGTCAGGCTGCATTGATATGTTGATGGGATCATTTGGGAATGTGGGTCGCCCCGGGGTTGTCGTGATACTCCGGAATGGGTTGGAGGAGCCAGGATGTTGAGTTGATGATGGGTGGTGAAGATTGGGAACAGCAGGGGTAGTTCTCGGGGTTCAGGAGATCCAGGGTAAGTGTCAGTGGCTGCGGGGAAGGCGTCGAAGTTGGCCAGGGGGCCGTCAGAGTTAGCCGGGGAGGCGTCAGAGTTAGCCAAGGGTGTGTTGGGGCTAACCAAAATAGGCGTGGGGCATGGGTGGAAGTTCAGCGGAGCATCGGGGGTTTTGGGGAACAGGAGGTTGCTGGACGATGTGCGGGGGTCCAGGGGACAGGTCGTGACATCACCCCCCCTTCAGCGTTGAGACCCTTTGAGACACGGGGAGCAGGACAGGGATCGGCGGGGCATGGGAGTCAAAGCCAAGCAATATTGATCAGTCCACAGCAAGTGATAGCGGCATGGGAGACAAAGTCGAAGTGCAGCCGCCGCTTCATCAGGGTTCTCTTCAATCAATCAAAAGCCTTGGACGTACCCCAGGATTTCCCAAATTTTGTCATGTCTTCCCCCAGCATTCCAGTAGTCTCCCCCACTCTGTTGCCTTCTGATTTGGATGAGGTGGTGGTGTATGACAGTGGGGGGGAGGAGTTTGAGTGTTGGCGCCGCGCTAGTGTCAGGGACCAGAGTCGTAAGTGGTGTTGACTTGTCTTCTTGGGATGACTGATGGGGTTTTTGTAGAGTCATCTGTAGTGGTGGTGGTGGATTTCCCGGGGGTCCTGAAGCAGACCAAGTTTCATCCCGCGTTGCCAAAGGAGGGGAGCATGGGGCAGTCTGCAGGGAAGGCGGGGTTTTTGCGGGGTGGTCGGGGAATGAGGCATCCTTGGCAGTGATGTGTGGGAAGTGCCAAGCCTTCCCGTCCTTGGGGGTGGGACCCAGCAAGAGGCCACATGGGCGCGAGCCGTCGGCAGGGCCTGCAGAGTCTCTCCTCTTTTCTCCGACCCCGGGTGTTCCCTTGGAAGGGTCGTCAAGTCCCCCTGCGCCTATTCCTTTGATCACGGAGGTCTTCCTTCGCAAGCAGGTGGAGGTTTTGACAATGTCATTGGCAGCATGGGAGGGTGAGCTCTGATGGGCGAGGGAGGATTGTGATGCGGCGCAGACGGAGAAGGAGGTGATGGAGCGGGAAAGGAACACATCAGTGCGTGTGGTGATGGAGTGAGCGTTGGAGGTGCGGGGTTTGCGGGAGTGTCTGACATAGATGGAGGGGCAGCCCACGGGGGAAGCGGAGGGGCGGGGACAAGTTCCAGGGGGGGATGCGCTGTGGGCAGAGCTGGAGGCAGCAAGGCGGAGGGAGGATTGGTTGGCCAACGAGGCCACTTCGGGGCACGCAGGGATCCTCCATGAGTTGTCTTCCATTCCTCCATTTGTTACTGACGGTTCATTTTCTGGGGTTAGGCTGGGTGTGGGAGCATCGGGTCCTCTTGGACAGTGCCTCTGTGGCATTCACATTGATTCAGGACGGGTTGATGCAGGGGTCCATGGTTCAGCCCCCAGAGTTGCAGCAGGGGATGGCGCAATTGGAGAGGTTGCTGGTGGGGCATTGGCAACGCAATGCAGTGGCCCCGGGGTCGTGGTGGGAGGTGGCGGCTGACATGGGGGAGGCGTTGCCGGGGTTGGCGGAGGTCTTGGCAGTGGTGCAGGCCCAGATGGAAGTCAATCTGGGGATAGGGTTGCTGGGGGATCTGGGGAGGGAGTGAGGGGGTGGGTGCGGGCCCTGTTTCTTGTTGCTTTCGGACTTGCTGCCTCCCTTGCCTTTTATATATATGTAATTTTTGTACGCAAACATGTTCTTTTCTTGGTCCCTGGGCATGTGAAGTGAGGTTTTAGTTTGTATGAGGGCAAAGTAAGCCAAACACGCAGAGGTGTGAGTGGGAGTTGAATCCCTAGTGAATCCAGAGGCGAGGGTTACGCCCGCTAGTGCTGTCTGTGCTGGCTAGTCTCGGGGTTTGTCGGGATGGGGCGGAGCATTGCAGGGAGGGCTCCCAAGGTTCAGCGGGGGTGGTGGGAGTTCTCCTGTGGAGTTCCATGGCATTTTTGGATGGTGTTATTGGGTTTGATTCTTGGGATTTCTGACCAGGGGTGTAGGGGTTTTCTTCAGTCTGCAGCAGTGACGTGCGCCATGTTGGTACAGGAGGGCAGACCTTCAAATCTTTCACATGTGTTCAGCGGGGTTTGGGGCTTTGGTTTTCTTGTCAGTGCGGTTGGCGGGAGGGACAGAGGTCTTCCTGTGATCTGGCCCTTATGCTGGTGCTGGTGGCAAAGGCGGCGGGGCTCTCTTCATTGGTGGGGGTTGGTGGGGCAAGGTTTGTCCTCGTGGCATAGTTGGTCTGGAAGGGGGTCCTTGTAATGAGTTGGCAGGAGCTGGTTCTCCGGTCATCCTGGGCTGTGGGTTTGGTCAGTGTGGGGGCAGGGATACTCCCTTAGAGTGAGGATCCTATTCCTTGACTTGGGTTGCCCTGGGATCTATGTTTTGGTGGGGCTGCATATGGCGGGGTTCTGTTGAGCTCTGGAGTATTGTATTTGACAAAAGGCACACAGGGTCGGGGCTTTGTTGCATTCCAAAATATTGGTTCGGGTCGACGTCATGCTCCAGAGGGTCATGTTCATGGGCAGGTGTGCTCGGGGGTGTTTGGTGTGCTTTGCAGGTGGCTTGCTTCTGGGTACTCCGATGATGTGGTCCCTGTTCGACAGACATATTCTGGCATAGGGGCGGGATTTGGAGCTGGTGGTGATTTATGTTGCGGAGTTGGGGCTACCTGGGCATTGTTGTTGGGTTGGTGCCGTAGGTCCCCTTGATCAAATGTCGGAGTTGGAGCGGAGACCCTGAAGTCGTGTTGCCAGGGTCCAGAGCTGCGTTGAGGGGTTTGGAGTGGGTCAGAGGGGTGGGTCGGGCAGTTTTGGGCTGGCGTGGGGTTGTTTGGGTTGTCAAGCCAGGTGGGGGTGGTCCTTTAAGGATATTGGAGCGTGTGCCCTTTGGGTCGTCAGGTCGCTTGAATGGCTGATCGACGTTCTCTGGATGATGGTGGGGCTTCTCCCTCCCTTATATGAACATGTCAGCGAATTTAGAGTACTTAGGGGAACTACTTTGTATAGGGTCCTTTTCCCTATAGTTAGTTTGGGGTGGCTCCTATGCTGGGGGTTCCTTTGTGGGAGGTGGCAGAGTCTGGTGGTGGAGTTTAGGTTTGGGAGTGGCATGCGGGGAGGGTCAGCATCAAGGGTCCTCAATGTCAGGGGCTCCGGATTGTGTGGGAGAAGGTGTTGAAATAGCGGCACTGTCTGGAGTTGTCCCTTGTCAAGAGTTGGGGTGCCATGGTTCTCCTTGCTAACTTTGGGGCTGTGCTTTAGGCGGCGGGGTGGAGGGTGCGTAGCCATTCTTTTCCTGACCGTCTAGAAGCTCGGGGATGTCTTGGTCCTGTTCCAGGGTTGTCGGGGTCGGGTCAGAGGTGTCGGGGCCCCTTCATTTGTTGGGCGGAGGTGACGGCCGAGTCAACCAAGGTCCCCAACTGACCGGAAGCAGGTTCTGGGGTTGGAGCGTAGCCTAGGTCTGGGGTTCTTGCTCTGTTGTTGGGGTTGTTGGGTTGAGCTTGATTTTGGTGATTTTGGGGCTAATTGTCGGAGGGCGTAGTTCCTCGGGGGTGATCGCGGTGAGGGCCGGGTGGTCGGTAGTAGGGTTTGGTAATGTTGTTGGTGATTCGTCGCATTCGTCAGTCTGCGGGGTTGCTAGTGGGTTGGTGGATCCACAGGCAGGCTTCGGGGAAGCGCGTTCTCAGTGGTCTCATCGTGGCTGGCAATCCTTCGTGCAATGGGTGACTGTTTCGCGGCGGGTTGGCATTATTGTTTGTTGGAGGGTTGGTGCGGTGCCGGAGACATTGTTGCTCATTTGGTCAGATGGTCGCCAGGTTTTGGAATGCTGTTCTTTGGGTGATGTTGGGGTCAACTTTGTGCGAGGGAATGGAGTTGGCAGAGAGGGTAAGGGTGGGGTGGGGGATGATTTGATGGTCTGCGTGAGGGGTTTGAGGTTGGGTGTGGGTTGGGGAGGGTGTCCGTGGGGGGAGCCATTGTATGGATGTAACTGGAGTGGAGGGGACATTTGGTGTTGGATCTGCGACTCAATGTGCCTCGGCAAATTGGGCAGGGCCATATGAATCATAAGGGTTTCCAGGCACGGGTAGACCATAGACATTGGAGTTATTTGATCGTGTGTGTGGAGATAATGTGGGCATCACAGATGGGGTAAGGTAGAGTCTTGATATTATGTCAGGTTCCCCTGACCCCGGGGGCTCAGCTGCACTGGGCGAGTCCTTACTAGGCAGGCGTGATCCCCTTGCACTGGCAACTGGACACTCGAGAGCGTTCTGGGCACTGATTGCTTGTGTGGATAGTTGGTGGGATGTGATCCAAATGGGTCCGGGGAGGTCCGGAGAAGTTGGATTGCGAGGAAACGGGGCAGGCTTGGCGGGGTTCAGGCAGAAGACCATATGGGAGATTTGCAGACGCAAAGGAGTAGGGGGCTACGCAATCAATGGGAGCGGAGCCAGGGTTTGATGGAAGATCAATTGGGGTTGATGGAGTCTGGGACCAAGCAAAGAGTGAGCTTTGGACCTGGTGAAAGAGTGTCAGGATTTGTAATTGTAATCGCGGAGTTTGTGAGGTTGTTAAGGTTGAGGAAGACTTAGGCACAATGGCCAGACGGAGTCACCGAGACAGCATCGGATGAAATGAGATGGGGTCGAGATGGAACAAGAATAGATTCATGCGGAGATATGAAACAATAATGAGAATGATAACAAAATGGAGACAAGACAAGACCGGGAGACTGAGATAAGACCAGGAGACTGAGAGTAAGGAAAACAAAACACAAAACACAAAACACAAGAAGGAACCAATCAGACCATAGGTAACGTTAAGCAATATTAAGACTAGAGTATGAAGAGCTACTTGACGTCTTATATACTGACTACTGGAGAACTTCAGAGTACATTGGCTGTGGCGGCGGGGCTTGGCAGAGCTTGACAGAGTTGGCAGGTATCAGTTGCAATCAAGGGTCGGGCTGCATTGATATGTTGATGGGATCATTTGGGAATGCAGGTCGCCCCGGAGTTGTTGTGATACTCCGGAATGGGTTGGAGGAGCCAGGGTGTTGAGTTGATGATGGGTGGCAAAGATTGGGAACAGTGGGGGTGGTTCTCGGGGTTTGGGAGATCCAGGGTAAGTGTCAGTGGCTGCGGGGAAGGCGTCGAAGTTTGCCAGGGGGCTGTCGGAGTTAGCCAAGGTTGTGTCAGGGCTAATCAAAATAGGCATGGGGCATGGGCGGAAGTTTGGCGGAGCGTTTGGGGTTTTGGGGAACGGGAGGTTGCTGGACGATGTGCGGGGGTCCAGGGGATGGGTTGTGACACTACATCTTTCTGAATGACCTCCTGATCAGGAAAGGGCCTGTGTTGTCATTGCATTGGTATGCATCTAACACTGTCCACAAGGAGCCATCCTTCTTGGGGATACATAGTAATGGTGCAGGCTGGTCAGCCACACACAGCTCCCACTACTCAGTGTGCACATAGCAGTTGATTTTATCCTTCAATTGCTACTGAAGTGACTTAGGGCACCTTGGCATAAAGTATGAGTACTATTTGGTCTCATCTATGAGATTTATCTCAAGGTTAACTTCATGCCATGGAGGAAGTTCCTTCTTAGTCCTGTTGACAATGTCCTAGAACTTGTCATACCACTACTGCCAAAGATGAGGGATATTGCCTTCTACTAGCTTAGAAGGCTGTGCCTTCCCTTTGTCTGCTCTAGGCCAACTTCCTCCTTGGCTGGCTTTGACTGTGGCACTGCCTTTGCATACTTATCCTGCAAGGCCATCAGATGAATTTCTGATTCATCTAGAATGTTTAGCTGAGCAGGGCAACATTCTGTCCTGCCTTTCACTTCAGTTCACAAGTATTCAAACTCACTAGGCTTGAATATCTCATCCTCTGTAGACAGTATGTATACTTCACTGGCAGGGGTTGATCTTCTTACCCCTTCCTGCCATGTCAGGTTGGCTATAACCTAATTCCACTCTTGTGGCATTTGTGGATTATACACCCACTCAAGAGTAGGTTTTGGGATTGGTCTATCCCAAATCCTTTGTTCCCTTGTTGTCAAAGGATCAATTTTATCCTTCCAGCATACTTTTCCTCCCTCTTGAAGAGTACTCTTCTGATAGTCTTCCTCTGGGACTAGTAGAGATGGATTGTTATTGGATAAACTCTCTGTAACCCACACCTCATTGTCAACCACCACCTCTTCCATAGTGGGCTGCTTTGGTCCACCAGGGAGTCATGGGTGTTTGTCATGCTGCTTTTCCAGTGTGGAAGTGTTGTGCTCACCCATCTAGCTTCAACTTGTGAGCTGGAGTTGCCATCCCATCAATGACCACCTAGTCATTCTTAAAATCCAAGAGTACATTATGTGCTCTCATGAATGGGGTTCCTACAGTCATGTTGTAGCAATCAAAATTTGCAATGTCCACATAGACATTACAGAACTTGCCAGGAATCTTTATGACTTGGGTCAAAGTGAATGGCCACAGAGCTTGGAAACTGTGTGATTCTGGAAGTACAACTTCTGGAATCATGCTGTTATTTGCCCATGTGGCTGAGATACATGTGGCACCACTTGCCACACCAATCACCTTGCAGCAGGAAACAATTAGAAGTCATTCCATTGTGAACTATGGGGCCAAGGTGACCATGAGACACTTCTTGTCTTATGCTAGCAGCACTGGTTGGTCCATGGCATCTTTAGCCACCATGATCCATACCTTGCACATACAAACCTCATTGCTAGGTCCCTGCACCCTATGCTCAGTAGTGGTGACCTCAGTGAGGGCCAAGAGACTCTCATTGTCACTCCCCTGAGTATAGTAATCATTTTTAGATGTTTCCAATTCAATGTACTCCTCATTATTCTTCTGAGTCCCTTCAGACTCAGCTGCTTTGTTATTGTCAACCTCAGCAGGATCTTCATTCTGCTCATTATTGGCATCTCCCATATCCAAAGGAGCAGCAGTATGTGCTGCTTGCATGAACATTTGAGAAGCTGGCTTAGTTAGCTCCCTGCATTTTTAGGCAAAATTCCCAACCTTTCTGCACTTGTAACAGTTGGCAGATTGTCTGGCATCCTTGCCTGGTGGGTGGGTCTAATGTTCCACCAGCTCTGTTTGCTTTTCTAAGGCAGTCCCATGTTTTGGGGACTGTGCTGCAGCCAGCAACAGTTGCCACCCAGACCAACTCTTTATGCTGCACTCTAAGTAGTGTGCTGCAGTCTTGATGCTGTCCTTGGAGGCTTTTGCCTCCAAGACAAACTCCTCAACAGTGTTCAATTTGGGAGCTAGTCCACTGTCATATATCAATGCAATGAGCATGTCAGAGGGCATCCCCTCTAAAAACCACTCACAAATCATGAATTTGTTGGAGAACACAACCATGCTTTGTGCATGGTCAAGCAAGACATCATAGAAGCCCTGCACTCCCTGTTGCAGAATGCATCCCAGGCATCCTGCATTGTTAATGGCTATACAAATCAATTGTACAATCTAAGGATTACATCCTTGAACCTCCAGTGGGACTGTGCCCTATTGACATGAATTACATGTCATAGGTACTACTTCAGAGTGCCTACAGCTAGAAAGTCCATAAGGATTAGAACTTTCTTGTATTCACACTCATCCCCACTGTACTGAGCTACTGTGTAAAATATGCAGATACTTATAAGCCAGTCCTCAAGTTCACTGAACTTGGCCAAACCAGCATAAGGGGCAATTGTCTTAGATGGATCACTCCTCCTCAGCTTGAGCCCTTCTGGTATTTTCAGGCAGACTGCAAGCAGTTGTTCCATCACTGCCTTTGGACAATCATGCATCATTTAGCAATGATATCTGTGGGCTTTTTTTACTCCTGGAGTAGCAAAGTGTCCACAATGTTGCAGTGGCATTAAAAATTACTGCAGCTGTCTTTTGAGGAGGACTGTAGTCCTCCTCCTACCAGCTCAACCACCCACATCATTTCCCACACCTGGTGGGCCATTATCTGGCTCATCTGGGTTTGGAGGGCCTCCTCCTAGAGGAGTGATGGCCCATGACCTGGGAAAGATGGTCCTCTTTCTGGTCCTCCACCACCACTTCCTAGACCAGGTGGTCCACAATGTGGCATTGATGGTGGAGTGGACATAGGATCACTACCAGGTGATCCCCACCTCAGTTTCCCTCCATCCCATGCTTGATCACCAGACCAACTTGGAGGGGCATTCCCTCCTTGGTCAGCCAAACATTGATGCACAGCAGGGCTATTTCTAGTCCCAACATGATCTTTTATCAGGGGAGAGTGAGAATCTTGCTCTTCCCTCTTAATTGGCCTAGTACATTCTGGTGGAATGTACTCTTCAGGCCATGCATCATAGGTGGTATTCCCTGGAACACCACCCCTTGGTCATCCACATAGGACTGTCCAAAGTCCTCCATGTCACTATTGCAGAATTGCTGCAACATAATTCTATCTTCCCAGGTCAGTGCCCTATGCATGGACCCAGTAGGTCTATACCACAGGTTGCTTGACTGTAATTACTGACCCAGCCTCTGTGGAGGCTAGGTCAGGGGCTACAATCATACCCAATGTAGCCTGTCTCTGATAGTTGACTGCAGCCTATCTTGCCATGTAGTCATGCAGCATTTCTTTAGGCTGCTGTGGCATCTACAGTAGGGTCAATGCTTCATTGACTGCAGACAGTGGGGGTAAACAATCCCCACCTACAAATGGAGAAGGCATTGTAGACAATGCCTGTGATCCTCATAACTTCTTCCACTGGAGGTAGTCCATTACCTCCTGTGCTAGAAAGATCATATAAAGTTTCATGAACTTTACCAGGTCAGTTGGGATGATTTCCTTACCCAGTGACTACTGAATTGCTATATGCTTAGCCACTCTGGCAGCTAAGCATTGCTGGGTTGGAGTCTTTGGAAAACATCACATTTTTTTATAAGTCAAATGTGTATGTACTCATTTGCAAAGAAAGAAGCCAAACTTCTAAAAAGAAGTTCACTATCACTAGTTACAATCAGAATATTACAAATTTTAACATTCACCTTCCACAATGGGCATGGTGGTGACCATGGAAGGTCAGGTGTTTGGACCCAGGTCTGAACTAGAATTCAATGAAACACTGCAAAATGCTCCACATGAACTATTGGATGTTGCCATGTCACACCATGGCATAGAGAGAGAGAGAGTGGAGTGATGCCAGGAGGGCTGCCAGCAGCTACTTCCATTCAACCACCCTTAGGTGGTCTGATGAGCCTCATTATGGAGGGCCTTTGAGTGCCCTCTATGCAGATGTACCTGATGGTAGAACCAGAGGGTGCAGCATTGGTGGCAAGCAAAGGAAAAAACCCCTTGCATACACCTACTGTGCTGCAAGTGAAAGGCCTGACATCCTTCTTAGAGGCCATGAAAGGTCATATTGACTCTTAAATGGTGATCATGCCAATGAGGAGTGATGAAGACCCCCCTTACAGGGCACACAGCCCTGTACAATTGTGAGCTAGCAGGATCATTAGCAGTTATTAAGACAATACCAGAAGATGTCAGAGACACCTCTGATATGGATGGTGACATGCATCCAAACAACATTCTTTGTAGAAGGGTGTTGATATTCTTTGGTTGAGGTCCATTACAGTTTGCACAGCTTACAGTATTTATTATATTTTAAATTGAACCTTGTTTGAAAGTTTGGCCTGGTCAATCTTTGAAACTAAATCAATAAAATTTATATCTTTGTTATGTTCAATTTGTGAGGCTCAGTGTAACTAAGTCCTAAACACCTTTGTGAATGGAGTTTTTGCTGAGTTTGAAACAAAGCCACATTTGCTGGGAAATTTTGCAATCAACATGATGATAGTTTGTGAGTGATGTCAGGGTGTCAGTCTCTGTTGCTGTAGTAGACCCATCTTGGAAGTTCCATCCCTAAATTCAACCCTACTTTCCTAGCTCTCCTTGTACCTCAGGCCACCTGTGCCTCATTGCATCAATGATCTCCTTTTGGCTAGTTTCCATAGTCATTTTGTTGTTCTTTGTAATGCATGTATCCTCTGTCTGTCCTCTCCCTCCTTCCTTCCTAGTCTTCCCAATCTTCTTTGTTCTCATTCCCTATGTCTCCTGTGTCTCCTTCTGCCTCACTCTTCTCCTCCACTCCTTCCTGGTTCTCTTCCCCTGTGTCATCAGCATTGTCATTTTCTAATGGTTTGACTGTTTTTGGTTTGCTCATTTTCATAAATGCTCCAGACTTTTCCAGCAACCTCTGCATTGCTCCAAGTCCCTCTTTTGATTACAGCAGGTTTTCAATGTCAAGGTTTTCATTGGCTTCCCTCTGTAAGGGTGACCTCTGGAGGCTGTGGCTCAATCACACAGCTGGCAAAGGGAAATCCAAAGTCTATTTAGTACTGTACAGTGTCTATTGAGATAACTACTTACCTGGCAAAGGGAAATCCAAAGAGAACAAGTCTAGCAATTTCCTAGGCCAGGTGTGACACTTTAGAGGCTTCAGAAGCATGAGAAACAACTGTACAGTATGACAGAGAAAAAAGACAAAAGTGATGTGTCAGCAATTGGTCAGCAGTTACATAAGCTAGTGGCAGTGTCAAAGAGGCCACACTTGTCTGAATTATTGACAGAGAACCAGTGCAGCCTGAGGACTGAAACTAGGACCAATAGATAGGGAAAAGAAAGAAGAATGAAGGAAAACTATAGTGGGGGAAATCTAACAAGAACTGAAGAAGGAGAAGGAGAAACAAGTGGGACATTCCCTGACATCCCCCCCCCCTTTAGGATGTGGCATCTTGATGCACTGGGTAGAAGAAGTCATGAATTGCCTAGTCAGCTGGTGAAATAGGATAGATGCCTCAAATGGATTTTGGGGCATTAGGATGCCTACAGTAGAAGTTCCGGACTAAGCCTGATGCATGAACATTAGCCTGTGGGACCCAAGAGATGTCCTCAATGCTATATCCCTTCCATTTTACCTTGGACCGCAACTTCCCTTGAAATACTCTGCTGTCCAAGATTTCCTCCACCTCATATTCCTCCTCATTGTTGACCAGGACTGGCAGTGGGGGTGGCTTAGGGCAACAGCCTGGGATTGGATCCTTTGGAGCTGGAAATAACTTGACCACATTGAAGACTGGATGCAGTTGGCAGAGGCCTGCTGGAAGTTTAAGTCTATATGCCAAAGGCCCTACTTTCTTCTCCACTATGAAGAGGCCAAGATGACAATGTGACAGCTTCTGGAATGGCCTTGTTGCCTTAATATCTGAGCTATCCAAGTACACATGGTCCCCAGGCTTGTAAACTGGGGCAGGTGTCCATCTGCAATCATAGCACCATGCCATGTCTTCCTTGGCCTTCACCAATGCAGCTTTTGCCTCCTCCTGTGCCCTCCTCATCTGATCCACAAACTCATTGACAGAGTCATTCTCTGAAAGGAGTGCCCAAGGTTCAAATCCCATGAGAGGGTGCCTGCCAGTGTCCAGGAAGAATGGAGTCATCTGTGTAGAAAAGTGAACATAGTTGTTGTATTGGAATTCTGTGTCTGGCAGCAGCTCATCCCAGTCATCCTGCTTCTCATTATAAAACAGGCAGAGATACTGTTCCAGTTCCTGGTTAACATGTTCTGTCTGCCTGTCTGACTGAGGGTGATAGGCTGTGGTGGTATGGAGATTCACGCCTAGCAGGCAATACAGTTCTTGAGTGAATTTTGCCACAAACTGGGAGCCCCAGTCCAAGACATACCAATCTAATAGACTGTGGAGTTTCCAGACATTCTTCCAGTACAGGCTGGCTGCTCCCAAGGCAGAGCATGTGGTGTGGGTAGGTATGAAGTGAGCCTATTTGCCATAGAAGTCCACCACTACTATCACAGCATCATACCCATGAGCATCTGGGAGTTCCACAATGAAATCCACTGATGCAACACTCCAGTGAGCAGCTGGAATAGGGAGTGGGTGGAGCTGGCCCATGGGTGGTTGTTGGCAAGGCTTGGTGCAGAGACAGAAGTTGCAGGTGCTAGTGTAGGTGCCTACATATTGGGAGATCTGTGGCTACCAATAGTTCTGGGATACCAGCTCCAGTATCTTCTACCTTCCAGGATGTTCAGCCACCCAAGAGTCATGATGTTGTTATACAATGTGCCAGCAAAGTTCTGGAATGTTAGGCACATAAATGTGTCCTCTGAAGGTCAAAAGCCCATCCTAAAGACCCCACTCATCAGCATGCACTGACTTGACTCCACTTGCCTGTTGAGCTTGTAGGGCCTGTGCAGCCTGGGCAACTGCATCCTCCTGTGCACCCTCCCAGTTCCCTCTTAGGATGTCCCTAAGGATGTTTGCCTCATCTCCTTGAACCACAATTTCTTCTAGCACACAGATGGCAAAGAGCTCTGGCTTGAGGAGGACAATGTTGTCATTATCTCCTGCTCCTGTGCCATGGTCAGCCTGCCTAGACAGTGTATCTGGTTTGCCCATGCTCCATCCTAGTTTATAGTGCAATGAGAAGTCAAAGTTGGCCAGATACAGAGACTACCAAGCTTGATGTCAATTGAATTTCTTAGCAGAATGGAAGTACTCCAGGTTCTTGTGGTCTGTCCAGACTTCAAACTTATGCCATGCACCCTTGAGGAAATGCCGCCATTCTTCAAAGGACCAAATAATTGCCAGCATCTCCTTGCCATGGATCTCATAGTTCTATTCCACTGCATTAAGGCTTTTGGAGTAGAAGACTACTGGATGCCAGTTGCCATCCTCTTTTGACTGCTGGAAGAGGACTGCCTCTGTAGCAAAGCCTGAGCTATCTGCTTCCACACAGAATGGAGAGTCATCATTGGGGAACAGAAGGACTGGCTTTGAGGTCACAGATTGCTTGAGGGTGTCAAAGGCAGCTTGCTGTGGGGGCTCCCACTGCCATGCAGTATCCTTAACTGTGAGGTCAAAGAGGGGACATGCATGGTGGGAGAAATCCTGTATGAACCTCCAATAGAAATTGACAAACCCAAGAAAAGCCTGAACTTCTTTCTTGTTCCTTGGCTCAGGCCACTCTGCTACACCTGCCACTTTAATGGGGTCCATCTTGGCCATTCCATGCAAAATGATCAAACCCAGGTACTCCACTTTAGTCTGTTCAAATTTGCACTTCTCAGGCTTTAAATAGAGCTGGTGTTGGCAGAGGCATTCCAAGACAATGTGCATGACCTGGCAATGCTCCTCCAGAGTTTTTGTGTAGATGAGAATATTGTCAAGATACACACAGACAACACCTTCCACAATCAGATCATGGAAAATATCATTCATCATAGTCTGAAAGGTGGCTAGGCTATTGGTGAGACCAAAGAACATTACCAGAGGTTCAAAGAGTCCATAATTAGTTTGGAATGCTGCCTTCCACTCATCCCCTTCTTTGATGTGTACATTATTGTAGCTCCAGCAGACATCCAACTTTGTGAAGTAGCATGCACCTCAAAGGTTGTTGGTGAGTTCTGAGATGAGTGGCAAAGGATAGTGGTTCTTCACTGTCACCACATTCAGGACACAATAATCCTGAACCAGATGAAGAGACCCATCCTTCTTCTTAATAAAGAAGACTGGGGAGGCTATTGGAGACTTGGAGGGTTGTATTTGTCCTAAGCTGAGATTCTCCTGCAGGAAAGCATCCAGCTCATCCTGTTCATGGGGATCAGCCCAATTACATGATCCCACTGCTTGCACTTTGGAAGTGAATCAAAGGAGGCCTTAGAGAATACATCTTCAAAGTCATGGAGGTAATTGGGAACAATGCTATGGAAAGGCTTGGGCTGTGAGTTTGTCACAAATGCCTCAGCCAGATGCTGAGAAGTAGTCTGACTGGCTTGAATCTCTGCCACTGTAGGAGGGGGGCAGAGAGTTGTAGCATAGATCTAATCACCCACCTCTATGGTCTCATCTGGGAGCTCTACATCTAGAGTATGGGTCCATTCTCCTTTATCTTTCTCTTTCTCTGGAGATTTACACCCAACACTCTGGACATCTTCATAGAGGGCCTCTCTATGAGTGAATGCCAGAGGGGGGGACTCAGGAGGTCAAGATCAGCATAAGAGAGATGCCCAGTGTGACAGGCACACACAGCAGCACACTCATGAACCTTGGCTCTCTGCTCCTTACAGGCTTCTTCTGCACAAGTAATGCAGTGACATGGGCAACAACTCATCTTCACCTCACCTTTAGTCTAGTCAATCTCTGGGTGGTGTTCACATAGCCAGGTGAACCCCAAGATCATGATTTGCTTTCCCAAACTAGTAATAGCAAAAGTAGCTCACTCTAAGTGGTCTTGGTAATAGAGAACTAGGTCCACCATAGAGCAAATAGAGCCAGCTTTATTGAGCATGCCATTAACATTGTACACAGGGATAGGATGGGAAAGGGGGTGAGTGGTGAGGAGTGTCATTGCATATAGTCAGTGTCAAGGAAGAGGCCTATTTCCCCACTGTCAAAGAGGGCAACCACACTTTGGATCTGCTGAGTGTCTGTTGTCTCATTTTCTATCTGTAGCTTCAGAGAGTTGGTAGGAGGAGTGGAAGCAACAATGTAGAGACAGGAGAGACAGTGTTCCCATGCAGGAATCTGGAGGCATGAGCTAGGAGGTGTGTTTCCAGCAGAGACTTTAGCTGGAGAGGGAGCTTGTATGTCTAAGGAGGGGCTTATTGTTTTGGGCATAGTATCAACAATGGCAACAGATATATTTGATTCTACAGATAGGGGGGCAAAACAAGTAGCACTAGGCAATGGGATCATACAGGTCATCCATTGCCCTTTTAAAAATCCTCAGACTCTGTAGGAATCTCCTCCAACACATTGGCAACTTCATTGGACTGGACAGCTATAGGTGTGTCCAGAGAGGGGGTTCCTGTTGCATCCCAGACTGTGAGGAGTTGGATAAGCAGCTCTTCTTGCTCTGATGCTGACAAGTAGTGGACTTCTAGCCCTTGAGGACAGTAGCAGGCAAAATGACCTGCCTTCCCATAGTGTCAATACAGCAAAGGAGTAGAGGACCACTGTTGAGAAGCATCAACATGCATTGGGACTCCTTGGAGTAGGGAGTGCAGGGGGGCAGCATAAGGCATGAAGGGAGGAGCTGCACCCAATTGTGGAGATGCTAATGCAGGTGTGGAAAAGGGAGCTCAGGGGGTGAACCCTCCACAAGAAAAAGGAAAGGTTGAGAGTTGTGTCCACTGCAACTCATGTTGCAGTTCCATGAGCTGCCACTGCTCACATGCCACCTTGTATCAGGTATTGACATGCTCATCATCTGGGCACCCCTCTGCCATGCTGTCAATACAATCTCTGAGAGAGGGGTGGAGTCCATCACAAAAGGTTAGGCAGAGTTGTAGACCATCTGGATATCCAGCCTGTTCAACTAGGGCACAAAAAGAATCAATGCACTCATCAAGTGTTCCTTGACCATACTGAGTTTGGTCTTGAAGGGAAAGAGCTGCAGTTTTGGTGGGGTCAAGAGCAACAAACTCCACTTGGAACTCCTTCTCAAACTCCATCCAGCCAGAGAAACTCTCAACTCCTCCTGGGCATTGGAAGATATACAGTGCATAGGTTGAGGCTTGACCAGCCTTTCTATAAGAGAGAACACAGGCAATTTTCAAGGCATCTGAGGTAAAGGCTTCACTACTCAGCTGGATATAGGTGATGCAGGACTAGAGGAAACATTCTCCAGCCTTACAATCTCCATCATATAGATCAGAGAGTGCAGGATGAAGAAGTTTGGAATGAGGAGCTGAAAGGCCTAAGTCAGATGCAGACACAAACTGTTTTGCAGCAGCTGGAGCCAAAAATGCCTGAGCTAGGTGCAGAGACAAACCATTCTGCATCTGCTGGGGGCATTGAAGGTGTGGTAGGAGCAAGGGGGAGATGTTCCAGAAGGGCTTGGAGAGAAAGAAACACTGCCTCAGTAGTTTGACGGAGTCCAGTGAGTTCAGCTATGTGGGAAGTAAGGTAGGCTTGGGTAAGTTGAAGCTATGTGTGTCTCCAGAGATAGCAAACAACTCCAAGCATTGTTCTGGGGGCTTGAAGTGTTAGGGGGAGGTACTGAAGGGGTTGGCTAGGTCATAGGAAGGGCACAGGGGCACTAAGACACTGGTGGGGGAGAGACCTTTTGAGAAACTAAGTAGAAGCTCAAGTAATGGAAAAGAGAGCTCCCAGACCAAACCTAGAGACTTGTTCTGCTATAAGGGCAACCTCTGGAGGCTGTAGCTCAATCACACAACTGGAAAAGAGAAATCCAAAGTCTATTCAGTACTGTACAGTGTCTATTGAGATAACTACTCACCTGGCAAAGGGAAATCCAAAGAGAACAAACAAGTCTAGGAATTTCCTAGGCCAGGTGTGATACTTCAGAGGGTTCAGAAGCATGAGAAACAACTGTACAGTATGACAGAAAAAAAAGACAAAAGTGATGTGTCAGCAATTGGCAAGCAGTTACATAAGCTAGTGGCAGTGTTAAAGGGGCCACACTTATCTGAATTATTGATAGAGAACCAGTGCAGCCTGAGGGCTAAAACTAGGACCAATAGATAGGAAAAAGGAAGGAGAATGAAGGAAAACTATAGTGAGGGAAATCTGACAAGAACTGGAGAAGGAGAAGGGGGACCAAGTGGGACATCCCCTGACACCCAAGCCCAATGTTTAATATACTTGGTCTTAGACTTCCCTGGACCATCCCAGACTTGCTTAGACCATTCCTCCAAGCTTTCCTTCACAAGTACCTGAAGCCTGCACCATCCCCAAAGTGCTAGGTTATAAGCACAGGACATTGCATCCACCTAGTAAGGACTCACCCAGTATAGCTGAGCCTCTGTGGTCAGCAGAACCTGACACTTACCAGGAGACTGGATGACTTGTGTCTCAAGAGGCCTCTCATGCCATTCAAACATTGATAGAAACATCGATAGGCAGATTCAGAATTCAAGCATTGATAGGCGGGTTCAGAATTTTGATATTTTTCCCAACTTTGATCTGGCAACGTAAAGTTTACATACACTCCAACTGCGGTCAAGGAGATTTCAGACTCCGCATTGCCGTCGAGTCGGCAGGCGTGACATTGCAGAGGTGCATGATGCAGAAAGACTTGCCCGGTTCGGAGAATGTAAACCTTTCTAAAAATAGTAATATTTGTTAACACCCGTGGTGATAGCTGCCCTTGTTTGCACTCCAAACCAAACACTGTCAAAAACGAAGCGATTCCGTTTATATGTCAGATCGATTGTCATCTTCAATTGTCATCTTCAAGGGACTAAGAGTTGTCTGTCCTTGAAATCAGTTGTGCGATTGGTGAGTACGCATCAGATTATGAGGGGATACTAAAAATGCCTAGACCCTTTGTAAGAGCGATAAGGCCACTCAAATTCCCTTCTATCTGGTATCCCCATCGTGGATTGTGCGGTTTTTTGACCATGACTCCTCGCGTTTTGCGAAGATACCAGTGGCTGGAAGATGTCGAAAATCTCGAACGGTACACGCCCGGTGGCTATCATCCTGTCCACATTGACGATGTGATAAAGGGCAGATACCGTATCGTTCATAAACTTGGGTTCGGATCGTATTCAACGGTGTGGCTCGCGAGAGATCAGCAGCAAAACCGATTCGTTGCAATGAAATTCATTATCGCGTCAGCTTCGGCAGGAAGCCCAGAAATTAAGATTTTGCACCATATCAACGCGTCAGGCCACCAGCACCCCGGACGAAAATTTATAGCAGCTCTACTTGACAATTTCGAGCTTGAAGGCCCAAATGGTCGTCATCGCTGCCTTGTCACGGAAGTGGCTGGTCCTAGCGTTGGAGGAGTCAAATATGAGACGCCTGGAAACACATTGCCGATGTCGATCGCCCGGAAAGTCGCATCGCACAGCGCTCAAGGGCTTGCATTCTTACACTCTTCTGGTGTCGTTCATGGAGGTAACGTTAAGCTACAATCCAGACTTCTGTACCCTAAAAATCCGTAGACTTCCATCCCAATAATATCCTCTTAGAAATTCCTGACTTCCATTCATGGTCGGTAGAAAAGGTTTATGAGCATCTTGGAGAACCTATAATGGAAACCGTCGAGAGGACTGATGGCAATCTCGTCACACCTGCAGCACCTACTTACGTGGTGAAACCCCCTAATCCCCTTCAGCTAGCCAAACTTGTTCTCGATTCGGATGACTGCTTAATCAAGATAACAGATTTCGGCGAATCGTTCCTTGCGACCGATACAGATAAACGATTTCTCAATACCTCGGTCTCCTTTGCTGCTCCTGAAGTCATTTTCCGCGACTCTCTTAGTCCCAAAGTGGACGTCTGGGCCCTGGCATGCTTGATCTATGAGGTGCTTGGCAATCATGAGCTCCTAGAGTCCTTCTTCAAGGACCCGGATGAAATTATCATCGAGATGGTCCGTACGTTTGGCCAACTTCCTGATCGGTGGTGGAAACAATGGAAGAAGCGTGACATATTCTTTGAGGAAGATGGCACATTTAAAACGGATTCTGGTGACATGTCAGGAGAGCCTAGGACTGTGGACCTCAAGGAACGACTGGGAGACATCCGACGGAATGATGAAAAAGGACAGGAAGAACTCAGAGGAGATCTGGAGGCGTTGGAACTGGTCCTTGAGAGAATGCTACGTTTTGAGCCCGAGGAAAGGATCAGCGTCGAGGAGGTTGTACCACTACTGCCATTTTGAACCTAGGTTTGTCATGTCAGTAAGCCTTCACCGACTCAATTGTCTGACCTGACGTCCTGAAGAAAGGCGTAGAATTGCATGTATGGATGCTTGCTCGGCGGAACTGCCTAAGGGAAGTCGGAAAGGAAATGGGAGTATCTCGTGGATGTCCCTTTGTGTAAGCTTGCCAAGGACAACTTACGACGAACTCCACAATTGCGTCACACCTGGCGGCACAAACACGTGACCACCGGTCTCATAAGTTTTACTTCTAGTTTTTGTTTGCTCATCCTAACTACGAGCAAACGAAGGTGAGCCATAGAAAATCAGTATATTACAGTATCATCCTAACTACCAGCAAACGAAGTTGTTTTATCTTGTCAGTTGGGGTCATAGTGAGGCTGTATTCAGACAGCCTTTCACTTTGTTGTTAGTGTATGTAAATGTATTTTCACGTACATATTGCCGGGATTTTGAACCCGCCTATTGATATTCAAATTTTGAACCTGTCTATCAATGTTTGAATGGCATAAGAGGCCTCTTGAGACACAAGTCATCCAGTCTCCCGGTAATGCAAAATCGAAAGTTCAGCTGTGTTTTTCAAACTCAGCAAGATCTCTGATTCACAAAGATGCTCGGGCCTTTAGTTACACTAACTTGACTCAATGGAACATAGTAGATGAATAAGATTTTATTTGATTTGGTTCACAAGAAAGACTAGGTCAGACTTGTCAAACAGGGTTCAATTAAAATATTTCAAATAAACTAATAAATCCAAAGCCTCTTTATACTCGTAGGCCTAAGATAACTGCTCCCTGGGGTTATCCGAGCCATGGTACATAGAATGCTTGCCCTCCAACTCAAAAATCTCACTCCTTTTATACCTTTCCTATCTGCACATGGACCATCATGACCTGCATGGTATTGGCTGATGTCCTAGTCATTTTCCAGGCTTGGCCTTTGTCCAGGCCTATTTTCTGGGTAAACTCTTTTTCCAGCCTCTTTTCCTCCTGTCTTTTCCTTGCTTTTGGTGACTTTTGCAGCTTTGGGGGTGCTGACAGCAGATTCAATGATATTGGTGGTTAGTACAGCAAGGCAAACATGTTATTTTGATATAGGTGGTTGCGAGAGGGTGTTTTGTGGTACATAGATTACCTGGCCTAGATGACTGATCCTGGATTATGATCCATGATTGCCATCTCAACCTAGTACAGCCACTAGCTCAGTTATTAGTCATTTAACTGACTTTTCAACCTTGACATGTTCCTTTGGGCTCATTATCTCAGTATTGTGTTCTTTAGGGAATCTTTCAGTGATTTTTCTTTGAGGTAAATCTTTCTGTGTCTACAGTTTTTGACACTCAGCTTACAGGTTTTGGCTGTTTTTAGTTTTATCTTTTTAGGGTTTACTTCTGCAACTAGCCTCTGTTTTGAGGCCAGTGTATCAACAGGTGTTAGGTGCACACTACTTCACAAAGTTGGATGTCTATTAGGGCTACAATGACATATGCATCAAAGAAGGGGAAAAGTGGAAGGCAGCATTCCAAACCAATTGCAGGCTCTTTGAAGCTCTGGTGATGTTCTTTAGTCTCACCAATAGCTCAGCCACCTTCCAGACTATGATGAATGACATTTTCCATGATCTGATTGTGGAGGGTGTTGTCTGCATATATCTTGACAATATCCTCATCCACACTAAAACTCTGGAGGAGCATCACTGGGTCATGCACATGGTCTTGGAACAAATGGAAGGGATATGGCATCAAGAACATCTCTTGGGAACCACAGGCTAACATTCATGCATCAGGCCTGGTCTGGGACTTCTACTGTAGGCATCCCAATGCCCCAAAAGCCATTTGAGGCATCTATCCTATTTCAACAGCTGACGGGGCAATTCATGACTTCTTCTATCCAGTGCATCAAGATGCTGCATGCTAGAGGGGGGGTGATGTCAGGGGATGTCCCACTTGGTCCCCCTTCTCCTTCTCCAGTTCTTGTCAGATTTCCCTCACTATAGTTTTCCTTCATTCTCCTTCCTTTTTCCTATCTATTGGTCCTAGTTTTAGCCCTCAGGCTGCACTGGTTCTCTATCAATAATTCAGATAAGTGTGGCCCCTTTAACACTGCCACTAGCTTATGTAACTGCTTGCCAATTGCTGACACATCACTTTTGTCTTTTTTTTCTGTCATACTGTACAGTTGTTTCTCATGCTTCTGAACCCTCTGAAGTATCACACCTGGCCTAGGAAATTCCTAGACTTGTTTGTTCTCTTTGGATTTCCCTTTGCCAGGTGAGTAGTTATCTCAATAGACACTGTACAGTACTGAATAGACTTTGGATTTCTCTTTTCCAGTTGTGTGATTGAGCCACAGCCTCCAGAGGTTGCCCTTACATTGGGCAGGTGTCATGTACAAGTCCATAAGCAAGTGTATGGGCTACAGGGTAAGTAGAGGCTTCACAAGTGATGGGAGTGGAGCCAGAGTTTGATGGGGGATCAATCAAGAGTGATGGATTCTGGGGCCAAGTGCAGAGCAAGGTCCAGAGCTGTTGTAAGAATGTTCAAGAGTTTGTAGCATGTGCGTGGAGTTTGTAATGATGTCAGAGATGAAAGGAACTTAGGAATGATCAAGAGAACAGAGACAGTCAAGACAAGATGAAGGCAAGACAAGACAGAACAGGGAAAGGAAATAGATTTGAAATGTAAAAATAGAAATAAAGACAAGACAGGGAAACATAACAGAAAGAACATGAGATACAGGAAACCAAGTAATACAGATAAGGTAATATCAAGACTAAGGTAACAGGTGCTACTCTACATCTTTTTATACTAATTACTGGACCTTCTCCAGAGGCTCAGGGCATGACAGTGGGCTTGTCAGAGCTGTGTGGGGTTGATGGGTGTCAGCTCTGATCAGAGGGCAGGCTGCAGTGACACTCTAATGGGAATGTGGTCCATCCTGTAGTCATTAGAAAACTCTGAAGTGGTCATGTGTATTATGGGAGTGGTTTGAGTGATATATGCCTGTGCTAGGGGAAGTGTCAGAGAGGCTTGGGGGTCTTGTAGGTGAGAGGGGGAGCTGAGGAGGCTCACAGGGAATGTGCCAGAGTTTGCCAGGAGGTCATTGGGGTTTGCTAAAGAGGCATTGGAGTTACGCAGGACAGGTGTTGTGGGTCAACAAAGGTTGGGGTGAGCTGGGGGAAGTGTTGAGGGAGGCTCTAGGGAAGTGGTGTGTCCTGGGGAAAGGTCTGGAGGTGCAAGAGTGGGTTGTGACAGTAAGGATTGATACAGGTGTCAGGTGTTCTCACTGTTATGTTGTTCCCACTGTTACTAAGTTACTAAGATTGATATCTACCTACACTACATAGATAAATAAACAGCTATGAACACACCCATGCCAATAAAGATACATGATAGACCTAGTATGGGAAATGGCTGATGTAGAAATAGGCAAGGGGGTACCCATCAATAATGATCTTGTTCCTCTTGGGCTAGATAGAGTTTGTGTTACAGTCCTAGGATGATCCTAGGCTTATTCTTTGACTCAGTACAACACAGATGGAAGTGGGCTTTCCCTAAACATCTGGCAGAAGTGCTACTTGCCATGCAAGCTCTCTGTCACAGTGGAAAAAGTTTTTATTGTCTGTTGCAATTCATCTGCTCTCTTAGGAATGTGGGACTGAAATGGAGTGCAGCTTCCCAGGAGCATGGTAAATTGAGACTTTGCTTATCAAGAAAATTTTTTTATCATCTGTCAAGGTCCATCAGCTCTCTTGGGAATGTGAGACTGAAATGGAGTGCAGCTTTCCAGGAGCATGGTAAATTGAAACCTCATTTATCAAGAAGCAAATACTGTCCCATCAGCAATCCCTGGATTTGTTCTTCTGAGAAGAAACTGAAAGATCCAACTCAGACCATCTGACAACATAAAAGTCATGACAGTGAGCATCTCATACTCCAGTAACAAGTATCTTCACTCCAGTAACAAGCACCTTTGAATTGTAAGTCAAAGCTTTGAGTTCTGAAATGCCTGGTGCTCACAGTGCTCACCCTGTGTAGGTTGCTTACACTTCTCCCTTAGTTGGTATTGACAGGCACCTTCAAATTGTAAGTCAAAGGCTTTGAGTCATGAGTCATCTGGTGTTTGCTGTATTGATCCTGTGTAGGTCACTTATGCTTCTTTCTCAATTGATGCTAAATGAAGGGTTATGTGGAGAGGCACTTGTCCCAATGATCTCTTGGGAAGTGCATGTGAGTTGGCCATGATCAATGCAGCTGACTCAGCCTACAACACCACTGGCAAGACATTCATTGAAGTTCTTCTCAGGTATGACCTCCTAAACCTATGTCTTCACATTTGGACTGTCAGGTAGAGGTACTAATTATAAAATGACCACCAACAACCAAGGTCAATACATTCCTGACATACATTATATTACAGTGAACTATAAGGATGCAGGACAGCAGACTTCCAACTGGCACACACCTGCACATATATATCTGCAGGGGGAGCAAATGGATTTTAATATCAATCATGTAGAATGGTTTCCTCAGCATTGTGGATGATTGGAGAGCATCTGTACTTGTAGAAGAAATGGATTCTGTTCTTATTACTAACAACATCATTGAGCTAAGAGATGAAGTAAAGTAAGTGTGTACTAAGCTACTGATGGTGTACTCATTGTTGCCCACTCTTTGCAGCTTATCATGGAAGTGGTGATGAACAAGAAGTGAATTATATAAAATGGTGAAGTTGTGTTGACTTTGTTACAGCTAGATGAATGAATTTATGGAACATTTTGAGGAGATGATGTACTTGAAGAGGCAGCAGCCATCCTTTGCAGAGGCAAAAGGAGGAGCCTGCCTATGGGCACCAGACCACTCAATAACAATGCATGCCAAGAGACAATTGAAGGAAAGGATAATGGAAAAATGGAGGAGAGACTGGGTCAGGACACTGCCAGGGAGCATGTGCAGACAGCACTACAAGAAATCTTCAGTAGACTAACACAATGTAGGACAAGGCACAGATTCATAGCATAGGTGAGTACTATACATAGTTCGTACCTAATGAAGAGACAGGATGTCCATACAGGGAACCTTATCAAACAAGTGACCACATCATCAAGGAATGCACACTATACAAGGAACATAGGATCACTAACATTATACCTACTCATCAGTCCACAGAATGTAATGGAGAATGACTAACAATAATCAATACTGAGTAATGTCTGAGCATATGATTCATGGAAGGCAACCAATGGAGACAGATGAGTGTAGGGCATGACAAGCAGTATGTCAGATGAGCTAGAATAGTGGATCATCCTTGTGCTGAGTGTGGAATAGAGTCAAACAGTCCTAAAAGGACCATCCCCTTATATCACCCCCTCCTGAAAGTTCATTGCCTTGATGAACAGTGTTCAGCCCCTATGTCAAGGGTGAGAACAATGAGCAGTGGGAGTGCTGCATGGTGCCAATGTGCCTTGAGAATAATGCCCAAAAGTGTAAGAAATGATGGGGGTTGACAAATCAGGCACCAGTGTAGAGAGGGTCATTGGCAAACTAGTATCTGTTGGGGAGCCAGGGACCACAAGGCTTTGTGATCTCCAGGTCTGACTTTTGTGAATTCTCTTGCAATGTGTCTGCACAGCTGGGGACTGATATCTCACATGTTGACAAGCCACCTATATGGGTCTTCCTTGCACAAGTTGAACAACATCAAAATGACAGAGTCATATGTGCAACTGTTAAGTTTCCAGTTGCAAGCAAAAGGGGTCTGTCAGTTATGGGACACCAACAATGAGGATTCTGCACAGCTCAATTGCCTCTGTTTATTTGAACATGAAGCCATCTGTCCACTCATCTTCTGTTTTTGTGGGTTGTAAAGAGTTTGCACAGAGCTCCTTGCACCTTGGGCAGGTGCAAAAACACTTAAAGACTCAAGATGCACTTGTTTTTAGATACAATCTGCCATGGGATATCCATGAAACCAGATTCATCAAACAGATCAAATTTGGACCAACAAAGGGCGGGATGCAATCTAGGAGGCAAGTAAGATTTCCCCTTACACTTATGGAATGAAGCAATCAAGTCTGAACATCTGGGTGCATCATATAAACTCTTTAAGTAATTTTGGAGCTCCAATTCCCTGAATCCTTGCCATAGTGCCCCACTTGCTCTTCTTTGTATCATGCTCTTGTTGAACCCTCTGATAATAAGGGTCCCATCTGCCATGTCACTTCATGACAGAGCAGTATAGCATGCCTGATGCAATAATTAACATTTGAACAAATTACTGGATTAAATGGTCTAGTCTTCCCGTTTGCATAATCAATAATTGCATAGTTTACAAGAACTTCTACCTGTGACCTTGTTATACCAATTCTTTGATTGTTTAGTGAGCAACATTCCATAGTCCCAGATGTTTGGGTAACAGAACAACATTTTCAGGCAGGTCTTTGTTCTGCACAGTGTGTGGAGGATTCTTAAGTTTCATGAATAGGGCTCCCAGCATTTGTTGGCCCAAGGAACCTACACAGGAATTCTATTCATATACATACCCTTCCTGGCCATTGGCAATGCATAACTCTGTTGCCAAATTTGTTTTGATAATGACAGATAAACCAATATATAGGGAGAGTATTCTCACTACTTGAGTTGTAGTCAATGAAGGAGGTTTCTCCCACAGTATTTTTTGGATTGAAGGAGGAACACATCTTGCCCTGGATGCATGGCCTTTGTTCTTCAATGGTCCAATCACCTTATCATCTCACCTGTCAGCAATGGTATCCTCACTAAAGAAGTCTGTAAGCTGCTGTCCACTTTCCAAAGCAAATTGAGCACTTCCAATCATGTTGATTGTGTCCTTGTCAATGTTGAGTGCAGTAATAATAGACACATTCCAGAGAACTGCATCTATGATACTGATATTGGAAAGTGTTGGTACACATTGGGAATTCAGAAACCATATATTGTCACTAGTACATGCACAATATCTCATGTTGATTAAAGCTGTAGTTCACCCAAGCAAAGAAAGGAGATGATGGCAAGAGAACATAAGCAACATTGTCAATGAGTACACAAAAGCCTGATGGTCAATTCAAGGTACAAAGCCTGCAAACCAGATAGATTCAAGACTGGAGACATGGTGGCTATCCAGCTGTCATTTCAGGTTGTTAACCTAAGCAGAGGCAAACTGAAAATGCTACTAGTGTTGAGATCAATCACACTAATTGACAAAAGCTTCCAAGGGTAGGTTTAGCTCATTGCAAGCAAGACACATGCAATGACTCCATTCATTAAAAGAATGCAAGGCAGAGGGAAACTCAAGAGGAAGCTCAGAGAAATAGCTGGCTGTGCACCAAACAAAATAGAGGTTGTTCCAGCTCAAAGACCAGGATAGTGTGTGGCATGCAGACATATCATGCTGATACATTTAGTATTCATTTACCCAAATAAGGTATCAATTACATGATTCTAGTTCATGTACAATATCAACACAATCATGATTGCCAATCCAGTCGATGGAGCAAGAGATGACAAAGCATGACATGTGACTTTGGCTTTGCTTGGCACAGACAAGTTAATCATCAGCTTATCAAGTAATCACCCAATTGTGATAATTTCCAAATGCCAGGAACTTTCAAGCATAATCTTGCTTTGTCTTACAGAGCTGTTAGAAAGATTGTACACCTACTATATACCATGTTGCTGTGAGAGTATATGCAATAATAATAATAACAATAATAAAAAAGATTGAAAGCAGTTGGTGGGGAGGTAAATGGAAGAGAGCAAAATATGAGGACAATCTCTGGCTATATTGTCAGATACACATCACATGCATAGTAAGAAGGTAACTGGAAGGGAGCCAAAATTGAAGACAACCTCTTTGGCTATATTTTTGGCTATATATCACATGTATACATTAGGAAGGTAACCAGATGGGAGCAAATTTTGAAGTCAAGCTCTGGCTATATTGTCAGATACACATCACATGCATAGTAAGAAGGTAACTGGAAGGGAGCTAAAATTGAAGACAACCTCTGGCTATATTGTTGGCTATACATCATGTGTCAAGTCACATGGGAACAAAAATTGAAGGCAAAATTTGGTGGGGGATCAAGGAGTAAAGCCTTGACTACTTTGTAGACCTTGGAATGGTCAAGTTGTTCTGACTTTGTTACAGCTAGATTAATTTATGGAATGTTTCAAAGAGATGATGTACTCAAAGAGACAGTAGCCATCCTTTGCAGTCAGCTTCCAAGTCAGTTCAAGTGCCCAATTCTTACTATCATGGCCTTCAATGCTCTTTGTTGTTTGCCCCATCAAACACATACACTATGCTCAACCCAGACAAATCCCCATGCATATGCAAAGGTATGATCAACCTTATCTTTGCACATGCCAGCTCTGAATATCACCACAGGCAAAGCTAGCAGAGATTGATGCTCTATCTGTGGTGACTTGGTTTGGACTTATTCAAATTCCAATACAGACTCCTCTTTTGCTTGATCCCTCCTTTATTGTTTCTTATATGAACTCCTCTCAGTTTCCTGAATCATTTGTGTTTTATCCATTCACTCCTTATCTCTATTACTTTATCACAGGTATACAACTTATATAAGCATATGAGTATTGCCTATGGTATGTAAACTCATTGTATCCAATAAGACAGACTTAACTTTGAGATTGTTGGTTTTTGATTTGTTTTGGGCTATTCCTGACATTATCTCAAAGTTCCCCACTCAGCCAAAGTTGCTTGCTCTTGCAGTAGTGCCATCCTTGCTGTTTACCCTGTCACACTTGGCACCCTTCTCCTCACACTCATCTCTCTCTTACTCATTACTTGCCCTCTGTGCTAACTATGTAAAAGGTACAAGTATATTTATTTCCTTATTTTGACCTTCATGCCACTAATTGTAGTGTAGATGTAGTTGTTAGGAACTCTAGTTAGTAGGCACAAAAGGATTGCTCTAGGCATCCTTTAGAGTTGGACTGTTGGGGTCTGTGTCCTTCAGTAGGCCAGCCTTTCCTACACCAGTGCAAAAGGCAGTAGTCAATCTGTTGAGCCTGGGTATCTAACAACTGCTCTCTAGTTTATTGGCATGAACATGTGTCAACTTGTGGCAAAAGAAGACCTCAAGTTGCTTGCTTCATGTGTTGTTCAATGGCATTTGACTGGCTAGTGTCACAACCTGCCCCAGGACCTGGACCTCCCCCTACTCTCCCCCAGCAGCCCAAAAGTATGCACCAACCCTCTCCTCAACCTCTGACCACTCCTGGAGCCCATTTCAGCAATCCCCAATGCTTCCCTAGCAAACCCCAGCAATCCTCCACACACCCCATCACTTCTTTCAGCAGGCCCCATCACCCCTCTGATTCCCACCATGGGCTCCACTACCCTTCTGATCCCCCCTGCAGACCCTGTCACCCTCCCAACCCTCACTGCAAGCCCTACTATCCTTCCAACCCTCCCCATGGGCTCCCAACCACTTCTGACTCTTCCCTAGGACTCTGGCATATATTGCACAACCAGGATCCACATCAACATGTCACCATGACCCACCAATGCACAGTCTCAAGGAGCTCCACCCCAAAATGTCCAACTCATGCAACCCCAATGGGCCCTGCCAGCATACCCAAGGATCCCTGGAGGAGGCCCCCCAACTTGTATTTAAGTTGTAAAGTAATATCAGTTACAGTAGTCTTGATATTACCTATCTATTTCTCATCTTGTTGCTCCAAATCTCTGTTTCTATTATCACTTAATTCAATCTTGTTCTCTTCTCATTTTTGTCTTGTCTTGTCTGTCCTCCCTTCTCATCTCATCTCTTCTCTGTCCATTTCTATTTGCAGGTTTTCCAGCCCAACTCTATTTTCTCCTGTTTCTGGCCTCACTCCCTACCACCATTCCCACCCCTGGCACCTCCTCCCTTAGTCCTGCACCTGCTCTTTGCACATGCTATTCATCTGCACACCTCTGTGGTCCTCCAGAACTATCTGGAGTACTCCCCCAGCCCTGCCCTATTGTTTCCTTGTGCTTGGAGTTTGCCAGAACACCAATTATATGCATAGGACATTGTATCTGCCTAGTAAGGACTTGCCCAACAGATCTGAGCCCCTGAGGTCAGCAGAACCTGACAGCTAATCAAGCTGAGCTCTCACTTGCACACATGTGACTGCAAAAACCATTTCATTTTTCCTATTTATACACAACCTTACATCACACATTCCAACCTCCTTTAACTATGTTGACTCCTATTGCCATCCAAAAGGATAATGTCATGACTCTTCATGGTCTTCCCTCAATTCTCTGATTACACTTTCTGAACAACTAGCCCAACTACCCAAACCTGACCCTGCCATCAAAACCACCATCAGTCCTTATCATCAACCCACAAGTCAGCATCAACAACCTTCTCTGTTGTTTACATTTTTCCAAGTCAATCAAGTGTCGACTTGTTTGCAAAGCAGATGCTGAACTTCTGGAGAGAAGTCACAGCTACTAGTTACAATCAGAACATTAAAATTTTAATGTCAATGAGTACAATTGTGACCATAAAAGGTCAGGTGTCTGGGCCTAGGTTTGAACCAGAGTTGAATGGAGCATTGCAGAGTGCTCCACATGAGATGTCAGATCTTGCCACATCATACCATGGTGTGGGGAGAAAGAGCAGTGTCATACCAGGAGGGCTGCTAGCAGCTACTCCTGTTAGACCATCTGTAGAGAGTCAGACAGGCATCATTCTGGAGGGCACTCAAGTGCCCTCTGCCTGGTTATATCCAAAGGTAGAGCTGAAAGATGCAGCTGTGATGGTGAGCAAGGAGGAACTCCTCTTGTATGCGCTTACAGTGCTGTAAGTGGAAGGTCTTAGATCCTTCTCAGAGACCATGAGAGAACATCAGGACTCCTTTCTGGTGGTTAGCCCACTGAGGAGTACTGACCAAGAGCCTCATAGGGCATGGGGCCCTGTACAATCATGAGTTGGGCCTGCCCTGAGCACAAGGCTAGTGGGACTGTTAGCATTTATCAGAATGATCCCAGAGGATGTTGGCAACACCTTGGATACTAGTGGTGAGGCTAACTCAGATGACACCTGGGTCTCCCAGTCTAACTCCACTCAGGTAGATGTCATCCTCTCCTTGCTCCTCCTCTGTCTCCCCTAGCTCCTTTAACTTTGTCAGTGAAATATCTATCCATTCTTCCAATCCCATTGGCAGGGTAATGTGCTTCCTTGCCTTGTATGGCACCACTCTGAATGCTGCTACTTGCTCATGCCAGACTGACCCATCCAGCTCTGCAATAACATAGTTTCCTCCCTTAGTGCATGTCACCACCACCATTGAGTCTGAGTATCTTGCTGCCATCTTGCTACTCAGCAACTTTGCTGCTTGAGTATCCCATACCAACACCAAGTTCCTTGGCTTAAAGGCATGGTTTTTAATTGCCACCTCATGCTCCTGTGCATATTTCACTGCCCAAGCCAGTTTCTCCTTAGCAACCCTTACTCACATCTCTTCTACATGTTTAGAGTGCTTGGCCTGCAAACCTATCAACTCCTCTGTTGATATTATACCATCTGGCCAATCTATCAACCAAGTTGCTGCAACCAGATCCAATGGCAAAATTGGAGTGGCTCCCATGACCATGAAGAATGGTGAGCACCCAAACCCTTTCCTTACTGTAATCCTGTCTGACCACATTACATGGTAGAAGAACCAGAACCACTTTGACTGATCTTCACCACAGGCTTTATACAGTGCCTGCCACACATTCCAGTGTCCCAGTGTGGTTGCTCTATCTTCCCATTCGCACACAAGTTATATGGTGCAATTGTAATCCCTTTTATCCTGTACTTCTTTTCCAACAACTGGATCACCTTCTTGAACTGTCCTGCATTGTCTCTCACAATATTCCATATGCATCCTCATCTGCATATAAAAACAACCACTGTCCTATCAGTTTATGGTTGTCCCTCCTTAATAGCTTGCCTTCCAACCATGATGAGAGAGCATAGCAGCCATGCACAATATACTTGCACCCATTGGATGTTGGTGTCATATGCATGGTGTCAATGTGGATAGTCTCAAAGATTGCTGGTGTGTATGGTCGCTGTAGGTTCTCGTAGTAGCATTGTCTTCTGCTATACTTGGCATAGATGACAAGTCTCCACATACCATCTGATGTTCGCCTCTAGCTCTGGCCACCAGAAGCGATCCTCTATCAACACCTTTGTAGCAAATGCTCTTGGGTGACCCAAGGCATCATGCACAGAGCGCAACATGTACATTCACCTGTTCTTGTCAACCACCAAGGCATGTTTGCCATCCTCTCTCTACCTATACAGCTTCTCTTTCTGACTGAAAAAGAACTGCCTTGCAAACTTTAGAACTGCCTCCCACCTCCATCCATGCAAATTCTTAGGCTTGTCTCCTGGTTCCATAACCATGCTTTCACTGTCTCTAGTAACTTATCCAGTGTCTTCTCCTTCTTGCTGCAGTGGTCCTCAACATACTCCTCCTCCTCTCCCATCTTTGGCAACAGTGGGCTTGATAAAGCCATCGGCTGCTTGAGGATGTTTCAAACGTCTCGGCTTTGGCACCAATCCTGGAAAGGATTGGACTAACAGCTAGTCCAACAGCTATGGTTATCACAACGCTGAGGCCTGAGGGTGGGAACGTTCGTGGCATACCTGGTACGCGACCTATGTTGTATGTAGTACTGCGCACGAACAGCGACCGCGCCGGTAATCCTATTCTGGCCCGAGGAAGTATGATCCCAAGATTTTCAACGCCCAAATGAGAAAGCATCATTCAAGCACACTCGCAAGTGCCACTCAAAAACACAAACCGTTCCCAAACCGTTTCTCAAACTCACAAAACAAATGACATACAAGCCATTCTATATGCCGGATAAAAGTGCGTAATGAGCTTCGTCTTTCCATTTTTTGTATCTAAGTTCCCACTCAGTACGTGCTAATCAAGGGCGGAGGGAAGGAAATGAACGATAAGAGTCCATTTCACGAATGAACGAACACAAAGACCGAATGTAAAAAAAAAGAAATCGTAAAATGGACTGAACATGAAGAAACAAAAAGATCTGCCTAGAGCACGTCGGAGGAACTTGGTGAGAGGTGCGTATACGTATGTATACAAGGAAAGCAGTGTGCTAAATTGAATGACGTGCATGGGGTAGTAGGATAAGTCGGGGTAGAGGGGTAGGAGGTAGGCGACAACCGACGACAACCAAGGCAGACTATTGACAAACGGAACAAGATCAAAAAAGATCAAACACAAGAAACAAGATAAAACGAGGGGTCGAGGGAAGGGTGGATACGTCCGGTCCTTCAGCGCCGGTAATGTAGTCTATTATTGTCGAAATTCTATCGGGATCTTGACTCCCGTACTCTATAACCCCCGCCAAACTCACAAACCAGTGCCGAGAAGCGGAACATGGAGCGAGAAGGGATGGCCGCAAGGCCAAAACAAGCATCAGAGCTGATGATCGTGGTGGTGGGTTGCTGGGTATCGTTGGCCGATCTGATGGATGGATGGATGGATGGATGGATGGATGGATGGATGGATGGATGTAACGCAACAACGACGACGACGGGCAGCGACGCGAGGACATCACATACCAATCACCGATTACAGAGCGAAAACAAGATATCTCTTCGGCTCGGAGTTGAACGTTGAATGAATGTCAACATGAAAACAACAGACCAGCGCGCATAAAACGAACGACAACCTTGCAACGAGCGTTTTTGCAGAGCACAAGCTGCGTGAGCCGCGGAGAAACAAGAACAGGAACCAAGAGGACGCATAGAGGGATAGCAAAGAGACTGTATTCCATTAAATGATATGTCTAATGATGAGGAAGAGGGAGGGGAAATAAATCATCGATGGAATGGATGAAGAACGAGGTTATAGAAACGAGTCGTGCGTCTGTATGCATGAGAAATTCGGGAAAGATCGTGAAGTGGACATGGACTGAGAGGGAACGGATCTTTTTGAGGTTTGGAGGGAGGCAGGGAGGAGGCAGGGGAACAACACAAAAGAAGGGGGGACAACAAACGAACGAACGAGCAGGGCCAACACCACATCATCATACACCACCTACTCACGTCCTACTCGGATTCCTCGCAAGCGTCGCACCCGCTCTCTGCGCCTGGATACTACTAAACCTCTGCAACTCCTCTGGCTTCATCGACACTTTGCCTCCAAATCCAACCTTCCTCGCCGCGCGCTTGATAAACGACACACGATTCGAATACAGCGACTCATGTACCGACGCCGCGCGTGACTGCGTACGTGTGATGGGCACACCAGTGGTCTGCACCTGTTTCAGCGTCTCACGTTCGTGACGTGCGCGCAGCGACTTGACAATCGTAGCCTTCATGGCGAATTTGATCCAGTCGAGAGGGATGAACCACACAATGTTCTGCGTACATTTACGTTATCAGCATTGCTTCGCAAAGCTCAAGAGAAAAATACGCACCCAAACCCAGACAATACCAATCCACCCACCAGAGATAGCCTGAATCTTCGTGAATCCCCAATCACCATACGCAGCAATAATAGACGAAATAAGCTGGGCGATGCAGAATGCGCACATGAGCGCGACGGAGGGACGTTCCATGAAGAAGAAACCATGCGAACGCGTGACGAAGATGAGTGCTTGCGAGATGATGGCGACTTGGAGATACACAATCATGTGCAACTGCGGGTCATTGTGGTCTATCGGATTCGTAGCGAGGGTGACGCCAAACTTGTCTTGGAAAAATGTGGTCTCAAGGATCGTGCACACGAGCGCAACGCTGCATGACAACGTCATCAGAACAGGAAGATAAAATGGAAAAGAAATGAAGACGCACGTCGAAGCAGTCAGATACAACCCATACGCAATCGCAAAGGCAAAAATCTCAGTCAGATCCCACGAATCCGGTGTCATCGACGGTAACACCCTATCCACCGACAGCGTCATGATCGTCCCATCGTTCAACAGCGCAATAATCAGGATCATAAACGGCGGGAAATCAAACTTGTACGCAAACGCCAAGATCGCGAACGAGACAACGATACGGATCGTCACAGCGCACGCGTAGATAGAGTAGTTCCGCATACGCTGGAAGATGATACGCGAGCCCCGGATGGCGTGTACGATCGTCGAAAGACCAGGTTCGGTGAGTACAATGTCCGCAGCACCACGCGCAGCGTCCGTCGCACCTTCCACAGCAATACCGACGTTCGCCCTCGACAGCGCAGGCGCGTCATTCGCACCGTCACCAGTCATCGCGCACAAATGGCCCAAACCCTGCAAGCGCTTGACAATTTCGTACTTGTGCTCGGGGAACACACCGGCAAAACCATCAGCGTCCATGATCATCTCATCGAGGGACCCAAACTTGCTTCCGGGTGTCGGACCGTCCTTGAGCACCTTGGCCGCGTACATATGGTCACCAAGCCCAAGTCGGCGTCCAGTTTCCTTGGCGATAGCGAGCTGATCACCTGTGACCATCTTAACCTTGACGCCAAGCGCAATCGCATCGTCGATAGTCTGTTTCGTGTCATCACGTGGAGGATCGAAGATGGCAAGAAGACCGATAAGCTCAAATCCATTACCCTCTGCCTCATGATCGTCACCATCCAGCTCTTCATACGCAACAGCGAGCGCACGCAGACCGCGCGACGCGAACTCCTCAACGTCAGCCTCGAGCTTGTTCTCAACCTCTTCCGTCTTGTTGCGGGTGCACAGCTCAATAATGATACCCGTCATACCCTTGGTCACGCGCTTAAGCTTGCCAGTCGATAACTCACGGTACGTGATCTCCGTGCGCTTATCGACAGGGTTGAACGGTTTGAAGTCGAGCAGCTTGATGCCTGCGCGGGCACGGGCGGGGTCTCCAATGGCACCGACAACAGACGAGTCGATGGCATCTTGGTTCTCCGTGCGCGAGGCGTATGCAGCGAGGAGAATGACATCCTCGGCGGAGAAGGGGCCGTAGGTACGGATGGTGTTGCGGTCGATAGTGAGCTTGTTGGTCGTGAGTGTTCCTGTCTTGTCAGAGCACAGAATCGTGACGCCCGCGAGCTCCTCGATGGCAGTGATGCGGGTAACAATGGCTTTGTGCTTCGCGAGCTGCTGGGCACCGACGGCGAGAGTGACAGAAAGGACAGTAGGCATGGCAATGGGGATACCGCCAATCAAGAGGACAAGGATGTTGTCGAGACCGCGGCGGTAGCTGTATCGGAAGCCGGCGTAGAGACAGAAGATCTCTGCCACGACAAATATGCCGATGGAGACGAGACAGAAGGATCCGATTTGTGCAAGGATCTTTTGCAGATGGCCGGTGGTGTCGTCGTCCTGTCCGACGAGCGAAGCGGCACGACCAAAGAAGGTATTAGCCCCAGTGGAGATAACGACACCCTCTGCTTCACCGTTTTTGCATGTGGATCCACTATGGAACAAGTCGGGTCAGCTAAAAATAGAAAAATAGCAACGGCAAAAGACACGCACGAGAAACACTGGTCACCCTCCTTCTTGTTGATGGGGAGCGACTCACCAGTGAGAGCGGCCTGATCGATGGAGACATTGATAGCTTCGGTGAGACGGCAGTCGGCGGGGACAATGTCACCAATCTTGAAGGCGATCATGTCACCAGGGACAAGGTTGGCGGATTCGATCTCGGACCAGGAGCCGTCGCGCTTGACTTTGGCCTTGGGAGCAAGCGAGTCCATTAGGGCAGCGACGGCGTTCCCGGCGTTGCGCTCCTCATAGAAACCGATGGTAGAGTTGACGAAGAGAAGGAGGACGATACCGACAAAATCTTCCCAGTCGGGAGCGCGGTGCTCACCGTTGGACAGGGCGATGGCGACGAGAGCGGCGCCCTCCATGACCCAGGACAGAGGATTCCACATGAAACTGAGGAACTACGGGGAGAGGGTTACTAGAATACTTTTGGCTATAAACCAGTAGAGAAAAATACCTGGAGGAAAGCATTCTGCTTTTCATGCTCAAGTTTGTTGGGACCGAAAAGCTCGATACGACGGTCAGCCTCTGCCTGAGTGAGACCCTCTTGATTACATTGGAGGAGGGTGAAGACGTCGTCGATGACGATGGTCTCGAGGTCAACCTTTTCCTTGTCGTAAAGATCTTCTGCCTTTAACTCAATCTACAGTAGCTGGGTGAGTACGAAAATTGAACTTTACGTGAACAAACACACGCACCGTAGACATGTCGACATTGGCATCTATAGATAGCGAGGAATAAGATTCGGGTGCAAGAGGGGAGGAAAATACGCACGAGTGGCCTTCTGATCCTCATGGCCGAATTCCTTGTACTCTCTCTTCCTCTTTTCAGGCTCTGGGGGAGTGGGGGAGCCCTGAGAAGGGGAGTCGCCCTGTGGGCCAGGTTCCTTTTCGACGTCTGTAGACATAGCAGTATAGCGATGGAGGGGACAGGGGCCCTTGTGGACGGGATGGGAGGGCGACGACGACAGGCGAGACAAAGACGGACTGGATGTGATGGAGGGAGAAGAAATCAATGCCGTCCGTGGAGAGCGTCCGCCTTTTATTTATTCGATCAACCGAAATACACACAAACACCCGTTCCGACATCCGATCCCACCCTTTTGCGCGCGTGTCGGCGAGTCGGCCGCAGCCAAACGACCGCACGATCTGCAAGGGCCGTTGCTCGCCGTCGCCCACACTGTCCCCGTCCAATTCCAACCACGGCACCCACCAGCCACACATGCCGAGACTCCGCCAGTCGGAGTCTCAACCCACGATGACTAAAACCACCGTATGTCACGGCCGATCCCAGCCGCCGGCAATTCAGTCCTCATCCGCTTCGACACGGAAGAAATTTGTGTCTTTTTTTTCTGACATAATGTCGCTTTCCGACTTGCGGCGCACTCATGGCGACCTCCTTTTCTTTCCATACGTCATCCAATCCTTCCATTGAAATTTCATTTCATATCCATCAGGGCTGCCTACCCCGCACTTGACATCTTAGGGGCTTAGCGCTCACTTAGGGGCTACCCGATATGATATCTTCATTGTCCCTCTACCCCGCCTGCTGTACGCGAACCACCCCGCACCATCCCTATCTTTATCTTATCTCAATTCCATATCCCCAAGGCACACACGCGCCCCTTTCTCATTTCTGTCCGTCACGTCGCACAATACACCCTACATATGACATCTGCAGCACAACCCATACAAGACCTTGAGCTTACCATTAATCTAATTCTTATTCAAACAACTCTCTATGCACGTTTTGTGCATGCTCTATGACAACCTAATTCCCACCCCCCCGCCTCGAACCGACTTGAACTTCTCAACGCCAGAATTCTTTCCACAACTTAATCAGATCATTCGAATCTTAAATTCTTGCCGCCGTGGCAGTGCCCCCCTGCATCCAAGGAAGGTAATCAAGACGTGTGAGTATTTCAGTCTCTTATGGAAGAAAGGAAGAGAGTTGAGTCTCGAGTCTTTTGGGAACGTTGATCGGAATCTGCGTATGTAGACTTATGCTTATGCTTATGCTCAATTGAAGAATGAACTGCAGGTAATTCTCATTTTCTCCAATTGCAAAAGTCCATATGCATTTCTCCACATACAAATAGCTTCTCGAAAGAAGGAACTTAAATTCGATCACGATCACTAATTAGTTCTGCAGATCATACTTATTATATATGTGCACATGCATCTAGAAAGATGAGAAGTTAAAAGCGCGCGCACAGACGTATACAATCTCTCACAAAAGAACATCCTATTTGCTTCTAAACTATCTCTCAATCAACAACCTTCGAATCCATACATATACCTAACTCTATTACCGAACAACTCGCGTACAATCAGCCTAGCGCTAAATATACCACTCTGTAAACACCCGACCCTCCTTCGAAGAAGTCAATCACAGCACTTACCATATTTACTGATGTACGTGCATAGCAATGGCGAGCACGTATATATGCGTATAAGTATAGTACAATAACATCAAGGCACGAGCGCTTCGACCTTCGAAACGTACATGTATGGTCACCAATCACCATCGAGAGGGACTCGGGCACCGGACAGACACCTGACAACATACAGTGTAATGACGCTGCTTGGGACAAGCACGTCCTTGGAACAGATTGACCTGTAAAGCACAAATCATGTCAGATTGGCTCAAAATTCTAATAGCCTATTGCATAGTATGTACTCTGGTTTTTTATTGAGCAGGAAGGAGATTTATCATAAGGAGTTCGAGATATGAAGGGAAATGTGTCGAAAATGGGTCATTTCAAGTTTGTGACAAATTTTGATCGTGCTCAATACTCATTGTAAGCAAGAAAAATCTTTGCCTATATGTTATATCTAATGCACACGAAAGAAGCAAAAATCTGCAGAGTTGCATTCTACAGATGGGGGATTGTCCCGATAGTCGTCTGAGCGTGACATCAAACGCGTTGACAGCACGCGTTGACAAACACGCGTTGCGTCGCATGCCGAGTTGCCGTGAACCATAAATGGTATGTTACGGCGATGTGACACTTTTGACCTCGGTTTTGGTCAGGCTGTTATAAGTCATCCTCATATCCATTCCGTGTGATTAACCTTGCAGTATGTCTATCCGATACTTTATTATCTAATATAACTCAAATATGTTTGAAAAATGTTGCGAGGAATCAATTATTCAAAGATCACAAAGTGGTGTCCCAATGAATGTCATTACACTGTATAAGTTGACACCAACAACTGTCTCTCGTACATGTCATATGTACTTAATCCTGTACTCCAATCCTCATAGCACTTACATACATACAAAATTAAAGAATCCTTATCTTTATTCAGTCTTCGCATCGTCATCATAAACTACTGACCTGACATAATTGACTTAAGGTTGCGGAAGCCTCAGCAAACCAAACCCTTGAAACTCACTGTGTCTACATACCGATCCTACTAGTATTCTCCCCTCGGTAACCGTATAATTGACGAACACTATTTTGAGAGGGAAACCACGGAAACAAAACGGACGAAGCACAACCCGCGAGCATGAAGTACAAATGCGCTAATTTTCTGTCGACGTCACTGTGGCCTGTTGACCGGGATGGTATGTATCTTCGCCAGTGCGAGAGAAAACATTTCTCACACTACAACTCACCGAAAAAAAAACGGAACAGAAGTACGAAAGTTGAAAACAAAACGCAAAACATATTGACCCTCCCTGCGCGAAATACGCTAACGTCTCATCATGTTTATTGTAGGGCGTGTCCTGAACAACAAACACCTTTTTAGTATGTACGATGTATGCGTGTACATATGTTCTTTCCAAACTTAGGCCAGGGTCCACGCACCGTGTCTACCAAGGCCAGCGTTATCAAGTTCTCAAGCTCATACACAAGCCCTCACCCCACACAGATTGGCATTCTTACCCACGCGCTAACTGCATGAGTGTACGAGGATACCAGCCACAGAGGTCACAGGTGCGCGAAATACGCTGACGGCTCGTAGATGAATTGCGAATAGTAATACGCTAACGTCTCATCATGTTTATTGTAGGGCGCGTCCTGAACAACAAACACCTTTTTAGTATGTACGATGTATGCGTGTACATATGTTCTTTCCAAACTCAGGCCAGGGTCCACGCACCGTGTCTACCAAGGCCGGCGTTATCAAGTTCTCAAAAGCCCATACACAAGCCCTCACCCCACACAGATTGGCATTCTTACCCACTCACTAACTGCATGAGTGTACGAGTATACCAGCCACAGAGGTCACAGGTGCGCGAAATACGCTGACGGCTCGTAGATGAATTGCGAATAGTAATACGCTAACGTCTCATCATGTTTATTGTAGGGCGCGTCCTGAACAACAAACACCTTTTTAGTATGTACGATGTATGCGTGTACATATGTTCTTTCCAAACTCAGGCCAGGGTCCACGCACCGTGTCTACCAAGGCCGGCGTTATCAAGTTCTCAAAAGCCCATACACAAGCCCTCACCCCACACAGATTGGCATTCTTACCCACTCACTAACTGCATGAGTGTACGAGTATACCAGCCACAGAGGTCACAGGTGCGCGAAATACGCTGACGGCTCGTAGATGAATTGCGAATAGTAATACGCTAACGTCTCATCATGTTTATTGTAGGGCGCGTCCTGAACAACAAACACCTTTTTAGTATGTACGATGTATGCGTGTACATATGTTCTTTCCAAACTCAGGCCAGGGTCCACGCACCGTGTCTACCAAGGCCGGCGTTATCAAGTTCTCAAAAGCCCATACACAAGCCCTCACCCCACACAGATTGGCATTCTTACCCACTCACTAACTGCATGAGTGTACGAGTATACCAGCCACAGAGGTCACAGGTGCGCGAAATACGCTGACGGCTCGTAGATGAATTGCGAATAGTCCGAATAATCCACGTGCGGACATACGGCCATTGGCTGTCTGCCCTGATTGATGTAGCAAGCGGGCGTATCATTGACATCCCAATCACAGATCCTGTCAGAGGAGATCTTGTTGTTCTGGGATATCAGAGATCAGATGGGAGACCAGCTTCCCCCCGGCAAAGAAGGAATCGGACTCCGTTTGAATTTAATCGGCAACGGCAGCGGCAAGGGGTGTATTGTTGACTACTGTTAGTTTCGAGCGAGATAGGTGTGACCTGTCATGATCATCTGTCGCGATTGTCAAGATGTGTTTTGTGTGTGTGTTTAACTGATAGCGTCATGATGTCGAGGAACCAAGGACGGCGCGGCGCGTTGTGGTGGTGCAAGCTGTACTACATATATTTACTGTGAGTCTGAGTTTCAATGGAATAATAGACTAGCGTCTATCAGTCTATCATCCATTTTATCCGAGGGTGCCCAAGGCAGCTTGGCGTTTACATAGTCTAGTCAAGCTTGCCTTGGTTGCTCCAAAATGCTCTTGGCATAGCTCGTAGCAGATTGAATATGGAAAGTGCTTGTGTGTTTGTATCTTGACTCGGGAACAGGGAGACGAGAACCCTGTTGATGCAGATGAGAACTAGCCGGGAATGGCAATGATCTGGAAGGATATTCAATCAGAGATTCATGATACTTGTCCAAAAACTATCACGAAGTGGGGCCGTGCACGGGTGCTCGTCACAGAGGTGATCAGACATGTCCACGTTTAGCCTACCAACGAGCATCAAAGCTCAAAGGCCACAGAAGGACACAGTCTTGCGATTCGTTAGCTAGACGTGGTACTTTGATTGTCGATTGGCAACTTGTCAACAGGATTTAGATGCTGGTGCTACAAAAATATCCTTCCGGCCAGCAAGCTTTCTATAGATCTTCTACCCGAGTCTGTTCGCGAGTCGCATGGAATGGCGCCAGATAAAGACGAAGGGAAGGAACAGCCAGATGTAAATTAACGTAATGGATCGGACAAACTTCCGCTTAGTCAACCCAGAGTTCTGAGCTTCCGATCCGATGTTCGTAACACGGAACGCAACCACCGACAGATAAAGATATGCGAGACGTCGTGTTTGCCAATGTGTGCTGAACTATAGTTTCAGATGGTAAGCTCTTCTGGCTTCTACGGATGTCCGGGCTGACTCGGTCACAGTTATGGATACCGTCCGTGCACACGCCAAAGCCTTGTCGTCGCCACCCGAGGGCAACTTGCCAACATCTGAGGGGGCCAAGGACTCAGGCTCTAAGACACGCGACATCTCAATTAGTCCTTTCATACTTTCTGGTGGGCCCTTCAGAGTACGAAACTTGATACCAAACAATAGTCTCCGTCTTATCATCCAACGAACAGCGAGCGGACTGTGGACCTAACTAATGAGAGAGATATCAAGTTTCAGCTTCTCTACCGGCCACTAGATATCTAGCCAAGAGTGGTCTCGATATCCTGATCTGTATCTGAGGATCCCTTCCTCTATTTGCGAAAGACACAATATAATATGAGGGTCAGCCTATCACTACTGGAACTCGTATTGTGATGGTACTTAGTGGTTACTGATCTGTGTGCTTGATCTCGGTACCTCGGTTCGACAAAGGTCCACTGGAGTTTCAATAACCATCAAGTCTTGGTTCATCAATCCACGTTCAGAAACTGAGAAGGAACTCGCAAGATACAATATAAGGTAACTTTGCGGGCTCGTCGGCTGTTGTGAGGTCAATTCTTATAGGATTCTCAACCCGATACCATTCTGATTGCTCTCGAAATCTCCGTTAAAGAAGCCCTCCTTGTCTAATGTTCAATTAATCCTGTGGCGTTTGAACCCTGAGGAATTGAGTTTACAACTCTTTTACGATGATCCGATGTTTTTCTCGACCTCGACGCGGGAAGCATCTTATAATATTTGTACAGTGATAAGGTTTTATTTACTACGTCTCTTATCATAGGCTGATGGCATTAAAGAGGAATAGTAGATCAATCTTCCAGATTCATATTGGGATAAGAGCAAGCGGAATTCGTTCAACGACATCACACTTGATCGAAATCAAATACGTTGTCTCTGAAAACTTATCCTACGGAATTTGAAATGTCTTCTCGTGATACATTCTACAGCTCATTTTTTGAGTGAGCTTGACTTTGTGGAGGGTTCATTCCAGTGAGAGTTCAGCATTTCATTTCAGTGAGGGTCCAACGTTTCAGTGAGGGTCCAACATTTCAGTGAGGATTCAACATTTCAGTAGGTATACCTGCAGATTCTTAACTTCAAAGTTCTCCAGGTACCACATTTCAACCCCTTTATGATGTTATTGCTAGAAAAACCTGGTAATACAGATAGTTTTTGGAAGTCATGGCCAACGACGAGCATTTGCACAGCAGAATTACGGATTGTTCCTGAAAAAAAGGCACAATCCTACAACCCGATACCACATTATGAAAGGTGGCAACAGGGCAATGCAGTACTGAGCCATCTAGTTTGCAAAGAATGTAAGCACCTCCATAGTTGCAAGAGATTACCACTAGTGGGCCTAGGTAATGAGGCTTCATTTTCTTGTTATGTGTCACCTTGATTCTAGTGTTCCTCATCAGTATGAGGTTGCCTGTTTTAAAATTGTAATCATGGATCATAGCGGCATGTTCTGCTTTAAAGTGAATGGTGGCTAGGCAATGAGCACTAAGGACATTACTGTGAAGGCAGTTGAGATCCTCTTGGCAATGTTGTAGGTCAATCACATGGCAGGCTATGAGGTCAGTTGTCAACAATAGCAAGTTTGGTGGCAGTGGCAAATATGTCACTTCCACTATGTCAGCTGGCAGGAGAGGGTGGGTGCCAGTTGTCGCAAAGTATGGGGAGCAACCCATTTGCTTGCAAACTGTAACATGTTCTGACCAAAAGACAGAGTAAGTAGCAGTACTCCGCCTGGACTGGTCACCATCGACCACTTTGAAGAGAGCTTGGCAAACATTGAAGTGGGGTTGCTTGACTATGCCATTGGCATGCTTATTGTAACCAGAGATCTGGATGTGGTGCAAGTTATACTTCTTTGCCAAGTAGGTGACTGCCTTCAAAATTGGAGGTCCATTGTCAGTAACAATTTTGCTAAGCACTCCCCAGCAACAGACAACATTCTTGTATAGCCATTTAGCAATAGCTTCAGTGTTCTCTCTGGTGAGCATATGACACTTGGGGTAATGAAGTAGCAAACAACATTCTTGAATGATATATTTGAACTTATTGGAGGGTGGCATGAACATGGTGTCAATGTATATCTTGCTGAACAAGGGTGCTGGCATAGCAACAGTCAGCAGGATGAGAACTTTGGTCATCTGGTGTACTTGGCAGAGGTGGCAAGTCTGGAGGTACCATACAATATCAGCGCTAACTTGAGGCCACCAAAATTGTTCTAGAAGGGCTGAGCAAGTAGCAAAAAGACCTCTATGTCCTAAATCATCATGCATGGCCTTCAAGACTCATAGGTGACTGGTGGTGGGAACAAACAGCTTGTGAGTGCCATCTCAACTTCTTTGCCAAAGTTTGCCTCCTGTCATGACCCATTCCATTCCCCCCTTCCCTTTACCATGATCCAACCTCAGATTCTACACAGTCCCTCTCTAGATCTCAGCCACACCCCCAGATCTTAGCCACAGTCCTGTTTCAGCCACATCCAGGTTTTAGCCACCTCTAGGACCGCTTTTCCTGTTCCAGATCATTCCCACAGGCACAGATCCTTTCCACAGGTTCCAGATCACTTCCACAGGTTCCAGATTGCTTCCACCTGTTCCAGATCACTTCCACCTATCCAAGATCACTTCCAGGATTGCTTCCCTTGTTCCAGATCGCTTTCTCATGACTTAGATCACTTCCTGCTATGACTTAGATCACTTCCATCTTCTCCTTTTGGCAGTGTCCTATAGCTATATAAGGTCTCTTAGTCTGTAGCTACACCCCAGCCTTGACATTACCTGATATCTTGTTTGTGTTCTGTTGTTATCTGATCTTCTCTCCATTCATTACTCGCTCACATTTCTTAGTCTCTTAGTTTCTTTCCCTATTTACATACTTGCTGTTGGCATCACCTCCCCAAGGTGGTTTTGGCTCCTGTAAGAGTCCCCCTCCAGGACTGTGGTCCTGACAAATGTCAAGGCTCCACCACCCCCCAGGTTGTGATGGCAGCTTGTATGTCTTACCCACTCTATTTCTATCCCTCCTCCACTTCAGCCTTCATTGGGGAGTTTGAGGATGGCACCAGTAATCCCATAGAGTTGGCTCCCCCATTTCTATTCCCCCCACACCTCTATCCAGGCTCAGAGTTACTGGGGTGGCACTGGTATTCCATGGGGTTGATTTTGGATGCATTTACATGCTCCAGCACTGTCCACCCTTTGCTTCAGCCTTAGTTGGGAAGTAATAGGATGGCTCCAGTATCTGTGGAGTTGACTCTTGCACCTTCTTCACAGTGGTTATTGCAAGTACAGATTGGCACTCACTTTGGACACCCTCCTGGTCTTTCCCCATGCTTCTTCCCTTCCCAACACTCTTCCACACTCCTCAGAATCTCAGAATCACTACACACACATCTTGAGGGCTCGATGCTTGAAGGGGGAGTACTGTCATGACCCATTCCATTCCCCCCTTCCCTTCACCATGATCCAACCTCAGATTCTACACAGTCCCTCTCTAGATCTCAGCCACACCCCCAGATCTTAGCCACAGTCCTGTTTCAGCCACATCCAGGTTTTAGCCACCTCTAGGACCGCTTTTCCTGTTCCAGATCATTCCCACAGGCACAGATCCTTTCCACAGGTTCCAGATCACTTCCACAGGTTCCAGATTGCTTCCACCTGTTCCAGATCACTTCCACCTATCCAAGATCACTTCCAGGATTGCTTCCCTTGTTCCAGATCGCTTTCTCATGACTTAGATCACTTCCTGCTATGACTTAGATCACTTCCATCTTCTCCTTTTGGCAGTGTCCTATAGCTATATAAGGTCTCTTAGTCTGTAGCTACACCCCAGCCTTGACATTACCTGATATCTTGTTTGTGTTCTGTTGTTATCTGATCTTCTCTCCATTCATTACTCGCTCACATTTCTTAGTCTCTTAGTTTCTTTCCCTATTTACATACTTGCTATTGGCATCACCTCCCCAAGGTGGTTTTGGCTCCTGTAAGAGTCCCCCTCCAGGACTGTGGTCCTGACACCTCCTGTAGCAAAGAACATAGAAGTGTAGCAAATGAAAGTGGCATAATCATTGTTGCTAAGGCCATCAGGTCTGGTGAGATCATGAAGCCATTTCTCAACTAGAAGTATGTGGGCATTGCTAGCAATAGCTTTGGCACTATGGGGCACATTGCTATAGGTGGTGTTGCCATCATTTCAGAGAGGCTGAATATCATTGCTGGTCACTAATTGTGGGGCAGTGTCTGTGTCGCTGGCAAAAGTCACTAAAGATTGCAAATAAGGGTACTTGACCAGAGGAGATAGGCAATGGGAAGCCATGGAGACTTGGCAAAGGAGCAGTAGTGGTAGCTGAACTTGGTGCATAAACCCATGCAAGCAATTGATCCAATCATCATAAATGGAGTTGTTGCTATTGTCAACTGGAGGGTTGCCAGGCTGTGGTGGGCATCACAAAAGACTATTGAGGCTATGGAAAGCTCCCTTGATGTGAACCAGCTCAAATTGAAACATCAAAACTGCCATAATTCAGCAGTTCATGCTAGTGGAGGGCTGGATGTCAGGGTTCTGAAGCATACCCTTAATGTAGCAAGTGTCGAATTTGACAATGAGGTTTCTAACGCTAATGAGGTACATCTGCAAAGCTTGTAGTGCTTGATAAAGGTCATAGAGTTCCAGCTTGGGCTGACTGAATCTGGCCTCTCTGTTGTTAAGTGTAATCAATCCAAAGCAGTTGTAGCAATGTTCTTTGCAATTGTTGTTAGCACATTGGCAAAGGTAGTATCCAACTGCTATATATGAAGTGTCAACCACTAAGATGACAGGGTCAGGCAATTCATAGTCAATAGGAACTAGGGGCTTAGCATCTTGTAAGGCTTTCACAAGATCACATTGAGCATTTATCTGGTCAGGGCTGAACTCAAAAGAGATGCCAACACAAGTAAGTTTTATTAAGTTATTGGCTCAGTGGGCAAAGTTCTTGACAAAAATCCTAAGTACCCTAACTGTGCCTAGAAAAGCTTGGAATTCCGATAGTGACTTGCAAGGGCCCCACTGCTCAATTAGGGCTAAGTGACTTTTGTCAGGGACTCAAGTGCTAGGAGTGCAAACATGACCTAGAATCTTAAAAGTTGGGGTGCAAAGAATGAGTTTGTGACTAGAGAAGGTGCCACCACAATATTTCATTTGCTGGAGAATCCTGTTAAAAAGTACAAAGAACTCCCATAGCACTAGGCAAATGTTTGGGTTAGTGGGATGCTTAGCAGGTTTACCATTAACAATCTTCCAGTCCTTGAGTCCTTTAGTGCCAATATCATTGATAAAGCTGAGCATGTTATGGGGGATCTCTGGCTGCAAAATAAAGGTAATGTCATCATGAAATATAGGCACAGAGTTGGTCCATCCCATTAGCAAGGTCACTAAGTGAAGGGCACCAAATGGAGTCTGGAATGTCATTAAGTCATGTGAGGCAGGGTCAATAAGTTGCTCATTGTAGCCAACATAGAGATCAAGAGTGGCACCACAGATGCATCCAGCAAAAGATTCAGCAACATGGTCTGGAAAAGGTGGTACTCTGGAATGGCAAATGGGTGACACAGTTTAGTGGCTCAAGGCTGTGCATAATCCTGAGCTTACCATTCTTCTTGAGAACACAAAACCATTGCAAGTGGTAAGTGGAGTTCGAAGGTTCATAGATGCCAGCACTAATCTTGTCATGAATAATCTTGCATACTTCCTTTTCTAGCCCTGGGGGTATGGGACAATTGTGCTGAACCTAAGGTATGTGAGGTATCATCAGTATGTGTACTGGCAGGAAGAAGTTGGGGCGCAAGCTTCTTTATTTGGAATCTTCCCAAGCAAATGCTTTTTCCTGCTTGGTGACCATGTCGACCAATACCTTGATTTTGTCGCTAGTAAGGAAGCCTGTGTTGTAGTCCTTAATGAGTTTTTCTTGTTGTTTGCTAGTGAATCACTTTGTCAGGACAAAAGGTGGTGGATTTGGGTTGAGTGGAGGGATTGTTGCTAGTGGATCACTGATAATCTAGTGCTCAATTCAGAAATCCTTGCTAATGTGGCTGGCAACTGGTTTGGTCTTTATGGCAATGGGTTTGTACTTCTTCTTTACTTGTACTCCTTTTTGCTTAGGGGGTTCATTAGCAACAAACTGAGTGGGAAATGGAATGTTAACATAGGTGGAGGCAGCATTGGTATCATTTGTACCAAGGGGTAAAGTCTGTCCAAGAATCAAAGAATTAGAAATATCAGTAGAGACAAGATAGGAATGGGGTGGAAAGGACAAATCAGAAAGGTTATTAGCAGTAGCATAAAGGTATGCTAGAGGGGGGTTGGTCTGTGTGTCAGAATTAGTAGCATAAAGGTATGCTAGAGTGGGGTTGGTCTGTGTGTCAGAATTAGTAAGTAAAACGTCTTTGTCCAAATCACAAGAAGCTGTACAAGTTGCTAGACCAGTTGAATGGTCATAGCTGATAACAATTGCTATGTTGCTATCTTCTTCTTCAATGCCTTTGGCAGTGAAAGCAATGGGGTGCTTCAGTTTTGAAGTGAACATTTTGGCAGTTGTTTCTTTTTGATTTGCCACGTGAAAAGGTTGGGATAGTGTGCTGTTGGCCAGTGTTGGGGTCAGTGATTGTTATGGTGGTCTCAATGTTGCTAAGCATGTTGACTGTACTTTGAGTTAAAACATCAAATGGGCAACCAAGGAGAATGTTATAAGCAGAAGATCATAAAACATGGATTTGGAGATAAACCATAATGTTGCCAATAGTACATGGTACATTTTGAGCAAGTCCTAGTGATCAATCCATAGTACCATTAGTGCTTTGCATGTTCAAAATGATGTTAGGGTTGTAGGATAGACCAAGGTCACTAGCAATTTCCACAGACATTGAAATTATCTGAGAGCCACTGTCATGTATGCATTCCACTTCCTCTTTGTTGTTGATTAGCATCATGATGGAGCAAAGTGACTGAGAATCCTTAGTGACAGTGAGTACCACAGGCTCTTCTCCATGGGTAGTAAATCGATGTAGGCTTCAACGGGGTCAACAGATGCAAAGGGTGCCTTGTCAGAAGTAAGTCCATTAGTGGTATTAGTGTTGGATCCAAGTGAAAACTGAGGTTCTTCAATAGCAAAAGTCAGCAAAATATCTTCAAAAATGTTGCTGGAGTCCTGTACTGTGTTAGTGCTAGTGCCTACAAGTTGTTTGGGTGTAATGTCTGTCCTAAATTGATTTCTGATGTTCTGTGATACTGAGCAAAGTTCACCAACCAATACTGTAACCTTTGTGCTTAAAACCTGTTCAAAAACCACTTTGGACTGCTTGATGTTATATATGGGTGGCATAGTTTAATATGCGCCATCATTAGACCTGTTGGGAGCAGCAAAATTCCTATTAGCGGGAGGGAGATAGCAACCAGGGATGCCAGAAAATGGGTGGATGGGAGGCTGAGTGATGGATTCCTTAGCAATGGGCAGTTGTTCATTAGCAACAGTTTGTTCAGATGCTTTGCCTTTGTCTGCAGGCTTAGCAGCAGGAGCTGGAGTCAAATTGGAAGGGGATGAAGTCGCCAAGGTGGTGCTAGTTGAGGGTGCTGCCTTTAGGGTATTGTTTGCTGGTTGATAAGCTGCATGGAGGACTTGTACACTATCAAACTTTTTGCCAGGTCACCTGAGTGCAAAGAGTTCATGTTCCAAAGCCTTGATCTGTTCTTCCTTGCTTAGTGCTTGGCCCATAGCAATGTCCTGTTGCATTACCTCATGGATTAGTGACTGCTGCATAGCTGCCTGCTCTGGGTCTGGGTTAGTGTTGGAAGAGAGTCTGCCTGTAACAATTTGTCCTGGGTTAAGCCTGTGCCATTCCTCAATGTGTTCAATGTATAGTTACTTGCTGAAATAATTGGGGATCATAGTGCCAGATGGTAAAATGATTTTACCTTCTGCATTATGACAGATCTTACCCTGTTGAATCATTTGCTCTAGTTTCATACAAGTGCCTCGGACTATGGTGTGACCAGTTTCACCACAGAAGTGGCAAGTGCTGTTAGCAAACTGTTGATAAGGTTGAGTGTTACCATTGGTCAAGAGAGCTTCCAAACATTCCAAGGTGCTGATGATTGCTGTAGTCATTGCTAATTATAGAGTTTCCCACTTAGGCATAGGTGAAGGGGTGGCTGGTGCATTAACGATTACTGATGAAGAGGAAGTACCGCTGGCGCCATTGATGGTCTTAGTCATAGAGGTGTCCATTCCCTTCAAAACCCACTTAGTGCCTTCAAAGACTTGATCAACATCATAAGGGTCCTCAGGATGGTGGTCAGGAAGAGTGATTTCAAGACAGCAAATGATTTTAGACCATAGCAATGTAGGGATACCTTGTTGGAACAAGCAATGTTCCTTATTATGATATAGTTTGCCGTTAGCAAGTAACCATCTGGCAATGCATTGGAAATCCCTGTAGTAGTCAGAGAACCTTCCCACAGTTGCTAAGCCACTGTTGAAAGTCTGGTTGACAAGTCGTTCCAGATTGCCAAGGTTATAACAAGTGCTAGCATCAGTGCCAGGATACAACCTGAGCACTGCTGCTTTCCATTCCTGGTAAGTGTAAGGTCAGAGAGCATTGTTGCCAATGATTATGTCATCACCAAATTCAGGTAAGCCAAGCCAAGTTTCTGCTGTGTTGTAAGAGACGTATCAAGATGTGTACTCCTTCTTTTGGGTGTTGTCAGTGATGCTGCAGTCAGCAAAGAGATATTGCAGTTTCTTAAAGTATTGGGGGAGTTCCCTAGGGTGACTCTCATTCCACTTAGGCATGGTTGTGTCATTGCATGGCAGCATTCTAGCATGCTGTGCAGCAGAGTCATTGTTCATGTTAGCAATTGGTGGACTTGGTAAAGGAAGGGGATTTATTGGCAATGATGGGATAGATTGGGCTTCTGGGAAGAAGATAGAGTCAGTAGGGGTCAAAGGTGAAAGAGGTGCATTGAGAAAACTTTTGATAAAGGCTCCTGGAAAGTTGGCAAGGATTTTGCTAACATCACAAAGGTTTTTAGTGGTTTCAAGCTTGTCAACAAGAGGTCAAGGACAGGCTGCTGGCAAAGAGTACTGAGGGGTCAAGAAGAATGACTGGGGTAGTTCACTAAGGTTTTCCAAGTGACATTTTGCTTGAGTTCTGGTTTCTGTCCTCCACAGCACAGGCAGAACACTTCTAGGGGCACCTGCTCATGGTTACCTCCCCTTTGGTCCAATTGACCTTAGGGTTGTGCTCCCAGAGCCACGTAAAACTAAGGATCATGTCCTGCCTTCCCAAGCTGGTGACAGCAAATACAGTATGCTCTGTGTGGTTCTGATGAAGGAGGACCAGATCAACCATAGAGTTGATGGCACCTGCTTTGTTAGGTGTTCTATCAATGTTGTAGACAGGAATGGGCTTGGAGAGGGGCTGCTTGGTCAGGCCATGGCATTTAACAAACTCTGAGTCCAGGAACAGTCCTGTTTCTCTGCTGTCTAGAAGAGCCATGACTCTGCAGGTTTGCTGAGTGTCTATTGTCTCAATCTCCACATTGAGGTGCAGGGAGTTGGTGGACAGGGCAGAGGCCATGACATACTGTCAGGGCATTTGATGCACCCAAGCAGGGCTGTGCTAACAGACCTTCAGAGGTGTCAGAGAGCTTGGCAGGAGCTTCAGAGTTAGTGTTTGTACATCTGAAGGAGGGCATTAAGATTCTTCTATCTCAGAATTAAGGGCATTAGAAAAGGCAGTTCTATTTTCTATCAACAGATGCAAGAACCTGTTAGCACCCAGCAATGGAGGCATACACCTCATCCATCACTCAACTAAAAATCCCCCTCCAGCTCTGGAAGTAAGGCACATGCACTGATCTCCTCTGAAGTCAACTCCAGTATAGGCTCATCCAGCAATAGAGCTTCAGCAGCATCCTTCATGGCCAGCAGCTGCAGGAGGAGCTCCTCCTGCTCCACCATGGAAAGGTAGTGTACTTCCAGGCCTAGGAGGCAGTGCCATGCAAAGTGCCCAGGCTTCTGGCATCTCAGGCACAGCAGCGAGCAGTGTGGAGCTGCCTGGCAGTGTCCACATCCATAGGGATCCCCAGTGGCAGGAGGCATGCTACAGGGATAGCTGGAGTAAAGGCCAGCATTGGACAGGCAGGTGCAGGGTGGCAGAGATTGCTGGTTGGAGCTAGGTGCAGCATGGAATGGAGGCAGTGGAGCTCCCTCCAGATCTCCATGAGTTGCCATTGGTCCCAGGCCACCTCGTACCACAATGCAATCTTTTCATCATTGAGGCAACCCTCTACCAGATTGTCAATGCATTCCACCAGTGCAGAGTACAAGCCATCATGGAAAGTAAGGCATAGTTGGAGGCCATCGGGGTAATCAGCCTGCTCCACCAGAGCCTGGAATGAGTCAATGTACTCATTCAGTAAATGCTTCCCTTGTCCATACTGCTCCCTATTGCATAGTGTCAAGGCTGTGGTCTTGGCAGAGTCTAATGGAAAAAACTCCACATGGAAGTCCTTCTCAAAGGTGGCCCAGTCTGGAAAGCTTCCAACATCTCTGGAGCAGCAGAAGACTTGCAGTGCATAAGTAGAAGCATGTCCAGTCTTTATATATAACAGCACTTAGGCTATTTTCAATGTGTCAGAGTCAAAGTTGTTCCTACTGAGGTGGATATAGGTGAGGCAGAATTGTAGGAATTACTCCCTACTGGAGCACTGTTGTACACGTCTAGTAGTGCAGGATGCAGAATCCATGGCTGTAAGGTCACTAGAGCTGCAGAGACCAGTGCAGATGCAGTTGGGGCTGGTTCTGTAGCTGCAGAAGGGGTGGAGTTAGGAGGTAGGCATTTGAGCAGCACCTGGAGGGACTGGGAGATAAGATTAGTTGTTTAACAGAGGGTAGAGAGTTTGGTAGTATAGTGGGTGAGAGATGATTGCATTAATTGCACCTGGGTTTCTAGGTAAAGCAGGCAAGTCCAGGCTTTGTCCTGTGGGGCCAGGGCCTCCAAGGGTGTGTCTAGGTTGGCAAGCTAAGACATAGAACTCTGTGGTGTTTAGTCCTGGTAGAGAAGCAATGAGTAGCAGCTTGGAGGTTCCTTGTGGCTATGAGGGGCTTCTAGACCAGTATGAGGAGACTTGTTCTGCTGTAAGAGCAACCTCTAGAGTGGTGGATTGGAGTCATGCAGCTAGCAGAGGGGAATCCAAAGTATATTAGCAGAGTAGACAATGATACACTCAGTAACTAATCACTTGGCAGAGGGGCATCCAAAGAGAACAAGTCTAAGGATCCCCACTGCTTGGTGCAGCGCATCATCAGGTGGCAGAGGTGTGGGAACTACTGTACAGATGACCAAAGCTACTCCTAATCCTAGGGCAATGATTGCTGAGGTAATACAGAGAACTCTACAGTTCTTTGGAGATCTCCAGGGTTCCAGAAAGAGCTCTGGAAATGTTGAACAAGCTGCAGAGGTGCTGGAACAAGTTGTGGAGGTCAGAAATGGAAGTTTCCTGACATTACTAGTGATCTTTTCATCATTATAGACTCCTTTTAGTTTCATTACCTTTACTAATCATACATACTGTCATGTTGTTTATATTACAATCAAAGAATCCCACCTTGTTATTAGCCCCAGACTTCAGATCTAAGTCTAGTGATTCTAAAGCATCTTCCTTCACTCTAGCACTTTCTTTCTTGAGCTAGCACCCTCATTGTTTTGTTCAACCAGTACCACCTTAGGATACTATTCACCAAGTTCACATTTTAGTACTAGCACCTATAGCTAGTCTCATTTTGTTATTGTCCCTGTTACTAACACTCCTTTTGCTATCCCTAGTGCCAATCTTCAGCCTTACTCTGCTAGTAATCTATCTCCTAGCAACCCCAGTTCAACTCTCGCTGGGTTTACCCATGAAGTTTTCCCTTCCCTTTCTGCTATTTCCATCTCTTGACTTTGCACTAGTGACTTAGTTCCACTTCTGCATCTAACAGGCTTTCTGGGACCCAGCTCAACTTGCACTCCTCATTTCTATAGTCAATTCATACTCTACTTGTAAAACCACTAGTTGTTATGTTCTCTGCATGGCAGCTAAGTAGCAATGGATGTCATCATTTTGGAGCTCACTACAAGAATAAGTTAAGAGTGAGATTCTACTAGAAACTCATGTGAAATCCTTTTGTCATTTGTGCTTTACTCTAGCACCTTGCCAGTTTGATCTCTTTATTGACCCTTTGACCCCACCACCATCTCCACCTACTCCTGCACTGCATAACCTCACCAACAAACTTAATGCTATGCAGAACTCCTTATCCATCAATGAAATTGATGACCTCTTTCTAGGAGGCCACATACTCAGTTTCCTCAGCACCCCACTCTTGCTACTACTAACTTGTCTACTTTCTTCCCAGAACTCTATCAGCTACCACCTTCACCTACCCTCCTTCTCACATTAAATCCAACAATCACTATGATCAATGACAAATAGCTAGTTCACTGCATGTGCATGCCACCACACAATGGCTCTACCACTCCTAAGTGGGATGAGTCCCATCTTTGTAAGCTAGCAGACTACTTCTGCAAACTTGAGTACCTGTTTAGTGACTGTAGCATAACTGACAAAACTTGGAAAAAGGAGTATGCAGTATGCTATGTCTCATACAATATGGCAAAAACCTGGCTTGGCATTCTAGAATTTGGCAACTCATTTGTTCCCACTGACACTGCTGAGGAGCATCACTACACTTATTATAAATGGAAAGTGGCAGTGATGTTACTCTACTCTAGTGCTGATGAAAGGGCTTGGTATACTTTTGGCAACCTCAAACAACTTGTAATCCAGACCTTCTCTAGTGGCCTCTCCACTCCATGCTCAGTAGATTCTCAGACTACTATCACAACTTCTAGCACATTGCTAGATAGCTTCTGGCTAATAGCAAGCTCTACAAGAATGAGGAATGTTGCCTCTTTCAGCAGGGCATCTAAACATTGCTATGGTCCAAAATTGTCTGCCACCTTGAGATCACCATGCCTGACCATCATTCTGCCAACCTCTACAATGTTGAAAGCATATCTGAAGGTTCTAAGTGAAGTCCATTGCTACTACCATTTCTAATGCCTTTCACCCTGGTCTAATCCCTGCTGCTGCCATTGCTACACCTCTGTCAGTTGTTAAGTCAGAACCGACTAATTCTGCCTTTACCTCCACCATTGTTAGTGCTTTGGAGCACTTGACAGCCTTGCTTAGCACTGGTGCCACCAACTATCCTCATGCCTTTTTGGATGAATGTCACTCCTATGATGAGACTAATCATACTATAGTTTGTAGCCACTGCATCTAGCTCTACATTCAGCAAGGAAAATGTCATTGCAATGCTGAAGGAAAAGTGGTGCTACTCTCCAGTGCCATGGTTCCCAACTACTTTAGCAAGCACTTGTACATGGAGTGCATAGACAAATGGCATAGATGAAACCTAGGATAGCTTGCTACAGGATGCTTCACAGGCAATGCTAACTCAGATGCAGAAGCAGGCCTCACATCAGACCTTAATCCATGAAGTTTTGCACTTGAACAGTGATAGACCCAGTCCTCTCTCACATGAGGAACATATTGAGTTGCTAAAGAGGGAACTGATGGCTTGGTGATGCCCTGACATTTTCAATAGTGTAGAGATCCCATGCACTAAAAGTTATCACTCAGCTCCTCCTGCCACTCCAGCTCCTGCCACTACTAACTCTGCTCCTGCCATTTTTAGTGCTCCTGCTGCCAACAAAGCTCCAGAACCTGTCTCACATTCAGCCACTTCTCTCAGGGGACTTCCATTTCCAACTTTTGTGGTTGTTCCAGTGCCTTTGCAGCTCACTTGATGTCTCCAGAGCTCATTCCAGACCCCTAGATATTTCTGAAGACCTGCAGGACTTTCTGTATTACCTCATTGGCCACTTCCCTAGGGTTAGGAGTAGCTCTGGTCTCTTGTATAGCCATTTCCATGCCTCTGCTGCCTGCTGATGTGCTGCACCAAGCAGCAGGGATCCGGAGACTTGTTCTCTTCAGATTCTCCTCTGCTAGGTGATCAGTTACTGCTTCTATTGTCATCTACTTGCTAATATACTTTGGATTCCCCTCTGCTAGTTGCATGACTCAGATCTGCCACCTCAGAGGTCACCCTCACAACCTCCACACCTGTCACTAGTGCTAGCAACCCTCAGCCACTCTTGCATCTGTTCTTTAATATCCCCAATCACTATGTCCCACCCAATACTTGCAACTTCACTGCTCCAGATAAGCACCAAGATGGTGCTTATAGAACAATTCCCCTGATTTATGACATTGAATAGATTAAGGCAGTTTTTGATCATGTTCTTCAGACTAATTACCATTTCAGTTGGTGGATTGTGCTCACTATCATCAGACATTTGCAATCAGTTTCACAATGCCATCACTTCCAACTGCAACCTAGTAACCAATGTTGCTACTGCTAACAAACCCTCTAAACATGACACTTCCATTGAAGAAATTCTGCCAACCTTTGCCTATAACAACACCACCTTTAGTCTCTCTTCTAATGCCACCACTGCTCAGGGTATCTTGGAAATGCTAGTGCCAGTCACTGCTATTGACCTGGTTTGAAGCCTACATCAAGTCAGTACCTCCAGGACAAAACTCCATCATTCTCACTTGCACCAAGGAAGCCCAGTCTATTCAGTCCATTATAATGCTTATTGACAATTGTGAGGAAATTGAATGCATTGTTGATAGTGGGTCTCAGATTATCTCCATATCAGCTGAACTTGCTAGCAAACTGTCCTTGACCTACAATTCAAGCATTGTCCTCAATATGCAGAGCACTAATAGCACCATGGATCAATTGCTTGGCCTAGTGCACAATATTCCCTGCACTATTGGCAACATCATGTTTTACCTCCAGATTCACATTTTCAGATTCCTAGCATATAATATCCTACTTGGCCACCACTTTGACATTCTTACACACAGTGTTATTAAAGCCATTAGCAACCAGGAAATAATGCTAACAATTACCAATTCCAACACTGGCTTTTGGTGCATTATACTGATGTTTCCTAAAGGCAAGCCCAAGCAATGCTGCCAGCAGTTTTGCTATGACTAGAATATGTTGCTCCAGCACTGATGCCACCACCACTGCCACCAACATGATTAGTAACAGTGCTAGTGATTTGGTGCTAGCAGTTGAATATTATCACCAAACTGCACAAGTTTCATTTATTCCTTGTGCTAAATCAGAAGATGACATTCTATCTACAGACAATTTACTTACAGAAAATCTACAATGCCCCTCTCTCACTTATCTATAAGCTACTGCCCCATCTCTTTCTGAACCTTTACTTACTGATTCCTATGTTATATTCACAGACATTTCTAATCTCTAAATTCTTAGACTTACAACCACAACTCCCTGCTCCTCTACTACTAACATCACTACAGACATCTTTATTCATTACCCTTTCCCTGCTGTTTTTGTTGCTAACAATACTAAATGTAAAGGTGTTCAGGTCAAGAAGAAGTACAAGCCTGTTGCCTTGAAAACCAAACCTGTCACTAGCCAAGTAACAGAAGACTTTCACATCAAACACAAGATTGTTGGTGACCCCTTAGCAACTATGTCAACCCTTGACCCCAACCCACCTTCTTTTGTACTAACCAGCCAATTTACTAAATGCAAAGCAACATTTGTTAGCAAACACAATACCAGCTTCCTCACTAGTGATAAATTCAATTCTTTGGTTGGCCTTGTTGTTAAGCAAAACCAGGCCTTTGCTTGGGATGACTCCAAATGCAGCAGCCTGCACCCTGACTTCTTTCCACAAGTACATATACTGACAGTTCCCCACATCCCATGGGCCCAGTACAATTATTCTATAATGCCTGGGCTTGAGAAGAAAGTCTGTGAGATTATGTGCAACAAGATTAATGCTGGTGTCTATGAGCCTTCCAACTCAGCCTACCACTTGTGCAGGTTTTGCGTTCTCTAAAAAAAATGGTAAGCTCTGACTTGTGCACAGTCTAGAACTGCTAAACTGAGTGACCATTCATCACTCTGAAGTCCCACTGTTCCCAAATCAAGTTGCTGAATCTTTTGCTGAGTGCATTTGTGGCACTACCCTCAATTTCTATGTTAGTTATAACAAGTGCTTGGTCTACTCTTCCTATTGCAACCTAATGACCTTCCAGACTCTTTTTGGCACCTTGCAACTAGTGATGCTACCAATGGGTTGGACTAACTCAGTACCAATATTCCATGATGACACCAATTTTATTCTGCAACTTGAAATCCCCCACAATATACTCAGCTTCATTGATGATGTTGGCACCAAAGGACACAAAGACTGGATGTTAGTCAATGGCATTCCCACTAAGCATTCCAACAATTCCAATATTTGCCTAGTACTCTGGAGTTTCTTTGAACTCTTGAATTGCCAGTGCATGAAGTATTGCAGCAATACATTTTATGGTCATAAGCTAGTCCTTTGCACTGCCAAGTTTAAGATCCTCAGTCAGGTCTGCATGCCTGAAGAACAAGTTTCTGAAGAGAGTTGCTTGGCACTAATTAAGCACTGGGACCTTGCAATTCACTATTAGAAGTTCACACCTTTCTTAGCACTGTTGGCATTCTCAGGATTTTTGTCAAGAACTTTGCACACAGAGCTCATCATCTGACAAAGCTAACATGCACTGGCATTGCCTTTGAGTTCAATTCCAACCAAATCAATGCTAAGTGTGACCTTGTGAAGGTGCTAAAAGATGCTAAGCCCCTAGTCCCTATTGACTACAAATCTGCTGACCCAGTCATCCTAGCAGTCCACACTTCATACACAGCTGTTGGCTTCTACTTCTGACAGTGCAATAGCAATGATTGCAAGCAATGTTGTTATAATTGATTTGGATCTATCATGCTTAACAACAGGGAAGCACACTTCAGCTAGCCCAAGCTCAAACTTTATAGTTTGTTTAGGATGCTACAGGCCTTGTGCATGTACCTACTAGGAGTCCACAATCTGATCATTGAAGTTGACATGTGCTAAATCAAGGGTATGCTCCAGAACTATGACATTCAGCCCTCCACTAGCATGAACCATTGGATTATGATGATTATGATGTTCCATTTCAAGTTGATGCATGTTAAGAACACTTTCTTTGGCCCCAACAGACTGTTGCAACATCCTCTGCAGCCTGGCAATCTTGAACTGGACAATAGTGACAACAACACCTTTGAAGATTGTGTGGACTGCATGCATGACTTTGTGCATGTCATTCAGTTGCCAGTACCCCTCCTTCACATCTCAGCACCAAATCATTGCCTACCACCTTTAGCCACTTACACTCTCCTGCTTTTGCTATCAGTTCTGTCCTTCCTTAACAACAACCTCACTAATGACACTATTGACTTGGCAATAGCAATGGTGTTTTCATGTTGAAGCATGCAGAATTCTGAATAGTGAATCAAAGAGCAGCAACCTTGGATGATATACCTGAACTTGTTAGATGGTGGTATAAACATAGTGTCAATATAAATCTTGCTGAACAAGGGGGCAGGCATAACAATAGTAGGTGGAATGAGGACCTTAGTTGTCTGGTGAATCTGGCATAGGTGGCAGGTGCAGATATACTAAGCAATGTTAGTATTAACATGAGGCCACCAGAAGTGCTTCAGCAGAGCTGCCCTAATCACAAAAATACCTCTGTGTCTAAGTTTGTTGTGTATAGCATGCAGGATGCAGATGTGGAGGCTAGCCTCAATGAATAGCTTGTGAGTGCCATTGTGACTGCATTGCCAAAGTTTTCCATCTGCCAAGAAAAACATGGTAGTGTAGCAAATGAAAGTTGCATAGTTGGTGTTGCTAATGTCTTCAGATTGTTTTGGATTGCTAAGTCACTAGCACACAGCAAGGAGGCACTGATCTTCTGCTAAGGCTCTGGTGCTTTGGGGTACAGCATTGTAAGTCAGAGTACTGCTGTTGTTGCAAAGAGGCTGAGGCTTGTTGGCAGAAGATGAGCAAAGGGACAGTGGTTCATCTGAGTGGATCTTTGAAGACATCATCTGTTGCTGAGGTGCCCTTTGCAAGATCATTACTGACAATGGGCCTCCTATCATCAGAGCAGTTGCATACCTAATGAAAAAGTACCACTTGAACCACATTTGCATCTCTGGCTACAACAAGTGTGCTAACAGCATAGTGGAGTGACCTCACTTTGATGTTCAGCAAGCACTCTTCAAGGCAGTCAATGGTGAGCAGTCCAAGTAGGCTAGCACCACTTACTCAGTCTTTTGGTCCAAAAGAGTTATGGTATGCAAGCACATAGGATGCTTGCCTTATTATGCCACTACAGAGATGCACCCTCTATTCCCTGCCAACATCTTAAAAGCTACTTACTTCTAGCCACTACTGAACTCTGTACTCCTCTCTATTGCCCTTATTGCCAGATGTGCTATTAACCTTCAGCAATGCCCAGAAGACCAAGAGCAACTCCATGACAAAGTCTTTAGCACCTGCCACCATGCAGCTCTTTGCTTTGAGAAAGAACATGCTGCTACCATCCATAACTATGACTTCAAGCATGTCAACCTTGTTATAATGTGCAATACTAGGATTGAAGTCACTCACAACAAGAAGATGTGCCCCCATTACTTAGGACCACTATTGGTAATCTCTCACAACTATAGAGGTGCTTACATTCTTTGCAAATTAGATGGCTCAGTCCTACATTGACTGGTCACCACTTTTTGCTTGCTCCCTTACTTTGCTAGAGAACATATCAATATGCCTAACAACCTCCTTAATATCAACACCTCAAAACTTTGCCAGCTAGAGAAAACTGACTTCTTAGATGACAAAGACCTGCCTGACATTGCTAGCAACAATGATGACTAGTGCAGTCCTTTCCCTGTGTTAAGCCCTTATACCTTTCTTACTTTCTTTGTACTATACTGAAAGACTGTCAAAAATACTCTATAGATTCTGTTTCTTTTGTTATCATTTCTTGTTGCTACATCAAGATGCAGCACTATGCCTTTGCTAAGCTGCCTTGCACAAACCTCCAGGAGTTATCTTGCTATGATGATTTACTGAGTTTTTCCCCTTCAAGCTCTTTTGCTACTGCTACATGTTTTTTTTCTGTTCTCTCACCTTTGTTTCTTTGTCACCAGTGAAGCTTTTCTTACTTCTTATGCTTCACCCAACAGTTGCTATGATACATTATTTATTTAGCTCTGAAGGGGGTGCTATGCTATGTTCTACAAGACTCCTTAAGGAGGTCAGTCTTTATGCTAAGGCCCCTTAGAGGGGCTAGTCCATCCAAAATACTACAAATTAAGGACTCTTTAAGGGGGTCAGTCTTCAGTGTGTCAAAGGACTCAAAGTCACTTGAGGGCAACAAAGGAGGGCTAACTGATGCTAGGTTGCTCTCCTGTAGGCTGTTGTCTGTTTGCCAAGCAATAGCAGCATCACAGTCATCTTGAAGGCTCTGGAAGGTCTATATTGTCTGCTCCAGTACTCTATATAAACATGACCTCCACAGTTGCTGCCCTCTCCTTGTTGCACTCCAAATTCTGACATGAGTCCAAAGCCAAAACTAGTGATACAAACCCATTGTCAAGCCATTCCAGATCATCTAGCAATACCTGGAAATGGAGGAAAGCTGGCCACTTGTCAGGTCACTAGGAAGTATCAGAAAAGATCAGTGAGTGACAGAACAAAGACCTACCAGGACTTCCTCCTACAGCTTCAGAATCTCCCCAGTACTGGCCTCAACAATTGAGTCCTCTGGCACTTGCTCTGGGGCAGGGTTTTCACTGATGCTTTAAAGTGAAACAATCAGAAGTGTTGCAGATCAGAATAGCTGTATGCACTGAGCACCACTAGGACCAGTGACAGGCCCCTCTGCCTCAACTTCAATCTCCTCTGCTAATCTCCTAGCAATGGTGTTTGCTACATTGCACTGCTCTGCTAGCAGTGTCACTACTCTCTCCCTGCCACTGCCACTAGTGCCTTCTTCCTGCTCCTCTTCCTCCTCTCCACTGTCCTCCACTACCTCCTTGCTCTTCTCCTTTGCTGCACTGGCCCCCTACTATAGACTTGTCCTATGTGGTCAGCAAGCCCAGGGAGGATTGCTTGATGGCAATAGGGAGGCCCTGCACCACTAGTGCCTTCTACACTATCATGGACTCCCAGACATGCTGGACTTCAACCACTCTAGGAAAGTTGGCATCAACCTGCTTGCCATTCTAGCTCTAAAGAGTTTTGTGCTCCTTGGAGCAAGCCTTGTTTAGCACATTTCAAGCATAACATGGCTGGCTACCAGTTGGGTACCAGCATGGTTTGGGGTCATTGGTCAACCAACATTTGTTGCACTGATAAGAGTTAGTGAGCATTGCTAGTGAAGAAGGAAAAACTTACCACACCCTGGCACTGGAGGAATGCCTGCCATGCAGCAGAAGAAACTGCCACTTTTCTCTTCAGCCCAATCCCATTGGCCCAGCTCCCCTGCCCTTGTCCAGGACTGTCCACCTTTTACAATATCTCAACAAGCCAACTAGCTCCTTGTCAGTAAACCTTGTTTGTGTCAGCATCTAGTGCTAGTGTTAGCAATAGTGCTAACATCAAATTACTTGGAAACTCATCACAAATTTGTCCTCTTCATTACATGCCTTCCCCTTGCCCTTCTTAGAGCCTTTGTGCTTCTGAGGCAATGTTGCTGGGCTTGTAGCAACACTGCATCATCTTCAGATTCCTGCACAAGCCTTAGCAACAGGTGCTAGTAACAAAGTGGTAATTCACTTGAGATTGCACTGCTTTGGTGCTTTGATCTTGTTCTTTCCCTTTCCAGGCCTCTAGCAATGTTGCCAGCCTCATTGTCAGCTTCTTTGGCCTCCTAAACCTCACCCTTGTCCTCCTCTAGCATGAAGCCTACCTTCTTTCCACTGCCAGATGCCCTTGTAACTTTCAGCTCATGTGGAGAATAGTGAAATCAGAAAAGCTTGTTAAGAGTCAGGTTACTAATCAACTGATAAAAATACTTAACAACATTGCCAGCTTAACAATGCTCTAAGTGATGTACCATCATTCCTACCCCAAAGAGGTCCTCCATTTTGTACTCAAGGGATGGCAGTGGAGCCTGGCAACATTGTTAGCAACTATTGCACAAAGGAAAAATCTAACTCATGAAGTTTTTGGTAAAGGGCACCACCCAGGGTTTGTTGGCATAGCAAGCATAGAGCTTGCAATACTCCAAGTCAACAGCTCCACTCCCTGGCCACTCCACACCGCCAGATCTGTTACTATCATAGCATGTGCAAGCACCAGCAACCAGTCAATCTTCCTGAGGTAGACTCAGGTGGTGCACTCAAGGCCCATGCACTCATTAGTGATGGTGGCTGCAGAAGACATTTTTGGTTAGAATGAGAAGAGTCAGTCCAAGTAAGCAAAGTTAGAGGGGAATTTGACAAAGTTCAACATTGATGCTAGAACTATATAAACCCTCAAGATTTAGTGCACAGACCATCTAACAAATCACAGGACTTTGGCAGTTGACTGAGGTCAGTCAAAATTTCAGTCCAGAGGAGGATAATAAGATCCTATTCTTACTGAGTACAGATTTCCAACTTTTCCTATGTTTTGGTGACTTCCAGATTTTCTGATTTCTATGTGGTGAAGGTCACATGACTTCATCACATGTGGTCTTGACCTTCTGCCCACCAGCCAACTTTCTCCTAGTGTGCTCTAGCACTCCCCTCATGAAGTCTCCAACACTATTTCCTTTCTTGGTATTATTGCTATAGTTTCATTATCTCTTGATTCAGACTTAATTTCCTTGATACATATCACCCTAGCAACCAGCATACTGGCTGTCATTCCAGGTGTCAAATTAGCTACACTTTAGGTATCAGACTTTCACAAGCCATTCCTCCTGACTTGCCTATGTTGTCAGTGATCTTTTCACCATTATTGACTCCTTCTAGTTTTATTACTTTACTTATTATAAATACTGTCATGTCTTCTATACTACAATTAAAGAATCCCACCTTGTTATTAGCCCCAGACTTCAGATCTAAGTCTAGCAACTCTAGAGCATCTTCCTTCACTCTAGCACTTTCTTTCTCGAGCTAGCACCCTTATTGTTTTGTTCAGCCAGTACCACCTTAGAGTACTATTTCACCAAGTTCACATTTTAGCACTAGCTCCTATAGCTAGTCTTGTTTTGTTATTGTCCCTGTTACTAACACTCCTTTTGCTACCCCTAGTGCCAGTCTTCAGCCTCACTCTGCTAGTAATCTATTCCCTAGCAACCCCAGTTCAACTCTAGTTGGGTTTACCCATGGAGTTTCCCCTTCCCTTTCTGCTATTGCCATCTCTTGACTTTGCACTAGTGACTTAGTTCCACTTCTGCATCTAACAGGCTTTGTGGGACCTAGCTCAACTTGCACCCCTCATTTCTATAGTCAATTCATACTCCACTTGTGAAACCACTAGTTGTTGTGTTCTCTGCACAGCAGCCAGGTGGCAACAGGTGTTATCAACATGCATAGCAAAAAGGTAACTGGAAGGGAGCAAAAATTGAAGACAGCCTTCAGCTATATTGTTGGTTTTACATCATGTGCATAGCATAAAGGTAACTGGAAGGAAGCAAAAATTGAAGACAGCCTCCAGCTATATCAATGGTTTCACATCACATGCACACCAAAAAAGTAACCAGAAGGGAGCTTAAATTGAAGACAGCCTTGTTGGCTATACATCACATGTCAGGTCACATAGGAACAAAATTTGAAGACAAAATTTGGCGGGGGATCGAGGAGTAAAGCCTTGACTACTTTGTAGACCTCGGAACAAGTGTCAGCACTGTCTTGTACATTGACAGACTTTAGTTGGTTAATGTCACATACCAAGAGCATACCAAGAGTACATAGACAAAGTAGTCTTGAAATAAACAACACCTAGCACCATCATTTGAGGATAAGCAAGTCATATGATGAAAGTGTTATTGATTATTGGTTAAGTAAGTCATTATCTTTGGGAATGGATTCAAGTTGCATTTGGAAGCCCAATACTCACAAGCATGAACACAAGCCAGTTTTGTATTACATTCCATTTCCCAACCATCACATTCATGTTGTCTTGCCGCTTATAAAGCAGCAACATGGCTATATGCCACTTCAATAAGCTGAGTTTAAGCCTTATGCTTGAAAATATGATGAATCAGGGTGAGTGCACTAAAAGAGTATATAACTATCACTACAATTAATTGAAGAAATTGACATGTGGCATTGACATCGAGAGAATTGGCAACCATAGCACAAAGAAACAGCAGCAGGAAGGGCAATCCATTGTAGAAACAAGCCTTGCCCTATTTCTTGGATAAGTCTCTGTTCTTCAGGGGTCATGGCCAGCACTGAGGTACGGTACTGAGGTACGGTACTGAGGTACGGCACTGAGGTCTACTATGCATGGGTGGTTAATCCAATCCATTTGCGGATTTCAACAAGAAAGCATCAAGAAGCATATTTCTGTCAATAGTACCTGAAGGTGACGAAAAGCTGAAAGCTTTTGTGGAACCTGAGGGCTGTGTGATTAGCATTCGTATCTCGAGTTTAAATCACATCTCGAAAAGAGCATGTTCAAGACAAACACAAGTGTAGAAGTTGTTTCATTCCAAATGACGTGCCAGAGTAGCAGGATGATCTCTAACTAAGAATCGTCAAGTTGATATCAATTAGGATCAAAGACACCTCTTGCAATCACAGCGAAAGGACGTTCGTATACACATGTTCCCAATCTCCAATATAGTCTCAGATAATCGTTAAGTTGACGATGTCGTATCATAGAAAAAGCCGACCTTGAATCTTGAACGAGGATATAAATACGCAAATACTGGACCGCGACATCTGATCGTTCTGCCATAGTCAAGTCTTGCATTGGCATTCCTGCGTTTACTCCGATATCGAAGGGATGTTTCTCAACTCCGTCCGGGATTGAGGCACGGGGGAAAAAAGGATATAGAGGATCAAATAAGTTAGTGGAGAGTCGTCCAGCTAAGAGGAAAGCAATCTAAGGGTCGCCCGTATTTCGAGCCAGTCCAGAAGTAATACTCAATACGCGCAGAGTGAACACTGAGCAATAATGCGCACTTGAGCTGCAGCCAGATTGCATGTTTGTGTGAACTTTGATGCGGTGGCAAACTTACGATAGTAGCTTATGGAATAATGTCAACCTGTGAAGAGGTGAAATAGTGAGCTATATTTTATGGTGCTGGTGCTCCAAGAATGAATTAAGAAGCAAATACCTTCCTGAAACAAGCCCTACAACACGGGCTCAGATGACAAGACAGACCTGAACAGGTATTCGGGACTTCGAGCTAGGAAGGGGTCGCGGGGTCGAGGAGTACGCAAATGTTTCTACCTGTCTTGATATGCATCCCTATTTTTCTTCCTCCATCCAAACGATCCGTACCAAGGATCCGCACCAGCTCAACTACCGTGATCACTGCCCACACCAGCACACGCGATCGCTCACTCACTCCATGCCTCTACATTGTTGCCTCTGCCTCCGCCTCGGACAGAAATACCACCCGCGATATACTCCGATGGGTACATATGACACTTAGGTCCAGTTTCCTTTGTCTTTCATTCCCCGCACTGTAGGGCCACACTGGCCCAAGGGACGCAAAACCCATCAACCGTTGAGCTCGAGACGCAAAAAAACATTTATTGAGTTCCGATATCGATCCTTTTATCCTCGCGCACGCACGCACTATGCTCAAATTAAGCTAGCGAGTACAGCTAGAATGAGTATAGTAAGGCGCGGATGAGGGAATGCCTGGCATAGGATAGGCACCGTAGGGGCACTGTGTCTCGTTGTGGATGATGGGTAACATGTGATGGGGATCCAGATTATAACGGCAGCGCGGGGTGTGGGCACAGGGAACTGGGGATTATAAATTTCAGTAATGCTCAGTAATGCACATAAGAAATATAATTCATATGTACCTCGAGTTGATATGTACCCACAGGGAATATCCCTCAGCGACTTTGTAGCAAACACGGTTTTCGATTTGTCCCTCATTTTCGTCGTCTTGCTCGCCTTCGCTGATGATAGAATCAGATGTGACATGTTTGTTCATCGGGAGTCTCACACCAGATTGTGGTCGTCTTCCGTGATGTGCCTCAGTACTGAGGGGAAAGCGCTGTATGAACAGAGAAAGGGGATCAATCATCGACAAGATCATACCTTTCTTTGAAGAGAGTTGTGACCCTCTTTGTTGCGACCTGAACTCATGGTGTGTGCACGGATGGTGAGCTCAAACTTTGAGAAACATGGGTAAGAACATAAAAATCGATCTCTGTATGTGGCAAGCCTGAGGGAGGAATATGCAATTCAGCGGTGTCATCTCGACCGAGTGGTCAGCAAGGTGGAATTTTGATCAATCACGGTACCGAAGTTTGAGAACAGATGCACACTTGAATCTGGGATTCAAGTGCTTGCATTTCAATGAGACTGAGGTTACGTTTTCGCCTTCCATAATAGTCGACGTAATACTTTCTGAGGTCCTTCACCTCTCGGGCGGCGCTGAATTTTCGATTGCATCGAAAGAGCAATGCTGATACTAGGAAAGGAACAGACTGAACATGATGTATGCATAAACCTCCAAGCTTCAAGCTTCGTCATCGTCTGGACTGGTTAAATTTTTTTCAAGTAAGTGGCACAAAACCTTTCCGCTCGGAGCGAACGAGATAGAGTGGAGCAGGCGTAATTAGCTGGCGCTGATATTCGTCTCCAAATCGACATCATTGCGATCCTATTGTTGCAAAGGGTTAGATAATATGGCAATGAAAGATCAATGTGCATACATTCGGGTCCACTCTCTCGTGATTGACACGAGACAGCCAGGTTGCTAACAAAGCCTTGTACGAGGTCTATGAACACGCTGCTCCTCAATGACCAGTCGAAGTAGCGAGGCTGCAGCAGCATGGAGAATAAGTTCGTAACTACCTAAGTGATCTCAAAAAATGACGAGTTCGCGTTGGGATATTGGCAGTTAAAATGCGTGGTCTGGTCGAGTTATATGCGTGGTCTGGTCGAGTTATATGCGTGGTCTGGTCGAGTTATATGCGTGGTCTGGTCGAGTTAATATGCGTGGTCTGGTTGAGATTATTTCCCAAGTCAGTGTGGCCGCGTTTGTAGAGATAGGTTTTGCATACGGTGTCAGTATCGCGTGGTGACTTGACATCATCGTGGCGTCAACAGCGGAGGAGCAGAGAACACCAGATTCAAAGCTAGTGTTTATTCAGAACAAGACATGCAAAGAATTGAGAAACGCGATAAGTCGCTGTTAAGAGCTCTTGCGTGGGTTTATGAATTGCCAGTACTTGTGACGCGATGCACGATGCGGAGTTCAGAGCTTTTCATTTGGGCCATCCCGTCGTTTCGATTTCACTGAGATATCAAACTGCCTTTGAAGAAAAAATCTCAACAAGTGGACTACGAAAGCCATGAATCATGTTGTCGTGTATTCGTCCTCACATCTTGATTCCGTCGCGCGATCACTGCAGAATCAGGCTACCGTCAACGCGCGCAAAAGATTCGGAGGAATCCGAAAAGGCACAGTCTCTTTCCTTCACGAATTTATAAATCTACTTTCGAAGAGCTATCATATGAAACTGCAGAAGCCGATACTCGTGTTAAGGAAGGCGGCGTCGTTCCAGCCAATCGGGTCGTCTATATCCTGTATGGTACATCCGATTTTTTCCGACGCCGACGAGATGTTATAAAAACAAAGTCAGGCCGCCACGTACATAGCCTCGCATGCTGTCAGTCTGAGCTACTGTGCCTTCTTCAGTGATTCAAGTCTACCCTTACCATGAACCCATCTTTGTTCAATACAGCAGACTTCATATATAGCTCGTTCAACAAGAATCATTCTTCAACTCCCTTCGCCACCATACATGATGCGGATGCGAGTCAAACAGTGACATCACAAAACTGACAGCAAGAATTGAGCAAGTCCATCAGACTTCTTTGGTTCGGATTTCTTGTCGGCCGAACGGTCACCGATTTCAGCCGATTTCAGGGCCGGAAAAAACCAAAGGCGACCAACAGGCAACCGGCTGCAACCGGTATTGTTGAAGCCGGGCACCGGAAGAGCGACCACGGGCAAAGCCAAGGCTCACATGCAATTTCCAAGTGAATAAATATCAAATTCTACAGGTGGGATGGGGCCGGGATGGGCCTCCTATCCACTCCCGCCCCAGCCACGCCATCTTCGACCCTACTCCATGACTGTCTTCGAGAAATCGGAAATAATCGGTCGGCCGATCGCTAGCTAATATACACAGAAAAAAGTTTGTAATCGAAAATGTAAATTTGCTTTTTGCAACTCCGTGCGATCATTATACACAGTTGGCCTTGGGAACTACCTGATTCCTCCCTACTACTGACCTCAGCTTCTACTGTTATCGACTGAGAAACATTCTTGAAGCAATCGACGTGAATGAAAGTTTCTTTGTTACATTGCCGAAACAGACGACTTAAATCATATTTTCTAAACGCCGAATACACGAAGAGTGAGCGAAAGGCTAAACAAACCTCCGGTACGGGACATTGCGGACTGTGGGCGTTATCTGCGCTATCAGTTAGGCGCTCGGGGCCCATTTCCAAAAACATAGTATGCACACTGGACATCTCAATCGTCTGTCCATCTTTGTCGCTGTTCATGTACGATATCCAAGACGGCCCTTAAACCAGCTTCGACCCTGCATTTTCATTTCGAATCGTTCCTTTTCGAGCCTTTTCGCCGTCTTGTGATGCCACCCCTGGATCCGCATCCCTGATCCGTACCCCTGATCCGTGCCGCACCCCACACTTCATACCCCACACCAGATCGTAAAACAATGCATTGAGTTGCGCCAAGGTGCCCTGGGCCTGAAGCTTTTCGGAGATGGATTTTTTTTGACTGCAAACAAGCATCTCCTAAGTTTGAATTTGTATTATAAAAACATGGAACGCTTACAAGACCGTCAGACATGGCCCCATCCCCCAAGTCCTCCAAGGTCTTTGCAGAACACGTCGAGGATGTCGAAAAAGACGTCCTCCAGGAGTATCCTCCCGAGATCGAGAAGAATACAATGTACGCTCATCACTTTCCCTTATGATTGGTGTACCGTACTCAACAATAGCGATACAGTCGATTGGTCGACGTCCGCATCCTTCCCCTGCTTGGCTTGATCTTTTCTGTCGCTGTAGTTGACAGAATCAACACCGGTGTGGCTCGCATTGCCGGAATGGAGAAGGATCTGGTATTGTCCTTTCTACCTCGAGACCTGGTCTTGCATTAATGAACCAACCTACAGAGACTTGACATTGGCAACCGTTACAGCATTGTCGCATGCATTTACTTCATTCCCTATATCCTTCTGTTAGTTATCGTCTTTTGGCTCATTTCCTCGTCTGACGACTTGTTTCCAGTCAACTGCCAAGCAACATGGTTTTGCGAAAGCTGGGTGCTCGCACATGGGTCAGCGTATGTGTGATTGCCTGGGGTGCGGCTCAATTGGGCATGGGCTTCGTTCCGCAATGGGGCTATCTTGTCCTTTGTCGTACCCTCCTCGGTGTCTTTGAGGTAGGACTCACTCAAGTTACCTCTTGACTAGGATAAACATTGATCATCGATTGCTAGGCCGGTCTCCTACCTGCTCTAGTGTTCGTTATTTCGACCTGGTATGTTTTTTTCTCATTTTCTACCGATACAACTACTCATTGATACGGTTATAGGTACAAGCGGGATGAAGTGCAAAAACGAATGGCAGCCTTCTATCTCTGTTCGATATTCATGGGAGGATTCAGCCCAATCTTTGGTAAGTGATCGAAGTTGATTAGAATCGTCAAATCTCAAACGAAGTCAGGATACGCACTCACGTTAATCGCCCCTCGCGGTGGACTCAACGGTTGGCAGTGGATCTTTGTGCGTTTACTTCTACAGCTTTACTCACCTTCGTCGATACTAACACGGCCCCGCTAGATCATCGAGGGCATTATTACGATTTTTGTCGGTCTTATTACCTACATATTTTTCCCGGACTTCCCAGACAACAACCGCTTCTTGTCTCCAGAACAGACGAAGGTATGTCTTTGCCGTGTCTCATGTTCTTTTACCAAACCTGACGATCAGTGTAGCTGGTGCTCGATCGCGTCGAGCAAGATAGAGGCGACTCGATACCAGACCAAATGACTAGGGAGAAGCTCCGCCGTCATATGAGCGACTGGACGATGTGGGCATTTGGTAAGCTTCTTACTCTTATTACATCCATTGTGTTTCAACTCACCTTACTTTAGCGCTAATGATGCTGTGCGCTACAGTACCTGCCTACGCTATCGGTGAGTCTCCCATCCGTGCGTCTGCTATCAACACTTAAGTGTTCCAGGATTCTTCGTGCCTATCATTCTTAACTCTATGGGCTATCATCTGCGTGATTCTCTACTTCTGTCTGCTCCCCCGAGTCTCTTCGCTGTGCGCCGCGTTCACATTCACTTTCTACGCGTTGCTAACTCGATATATGGGCAGGTTATCTTCGCCTTTGGATTTGCATGGATATCGGACCGGACACGGCAGCGAGCCCTTATAATTGCCATCCAAACCATGCTCACAATTGTTGGGCTCTCTGTAACAGCTTACTCGACGAATAATGGAGCACGGTACTTTGGTATGTCCTATATTCCCATGTATATACACATTACAGCCTCTGACCTTCCATTAGGTCTTTGCCTTACCAACGTAGGAGCTTGCTCCACTGTTCCTGGTATTCTATCATACGTAAGTCCTGCTTTTCCTTACTGCCACAACTGCTCTCTTAACTTCAGGTATAGAGCGCGAACAACGTAGTATCTCACACCAAGGTATATTTTTCTTCCTCAATAGTATTCTCGTGCTAATGGTGAACAGCGAACCGTTTCAACCGCGGTTATCGCTGCGTTCGGTGGTATCGCGGGTGTATTTTCAACAACTGTGTAAGTTCCCATCATCTGATGATTTTGGAACCGCTTATGAACATGCTCTCTTTACTTCAGATTCCGCCAGGAGGATTATCCGAGGCAAGTCTCTTGAAACTCGCCTTACGAACCCTGTCACTTAGTTCTGTGTTCTTACAGATATCTCAACGGTATTTGGTCGACAATGGGCTGCCAGTTCCTTCTGCTCGTCTTGCTGGCCATGACGTCCTATACGTTCATCCGGAGGAACAGGCTTGCTCGGGAAGGCAAAATTGGCCCCTTGGAAGGTCAACCAGGATTTTACTACACTATCTAATCTAGCATGTCGTCATACTCGGACAACTGGTTTAGTCAAGGACTTCATCCCGTGTAGCATATCTTCCTGTAAAGTAACGTTCATCATTGACAACATCCCTCTTTGCATACATCCAACCCATCGTATACCTTTTCCAGTTAATGAATAGAATTGCCTAACATCGAGTAAAAAACTTGAAAACGCAAGCATGATAAATATGCACCCCCATTCTTAAAATGAGTGCCTCTTGGCTTGATGGCTACCGTCGAGTATGTGCCGTTGGATCACGGTGGTCCCGAGAGAAGCATCGTTCTTTCTAACAATTACATTCGCGCGTACATCACTGCAGATCAGCTGTTCCTTGCTCTCGTTACTCCTTTCTACCATTGTCCTTTCTTGGGGACCTCCCCGTTGGTAGTCGCATTATTGACGTAGTAGATGGTCCTCGCTCCGGGTTGTTGACGAGCTAGTTTCAAAATTTTGAGGCAATACGGAATTAGCAGGTGGCTGTCCTCGGCATCGATTAGGCATGTAGCCGAGCCTGCCGGTCACAGGTACCGGGTTGGCAATCAGTACGTGATCATGCTTAGTCTCTCTTACTTCCTCGTCGTGACAGCTTTGCGGGCTCACCGGTGTGGTAGGGTCGAAAGGTGTAAAGACGGAAATGGGACGAGTCTGGGTTTGCGCGACGACTGGAAATATATTGTTGGCGGAAGGGTGAAAGTGCGAGTACGGATGGAATTAGAGGATGGGGGAGATGGACGGTTGAAGGAAATGGACTATGGATTGAGAAGAACCGACTCAAAATGACGTGATGAGCCGAGGGAAAAGACGGGAAGAAGTGACAACAAAATGACGTCCGGGAGGGGCAACAGATCGGTTGAACAATGAGAGCAACCTGGAATAAGGTTTGGGACTTTGGCGGATTATGAGACCGACTGTTGGTCTGCTTTAAAATCAGGGAGGGATCGGCGATCGCCACATCATATAGCATCAGGAATAAAAAGGACTACGACACAAAGAATAAAGCAGCTTTTTTCCCCTCGAAGAAACGACTCGTTTCTGGTTGACTTCTGAAGGTTCCTAACGCTTCCCCTCTGTTCGTATTGACGACAATTCTCGTGGCTCTGGTAATCTGGTCGTCCCGTCTCTCACTGCTAGGATTGTCTACGTACTGGAATTGTCTCCTCTGGAAACACTAAGGCAACTCAACGACAAGGCTTATCTATTAGTTTTCGTGTTCTTGAGAATTAAACAAGATAACTCTTGACCGTCATCCTTCTTTGATCCCATCATCGTTACGAAATCATCGAACTTCCATCCGTCCTCTAGCAAACCCTCTGACGGCTATCGTTATTACGAAAATTTGTTCCTACTTATAGCGAATACCACCAGCCTAACTATCTTCTCTCTCTGTGTCACTCTTAGACGCTAAAGGAGACTCTTCGACCGCTCACTATCTCTTTCTGAGGAGGTATAAACTCCTTCTACACCGGTGTACAATATAGGCATTGATCCCGCGCCTGCAGTTTCAGCGTTCGAGGCCTACAGTTTTCAGCCGTTTTTCTGGGTATATTCTGGCATACGTAGTTATATTGTGTTTCTGCTTGTCTCACGGTATGAGACATGCGTATCAGCGTTTGTGTATATCCCTCACCACATGACTCCAGAAGAACGCTTTTTCCTCCAAAAAATTGGGAAAAACTTGTATATATAACACCTGGCATACAGCTATTACCACATGTTTTATGGTACTTTCTTCTCTTAGGAACACCACAACTCACCAACTCATTATCAAGGCCTTTATCTTGTAATATTTGTCATCTCGACCATGAGTTTCTTGTGTGTTGCAATTTTCCTCGAACGAGCCACAGAAATGATCTCATTCCTACGACGATTATTAGGTCGCGCGGGACACGGTTTCGTATGAGTCACATAGAACATCTTGTCTTTCTTCATAGCGGCAGTGCAATCGGGCGATTTTGTCGAAGATTATGTCTCCCAGATCCATTCATCTTTGATGGATGGCGTTGACCAGCCATTCGATTCGGAAAGACTCAATGTCATTGAACTACAAATGTCTCCAGCAGTCATAGTCAGTAAACTAGTCATCACATCTTCTGGTAAGACTCCCATCAGCTCGGAGGGTCATACATCCATGCCTTGCCCTTGCAGCCATTTATTGCTGTATCATCGTCGTATGGAGGTCTTGGGTCTTGTGGGATAGCAAATGTCTGATAGCCGGCCTCGTCCTCCTCATTGCTGCATCTAGTGAAGATTCTTACATATACTTTAAGACTCGACTTTCAAAACAATCACAAGTGTAATGTATCTCGGACTAACTTCATCCTTGCGCGGATATATTGCGGATGACTCTGGTCAAAATAAGTCAATTGAGAGTATTTACACAGCGTTTCTTGGGCTTTCTTTAGGAAAATACCTGAGGTGACCAAATCGACTGCGATTTCTCTGAATCGTTATTCTGCTGCGACTGCAAGAGGTCAGGATGACGGAGCAAGACGAAAGATTGACACACATACATGCAGGGCCCACCCCCTCTCATAACTGTAGGTCCTATACGAGCTTCAGAACTATTGGTATGGCCTCGCCCACACTATGAGCTTCAGAACCATCGCTATAGCCTCCCGAACACTATCTTCGTTCTCACGTCCTTCCTCCTATAAAACCCCAAACCGAAGGCAAATTACCATATGTGAACTGAATTGGAACAAATCTAGCATGAGGCACGGACCTCAGCTTTTCTAATGACGTGGAAGTGAGTTAGAAATCTTAGTAAGATACCTCAGTAGATAATATAAGATTGCTTATTGGACGGATACCTTCGGCTTTGAGAATAACACTTCCCTGGATGTATTGGTTTTCGTGATGGTGGTAGGTGTCCATTTTTTTCTGCTCTTTCTTATTTTTTTTTCAAGCAGAAGGAAGCGGTTGACTAAAAAATTCTATGTTTGCTTCAAAACTTCATGTACTTATTTCTCGACCCGTTCGTCCTACATTCTCTGATTTACTCGGATCCTACACTATCGTAAAAAATGTTAAATATGCTCGAATTATCGTCGAATATTGTACCTTTGTTTCCAATAGACAACGTCCGCGATCCAGACACAATATCCCAAGCTCTCTGAACAATCTCGCGATCGTTCTGGTACGTTAAGCGCTCAATCGCAACAGCTGGCTCCATAAACCTAGCCTTATAAGCTTCATAAGCTGTTTGTGACTCGGCAATCCTTTCCTGTCCAGTGGTTCTCGTGATGTACCACCAGATAATCTTCGCCCCTTTATCTCTCAAATCCCGAACCGTGATGGCAATCGGCTCAACGAGCTTCTCTGCGATTTTGACCACATCTTCGCCGCTGGTGTCTCCAGGAGTGGGTGCGCGTGTCGGCATTCGCAAAGGCCATAGCTCACACGGGTATCCTGTTTCTTCCAAAGTTTCTCTGACCGCGGTGTTCTCGATACTTTCGCTACGGTCTTTACGTCCCTTTGGAAGCACCCATTCGTTCCTCGCGGCACTCTCGAGAAGACAAATCTCGAGTTCACATGATGGAGTCTGACGAAATAAGACGGAGCCAGCAGATATGACGAAATCTCCTGCTAGGAATTGTACGGTAGGGTATTTAGAGGCAAGCATTTTGGAATGGTGGCAAGGATATTTGATCGATGGACGCGCTAATCAAGTTGACTCATCAAAATGTCCACGCGACTATAGATGGGTTTCCGATCTTTTCCCCTCATTGCGACCCGCAAAGGAAATTGTTAGCGTTTGGGATGTTTTGTGTACTTCATAGCTTCGTTGACAAACATTACCTGATCTTTTTCAGCACGTCTGATCCGTTCATTGAATTCAACTGGTGGACGAATCCAAAGTCAACGAAGCAACAGATTATTCAAGATGTAGCTCACCGGTACTTGTCAGCTGCACTCAGAAGCGTAGTAAATAATACTCGAAATTCGATAAATTGATACTACAAGGTAATATGAAAATATTGTTGACTTAGGAAGTGTTTAGTTTCATAGATTCCTGTTGTTATCTTGCTGCGTTTGACCTTTCTCCTGCCGAATATTGCCTACTCAAAAATAAACACATATCATATGAAAAATTGAACCCATCCTACTTACCTTGCGTCTGTTGGGAGCGATCGCCACTAACAGCACCAACAACAGCGTCCTTCTTGCCTCCAATACGATCCTTGGTACCCTCTGCATAGCCTTTGGTTTGGGCAGACTTGGTCTCGGCTTCACCAGCAGCATGCTCCTGCTTCCCCGACTGTTGCCAAGAAGTATTTCCAGTCATGTTCCCCACGCCTTCCACGACGTTGCCTTTCACGGAGTGGAACTGGCCGGAGGTCTTGCTAGATCGATACGAATGAGCATTAAACACGTAGAAAAAACGTTGACAGTACCTGGAATCATCAGAGCCCATGTTGCTCGTCGGCGAGGTGGTGTTGAAAGACATTTTCAGAATTATGTGGATTGGCTGTGAGGTTTTAAATTTAAACTTTAGTAGATCAGCGTGAAACTTATATATATACCGTTTCTGGTTATGATGTAATGGACGCCACAGGTACGTATGAGATGACCTCATTACCTCATTGCTGCGCAAATCCACTAGTTTATTGATTAGTATTGAAGCATCTGACTTGAACAAAGGACTAGAAATAATACTGTATCCCTGCTTGTGTGGCGTATTATACCAAATCCAAAACCGCTTACGGTTGCTAGATCAAAAGTTTGAGGGGTCAACGATTAAGTATGAATCTTGCAAGGGAAGGAATCCAATGTGTTTATGTAGTATCGACAAGCAAAGGTAGTGCTGTTCGTAGGTATTGATAAAGGACCCAATAAGTTTAAAGTTCACTGGAGTAACCACGAGTAGTGGCAAGTGTCAACAAATACCCGTTATTTGAAGACTATCCAGGTCGGGGAAGGAGGTGTATATCATACTGACGCAGTCGTATCAATGAATAGGGCGTACAGCTCATAAGGGAGGACCAGAGAAAAGCATGGGTCATGAATTATGACCGTGATGATGCACTATAAATCGATCAACTTCTTTGACGTACATTCCAGGTGAAGATACTAGTATACCCGAAGAAGAAGGAACTGCAACGTCTCATGTATGCGAGGTTCGAACGAACTGTCACACAGGAGACATGCAGGTGCCGCCACGTCAATGGAGACATCTTCCTACGATTGAGCTACGCGATGAGACCATCTGGGGTACGGTGATTGACATCTACCCCAAAAGTGGATTCTACCCAGTTTGCATATTTTCGATACTCACATTGGCGATTCGCAGCTTCGGGAAATAGCACGACGTTCGTTACTTGAGTCTTGTGATTCTTGATGGCTATGTCAACGTCGGGCATTCGTATGAGCTGCTCGAGTTGTTCGAGGCGGGGCCTATTCCTAAATTGCTTGTCGTGAGAAGGAAGAATCACATCGTCGATACGTTACAGGGGAGACTATGTAAAGTTCGTTTTTTCTTTTTCCACTCGCAATCCTGCCATCGTATCCGATAAGTGTAAACGCCTGTAAATGTGAACCCCACTTCGTTCGATATCGAAAGAGGCGTCTATGAAACGAGGCTCAGGCAGCCAAAGACCTTAGTATCGGTCAAGGCAAGGGCTTCTTCCACAATGTCGGTGATGTTTAGAAATAAAAGGTTTGATTTGTATCGTTTGAAGTTCAAGAAGCGAGGGAAAATTTGAACCTCGAAATCTTGTAAAACTATATAGCTAGTTAGAATGACCTCAGATGGGTAAGATAGCTACGCCTAATTTCCTATTGCCGTCGTTGATGCTTTGTTTGATGATGAAGAAACATTTGTATTGCAGTGCTGTAACTGGGAGTGAAAAGTATGATGGATCCGGGTGTTGATATGTAAAGATATGTACGTATTCTATACAGGGCGCCGTTAACTCAAACGTTAGGCGGTCGTTGACATGATTGAACGTTAGGTCGTGTAATAAAATCCTTGTCGGCCTTCCAAAGGACCAATTTTGCCTTCCCGAGCTAGCCTGTTCTTCCGGATGAATATATAGGAGGTCATTCCCAGCAAGATGAGCAGAAGGAACTGGCAGCCCATTGTTGCCCATATCCCGTTGAGGTACCTGTACAGATGCATAAGTAAACGACGTGTTCATAAGTCATTTCAGATGGCTTACTTCGGGTAATCCTTCTGGCGGAATCTGAGACGGAGAATATTCGTAAGCGAATCCAAAAATCAAATTGGGGGTGCTTACACAGTCGTCGAAAATATACCTGCAATGCCTGCGAATGCAACAATGACTGCAGTAGAAATAGACCGCTGTTCACGATGTTTAACATGGGAAGAGCTATCAGAAGAGGAGAATATACCTTGGTGTGGGATACCACGTTATTCGCATTCTATCTCTGAGGGTAAGGGCAATTATCACAACATCCGGAGCTCGAACTTACGTATGATAGGATACCGGGAACAGAGGCACAAGATCCCACGGTTATTAAACAGAGCCCTGATCGAACAATTAGATAGTGCATTGGGTTACACAGGGAACATGGGACATACCAAAATAACGAGATCCATTATTTATCGTGTAACTTGTTAGAGTGAGCCCGATGATCACGAGAATAGTTTGAAAGGCGATCAGTAGGGCTCGTTGACGTAATTTGTCAGAGATCCAGGCAAATACAAAGGTGAAGAAAGCCTGTTCATTTTGGAAGTTAGCACCCCAGATATTGAACATGAACTAGGCATACAGCGAGGACACCGGGGGGGGCAGACAGTAACATAGCGTCCCGCGCAGTGTAGCCCATAGAGGTCAGAATGATAGGAGTGAAGTACCCTTGAATGCTTTCAGTGCTAATAACAAACATGAGAAAGAATGAGACTCACCGGCGACGTAGGTAGGTATTGTTGCGCACATCAACATAATCCCTAAAGTAATACACATTAAGACTCGATGAATGTGACAGGGATCAGAAACGTACCCATTGTCCAGATCTTCCAGTCGCTGAGATGAGTGCAAACCTTTGTGAAAGTCATCTCGTCAGGCATAGCGTCGCCTCGATCCTTCTCGACGCGATCGAGCACAATCTTTGCATTAACTGTTAGGATCGAACCACGAAATATAACTTGGATAATCACAGACCTTCGTTAGCTCCTCAGACAAGAAACGGTTCTTGTTTGGGAAGTTTGGGAAGAATATGTAGGCGATTCCACCAACGACAATTGTGATGGCACCTTCGATAACCTAGAGGTGTTGTCAGCACAGGCTAACACGGCAAGACGACTAAACACACAAAGATCCATTGCCAGCCGTTGAGCCCACCGCGAGGGGCAATCAAAGTCAGTGCATACGCTGAAGTCGTTCAGATTGGACGATTACGATTGGAGTCGTTTGCCTACCAATGATTGGACCGAATCCTCCAATGAGGATCGAGAAGAGATAGAAGCCTGCCACTCGCTTTTGCACCTCATGTCGCTTGTACCTATATCATCTGGGTGAGGACCAACTTCATGGGATGAAGAAGACAAGAACCATACCACGTCGAAACAACGAACACTTGAGCAGGAAGGAGACCAGACTGCAATTGATGGTCAAACTTTATTCCATGCTCCAGGTGACTTGAGTAGACTTACCTCGAAGAGACCAAGAAAGAGGCGGCAGAGAACAAGGTAGCCCCATTTTGGGACAAAGCCCATACCCAACTGCGCAGCGCCCCATCCAGTCACGCAGATGCTGAGCCATATGCGGGGACCCAGCTTTTGCACAATTATGCTACTCGGTATTTGGCTGGGCACAAGTCATAAGGCGAGAAAACAAGCAAGGAGATTGCAAGAACTCACAAAAGAACATAGGGAACGAAGTAAAGGCATGATGCAATGCTGTAACGGTCGCCGACGGTAAGTTCCTGTGGGTTGATTAATTCAAGACACAATCCCAAGGCAGAAAACGGGATGTACCAAATCTACCCCCATTCCAGCGACGCGGGCCGCACCAAGGTTGACTCTATCAAGTACAGAGACAGCATAAAGTAAGCCGAACAACGGAAGGATGTGGAGGTCGATCGATCGACTATCGTGTCGTTAAGTAGTGGTAGCCATGAGGGAGGGACGGGGCGTACATTAACTTCTTCTCAACACCTGGAGAATATTCCTCCGCGTCATCTTTCTCGATATCCTTGACACGTATTTCAGAAAGCTGGGAGGACTTGGAAGATGGGGCCATGGAATTGTTTCACAATCGCTTCATACCTTTATAACATTCCAAATGCTGGCAAAGAATTTAGGAGAAGCTAATTTCAAAGAACACATCGGGCCAAAGGGGGCCTGAGGCCCCAGGGCGCCTTGTCACAAGTTCAACGAACCCTTTGTTTTGCGACCCTGAATGTGGGGTAATGTGGGGTTGCGGATTCAGGGTGGCGTCACGGGACTCACGCGGGGGCGAAGAAGGACCCCAGACTATTCTGATTTAATTCCCAAAAGCGACTCAAAATCTGATTGTTATGTATGGACCGTTAAAACCATTTTCGAGTCGAATGAACCAAGGTCTCCCATGAATTTCTCGAAATCTGCTCATACGATAGCCTCGGTTGAAATGGCAAAAAAGGACTATGACGATGAGAAGTGACACCCCTTTGCCCGTAGAAAAGCTCGGCTCCGCATGCTAGCGCTACAATGAGAACAAGATAACCGAACGTAAGCCACGAGTTGTGTGGACAACGTCCAGCAGAATTTAAGTATGTACATTCGACCGTGTTTCTGATAAGTCTTTGTGGGGAAACTCGCTGCAAGATGGCCCGATTCTGTATGAAATGGCGATACTGAGTACAATCCGGGGTCCCAGAAGGAATGCCATAAGACATTGTGACGATTTGTGCCTGTCGATTCTGCCATTTCAAATCTATAGTCATCCAAAATCAGATCCACGCAAGTTAGTAATTCATAGTCCGCTACGGCATTGTACGGCAGATGCGACGAAAGCAGAACGATTTTTTCCTTTGTTCAACTTTGACCCATCTTTTTCTATGCAAATGAAAATGAACTAATAAAGAGTACATTTCATCGTTACATCAGAGGTCAACTTAGTAGTAGCCTCGGTTACGATATCAGTCGATATCTTCGCAGAAAAAAGTATTTGACTTTCGACGTATGTCTGTCTGTCTTTGAAATATAAAAAAACGGTTGTCATTAAAGACAGGTCCACCAATAAGACTGGACTAGACTCCGGACAACAGAATAATTCCCAAGGACAAGCGCTCGATCATGACGAGTGTCACCCAGCATCATTATCTATCAAGTGCGTTGCGAAAAACGTTTTACACTTTTTTTTGTTCGGATGGGTTGAAATCGCAGTCGCGGAGATAGCATACGGAAACGATGTGCATACATAGGGGTATGGGCGACCATGAGGGCGGCTAACTAGCTGGATAGGAGCGCTGCTTTCCACTGCCCACATGGCGATGTTCTCCGCATAAATCGGCAATTCACTAGCCGGTCGGCTGTTTGCCATCACACATGACTCCTCCGCCTTTAACTAGAACGCCTTCGATGTCGCCTACCGCCCCTTCATTCATTCGCGCGGAATGGAAGCGGATGGCCGTCCTTCTACTATCGATAGGCGACGGTTTAATCTATTCAAGAAAGTGACAAATCGTCTTCGTTGATCGCGTCGCATCAGGGTCATGTTGTTCTCGTTTTTTTTTGTATGTATCTATCCATAATCACTTTCATTACATACATCAAATTCATTTTATCGTCACATTTTTGGCGTTGAGTAAATTGCGAGTGGTATCGGCCCAGCCAAAGCTGATTGGCGATCGGTCAGTTTTCGAACGTGGATTCGCGAAGTGTGCAGCTCTCTCTCGCGAAGTCCACCTGAGCTACACCGAAATGCAGCTTCATAGGAATGTCGTCCACCACACTCGGAACCTATTTGATCTTGTCGTCAAACTTTTTTTCCAGTTTTCCTAGTACAGTACGCTTTGCTCAAGGAGCTCTGTCAAGTGTTCTAACGCTTGTGCAGTGGGAGTCGGATGGAAAGGCGTCATCCATGTACAAGTTCGAGGAGTGGTCAGGACTGTGTATGCATGCTTTACGAGTGAGGAGTGTTCAAGATGGTACTTAAGTCTTGATGAATGACGAGGAGCAGATTGAGAAGGCGGCAATGCTAGGCACGTTTGTGAAGGTTGGGAGACACGTTCGAAGAGATCGATCGATATGAGTGTGCAAGTGTCATCGAAAGGTATGGTTGTGTTATCCTTCTTTTCGAAATTCACTTTTGCTTCAGTTCGCCTTGTCGCAGGGTTAAAAAACGGCATGAAGGACAGCAGACACCGCATTAGAAGGACAACATTCTCGACGAGACGATAATTCAAGCTGATACTCACAACTAAGGAGATGCGCCGTGCAGGACTTTAAAGACGAAGGCGCCACACCTAAAGAATGACAACTTGAGTATGGGGAGCCGGATACTGCCAGGTGGAGAAAGGCGCCATTGATGACGGTATATCTTCCTCTAACTCGCGATGAGTTTGAGGAGATTGAGACAAAGGTAAGTCTGTATCAATCATTGTCTTTCCATCTTCTGTTGATCTAGTGCGAAGTAGATTTATCAGACCGCGATCAATTTCGCATGTACTTAACAAGCGCTTGACGTCTATGAAGCGAGTCGATTTCGAGATGATGGTTACCACTGTAAAGTTCCTTTCATTTCTTCGTCGTTACGTGTTTCATGACCCACACAACTTCCATCCCCATCGATCAGCTACTCCGACAACCAGGAAGTAAGTTCAATGGAATACACCAGGTGCTGGCTTTGCGCCGCCGTCTCTGAGTCTGACGCCACACTGAGTGCGTGATCATTTCTGCTCTTTGATATAGGATTGCAATAGTTCCAGACTATCGGTGTGTATTACAAAGGAGTCTGGGTCATTGACGCAGTAATCCTGTGCGAATAACAAGAAAGTCGGCCCGACGTCGACGAGGACATTGTCACCAACAGGATGGATTTGTGCAGATTTTGTCAATATACCTAATACTGATGGATTTGTGCAGATTTTGTCAATATACCTGATACTGATCGAATGATTCATTGATTACTTGATATGACATATCGTGATGCACAAATGGCCAAATGTTTTTCCAAGGGTATTGGTCCAGACTTGTGTCCACAAGTCCACGGGGTTTTGTATTTGTGATGTGAGGGGTAATGCTTATGCTCTAAGTCCTAGAGTGTGAATCTATTCCCCTTCTCGAACGACATACAATAACGAAATCGAGCTGTACATCAAAGTTCAATGATCTTTAGCTCTGGCCACAGTTCAACAAATAACATAGCAGTTTTCTGCGCACGGTGAATCCAAGGTAAATTAAAGGCTGATGAAGTAGAAGGTCCCGATGGATGTAGATATTCTAGGGATGGTACCAGCTGCACCCAAAATATCGCCGGCAAGATTACCAGTATAAAAAACGTGTAGTCGTCAAGTAGAATGATACTTTCGCAAACGGCCTCGGAGAAGAGCAAATTGATTGTCATGATTCAGCAAAGCGGTATTCGAGCTTAGAATGCCGTATGGATATGTGTCAAGTGACAAAATAGGTTCTTCCTTGTAAAATGCTCCGAAATCAACATTGAACAACAGTCACTAAAGATCTATAGGCCAAAAAAGCCCAACAACTATCCTATCCACACGGGATGACTATAAACCAATATCAGATCCATTTGGCTCGATCTCTCTTTTCCAACGTTAAAGAAGAATTAATGTCGCTGCAAAGCACGCACTTCCCATCATGCTCGTGATATAGGTATCCCATAGCGCATCAAGCATCCGTGCAATTCAGTGTCAAAAAAGTACCAACATCACAAGAAACTGCTGGTTCCCACCACCTGAATTTCTCTGTAAGCAGAGCGCCTCCAATGGGTGTCCCTAAGACCTCATCAATCCATAGTAATACAGCAGAGTACTGCTTAATTTGTGTGACGTACCAATGAGACCACCGAGGCATAAGCCAAAAGGGATGAGATATTATTGGAATTTCATGAAATGACGAGGAACTTGCCAGAGAAGAAATTCGCTTCCCATACGAATCCTAGAGAAAATGAGCCTCAGATACAGATATAACAACAACATTAAGATCTACCCCAGCTCTGACAGATCAGGACTTAAGATGACAAGCATGGGATTAGTCAGGCCTAGAACTGGTCAAAAGGTCAGCCGCGCTCAAACTATGCCTGAATTGGTTGAACTTACATACGTCAGCAAAAAACCCGTAGAAAAGTGCTATGAGGACAGCACCTGGTAATAATCCCAATCATTCCGAAGATGATGGCTGCGCAGGCTTCTGTAGAGAATGTCGTCATGTTCATGAATCCAAGGCGGTCGACGAAGAAGCCAGGTGCAATACGGCCCACAAAGCTAGCGAAGTGGAGAATGATGAGCTGGAAATCATTCAGAAAAAATTGAAAATGTGCAATAACAGCTGGGTTACCGAGTCAAATGCAAAATCTTCACCCAATTTGTGCTTCGCAGCGTCAAGCTGAAGGTAGAATTGGGGGAAGTAGAATCCGATTGAAAAAAAAGTAACCTGTTTTGCAATCTTAGAGTCATGTTCTCTCACCAGAGACAGCTAGCTAGTTGTCATACCCAAAAGCAGCTATGATTGTAAGCCCCGTCCACGCTCAACTTCCGAAGAATCTTCTTACTGTCATGAAGTGAAGCTTTCTTTGTTGACGCTCTAGTTTTCATTAAGCAGCACGCAATTAGCAGTAACCCTGTTTCTACGCCATGCGCTGGCTCAGACGGTATCTCCAAATTCAAGCTTTCCGAAAAGATTGTTGAGCATGATGGTGTGGATGATCGCCCCAATGGAAGCTCCCGACGCCACAATAGTCAGAGCAAGTGCTCGACTTTTGGTAAAATACTGCGAACAAACGGCAACGCTGGGCACGTAGGTCAACCCTCCACCCAAACCTGCTCCGAGACTTAGGAAAGGAAGACCTTTTCCAGCAAGCATCAGCAATGCTTCTGATCGATGTTTTACACATTACCTGATAATAATGGTCAGGTTGTGCTAGGGAAAGCATGAAAGAGAGAAGACGGTCATGGCGGAACCTCACCATAAGAGCAGATAGCTGTACGTAAGAGTAGGAAAATATCATGATACAGAAGAAAGAAAACAGCGCACAAATATCCACGATCGTACAGCCGACCTGCGAATATGTCCCTTGCGATAAGGAGAAACGCATTGAAGCTACCTATCCACCTGAAGACTCAAAAGATCAGATGTACGAATGTGAATCCGAGCCCGCCTTACGATATCGAAGAAGGTGATGCATTTTTTATATATTCGCGAACATAGAAGTCTGAATTCTGTGTTGGTATTTTTCAGAACATGGAGTGCAATAACAAGCCTTGGTACACTCCGAAAGATGACGTGTACCCAAAGCTGCAGACTTATATAAGGAAGGCACCAAGGACTGGCATGATATTCGTTAGCCCTAAAATTCGTAAAAGGTCACGATTCATTACTCAACCGGTACACCAGGCCTGCAGACCTCCGTCGGGAGGTTCATTTGCTGATAGAGAAACACCATTGAGCTTCTCAGACGTCTCATTCTGCGATGGTAATATGTCAGTCGACATGTTCGAGGCAGAACCACTACTGGTAATTGCGAGATGAGTGAGAAAGAAGGGATTCGAGCGAGTCTTTACATAAATTATCAAATCACTTGACCCCACAGAGACATTTAACCTAATTCGGAACTGGATATGTAAAAGTGTGTCCTCAGCAAGAGGCATGACTGCACGTTGTGAGCGTAGGAAGAACGAGGGCGTCATCCAATCAGATCATTACAAGTGTCATTGATATTGTGGGGTCCGATTGAGTACTTCTGAGCAAGAGAGAAAATATATTGCATCTTCGCAGTTGCTCTGAGCCAGAAGACGCGGGTGAAAAAAATCAGTGGGTTATACTTGTGGGTGCAGTGATAGACCGGCAAGGCCGAACGTGAAAGATTTTGTGTATGCATACTATTTGTGAGAATGATGCCCCTCGAGCCAATATGGACGACTTTCTTGCAGTGCTTGCAGTGATATCTCACTGGCCCGAGGAAACAGCGTAATCCAAGATGCTTGACTGATTGGGATAGTGGCCAAAGAGATGGCATAACACATTTCTTTGATTGGGGTTGTCAAAGTGCAAAGATGACAGTATGGCACCTCTGGATGAAATTGTCACAACCCCCATATCAACTCCCAAACCTCGACCCACTCTACCCTACTACTCTACCCCGAATTATCTCCCCCAAGACCCCCGATCCTACCATCATTCCCACCATCATTTCCACCATCACTTCTGCCCAGATCAGTAAATCATAGACTGACAGATCAGTAAATGAATATTCTCAGTTCAATGTATGATTGGCTGAGGGTGTAGTAAGGTAAGTGATCTTATATATACATATCCATGACAATGGAAAGTAAAGGCCAAAGGGTAAGATAATCAATGAAGAGATAATGTAAAGGAGAGCAGAAAAGAAACAATGAGGATAATAGAGGAACAATGAAGGGGAGTGATATAGTTAAGGGTTGATGGTGCCTTACACAACATCACATTCCAACACTCCTCCTCACCATATATTGATGCATGTTGCTCCTCACATGTGGTCATGGCAATTGTTGAAGGCTCAGGAAAGCATGCAGGAAAGTAAATCTGGGGACTGGCACTTTTGTGAACAGGTTGGTGATATTATGGGTGTTAATGTAGCAAATGCATATCTCATTCAACTGGCAGTAAGGTCAGATCTTCAGAAAGGTTTGTTATAGTCACATTGTTATCACAGAGAATAGGTATAGGGAGGATGTCATGTCATATTCTGTACCTTTTAGCAGGGCATGTAACTATGCACATTCCTGAGTACACTCAAATGCTGCTATGTATTTGGCTTTGCAGGATGATGCCACAACAGTCTTTTGTTCCAAGCTACTCAAGAAATTACACTTGACTTTAGGCTCCATGCATAACTGTGAGGGGAACAAACACTCTGCAGGTAAACCCAGCTGAAGCAAGCAAGCACAAGCGACGGGAAAGTGTCAAAGGAGCAGAATGGTGGCTGAGAGGCAGGCAAGGGGTGAGCGCAGCAAGCTGAGCAAGGTGGCAATGCTGGGGTTCTCACAATCAGTTCACTGGATAGACCTGGGGAATGCTGCTATTGATCGGTCAAAGGATATCCTATCCTTGCGACCAGCTTAAATACTACATCCATGGCTATGCTATGACTAATGCTATATGTGGTAAGCAGCCTGGGTATGCTAAGCAGTAATGACTATCAATATGTCAAATGGAGAAATAGAGTCTGATGACTACAAAGGGTTGACTAAACAAGATAAAAGGGGAATAGGAAGTAAATCAGGTGGCTGGTCCAGTAGCATACCATGGGGCTAAGCCCGAGATAGGGTTGGACTACCCACCAAAGGGTCATTCCCGTACAATAACCACCAATACTATGTTGTGTGTCAAGATGATTTGCCCAGTCCAAGTCTATAAAGCCTGTGAGGTTGATCAGTTTGTCCCTGCCTCTGAGGACCAGTTATAGTTCTTGTGTTCTTTTAAGATGATGTACTAGCCTGATGGCAACCCTCCAGTGAATCATGAAGTATAAATCAACATACTGAGTGAGTTTGTTGCATGGCATATGCAATGTCTGGTTAAGTCAATATTGCAATGTACAATAGGCAACCTATGAGGGACAAATATGGAGTTTTCTTGAGTGCTGCTACATCATGGGGAAGGAATGTCTTATTAGTTCTGCAAAGCTTTCCCCCTGGATCCATAGGAAGGGAAAGCAGCAGTTCATTTATCTGACCAAACTGGGTGATTACTTTGTTGACAGGAGATGCCTGAGAGAGTTTCACAAGTGCTTGTCATGGTTCCATTTTACAGCAATAGCAACAATGAATCAGGGTGGCCCTATGTCAGATGTAGTCCATATGAATTGGAGCTGGTCTTCAAAATGGGTTAGAACCTAGACTTAAGCCTGGCACACTTGTAAGTACATAACTAGGTGTGTGTGTTAGCTGATGTACTGTAGTTAAGGTTGAATATGGACTTACCTCAGATCAATGTATAATTGTCTGAGGGTTTATATGTACAGTACCTTTATATAAGTATATCAAGACAATGGAAATTTATGCCACTAGACTGTAAGGGAACATTGGCCATGGATTGTCCAAGCCAAGCCCACCACTCACAAGAGACCCATCAGGCCATCAGCAGCAGCAGGCAAGCTGGCCATAAGGCATGGCAGGCAAGAAGCAAATGTCCAGTAAGAGGCAAAGGTGGAGGGCAAGGCAGAAGGTGAGGGGCTGCACTGGCCAAGCTTACAGTCCCACTAGTAGATAGACCTGGAAGTGGTGCTATTGTCAGGACTGGGGATATCCTATTCATGGGTCCTTCCTATATACTACATTGGCTAGTACTATGACTACTACCTAATGACTAAGAGGCAGCCACTGACTATGAGCTGTTGACTAGGTGGGCTAGTATGTAATAGGAGTATAGTAAGCAACAATAATCAGTGCTGAGTAATGCCAAGACAAAGTATGTAACTAAGTATGACACATAGAGTGAGTCTTAGAGGCTGGGGACTAGCTGACCCCCATTAAGTGATGATGCCAAGATGAAAGGGGAGTAAGAGAGTGCTGGGCAGCTCTGGGATACCCTCTGACATGCTTGTTGTGTTGATATGCAACAGCAGGCTCACTCCCAAAGTGAACACTGTAGAGGAATTTGTTTCAGAGGCAAAAGCTTATGAAAACAGTATGAAAACTGCTGTACATTACTTAGAGCACAGCATGAAAAGCTGGTCTGGACAAACCTTGTCATTGGCTGCAGTGCAGTCTCCCAAATTTTGAGGCTGCTTTAGCCAAACAAACAGAGCTGATGGGGCAGAGTTCTCATCCACAGCTGCCCAGAATGGTGAAAAGGCCAGCAGTATGGCTGGCCTCAAGGCCATTGACTCTATGGGCTGGTGGAGGTCAAGTGCCTCACTAACCTACTGAAGCAGTGCAAACAGCAAGAAAACATCTTGCTACTGGAAAAGATATGTTGGTCATAGCATCTGACCAACCAGGCAAGAATGTCAGTCAATCTACTATTTATTATAAGTTTGAGAAGGCTGGTGACTTTGCCTAGGAGTGCAGGGAACTGAGTAAACCAGCTCCTTATGTATTTGTGTGAGCAGCACATACTGCTACTTCCTCAGACATGGGAGATGCCAATGATGAACAGGACAATGAAGCTGTTGAAGTCAAAGGCAAGCATGTGGATGAGTCTGATGGGACTCAGGCCAAGGATGATGAGTATATTGAGTTTGAAACATACAAAATTGAGTATTATACTTAGGGTAGAGATAGTGAGGGATTGTTTGCCCTCACTGAGGTCCCTACCACTGAGGGAAGAGCACAGGATGTTGGTGCCCTTGTGGTCACCATCAACCTTGACCTCAATGTGATGTATGTGTCCCTTACATCACTTTCTCCATTGACTTCCTATTGACCCTATTGTCACACTCTTGCATTGTTACAAACATGATTTATACTGTCCTACTGTACACAAACCCTCAGTCAATTGCATATTGTGCTGAGGATGAGCCCATACTACACACACATCTAGCTACTTACTAACTGATGCATACCCAGACACTTACTCATATGTTGTCAGGTACACTGTAGTCAATTATATATTGTGCTAAGGACACTTGCTCATACAATGTCAGGTGTGATCATATTATAGGGTTCTAACAGGTTATGGGAATTTGCTGCTGTATGCTGTGAGTGACAACATTATACATCCCTTCTACCATATCAGACTCTTCACATCAGGTCCTAATCACAGTCAATTGTGCCTTATCAGCATGTCATTGTTTATCTCCATGCATTGCCTAGTACTCCTTGTTCTTTGCTCTTTTTTCTCTAGACAACATACTACACTATAGGATCTATCCCCACCATTGCTATGCTTGCCACCATCACCACCTACCCTCACATTCATCTCACAAAACTCAACTTGCACTAGTCAGTGTATAGATCCCCATCTGATCAGACCACTGGCAAGTTCATCAAGTGGTCTACCAAGCTTGAAATATTCTTACAGCAGAGCAGCCTGGACCATTACATCTTTTTGCCAGAAAAGAAGCTTGAACACCTCATCACCAAACCCAATACAGATGCCAAACCAGTTGCACATGCCAACTGACTATCCAACAATGATCTCATCACTGGCATTATTTGTGCTGTTGAATAGGAGGGGCTTGACACTGATGGCACTGCAAAGGAATGTGACAACTCCTTGAAAGCCAGGGCACATCACAAAGGGCAAGGCAAACAGGTCACCCTTATCCACAAAGCTCTGTCCACATACACCCCTGTTGCAGAAACAATTGTCAATAAAGCCCAGAGAATATGCAAACTTATTGACCATGCTTTTGTGATTGGCAACATTGATAAAGATTTGCTGGAAAGTATCACTCTCCTCAATTCCATCAAGGACAAGTCATTTGAGTCAGTCCAGACTCAGATATCTTGTGGACTCACAGACTCTGCAAAACAGAAGCCATACTTGTCCACAGATATTTGAGCATTCTTCCAGACTGTTGACAGCCTTACCACCCTCTCTAAACCTTCACTCATGGACACAGCTCTCTTTACTAAGGACTCAAAAACTCACACCCACAACCATTGCCCCAGATACTTATGTTGCAAGAACTGCTTTGCATCAGGCCTTCCCTGCCATGGCCACAAGAAGGAGTGGTGCATTAGTCCAGGAAAACCATCAAGGAATCTAAGGCTGCATGCAGAGCTGTGTGAGGAGGAGGAAAAGCACCCTTAGACACAAAACCAGAAGGCAACATCAAGAACAATATTTGTCACAACCCATCTCTAGACCTCCAGACCTCTCCCTGAGCAACCCCCTCAACCTGCTCCAACCTTTGCCCACCCTTGGCGCCCACCACAGCAAACTCCAACACTTCTTTGGCCAACTCCAATGCTTCCTTGGACAACTCTGACATCTCCCCTGCAGGCCCTGTCACTCCACTGACCCCCACCAAGCTCCCAGGAACCTCTGACACTTCCTCTGAACCCCAGCACATGTCATGGACCCACACCAGTGTGTCACCATGGTCTGTCTGATCAGACCCAACACCCATCCAACTGATGCAGCTCCAACAAGATCCCTGGAGTAGATCCAGTAGTCAGTATTTAAGTTGTAGAGTAATATCTGCTATGGTAGTCTTGATATTACTTATGATTGTGTCTGTTATGTCTTGGTTTTCTGGTTTTGTATCTCTGTTTCTGTGTTTAGTCTCATATCTTGTCTCAATTCTATTTTGTTCTTGTCCATATCTCATCTTGACTTGTTTGCCTCAGTCTCCTTTTATGTGTGCCTGATTTTCTTTCAATTCTGACTCTGTTCCAATCTCCATGCATATCTCTATTCATATCTTTATGACTTGTACATTTCTATCTAACTCTGGACCTTGTCCTATGCTTGGCCCCAGAGCCCATCAACACCATCTGATCACCCATCAAGCTCCAGTCCCACTTCTGCTGCTCACATGACCTGCAATTGCCCAACACTCCCAGTATCTGCTCTCAGACTTGTGCCTAACAAACCCCCAAGCCTGACCCTTATTTGCACTTTGTCTTAGACTTTCCCAGACCTTTCTGGACTTGCTCAGACCACTCCCTTAGTCTATTCTTGCAAGTATCTGATGTCCAGACTCCCCTGGAGCACAAGCTTATAAGTGCAGGATATGGTGTCCACCTAGTAAGGATTTTCCCAGTTAATCTGAGCTCCCATGGTCAGCAGAACCTGACAGTATTGCTGTCAAAGGCCTAGATGGACAAGCATACATTGTTGACACATCACACCTCCAGAAGATTCAGCTTCAAGCCACTGCCAAAATGCCAAAGCCTGCTGAATTTGCTGGCATCACCACTCACTCTAAATCCACTGACTTCTTTGAGTACCAAGGGTTTATGGCACTCCTCAATGATCTTGACAACAAGCTCAGAGCCACTGTTGATTGGGTGAACAACAAGGTACACAGGTTGGACACAATCCTTGCAACTATCATAATAGCACTACTCAATCATTTAAACTGCAAAGCCATTATTTCCATCATCAAAAAGCCATTCTACTTGGACTCAGGTGCCACTGTTCACATATTTCCTTACACAGCCAACTTTGTCATGCTCAAACTGATTCTGCTTTGATCTGTTAGAGGAGTAGGAGGTACATTAGTTGAAGCTGTGGGCATCAGGCAGATCTGGCTTCATGTACAAGACAAAGCAAGAATTGTACTCAAAGATGCCCTCTACATTCCAAACTCTGCAGTCTGTCTAGCCTCTGTCTCTGCCCTGCTTTTTGGCATGGATGCCTCTGTCACTTTCAGGCATTCTGTTGTAACAATTCTTGATGAGAACAGTGGCACTCTCTTAGCCTCAGAACCCCTCATTCCAGGTTGACACTTATACATGCTGGACCTCCAAGCCACTCTCTCCAAACATGTGCTCACTGCACACAACCCCATCAGCCTCAACACCTGGCACTAGCAACTGGGCCATGCTAACTACTAAGTTGTTGTCACCATGGTGTGTGCTGGTCTACTCCCAGGTACACCATCTGTTCCTCTCCTCACTCAGTCTAAATGTGACCTCTGTATTTTGGGAAAATAGACCAAGTCACCTATTCCTAAAATATGTGAAGAGAGGCATAGAGCAAGTGAGAGGATGCAGATCATGTGGATAAACTTAGCAGGCCCAATGAATGTTCAATCTCATACTGGAAATAGATATATCATGGATCTAGTTGATGACTATACAAACATGCCATGGTCCATCCCTCTTAGATCTAAAAGCAACACATTCTCCACCTTACAATAATGAGAGAAAGCAAGAAAGCTCAAGACTGGAAAGAAAGTTGGCATCTATTGCATGGGACACAATGGTGAGCTAAGAGTAATCAGATGGAAACTTGGCTGGCCTCAACTGGATCTAAAAGAGAATTTGGGGCACCATATACTTGCAAATACATGGGACAAGCTGCACATACAGTGGCTCAAAAAACTGTCCCAATGTTTTATACTTTTTGAAAGATGACATTGGCATGAAGGATTGAAAGTATTGAAAATTCTGGTTAAATCATGCAAAATACTATGGTATTATAGCTACAAATTGCATTTTAGTTTACGTATTTCAAATCAAAACTGATGTGGTAATGGCCATTTTAAAATATTCACTCATTGGGACAGTTTTTTGAGCATCTCTAATTTTAGTATTTAGTACTTTGTATGTCTCCCATTTGCCTTGATAATTGCTTGAATCCTTCTAGGCATGTTTTCTATCAGTCTTTGGCTTACCTCTGCTGGCATTCCATCCCACTCCTTTGCAACCCTCTCTCACAATTCATGCACACTATGAGGTGTTTCATACTGCCCAAGCTGCTTCTTGAAGTACTCCCAGAGGTGTTCAATAGGGTTAAGATCAGGGGATTGGGTTGGCCACCAGAGGACAGCAAAGTTGCTGTCTTCAAACACTTGTTAGCCCTCTTGGAGTTGTGTTTGGAGTCATTGTCCTGTTGAAAGTAGCAGGCACCCTCCTCTATCTCTAACTATTCAAAGCTCTCCTTTGCTCTGTCATCCAAAATTTTACAGTACTGCTCTGCATTCATAATCCCCACTACCTCTACTAGCTTTCCTACCCCATTCCAACCCATACAGCCCCATACCATGAGATTATTCCTTCCTCCATGTTTCACAGTAGGTGTAGTAGTTCAGTCTGAAATGCCTTCTCTTCATAGCTTCCACACATACTGCTTTTTATCTGACCTAATCCTGTTAATATTTGTCTCATCTGTCCACAACACTCTTTTTCAGTCCAGTTCCAATTCTCTTGAGCCTATTTAAGTCATAGTTGTTAATGTCTACCTTTGAGCATAGGAACTTGCCTCTTTGTAGCAGACCAATACCCCTCCTCCTTGAGCACATTCCAGACAGTCTGAGGAGAGACAGGGTTGAAAATGATATTGTTGATAAAATTGGTAGCCTGAACAGCTGTATCAAGTCTCCCAGTTGATATTTGTCAAACAATAGCCTGTTTATCATGTGGAGTAAGCTTAGCTGAATGGCCTCCAGGATGGTTTTCCTTGTCCACCTCCAACTCTCTACCAATCCTCCCAATAGTACTTTCCTAGACCAGTTTTAGTCTCAATCTGATGCAGAGAATACCCTTGAGCAAGGAAAGAAGCAATAGTAGAGCATTGTGCAGAAGAAGTAGCTTTTATGATGGTGGTTGAAGGCCAAGATGTGGTTCAACTAACTTGAACCACTCTTAAATATGACCAAACATGGTCATGTGACTCTGGTGATATTTCCACATGCAAATTACTCATTATTTATGACTAAGATAGGGATAAACCTGCAAAATTAGAGATGCCCACAAAACTGCCCCCAATGAGTGATTGTTTTAAAATGGCAATTAGTCCATCAGTTTTGATTTGATTTATATAAACTAAAATGCAATTTGTAGCTATGATGCCATAGTGCATTACATGATTTTACCAGAACTTTAAATACTTCTAATCCTTCATGCCAATGTCATCTTTCAAAAAGTATAAAACATTGGGACAGTTTTTTGAGCCACTGTATATGTGTGAAATTGGCTGCTGTGCATTTGTCCTAATCCTTAATCAACACAACCCTAAGCAGGATTGAATGTGTCTTTATTGGGTATGCCCAGAACTCAAAAGTGTACTGCTGCTACAATCTAAGAACCCAAAAAATCTATGAATCCTATCATGTACAATTCTTGAAAAGATGCAATGGGCACCCCATAAGAATAGATCTGCAAGCCATGGCACCAACACAAGACATGATAGAGCTGAACACTATTGGACAAATCAAAATGCCTCCATGGATTCCCTCTTTACCATTGACAACAACAATAATGGGCATCATCTAGGCAAACCTGTCATCAAATACCAGCAGCATCCTATTGCCAAGCAACAAATTGACACACCATGGAATGTTAAGGATGTACCAATTGGATTGTGTCACTCAAACTGTGTCCCTATTCCTACAGCAAGAATGAGCCCAGACAATCCATCACTTAGTTGTGTGGAGCAAGCCATCTGAGAAACTTGCAAGGTAGGTGAAAGCATATGTACTGCAAGGTCAGAGAAGTGACAGAACCTTGCTGTGGTGCACAAAACAAACACTACACACAATCACAGTACACTGGACACTGCCATGTCCAACAACAACATGCAACATTCAGAAGGAGATGTCAACACTACCAGTATTTCAGGCCTAGCCAACATTGCCACAATGGAGGAACTCAAGCACCTCCTTGCCATCATATAACCATTGGAAGGTCCTGTGTCCATTGACCTCAAGAATGAACTACAAATGTGGAAAGAAGCCCAAGAGTCCCTGCATGTGAAGGAATGTGAAGCAGGCTACAGAGAAGAGCTTAAGTTACTCAAGAAAATGGGAGTTTATAGGTTGGTTCACCAAGACCAGATTCCTGCTGGACACAAGATCAAAAAAGGACAACCTTTCTTTAGAATAAAATGCAACAAGACTGGGAGACCTCTTTGATTTAGAGTAAAACTTGTCTTTAAAGGATTTAAGCAGATCTATGGCCAAGACTACACCAAAACCACTTCACCAATTGTATGCATGGAGTTGTGGTGAGTGCTGCTACATCTAGCTGCATCTCAAGGATGGGATGCCACCCAAATTGATGTAAAGATGGCCTTCCTCTGCAGCTGACTCCCAGAAAATGAAGTCCAATACATGGAATAGCCTGAAGAATTTGAAGAGTCAGGAAAGGAAGGCTATGTATAGTGTCTACTATGCAGACTCTACAGAATGAAGCAAGCTGGCTGCATTTGGAACCAAACACTCAACAAGAATATGTTTTCCTGTGGGTTCATGTGCTTCTCCTGCAAATCCTGCATCTACTACTGCAAAAACAATACAGGTACTGTGATAGCAGCAGTACATGTTGATGATTTTCTGTCTATTGCTAGCAGCAGTACATGTTGATGATTTTCTGTCTATTGCTAGCAGCAGTACATGTTGATGATTTTCTGTCTATTGCTAACAGCAAAGCTGAAAATGAACAATTCAAGGACTAATTATGCTCTACCTGGACCATATCTGATCTTGGATTACTTAGATTTGTAGTGGGTATACAGTAGAGTGGGATCATGGTAAACATCTTGTCAAGCTTGTACAGACTGCTCTGATCAACAAAATTATCTCCCAATTTGGGCAATCCAATGCCACAGCACTCTCATTACTGAAGGAGCCTAGACTGAAGCTTAGGAGAGCAGACAAATTGTCTGTAACCACTGAAGAAACAGAAGCACTCCAATAGACTCACTATAGGTCATTGGTCAATTGCTGTCAGGTTCCGCTGACTATGGAGGCTCAGCTACACTGGGCAAGTCCTTACTAAGCAGACACAATGCCCTGTGCTTATAACCTAGGGCTCTGGAGTTGGTGTGGAGTGGAGGGACTTGCAAGGGGAAGCTAATGAGAGCAGTCCAAGCAAGCCCAGAGTGGTCTGGGGAAGTCTAAAACCAAGTATATTAGGTGTTGGGCTTGGGCAGGCATCAGGAACAAGTTTGTAGGCATGCAAATAAATTGTGGAGCAAGCAGAGGCTTTGCAAGTGATGGAGGTGGAGCCAGAGTTTGATGGGGGATCAATTAAGACTTGATGGGTTCTGGGGCAGAGTGAGGAGCAAGGTCCGGAGTTGTCATAAGAATGTTCAGGGGTCATAGCATGTGTGCAGAGTTCATGCTGACATCAGAGTTGAAAAGAACTTAGAGAAACAAAGGAAATAGAGACAATCAAGACAAGACAGAGGTGAGACAAGATGAGACTGAGAAAAGAGATAGGTTTGAGACTAAAATTAGAAACAGAGACAGAAAGAAACATGAGACGCAAGTAACCAGTTAATGCAATATCAAGACTAGAGTATGGGGCGCTACTCTATGGATTATATACTGACTACTGGAGAGCTCCAGGAGGCAGTGAGTGTGGTGGTGGGGTTTGATAGAGCCATGCAGAGTTGATGGGTATTAGTTGCAATTGAGGGCAGGCTATGGTAATATTCTGATGGGATCAGTTGGGGATGTGGGTTGTTCTGGAGTCATTGTGATGCTTTGGAGGAGGTCAGATGAGTCAGGGTGGTGAGCTGGAGATGCATGACAGGGTCAGAAATGGTGGGAGAGGGTTCCAGGAGCTCAGAAGAGTCAAGGGAAGCATTGACAGCTGCAGAGAAGGTCATTGGAGTTAGCCAGGGGGGCATCAGGGTTTGCTGGAGAAGCATTGGAGTTACCTGGAGTGGCCATGGAGGGTGTTTGATGGTTGGAGTTTTGATGAGGCATTGGAGGAGGGACTCTGGAGAAACAAGCAGGCTGGGAACAATGTTGGGGGTTCAGGGAGTGGGTCATGACATTACCCCCCCTTCAGCATCAAGACTCTTGAGACATGGAGCACAGTTTGGTGATTAGTGGGGGTGTTGGAATTGAAGTTGAGTAATATTGATCAAACTGCAGCAGTTGGCAGCATGGGGAACAAAGTTGAAGCATGGCTGCTGTTCATCAGGGGGTTCCTCCCAAATTAATAAAAGAGGTCAGATGTACTCTGGAGTTCTCAAACCTTCTGCAATGTTCTTATCTGCTTACTCTCCAGTATCATTGGCATTGTCTGCAGCCTCCCCCACCTCCTTGTCCTCAAGGGAGTCTGAGTCCCCATAGAGTCATAAATAAGTTGAAGCTATGTACCAAAGTTGTAAGTGCAGTATTGCCTTTCCTGTGCTCTGGAGCTCCTGATGTATTGCTAGAACTATCTACAGTGGTGGCCGGCCCATTGGGGGTTTTGTCTCATGGTGGAGCTCCAGCAGAGTTGGTTTCAGTATCAGCAGGGCAATCTTTGTAGCCCAATTTTGGTCTAGGGGAGGTCCAGGCCATTCCAAAGGTGTTGCAGGTCTCCCAGGCAGAGATAATGCCAGAAAAGTTTGCTGAGGTGGTGGGGCAAGTGTAGGGTCCTCCAACCCTGGAGTGGTGTTAGGTGGAGGCTCCGGTGAGCATTTTGTGCCATTGCACCAATTTTTTAAGCTGATTTGATTTTATAGTGTGCTCTTTGTGCTTGCCATGGCGAGTACTGTTATTTTGAGGAGCCAGTGCTGGGGTTCCAGCAGGACATGTCAATGTGCATCCCTTGTTGATTGAGGCATGAGAAATGCCCCATTTTGTTGAGTTGGCAGGCAACCTGTATATTAGAGGAGCAGGGATGGGATGTAGAGTGGGTGGCTGCACAGTTACTTGAGGGGCACAAGGGGAAGGTGTTGGGTCAGGGTTCTGGGGTGGAGTGTGGAGGCAGTGCAGGGCAGTCCACAATGAAGGTGGGACTCCTATGGGGTGGGTGGAGAGAGGGGGCTTCCATGGTGCAGGACAAGGGGAAATGAAGGGCATCCCTTTCTCTGGAGGCAGGGCCTAGCAAGTAGCTACAGGGAGAGGAGTCAATGGTGGGTCCTTCAAGGCCACACATATACTCCCCTGGGTTGGGGGCCTTGGTGGGGGGGTCTGGTGGGGACTTTGGCCCCTCTCCCACCATCTCTGAAATGTTCTAGCAGCAGCAGATGGAGGCGTTGTCCCATCTGTTGGTGTTGCATGAGGAGGAGGTCTGGAGGATTGGAGTGGGATTCAGTGGGAGTGCAATGAGGCATGGAGGGATTGGGATGTGGCATGAAGGGAGCTAGAGGGGGCCATGCAGATGATTGTGGAGAGGTCACTGGAGGTGCAGGGTTTGTGGGAATGATTGCTGCAGTTGAAGGTGCAGGTGAAGCAGAGGGTGGAGGTGCAGCAAGGAGCTACAGAGGCAGAGGGGGCCTGGGTGGAGGTGGGGAGGCAGCATGAAGAGTGGCTGGCCAATGAGGCAGTCTTGGGGCATAAGGGGGTGATTCATAAGTTCCTTCACTTCTTGCTCCTTTCACTTCTGCTGACACTGAGTTGTTTAGACTAGGTCTGACAGCACCACATCCTCCTTGATGGGGTGTCAGCCACTCATGCCTCAATGCAGGATGGGTTGGCATGGATGCCCAGGGAGCTCCCATTAGAGTTGGAGCAGGAGTTTAGGCAGATAGGGTGGCTGTTGGTAGGGCACTGGCAGAGGAGTGTGGCAGACTCCAGAGCATGGTGGGAGATAGCAACTGATGTGGGGGAGCCATTGCTGGGGCAGCCAAAGGTCCTCATTATTGTGGTTGCGCAGATGGAGGTGGACCTGGTTGGGGGTAGGGTGTGGAGAATTCTGGAGGAAGAGGGGGAGTGAGGGGGTTTTTGAACTTTGTTTTTTTGTTGCTCTGCACCTATCCCTGTTATATAGCTGTACTTCTAGCCTGTGTATACTGGACATTTTTTTTGCATTTCTGCTAAGTGTGAGAAGCTTCAAATAGAGTGAGAGGGAAAATGAGTGAAAACATGTAAGAGGTTACTCATGGGAGTTGAATTCCTGATGAGTCCAGAGGTGGGAGTTATGCCCACTGATGCTATCTGTGTTTACTAGTCTTGGGGGTCCTAGGGCTTAGTGGGGTGCCATTAATAGAAGTCCCAGAGTTTGTTGGAGGCTCCATTGAGGTTTTTTCAGGGTTCCTAAGTGTCATCCTCAGGTCCATAGCCCTTCCAGTAGACCAAGTACTGGGGTCAGCTACAGATCATGTGGGAGTCGAGAATTTGGTTGACCTTATAGTGATATTTGTTCTTGACTTTGATGGGGAGCAATCAACTGGGGCATTGCCTAGGGAAGGGGTCCAGAGCATGTTTTTTGAGGAGTCATATATGGAATACAGGGTGGAGGCCCTTCAGGCCTGGGAGTAGGTCAAGCTTGTAGGCATGCATGGAGACTTTTTGGAGGACTTTGAAAGGACCAAGACATTTGTAGTCAAGCTTGATAGAGGGCCTCTGAGTCTTGAGGTTTTGTTGATTGAGCCAAACCAAAGTGCTGGGGGGCCAGTTGGGGGTGGGATCACATTGGGCATCAGCATGCTTGGAGTAGGCTTGATTAGTGGTGTTGATTTTGTTGCAGAGAAACTGGTGAAGGGATTGGAGGTCTTTGGCAACTTTGTGGGCAACATGAGAAGGAATATCCTTGAGGGATAGCATGAGTTGGGGGTTGTAGCCCTTGTTGGCATAGAAGGGAGAAACTCTGATGGTGGAGTGAAGCATGTTGTTGTAAGTAAACTTGGCAAGGGGAAGTTCCACATGCCAGTTGTTTCATTCTGTCTGTCTGTCAGTCTCCAGGTGATAGGTGGTGGAGAGATTGGTTTTTATTTTGAGCACCTTGCATAGCAATTGCCAAAAATGGGATACAAATTGAGGTCTGCAGTTGGAGACAATGTTGTTTGAGAGTCTGTGCTTGGAGAATACATGCTTGAGCAATAGCTTGGCAAACTCCAGAGCATTGTTGGTGGTGTGGCAGGGGATGAAGAGGGCTTGCTTAGTGAGGTGGCAGACTACAATGAGGACTGCATCAAAACCATTGGAGTCAGGGAGTTCAACAATGTGGTCCATTAAATCAAGGACCAGGGGCACCAACCAATGGGGAGGGGCTTCAGTAGTCCATGAGGCTGGTGGTGGGGTGCCTTGGCTTGGAGACAAGGTTCGCAGGCCCTGATGTATTGCATGACATCCTTCTTTATTCCTGGCCAAAATTAAGTCTGGGAGATAAGCTGAAGGGTCTTATGAATTCCTGGGTGCCCATGGAGCTTGTAGTTGTGGTATTGCCAGAGTATGTTGAGGCAAATGGATTTGTAGTCCAGGGCATAGATTCATCCACTTCAGAGCAGGAGGCAGTGGTCTGGGAATAGCATGAAGGGGTTCTTGATGTCTGACTTGTTGGTGGAGTTGTTGCAGGGATTGTGCTGAGTGAAGAAGGAGTCTGGGGGTGAGTTTCTGATTTGGTGGAGGATTCCTTCTTCATTTAAAATCAGCACAGCATGTAGATGTTCAGGGGGGATTACTACTTGATGGTTGAACACATTCTGCTTGGCTTCAAAGGACTTTTTTGGATACACATTGGACCTCCATGTGAGTGTGTTGGGCTTTGCACTGAGTTGTCCAGAGCAATAGTCCAATGGTAAAGTTGTACTCTGAGAGGGTTTTAGACTATTGAGCTTGGTAGCAGCTGAGTTGCTTTGTGGTTGTGAAGTATTGTAGATTGTTGTGGTTGGAGTAGACTTGAATGCGGTGCAGGGATTCCTTGAGGTAGGCCCACCACTGACAAAAGGCTTTGATGATTGTGAGGAGTTCTTTATTATAGATATTGTAGTTGAGCTCCACAGGGATCATTGAGTGGGTGTAGAAGGTCACAGGGCAGAGGTCCCTGCCTCTGGAGTCTGACTAGGAGAGTATCCCAGCAATAGCATAGTCAGAGGCATCACATTTGAGTACAATCAGCAGGGAGGGGTTGAAATAGTGGAGGACTGGAGCAGAGGTGAAAGCCTTTTTGAGGAGGAGGAATACACTTTGGCACTTGCTGTCCCAATCCCAAGGGGTGTCCTTCCACATAAGTCAGTTGAGGGGTTTGGTAATCCTGGAGTAGTTGTTAATGAATTGGCAGTAAAAGTTAGCAAAACCCAGGAATGACTGTACCTCCTTGACATTCTGTGGCAGGGGCCAGTTGAGTATAGCTTTGACTTTGGCAGGGTCCATGTGCATGCCATCAGAAGTGACAATGACTCCAAGGTATTTGACCTCCATCATGTAGAAAGAGCATTTCTCAGGTTTGGCATGGAGGTGGTACTCCCAGAGTTGTTCTAGGGCACAGCAGACATGCTCTGGATGCTCCTCTGGAAAATTCAAGTAGATCAATATGTCATTCAGATACACAATAACAAAGATGTCATTCATGTTGTAGAAGATGTCATTCATGAAATACTAGAAAGTGGTGGGGGAGTTAGTTATTCCAAAGGGCATTACTAGGTACTCAAGGGGACAGTGCCAATGATTTTGATGTTGAGGTTTTTGAAGTTGACAGGGGTAGGTGATGGGGCAGCAGCAGTTGAGTCTGGAATGGTGGCAGGGTTGTTTGGAGGAGTTGAGCATTGCTGGTCAGGGTACCATGGGCCTTTGTATTGTTTCTGGAGTAAGTTGGGGGGCAGCCATTGTGATTTGATTGAGGGTGACCAAGGCAGAAGTGTGTTTTCTTCACATTCTGGGTCACTGTCAAAAGTTGAGGGGCTTTGGGTTGCTCCAGAGTTGCTGGCATTGGGGTCAGAGATGTTGGAGTCCAAGGTAGGCTAGAGGTGAAGGAGAATGGCAGCTGCTAGACTTGCTTTGGAGCTGGGAAATCATATGGTGAGGTTCTCTCAGTCAATGTTGGGGTTGACATCTTGCAGCCATGGGAGTCTGAGCATGATTGGAGTTGACAGGGGGAGTTGGGTGACAAGCTGGGCTTGAAACCGTAGGTCATTGTTGAGGGTGAGGGTGTTGTTATGGTATTGAGTGATTCCTGTCATGGTGGGGCTTCTGTCAAAGAGTTGGAGCTCGAGGAGTTTGTTGAGGTCATTGCATTGGAGGTTGAATTGACTGCTGATGAAGGTGCCAGAGGTGCTACTGCTGACAAGGGCAGGGAGGACCTTGGGCAAGCTGTCAAGTTGGACATTGATGACAAACAACTGCATGGACTTCAAGCAGAGCTGTAGGAGAGTCTGGGGTTGGTTGATTATGGTCTCAGGGCTCTCAGAGGGGGGTGAGACATCAAAGGGCACTAGTCTAGAGTCAGTCAGGCTGTCTCAGTCAAGGCAGAGGGTGAGGCTGGGCCAGTCAATGCAGGGATTGGTGGAGTGTAGCCATGAGAAACCTAAAATGACAGAGGCAGAGGGGTGTAGTTTTGTAATAAGTAATTGGAGTTCTTGCTGTCATCCATTAGTGAAGATCATGGTTGTTTCTAGGCAGTGTGTTATATTTCTAGCAGGGGTGGGGTTGCTGTTGAAGAGCTTGAGGAGGATTGGAGTGGGGAGGCATTGGAGGTGTTGGGGAGTGAGCACCGCCAAGGATTCATCAACAAAGTTATCTGTGGTGCCACTGTTGACTAGTGTGGGAACAGAGTTGTTGGAGAAGAGGAGGGTGGTGCGGAGGAGGAGGGTGGTAGAGGAGTGGGAGGGGAGGTGTGCTGGGAGGTTGTCTGAGGCAAATACCATTGTGCAGAGAAGTGTGGCTAGGGCAGAGAAAATGTCAGGGTCTGGTCTGCAGTCTAGTGCATTTTCAAGACCTAAACTGCTGACTTGTTTTCTATAAACTGGTAGTTACAGTCTTTCTCATCAATAGTCCACATGGCATGTCCCATCACCTGGCATTTAGGGCAGCTACTGATAAAGTGTCCCTGCTCACCACATAGGATACATGCACCCTCTTTCTGTTGTTTCTTCTAAGTCTCCTCTGGTATGTTGATCCATGGTCTGTTCTGAATCTTGTTTGCACATAGGGCTTCTTGGTTGTCAGCAGAATCCAGAGTGTCATTGAGGTTGTTGGGGTTGGCATCCAGGGGTTCTGAGGCCTCATGGAGGTTGGCAGCATTGAGTTGGGCAGGTGAGCATTGTCCTAGAGATTAATTGGTAATGGAAGGTCCTTGGCCCAGGAGGAAATGGGGTGTGGAGTTGCCAGAGTTGCTGGGGATTGAGGATTAATTGCCATTGGTTGCTCTGGCCTGCTAGTCAGTGTTGCCAGAGGTGTTCTACAAGGTCTGCGGTGCCATGTTCTCACTCCAGTCTTCCCAGTAATGCTGGTCAATCTGGGCAACAAGTGCCTTGTATCCATTGTATGTGGTTTGCTTAGGCACAAGACAAAGAACATCCTTGATCTGCTGAGGCAGAGCATGACAGAGGGCAAATTGGAGAGCATTGTAATTCCACCTGGTTTCATAGGCTTCCTGTTCAAATTGTACAATGAAGGTCATGAGACATTTGTTGTTGTGCATTTGGAGGTTGAAGAGGTTCTCCTTTGCTTCTGCTACAGTATTGAAGATGCCAAACTTACTAGAGAATTCCTGGATGAAAGTGAGCCAATTAGAGAGTATGTGGTTATTGGGATCAAATCAGAGTAGTGCTGTGTAATGGTCAAAGGCAATACCCTGCAAATATAATGTGGCAAAGGCTACTTGTGAGCTCTCAAACTGAAAAGTAATGGGCTTAGCTTGGAACATAGTTAGACATTGTGTTAGAAAGATGTGCCACTTCTGGGGGTTGCAGCCAGTGCAGGGTTTGGGCTTTTGAATATCAAGTTTTCCTTCCTAAGCCAGAGCATAGCAAGTGTCATCCTGTGTGTTTTGAGTTTGGGGTGGGGGTCTGGCATTGTAGTAGTAATAATAGTTGTTTCCATTTCCATGCTGGGGGAGGAAGTTGTCTATAGCTGGGCCCCATCCTCCAGGTGGTCTGCTATTGGGAGACCCATCACCGGGGGGTTGGCCTGCATTGCCTGGGGGAGGCCCTGAGGCTCATTGAGGAGGAGGAGTCCTCTAAGGGTGAGTAGTCCAAAGTAATCAGCATTGGTGGGGGAGTTGGGCATCAGAATGGGTGGGAGGATGAGGGGGGTTGGAAGAGAAAGGGGGTTGGGGTGCTCTGGAGCCCATGGGTTGTCTCAGAGAGACTGGGATGTTCTGGCAGGGCAGAGGAACATTAGTATGGGGGGCATAGAGATTGAAGTGGGGAGGTCTGTCTTGTGGGAGGCTGTTGCATGGGGTGGGCTTGTTGGCAGGATTACCAGGCTCATTAATATAGGATAGAGTCTGGTCATTGTTGTCAATGCCCTGGAGTGGCCATTGTGCACAGGGTTTGGGGGTGGCAGGCTGGCCCTATGTATGGAAGGTGCTGGGGACAGAGTTGGCCTGGGGACGAGTGGAGAGGGCCAAGGTGTGGGTGGCAGATTGGTTGAACAGTCTCCCCATAGAGTTGAGGTTTCTCAAGATGCTGGAGGCCATGTTGAGTTCTTCCTGCTGGCAGGGAATGAGAGGTGGGGCTTTGCTTTGTATCCTAATGGGTTCCTCACATTGCACATGGAAGGAGTGGGAGGGGTCTAGAGGATCTTCAAATGGGTGGGGGTTTGGACTGGTGTGGATTTCTTTGACCAATGCACAGAGCTCATTTTGTAAATTAGCATTAATTCCTAGAGTGCCTTGTATAGTTTTGGGGAGGTTCCCTTGCAGGTAGTGTTCATGAAAGTCAAGGAGCCAGTCTGCCCAAACTTCCAGAGTTGCAGAGGTGTCAGAGTAGCCTAAGTTGATGAGGAGGGTGTGAGCATGCCTTGTAAACTCTGCAAGGGAGAGGCAGAGGAAGCAGAGGACATTGTTGCACTGTTGGGCATAGGCTTTGACCCTTTGCTGTCTGGGGGAAGGAGGGACTTGAGCGGAAAATGGCATCAAGGAGGAGAATAATTATCTGGGTGCTCTGAAGGGGCTGGGGCTACAGCAGAGGTTGGGTACATGTTGTAGTGGGTGGGAGAAAGGTAGGTGGGGTTGGAGGGCACTGCAGAGTATCCTCTGGGGCACATGCAGGGGTAGTTGCCATTGGCAGGGAATGCTGGAGGGTGGCACCAGCCCAGAGGTATTCTCTGGCAGGCATGCAAATAGATTGTGGAGCAAGTGGAGGCTTTGTAACTGATGGAGGTGGAGCCAGAGTTTAACAGGGGATCAATTAAGACTTGATGGGTTCCAGGGCCAAGCAAGGAGCAAGGTCTGGAGTTGTTGTAAGAACATGAGATGCAAGTAACCAGTTAATGCAATATTAAGACTAGAGTACAGAGTGCTACTCTATAGATTATATACTGACTACTGGAGAGCTCCAGAGAGCAGTGGGTATGGTGGTGGAGTTTGATGGAGCTGTGCAAAGTTGACAGGTGTCAGTTGCAATTGAGGGCAGGCCACAGCAATATTCTGATGGGATCAGTTGGGGATGCAGGTCATTCCAGAGTCATTGTGATGCTCTGGAGGAGGTCAGGTGAGTCAGGGTGGTGAGCTGGAGATGCATGATGGGGTCAAGAATGGTGGGAGAGGGTTCCAGGGGCTCAGGAGAGTCAAGGGAAGCATTGATGGCTGTGGAGAAGGTTGTTGGAGTTAGCCAGAGGGCCATTGGAGTTTGTTGGAGAAGCATTGGAGTTACCCAGGGTGGCTGCAGAGGGTGTTTGATGGTTGGGGTTTTGACAAGGCATTGGGAGAGGGACTCTGGGGAAGCAAGTGGGCTGGGAATGATGTTGGGGGTCTAGGGAGTGGGTCGTGACAGTTGCCTCCTGTACCTTGCCATCTCCACCTGCCCTGACATTGCTTATGCTGTCCAGCAACTAACACAGTCTGTAGACTCTTACAATGCCATGCACTGGAAAGCTGCTGTATGCCTCATCTGCTACCTGAAAGGAACTTGTGATCCCAAGCTCATGCTGGGTGGGGAAAGCAAAACTGTCAATCTCATGGGATTTACAGACTTGGACTGGGCAAACTGTCTTAATACATGGAGGAGTATTGGTGGTTACACATGGAGCCTAGGCTCAGGTCTAATCTCATGAGCAGTATGCAAACAGAAGTCCATTGCAGCATCATTGTGTGAAGCCAAGTATATGACAGCCTTTGAGAGTGCTCAAGAATGTATATGGCTGTGAGCCCTGTTGAAGGGTATTGGTTATGATGTTACCTCTGCCCCCACCCCCATTCTGTGTGATAAAAATGCTGCCATTAACCTCTCAAAAAACTCTACACTTCATGCTCAGGTCAAACACATTGATATCAAGTACTACTTCCTTTGAGAACACATCCAATCTAACAGAATATGTATCTGCTATATTAACTCAGAACACAATGTTGCCAACCTATTCATGAAGGCACTTGCTGCCCCTCTCTTTGTCTGACTCCATGCCCTTCTGGACCTCTAGTAATACCACAACTACATGCAAGGAGGAGTATACATTACATAGTGAGGTTTCTGGTAAGGAGTGTTGGTGCCCTTGTGGCCACCATTAACCTCAATCTCAACCTCAATGTGATGTGTGTGCTCCTTACATCACTTGCTCCATTGTCTTCCTATTGACCCTATTGCCATACTTGCATCATTACAAACATTATATATACTGTCCTACTATACACAAACCCTCAGTCAATTATATATCATGCTGAGGGTGAGCCCATACTACACACACATCTAGCTACTTACTAATTAATACATATTCAGACACTTGCTCATACATTTTCAGGTACACTGTAGTCAATTATATATTGTGCTGAGGACACTTACTAGGTGTAATACATATTCAGACACTTGCTCATACATTTTCAGGTACACTGTAGTCAATTATATATTGTGCTGAGGACACTTACTAATATATTGTCAGGTGTGATTGTATCATAGAGGTCTAACACAGGAACCAACTAATGAGGTTTGCATATACAAGGTATAGTTCATGGCATCAAAAGAAGTCATGAAACAGCCAGTTCTGCCTGTACAGGACAAAGAATGTCTTGTCACTTGGGTGGACATTAATAGCCACAAGGCATGGATGCTGTGGGACTTGGAGAGCACTACCTCAGGCCTCATGCTATCCTTTGTGCATGTGGCTGGGATTTATGTGGCTCTATTAGCAACACCAATCACATGATTTTTGCAAACATGAATGATGGTATAGCTGGGTTAACCCAGGCATGAGAGGGGTCAGCAAGCCCTGAAGGCCAGGATGATGTGATGTTGGTAGCAGCCATCCTTGGGGTGCCAACCAACCTCAACCAAAGGATCATACAGACAAAGCATTTCTTTGTTGTATTCAATTCTTATATGGCAAAGACAAGCTCAAGCTTTTTGCTGAGATACTAAGCTGACCAAAGGACTACAAGTTCTTCAAGGTGTTGAAGAAGTTGATCTGGACCACCAATGTAATGGGCCATGAAGTACTGCATATACCTTGCAACCATGAGTGGGTGACCAAGTTGCTTGACCAAGCATACAGTGTGGTCAGACACTTTGGCACTCAGCAAACAATGGAGTACATCTGTCATTGATATTGGTGGCCAATGGTGGTTGCAGATGCAAGAGCTTTCTGCACAACATGTTGATTGTGCCAATAGGTGAAAGGAAGCAATCAGCTCCCTTCAGGGAAGCTACACTCATTGCCCATGTCAGTCAAGTCTTAGAACTCAATAGGCATGGACTATATAGGCCCATTTCCTGAGTCCAAAGGATATAACTAACTATGGGTAGTTATTTGCCAAATGACAAGCATGGTGCATCTAATACCAGTGCACACAAGTAAGACAACATCTCAGCTATCATGGGTTTACATGAGAGAAATCATGAGACTCCATGGTCTTCTGAGCTCAATCATCAGCAACAGAGACTCAAAGTACATGTCAAAATAGTGGTGTGAACTGCACAAATTATTAGGAGCTGTGTTTTTCTATCCTCAGACAGATGGGTCAACTGAACATGCCAATAGGAAAATTGGCCAGATCTTACACATGATCATCAGAAGGACTGGCTAGATCAAATTGATCTAACAGAGTTTGTAATTAATGCAAGCATTTCTGAGATGACAAAGTATGTGCTGTTTGAATTGAACAGTGGGTACATACTGTCTATGATTTGGGAGATTAGGTCTGACTCCATGATTCCCAAAGGTTTCAACAAGTTTGTCTGCCAAGCTCTAGAGAACTTGGCTGATGTGCATGACATGATAATTGAAGTATGTGTCTTTCAGACACATTACTCTAACACATATTGTTGACCTGATCCACAACTAGAGAAAGGTGCATTGCAGCCTGTTCAGCAAATTCTGCTTATTAATATACCAGAATAGTAATTTCAGATCATGCTGAGATGCAAGTGTGAGAATTTTCATTCTCATTGAAGATGTGTTTCCTCTGACTTCTGTGCAACTATAAGTGGCTGTATGGCATGCCATAAGGCTGAAATTCCTTCCATTCCTACCTCTGCTCTAAAAAAGTTTGCTCCCCATGCATCATGGAGTACAGATGATGAGCCTCAGCTTCTGCAATACCTTCTTGATCACAAGTCCAAGGCTAGTGGATGGCATGTCATTCAAGAAGCCAATGTTTATGGCAGCTTTCTGCAGTTGACAGCTATGCAGTCTTGGAGAATGAGGACTTGTGCAAGGAGTGGATTTGATGCAAGTTGGAAGAAGAGAATGATCATGCATTTTATGAGTAGACAATTAATGTGATTTCTACCTTCCAATATATCATTCATCTGCCAGATCTTGCTCTGCTACAATTGCCTGGTAGCTATCCCACATATCTTGAGCAATCTGATCTTGAAGTGCAGATGCACAAGCTTTTTCCATTGCATTTGCAGGCTGTCACAACCTGTTTCCTGGACCCCCGCACATTGTCCAATGACCACCTGCCTCCCCAGAACCTCCCCCGATGCCTTGCCAAACTTCCACAGTGCTCTGTGCCTACTCTGGCTAACTCCGATGCATCCTCAGCTAACTCTAACAGCCTCCTGGCCAACTCTGACATCTTCCCCACAGTCGGCAATGCTTCCCCTGGATCTCCTGAGCTCCTGGGACCATTCCCCCACCATGCCTGACCCCGTTACATGTCATCAACTCGACACCCTGGATCCTCCGACTTACTTTGAAGTATCATGATGACCTCGGAATGGCCCACATCACCAATTGATCCCATCAACATATCAATGCGGCCTGCCCTCTAATCATAACTGACACCCATCAACTCCGTCAAGCTCTGCCAAGCCCCGCCAGCACAGCCAACATTCCCCAGAGCTCTCCAGTAGTCAGTATATAAGACGTAGAGTAGCTCTTCATACTCTAGTCTTGATATTGTTTAACGTTACCTATGGTCTGATTGTTTCTCTCTCATGTTTTGTGTTCCATGTCTTGTTTTCTTACTCTCAGTCTCCTAGTCTTGTCTTGTCTCTATTCCATTATTGTTTTTGTTATCATTTCATATCTCCACCTGAATCTATTCTTGTTCTTGTCTCCATCTCGTCTTGACTCCATCTCATTTCATTCAACTCTGTCTCATCTCGTTTGATCTGTCCCATCCATTGTGTTCCTATCTTTCCCAACCTTAACACCTTTGCAAACCCTGCAATTACAATTACAAATCCCAGACACTCTTTAACCAACTCCAGACCTCGCTACATGCTCAGCTCTGAACTCTATCAACCTCCATTGATCCCCCATCAAACTCCAGCTCTGCTTCCATCACTTGCATAGCCTCCACCTCCTCCACACCTGCAATACTCGCATACAGACTTGTGCCTGAACCCCACCAAGCCCGTCCCCCTTCCTGCAGCTTGTCCCCTACTCCTCCAGACCTCTCCAGACTTGCTTGGATCAATCTCCACCAACTATCCTCACAAGTCCCCAGTGTTTGGAACACCTCCAAAAGCCCAGTTGTCAGTGCAGGGAATCATGTCCGCCTAGTAAGGACTCACTCAGTGTAGCTGAGCCCCCGTGGTCAGCGGAACCTGACATAATATCAAGACTCTACCTTACCCCATTTGTGATGTCCACGCTAGCTCTGCACACACATTTGCCAAACACTTCCGATGTTTATGGTCGACCCGTGCCTGGAAACCCTTATGATTCATACAGCCCTGCCCAATTTGCCAAGGCACATTGAGTTACAGACCTAACACCAAACGTCCCTTCTGCTCTGGTTACACCCATACATGGCTCTCTCCATGGACACCCTCCCCACCCCCACCCATGCCCAACCCTACCACCACTCCTACAGACCACCTCCCACTCTTCCCTCACCCTCTCTGCCAGCTCCACTTCCCCACAAAGTTTGACCCCAATGTCACTAAAAGCAGCACGCTAAACCCTGGCAATAATTTGACCCAATGATCAACAAACTTCTCTGGCACTGCACTCCCACCCCTCCAACAAAAATAACACAAACCCACTGCAAAAAATCACCCATTGCATGAAGAAGACCGCCAACCCCGCTAGAACAATGACGAGATCACTGAGAACGCACTTCTCCGAAGCCCACCTTTGGATCCACTAACTCACAAGCAACTCTGCAAGCCATCAGGACGAACCCAGTGAGTCCCCAACAGCATCATAACCCAATAGTAGAACCCAGCTACCATGCTAGCAGACCATCTGACTCTCACCTGCACCCACCCCCAAGAAATTCTGCCCTCCCACACTAGCTCCACCATCATCAGAATCAAGCTCAAGCCAGTAACCCCACCAACAACAGAGCAAGATCTCAAGACCAACGCTATGCCCAACCCCAGCATTGGAATTGCCCCATCAGAACGAACTATAGGGAAAAGAGAATTCCATGCAAAGTAGTTCTCCAGAGTACTCTGAACTCGCTGACATGTTCATATAAGGGAGGAGAAAACCCCACCATCATTACCAAAACCATCGATCAACCCTCTCAAGCTCCAAAAACCCCCAATAATAGAGAACATACGCTCTGACATCCCTGGAGGGCTTGCCTGCTAAGCAACTCAAGCTCGCTCTATGGCTCAAATAACGCCGCACCAGGTCAAGGCCACCCCAACCAACCCCTCTGAGCCACTCTGAAGCCCCCCACACAACTCCGGACCCTGGCAATGCAACTCCGGGGCCCCTGCCCCGACTCTAACATCCAACTCAGAGGACCTACAATGCCAACCAAAATAACAATGCCCTGCAGCACCCACCCCGCAATCACAAATCGCCAGATAACAACCCCACAAAAACCCTGCCCATACACTGGGAGATGTCAATCAAACTGGGACCACACTACTGGAGTACCCAGAAACAAATCCCATACAAAGTAGTTTCTCTGGAGTGCCCTAAAATTGCTGATGCCTCCCATAAGAAGCAATTAGTTTTTTCTCCATTGCTACCCATCCTGAATCGACATCAGAAGGATGCTGCAACCCCCCAACAAACACTTGACATTGAAGAAAGTGCTGCCCCACCAGCAAGGGCACCACATGCCACAACCCGCCCATGGAGCCCCAGACCCGCCACCATACCGCTCCCCTCCCCTGACAAAACACTTCTCCAACAAGAGAATAAACTCCGGAGCCCCCCAAGTAGTTTCCCCCCAAATTCCACAACACCCCTGACAAAATCTAACCATGCCAATGGAGATCAATCCAGACACCCAGAATGATGAGGTGGCCCCTCTGACTCCGCCCCAACAATCAAGGAACCAATGATGCCCTCTAAAGAAGCGGCACCTTTTCCCTGATCAGAAATTTAGTTGATCACCCCACAGTGCCAAGACCTACCCCGCCCCCATTCATAGCAACCTCTGGACCACTCCGGAGTACAAAGGAAAGACTACCCTGACCCCACCATAAACCCCCTTGAAGTCCCAGATCAATGTCCCCCTGCAACCAACTTCCTGCCGCCCTCCAACAATTGTGAACGACCATCTCCTTCAATGCAGCAAAAGATTTCACACAAAGGGACAATGGCTAGAATCACCAAAGCCTTGGAAGGCAGCCAGACCTACTCCCCACATCCAAACATGACTCCAGGAGCCACCACCATATGCAATGACTCTGCCACTCAGTGGTAACGTCTGTTAAACCTCTGCTCATTGCACTGACTGAACAAGAGGAATAACCCATGGGATGACAGCCCCCAAACTCCCCCTTGCCCCAGAGCACCTCCACTAGGACAAGACAGTCACCAATCAAACCCCATGCTGCCTCTGCCAAAAGGAGGCCTCCACCAAATTCAACCCAGGTAGCACCTCAAGTTCTAGAGAATGACAGAACTACATAAGACTTCTCTAACTGTCTCTGGACTTACCCTTGGCCAGGAACAGAGAGCAAGGTCACATAAATGGCCTAGAACTCACAAACCTCAACTCTGGACCAGAAAAAACTTGTTGAAACTGGCCACCCCAAACCCCGCCCCCTTGTCAACGACACTCCGAAGCACACCAAAACACCACCCAAGCACACCCATCCCTAAACACAATACTCTGGAGTGCAACCTCAACCAGAGCCAACACTCCGGAGCACAGCAAGGCCCAAACCCAGTACACCTCTGATGAAATACAATACTCTGGAGCTCAACAAACCCCCACCATGTGCAAACCTACTAAAACATGAAGCCTGGACACCAACAACCAAAGGATGGCAACACCTACCCCAAGGGAGTACTTTTGCACCCACACTAATCCAACTCACAGCATAGCTGGCCTGTGGAACAGTCCCCCAACAAACTATTACAAGGACCACCTCACACCTGGACCACGCCTCTATGCTGCCAAGGACTTCCGCCTCTGACTGGCTCTGCCTCCAAGGACAAACTTCACCCCACCACCCCCGCCACTGTTCAAAGAGACCTCCGCCATCTCCACCAGCTGCGTCAGTATAAGGGTCTTCACTCTGCCACCCCCACTGTCGTCAAGAAGGATCTCCACCACCTTCACTACCCATGTCAGCATAAGGGTCAAACCACCAGAAGGCCTCCACCCCTCTGCAAGCCACACCAACAGAAAAAACAAAACTGCCAGCCACCATCAAGCGCACTCCAAGGATTTGGAGGCCTGCCCCCCCCTAACCAGCACAATGCCCAACCTCACCACAGACAGAGGACAACCCCTACAACTTTGGTCCAAAACCCTGAGGGCCAAGCCCAACAATGCCACCATCAATGCCCCAAAATGTGACAGAACCCTGCAGGAAGACTCCCAACACTCTGTCGAGCCTTGGAACTCCCTCCTACAATACTCTGCCAAGTCCCGCAATGACCCCAGGACTAGCCAACACCGACGGCAAACAATGGGCTTAACCCCCACCTCTGGACTTACTAGGGATTCAACTCCTACCTGCACCCCTGTGTGTTTTTACTTACTCTTACACAAACTAAAGCTCACCACAAACACCCAGGAGCATCAACCAAAATTGCATTAACAACAATATAATACAACAAAAGGGGTAGGCAACAGGGTGCAGAGCAACAAGAGGACAGAGTCCGACTGCTCCCTCAACCCCTCCCCCCTTCAGGAAACCCCCTCCCTTCCTCCCCAATCCCCAAATTGATCTCCATTTGGGCCCGCACCACCACTAGAACCTCTGCCAACCCTGGCAAGGCCTCCCCCACATCCACCACCACCTTCCACCATGACCCTGACGCCACCGCATTGCACCGCCAATGCCCCACCAGCGACCTCCCCATCCTTGCCATCCCCTGCTGGAGCTCCAGAGGGTGATCCACAGACATCTGCATCCATCCATCTTGGATCAATGCCAGTGCCATGGAGGCACTGTCCAGGAAAACTCAGTGCTCCTGCACCCAGCCTAACCAAAAACGATTTGTTAGCAACAGAATGGAGAACTGGGGAGATACTTATGAAGGACTCCTGTATGGCCCGAGGCGGCCTCTCTGGCCAACCAATCCTCCTTCCACCCCGCTGCCTCCAGCTCTGCCCACAATGAACCACCCTCCAACGCCACCTGCCACCCCTCTGCCACCTCTGTGGGTCGTACCTCCTGCTGCATCAAATGCTCCCACAAACCCCGCACCTCCAACACCCACTCCATCACCACTTGCACTGAGGTGTCCCACTCCTACTGCAGTGCCTTCTTCTCCCTCTGTGCCACATCCAGATCCTCCCTTACCCATTGGAGCTCCTCCTCTCACACTGTCAACACCGTCATCAAAGCCTCCACCTGCCGACATAGGAAAACCTCCGTGATTGAAGGCAGGGGCTCTGGAGAACTTGAAGCCTGTTCCAATGGCACGCCCAAGGTAGGAGAATAAAAGTGAGGCCCCAGAGGTCCCGCCATTGACTTGTGTCCCCGTGGCCTCTTGCTGGGCCCAGCCTCCAACAGTGGAGAGGCCCTCCATTTCCCCTTATCCACCGCTGCCAGCGCCCCCTCCCTCCACCCACCTCACGGAGGTCCCACCTTCCCCATAGGTTGCCACACACCCCCCTCCCCCAACACCCTGGCCTTCCGCACCTTGCCCAGTTGCTCCCACACCCAACCCTTGTCCCACCCCTGCTCTGCAGCAATGCACACTGCCCACCACTCCAATGAAATCAAGCACTTCTTGTGCCTCGTGCAGCATGGAAGGCACACAGAGGTGTCATGTTGCGAGCCTATGGAGGGCCCGTCAAATTCACACAGCTCGCTCCACCGAGCACAAAGGGTACACTATAACCAAACAGTCAGTAAATGCAACCAAAAGGGCTTGAAAACTACTGGGGCTTGGTTCAAACACCACTCCAGCGTTGGGGGGCCCCAAGCCCACACCAATGCCCTCACAAACTCCTCTGCTGTCACCTCCACCTGCAGAACTTGCTGCGCCTGTGGAACTCCCTCCCCACCCCCCACCGCCAAACTTGACTGCATGGGACAAGCTCTAGTCTGTCCCAAGCCCCTCTCTTGAGTAGAGCCCCCAGAAGAGCCCAACACCATTGTGACCCACCCTGCAAAGCTCCATCAATTACCCCAAAAAAACAAGTAGACACTACTTATGACCCCGGTACATGGCACTAATCCGACGCCAGCACTCAAACTTCTCCCCCTCACTGTCATACACCACTACCTCATCTGCATCAGAAAACCATGGAGCTGAGTGATTGGAGAAGGACATGGAAGAAAATTTTGGGGAACCCTAAGGTATGTCCAAGTCTTTTAATTGATTGGGAAGAACCCCCTGGTGAAGCGGCAACCATGCTTTGACTTTGCCTCCCATGCTGCCATCATCCACTGTGGATTGATCAATATTACTTGGCTTTGACTCCCATGCCCCCACCAATCCCTGACCTGTGCCCTGCATCTCGAGGGTCTTGACATTGAGAGGGGGGGTGATGTCATGACCCATTCCCTGGACCCCCACACATCATCCAATGACCCCCTGCCCCCCCAGAACCTCCCCCGATGCCTCGCCAAACTTCCACAGTGCTCCATGCCTACTCCAGCTAACTCCAATGGCCCCCTGGCCAACTCTGATGTCTTCCCCGCAGTTGGCAACACTTCCCCTGGATCTCCTGAGCCCCTGGGACCATTCCCCCACCATGCCTGACCCTGTTACACATCATCAACTTGACACCCTGGTTCCTCTGACTTACTTTGAAGTATCATAACAACCTTGGAACGGCCCACGTCACCAATTGATCCCATCAACATATCAATGTGGCCCACCCTCCAATCGTAACTGACACCCGTCAACTCCGTTGAGCTCCGCTAAGCCCTGCCACCACAGCCAACATTCCCCGGAGCTCTCCAGTAGTCAGTATATAAGATGTAGAGTAGCTCTTCATACTCTAGTCTTGATATTGTTTAACGTCACCTATGGTCTGATTGTTTCTCTCTTGTGTTTCGTGTTCTGTGTCTTGTTTTCTTACTCTCAGTCTCCCAGTCTTGTTTTGTCTCTATTCCGTTATTGTTTCCATTATTGTTTTGTATCTCCACCTGAATCTATTCTCATTCTCATCTCCATCTCGTCTTGACTCCGTCTCATTTTGTTCAACTCCATCTCATCTTGTTTGATCTGTCCTGTCCATTGTGTTCCTATTTTTCCCAACCTTAATGCCTTCACAAACCCTGCAATTATGATTATGAATCCCAGACACTCTTTAACCAACTCCGGACCTCGCTACATGCTCGGCTCTGAACTCTATCAACCTCCATTGATCCCCCATCAAACTCCGGCTCTGCTTCCATCACTCGCGTAGCCTCCACCTCCTCCACACCTACAATACTTGCATATGGACTTGTGCCTGAACCCTGCCAAGCCCATCCCCCTTCCCACAGCTCATCCCCTACTCCTCCAGACCTCCCCAGACTTGCTCGGATCAATCTACACCAACTATCCTCACAAGTCCCCAGTGTTTGGAACACCTCTGAATGCCCAGTTGTCAGTGCAGGGAATCATGTCTGCCTAGTAAGGACTCGCCCAGTGTAGCTGAGCACCCATGGTCAGCAGAACCTGACACAGGCCCTTGAGCCAGTGATCCAAATATCTGATCTGTGGGTAGTAAAGAGCCAGGTACAGGATCCAGGAGATCAGTAAGATAAACAACCTCTTTTGAATCATGATCGAAAATGAATTTCTGTATAGCTGCCAGTGCTGGAGGAAGTTGAGCCTGGACATTCATATTATATTCAGGCAGTCATGTCAAGATGGTGAGCTGTTCCTTCAATACTCCAAATATACACTCAATCACATTGCATGACACAGATTATAAAGCTCTTGTGAATTCTGTAGCCTGTCAAAGAGTTCAAAGGAAAGACCACAATATAGTGCTTAGTATGGCATACCTGACATTTGCTCTACCCCATTCTGTAAGCTCATACCTCTCAACCTTGCTTTCTCCAACATGTTGAGTGGATAAGCTAATGACACAAGTGTATGGTGTATGAAAAGATAGCAAGCCATTGCTGGAGAGAAATATGCTTTGAATCTGTCATACCACAAGTTTGTAGTTCAAAAACCAGGGCTAGAAAAGAGGGAGATGCATTCCAAGTTCACTTCTAATGTGCTCAGGATGTCCATATATATAAGTTATCATACCCATGCCTCACCAGAGAGTGCAGAAGTGTGGTATGGTCATTTCCAATACCACTAGCTAGCATAAAGTGCAATTGCTGTGGTGACAGTGTGATAGTAATAAAGAGCTCCTGTAAGGAATCCCCTGTGCTCAGAAGGCAACATTTGGGCTGTCCATAATCAAGTCATTCTTCTAAAAGAGGAGAAATTGTATTGTCACATCAGGTCACATTACTATTCTGGTATATTAATAAGCAGAATCTCGCAGATTCGGAATTCGAATCGCGTGCTGAACAGGCTTTTACTCTATACGACTATAATTCATCTCGCTCAGGAACGCTCGAGCGGACCGGAAAACCTTCTGGTTCAGAGTGAGAGGGCTCAAAATTCTCCTGTTGAGTAGTGCCAGCATTAGCCAAGACATTAGTATCAGCCGTAGCTAATCCAGAATGGATGACACCAGCATCTGCCAACTGGCGAGTAAATTGTGCAATTTCGCGGTCGTATTCTTCCCACTCGGGAATTTGCCTGGCTCGATCAAGTTTTGGTTCTTTCTATGATGACAATGAGCGGATTGATAACCATTGTTTTGGAAAAGTGATGTACTGTGAGTGGATTTTGACAGAGATCAATGGTCTTCGCTCGATGTAGTCGATCTTTATTGCCTGTAAACAAAGAAAAACTATGTTAGCTTCAAGAAGAACCAGTGGCAAAGAAGTTTACACCAAGTTTCACACTTGTAAACGGGCAAGTCAGAAATGCTGTCGATGAGCAAAGCGCTTAACAAAAAAGCTCACCCAGAGCCAGTCCTCATGAAGCGAATACTGCCGTGACCATGAGCAACTGTTGTTAGAAAAGTGATAATCTTACGATTGGAACTTCTCTCTGAAGGTTATTAGGAAGATCTGGAATGTGTTAGCCAACATCTAAGTCGGTGATGATATGAGGATGACAGACCTTGGTCCAAATTTGCAAGAGAGTTTGGATCGGCAGAGAGCTGTTGGTAATGCCCTCGGAGTATATCCTGATCCAAGTCTCAGCTTTGACCTGTAATGAAAAATCGAAATCCTTACACCTGCGGCCAGCTAGAACGAATGGGCTTTAGTGATTTCCTCCGGAAATCAAAGAAACCTTACCTGACGGAATCGGTCGAGGTCTATGACATATAAGGCACTGGGAAGACAATGGTCAGGATATACCATTGCAGAAAAAGGTGTCCCGACCTGATGTGGTATGATAGCCCCCGCAGAAAGTCTTTCCAATACCCTGTCTTCCAAAACCTAAAGCCCTCCATGTCGGGGTTATCATCACCCATGGGGGTGTATCCATAAGGTGCCCCATGTAGATCCAGGTCGACCAATTCTTTCAGATCTGCACGCACGATCTGGTCCGCGTCGACAAATATGACCTTTTTGAGGTCCATGGGGAAGAGAACATCAAGGAAAAGAATTTTGTAGGCCCAGATAATTCGCTGTTTTTCCGTTTGTTCACGCAACCATGAAGGCCATTTGTACGTCACGAGCTCGTACTTGAAGTTGTATTGCTTAGCTAGGTGGGGAATGAATTCCTATGACAGCAGTGTTGATGTAGTTATCGTTTGATATTTTCTGAGAAGTTCTTACCAGGAACGAAGGAGAGAGGAAGTTCTCTATAAACCAGAACTTGACGGTACTCTGAGTATTTCGTAGAACACTGAGAATCATGATTGAGACAAATCGCTGCAAGACGTCAGCTAGGGCGACGCTCAATGATGGCCGAAAGACTGACTTCGTACAAAAGTCCTGACGCAACAGTGAAGATGTTGATCTCTGCTTGCTCTTCCCCATGAGGAACGTTGCCTTTTGGTTTGAACAGCGACGTTACTCTGAACCAGATGAGGAAGCATCATCTGCACAAAGACGAGGCCACACACCGAGAAGTCAAATCTCCCAAAATGGAGCTAAAATTATTCTCTCTTTCAGGATGCGTCAACACATCCACATTGTCCATACCAGGTTTCCTCGTCAACGTTGGGTACAGGGTGAGGCCCTCAAAGCTCGTCAACGTAATCTCACTTCCCTTCTCGTGAATCGTGGGGCTATTCCACCCCTCGTTTCCCACACTCTCCATCCTATACACATCCCTGCCCCTTCCCATTCGGATCTCAAGTCCAAATACCCCAGGTTTGACTTTGAACTGAAAATAGCCGAGGTTCGCGACGACTTGTGTATCATCAACGGCATACGGTTCTTGCCCACCTCGGAGAAGTTCGAGCTGCACACCTCGAGGTGCATTGTTATTGTGAACTTCTCGGGCGTGTCCTTCAACAACAAGGTAGTCGAGATCAAAGACAGCTTTTAGGCTATGGTCCTCTGGCGATAGATTGACGAGTTGAATGTTGTCAAGATCGTACAAAGCCTCCCGGGGTCGCACAAGCCAGGACAATGGGACGTCCATGGCTAGGGTGTAGAGCGGCTTGATAGGAAGGCCTTCGAACACCGTTTGAGCAGCAACTTCTTGACTAGATATGCAGAATGAGTCATCTCGCCAATTGTATGTTTGATGAACGTACCCATTTTCCTGGTAGGAGAGTGAAGATAGAAGATTGTAGCGATAGAAAGTCTTCAGTGGCATCTGTTTCCGCAATGAGTTTCCGCCAGTTGAGAGTTAATAGGAGGCCTACCTCAATATGATGACCAGGATTTAGATGAATCTCAATAAACATCTCGGGTACATTCGCCAACCACTACGCCAATTACTCTTCAATTCATGGACACTTGTCGACAAAAGCAAGACTTACTTCGAGCAAACTCGACCATTTTTGTCCCACAACACTTAACGGATCCATAACGACAGCAATATGGAACAAAGCCATCGAATGATCACCCGCCTCGAATGCCCTGCAATAGACGCATTAGCGTCGCTCATTTAACCGGGAAAATCACAACCCACGTATATTGAGAATCCAAAAGCTGATACTGTCGATTTCTGGGCCGTTGAGGTGTCTGGAAAAGGCCAACTTCACTCGGATCCGGGATTTGGATGGCAGCGATAGCAGAGGATGCCATCGAGATCAAGTTGGCATAGGTCGCTCTGAAAATTTTTGAACACGACCCAAGTCAAAAAATAGAGCGTCTACCTATCAGTCTGACTGGCAGAAGGTGAAATTGTCTCAAGCGCATTCATAACTGGCTCCACTCTTTTCCGAATCTCATAATTCTCCAGCGCAGCAAAGTCGACCGCACGGAAATTACCTCCCACAAACGGTCCGACAACCTAGAATTTCAATTGACATCAAAGTCAATATTATTCCCTTCTTCAGAAAATTCAAACCCCAACTCACCCGTCCATTAACAAGCACCGCCCGCTCACCCGGTTTCACATCAAGCTCCCTCGCCACAAGTCGACTTGTTATAACATACTCCCCATATTCCTTCCCACTAAAATCTGCCACCTTCACACCCTGCGTCACCGCCCTCATCGCTTCGTCCTGCGTCAAGAACGTCTGGGTCTGTGTTCCGTCAACATCGAAACTCAAACTCGGACCCAAACCCAAAGCACGAAGAAGCTGCTCTGGCGAAGCCTTCGAGAGCGATTGTGTCTTGATCAAGTATGCGATTAACCATGATGCGAGTGGACGGTCAGTCCTTTCTGTTGGGTCGTCAATGGGGTTGTGGATGAAAGAGATTCGAGTACGCGTATTGAGGCCCTGTGAGACGTGGTATTCGTCATCAGGAGCAAAATGAAGCATGTAAAGGAAGCGTACGATCGAAAGCAATGCCTCCTCGACAAGTTTTAACCCCTCCTGACTGTCAAGATCCGCTATGACGAAAAGACTGAGAGGTATGATCGGTGACTCTGCTACAGTGCACGCTAATGTCAGCCCCGGATCCCCACCAAAAGACGAAGCTGACTCACCAGGATAAACGAACGTAGCAGGTACAACACGGAACCTCATTCTTGCGAACAGCTCAGGCAGGTTATACACCTTCAACGATCCAGGTGCGTCAGTCTGAAATATATACTGATTCCTCCTTATACCAGTCGTAGGCTGGTCGTAGAAATATGTACCCAGTGTCTCATTGTGCGCTTCTGTCAACTTTCCTGTGTATATCTACACGGGGCGTCTATGGTCAATATAAATCATTTGCAAGAAGCACTTTGAACATTCACCTTTTCCTGCAAGAAGTGCATCTGCTTTGACAGTTCACTCTGCATATTCCTCATAAAATCCTGAGTGTACACGCTCGCCCATCAATCTTCTTCAGCTATCCCGAACCAACCACACACCTGATCAAAACTAAAATGCCTCCCATTGAAAAACACATGACCCGTCGTGGTCGCCTCAAGTCGCACATCCAGCCTCTCAACATAGTCCCGTACTTTGTCCAACAACGTTCCTGGATCCGCTTTTCCACTCAGAATGTCCTCCAAGGACGTGACATGCGTTCCAGAGCCTTCACTCTCTGCAAGATCCGTGTAGGTTCGACTTAGGACGACCCAGTCGACGGTAGTTTTTTCTACAGGTTGGGCTTGTATGAACTTCGAGGGAAAATGTCAGAAAATAATGAGAAGCCAATGGCACAAGCTTACGTCCTGGATGAACTTCAAAGTCTTCTTACGACCATGGGTTGATATGAGGTGGGAAAACAGTCTCGCCATCCGAGTACCTATCGATGACATTTGGTCAGTGACATTCAGAAAGGCTAGTAGTAGTACCGCCACAACATACTATCCTCTGTCTCAGTGATAGGAACAACACCGAATCTGAGAGGGATCCCTCTGCTGATGAGGTTAGCCATGTTCCCTGCGATGAAAGCGAGGCCATCCATCTGCGAGAGGTCAAGGACAAGAATGATGTTGAAGACATTGTATTTGACGCTTGGGATGCCGTGGTAGACTGGTTGGATTAGCTGCGGGATAAATATCACTCAGCAATCGATTGAAGGGTATGCAAAGTAGGATATTACTGACTGTGAAGACAGAGGTGCTCCACCTTTCGTATCTAAAACCAAATCAGCTATAATAGAATATTTATAAAGATAGAATTTGTCTCACCTACTATCCTTCTCCATATCATTCCAATAAACAACCACACCTCCACCCTCAATCCTGTCACTCGCATCAACGATCCCATCGAGCACACCATTCCCCTGGGACCCCGCCACCTCGGGACTGGTGAGCAACTCAAACGCCTCCTTCCTACTCAACCCCACCTCCCCTGTCAAACTCCCGATCAGACTCCTCTCCTTCTTCAACCACCTCAACAGCCCAAATGGATTCACGTCCCTATCAGGGACCATAGCACCATTGAGCCAGAACATGTGTCCACCTCCCTGTATCTTGAGACTGTTGGCGTAGATCTCGCTTGAGAGTGACTCATTGACGACGACGCGCCGAGCGAGGGTGGGTGCATACTTGGGGAAGTTTTGAGTGAGGTGTTTCAGTGTTTGCAGGGGTGTGGGGGAGTCAGCAACTAATTGGATTGCTTGGAAGCTGAGGTCTATGAGGGTGATAGTTAGGGATGGTGACAAGCAAGGAATAGGTAGAAAAACGCACTCAAATTCTCTTCCACTGTCAATGGAGTTTTTGCGCTTGGAGCGGTGGCGTTCTCTGGATGGTTGTGAATGAGGGCCAAGACGGGATCTTCAGTGACCACAGATTCGTCTCGTTCGACTGTACCCTGCCCGTTGGCACCTAGAAACTAACTGTGAGTCAATGCTTGCGTTCACTGGAAGCGTTACGCACCATTGCGAGTGTTCCGGTCATCAATTGCCAGGTAATCAGTCTTCTTCAAATTCAGCGAGACTCCGTATCCCGACAAAAAGTTTCGAACACTCGCGTCGCGTTTAGCGGGAACGTAGCGAAGAACGTATTCGACGTGAGGATTTGGCTTAGACGCCAGGGACAACAGATAATTGTGGAGCTCGCGGAAGTTTGAGGACGACAGCAACGCATAGAGGATTGCGGTTCGAGGGGGACGATTGAGGGTATGTGCCGGGGAGGGATATATATGGTCGAATGTTAGAAGTCGAGGTCGAGGGAAGGGACTGGACCAATAAGTACATGCTCTAGAAAATTGTTGGATGTCGTACCTGGAGACTGGTTTAGTCGTGGGGTCTATCGTGTCGACCCCCGCCAACTTGACGAGTTGCTCAATATCGCACACAACCTCTCCGTACCACTCGATCCATGATCCACAGTCCGTCCCTTTCGTATTGTTATGATGATCAAGATAATGATTATAAAAAGCCTCGATCTTAGGTGTAGCCGCGTGCAAGGCGAGGTTTAGTTCTACAGCTGCTAAGGACCCAGGTTCAGTTAGATAGCCGTTCACTGCGGCAATTTCCATAACAGCTTGGTGCGCCGCCTCTGGAGTGAGTTTCTCTGGTGTGGGTAATACATCTGGGTCGGTCAATTTATCCAGGAGCGGGAAGAATGTGTCTGGGTTTTCTAGAGCTATAGTTTCTCTTATAACGGTATCAGAACTCTGAACACGCCTTGTACTGATGTATAACTTACAGTATTTCAATCAGAGGTGGGGATGCGGGCCACGAGGATCTTAATAACACTTCAACTGGTGGACTCGCACATCTTCCTCCCACAACTGCGAGCGACAGCCCAAGGAGCTGAAGGCTCCTCCTCATTCTTCTCAGTCAGCAGTCAAATATACGAGGACCTACAGTTCCAAGGGAGACAGTCTATGCACCGGGGACAGGCTGAGGTGCAGGATGAAAAGAGTTGAGTAGCACAATGAATTGAACTCTTGACAACCACGTCAGCGTGTCCTTCCATCTTGATCTAATCTAATCTCTGTCTGTACGTTGATCACGTGCTCGATTTTTTCAAAAGGCGGGCTCCTCTCTGCCGTATATCGGCTGTACTTTATAGATTTCTCTGCTGTAAGCACACGATACCCTTGCGATGGAGTTTACTCCAGCTCCCCCCGTACATCGCGTCTTGTGTGCAGATTGTGGTACGTATATCATCTAATCGACCAGAGATCTTGAGCTCGAGAGATGATGGACGACTAGGAACTCCAATTGTCCCGAACAGCGCCAACCTGTGTGCTGCATGCTTGAGAAATACGTATGTTTACCGCTCGTTCCCTTGCGTACATGAGCCTGACCCCAATCAACTTACAATACAGGGTCGATATCACTGAAGGCATTCCAAAGCAAGGTGACTTTCAACATATTCTGAACTTTAGCAAGGTCTTACCTTGCATGCTCAGCCTCCGTATCGTATTGCAGGAACTGTGAACGCTTCCTATCGCCTCCATCAGCATGGACGATCGCGAAACCCGAATCCGCCGAACTCCTCTCTATCTGCTTGAAAAAGCTCAAAGGTCTGAACAAAGTCCGACTAACAGAAGCCCATTTTATCTGGACGGAGCCGCATTCGAAACGTTTGAGAGTTTCTTTGACAATCCAAAAGGAGGTGTGTGGGGTCAACACTTTCTTGGTGTCAATTGATTGATGGCGGGTTAGGTTCTAACTAACACTATTCTTGAACAAACTTTCGAAATCGAATACCTAGTCCAACATGGTCAATGTCCCGATTGTACCAAGCTCGCAGCGAAAAACACCTGGAATTCCCTCGTACAAGTTCGACAAAAAGTCCCACACAAACGGACGTTCTTGTACCTCGAACAACTGATTCTGAAGCACAACGCCCAAAAAGATACGATTTCAGTGAAAGAAGTCAGGGATGGCCTTGATTTCTTCTTTAGCTCTCGTAGTCACGCAATCAAAATGGTCGAATTCTTACAGGGTGTCGTTCCCGTCCGGTACGTCCCCACCTCACCCTACAACCGCCTTCCTCACTCACTACCCAACCCATCTAGCACCAAGTCTTCCGAACAAATAATTTCTTCCGACACGCACTCCAACACTGCTAATTTCAAGTTCACCTACTCCGTCGAAATCATTCCGATCTGTAAAGACGACCTCGTCCTCATTCCCCCAAAACAAGCAAAATCCCTCTCCAACATCTCCCCTCTCACAATCTGCACCCGCGTCGGCAACTCAGTCCACCTCATCGACCCAGCCACATTGCAATACTGCGACATCACTTCAAATATTTATTGGCGTACTCCGTTTGATTCCCTCGCTACCGTAACGGATCTAGTGGAATTCACAGTACTAGATGTCGAACCTGACCATCGGAAAAGTAAAGGCAAATTCGTCATGGCAGACGCCCAAGTTGCAGTGGCAGGCGCATTCCGTTCCTCTGCGGGTGCAGCGGACGACGATGAAATGATGGATTACGAGGTGCCCAGCTCCTCTACCAGCCAAATCTACCACACCCGTACCCACCTCGGATCGATCCTGCAACCGGGCGACACAGTCATGGGCTATCACCTCACAAATGCCAACTTCAACTCCTCGGACTTTGCTCTTCTGGAGCCCGGGCGTATCCCCGACATCATCCTTGTGAAGAAAGCATACCCGAACCGCAGAAAGAAGAGTAAAGCCCGCGCGTGGAGACTTCGCAGTATATCCAAGGAAGCTGGAGAGGAAGGTGAGACGGGTAACGCGAGGGGTGTTGTTGGAAGGCTTGGGGGACGCGATCAGAAGAAGGTGGATGAGGACTATGAACTGTTCTTGAGAGATATTGAGGAGGATGCGGAGATCAGAGCTGGTGTGAATTTGTATAAGGTTCAGGTTCCTCAGGGTGATGTGAGGATGACCGGGCCCGAGGAGAGCGGAGGAGGCAAAGGAAGGAAGAAGAAGAGAGCGCAGTTTGCGATGGATGTGGATGACAAGGGGGAGCCTGAGGAGGTTGTTGAGACTAATATCGCGGGTATGGAGGAAGAAGCGGAGGATGAAGCTGATTTCCCTGAGGTTTCGTTGGATGAGTTGCTGGAGGACTTTGACGAGATGACCCTTGGACCGGATGGGCAGACGCAGGAATAGGTTTCTAACTCATGCATCTAATTCATGTTCTTGATTAGCGCACGAGCGATCCCAGGACTCTCTTGCCATTTGTGCGTCCTCCCTAGGAGTTTATCCTATTGTACTCGAAGTGTATGAAAGAGTGTTTTATACATATCGATCTATCTGACCTAAACCACTTCACGGCACACTTTTATGATTATTTATTTCACAGTGGCGTGGCGTCAAGAATGGGGGAGGACAAACATATAGCCTCGGTTGTCAGGAACATCGAGCTCCTTCTCAAGGAAACGGAAGAGAGCTTTCGAAAAGCTCTCGTTCTTTTCAGTTCCGTTTCCGAGGGTCGTCTGCGATACATTTCAATTAGCAGATGCTTATGGCGCGCGTAGGTCTCGTCGTAACGGTGGCTGCAGGTGACATACCCGTCCATTCTGAAAGCGGCGAAGTCTGGAGGAGTCGAGTGAGCAACGAAATCATTATCACCTGAGTGGCGAGGGACGGGCGATACAAAGTGGTCGAGTACTGTTGGTGACGTAACGGGTCATCATTCCATCACTTCTCATTGAAGGAACCCTTTGAATGATCCATTGATTTCCGTTGGATATCACATGGTACCTGCCCAGCCATTTGAACCTAGTGCCCTTCTACAACACCTTTTCAGAGCATCCAACCCATGACCCGTTGTTTTTTCGAAAAGATCAATGCTGAGGATCCCAGGGACAAACCACTGGAATCGAGGCTGCCTATCAATGTTAGAACTGCTAAAAATGACATACGGCTGTTGCATCTGAAATGTCAAGATTCATATTCATGAATAAACCGTCCTCGGGTACTGAGCTGTGTGGAGAAAGTAGAAAAACACAAAATTTAACAACAGATATGTAACCTAATTGAAGAATTGATCCATTCGAACTCAGTTCAATGTTCTCCCTGCTATGTATCAAGACGTTTCACGAATCGTCCCACACGATGCCAGAATAAGTGCTCCTCAGGCTCTCCATCTTTCCCCCACAACTCCTGACTACTCCACATGCTTACCCTATTTCCATTCCTGTCGGTAGCCATCATCCGCTCAGCGAACAGATGAGACGGTCGGTCCAATCGACATCCGTCAAAAGGAATTCTCCAGACGGGAGTCCAAAAACGTTGCCACCAAGCAACATCTTGGCGAGGGCTGAGAACGTGCTCATAGAAGAGCAATTTCCCTCCTGGCTTGAGAACATCTCGGACGAGTGTATTCAGTGTTTGCTCTGGAGCTGGGATGGAACAGAGTGTGAGAATGGAGACAATGGTGTCGACAGGATAAGGTTTTCCGCCAAGATGAGATATAATTGTTTGTATATCTTCAGCGCCACAAGACAGGATGGCAAGACTACCATCAGACTCGACGAAACCAGCCTTGCTGGCAATGGCACGAATATGAGGATGCATGAATGTATTAGGTTCTAGTGCAATGTATCTCGAAACGAGCTTTCTGTCAAGATAATTGACACTGTGACCATGACCTGCGTCAAGGGTGTAAGAACTTGAGCGGAATGATGTTCATTGAATTTGTAACAGACCGGCCCCGATATCAAGAACAGCTCCTAGAGCATTTTCAGGCAGCAACTTTTCTTTGACCGGACGGCTACCTTCGTCTGTGCCCGCTGCAAAAGCAGCCCATACATGGGACATGAATACACGAGACAATAGTGTCGGGCGGAAGATCAGAACAGGCTGGCGAATAACATCTCGGAGAGTAGGGCCAATAGCGACGCCAAATGCGGACCTCAAGTCAGATAGTAGGCTGAAGGCAGCTGAGAATATCATAATCGCGAAACAGCAGCAGAGTACGAGTCAAGCTGAGTTGAGGGCTGAGTGATTACTTTTTTTCCCAACATCTCGGAGATCTCCTGCATCCTCGTGGATAACATATGTAGACCATGGGGCAACTCGTACCTGAACCACCATCATGGTCAGGTTAGGGACAAGTATCTGCAGATACCTCTGCCACCGATGGCGTACCCAGTGTTCCACTGGCGAAACCAACGGCACCCACAGCGGGTCACTACAACCATAGTAGTACATAAGTTGGTTTCCGGAGTTAGGAACCCACCTCAAAACTCCTAACTCATAAAAAAATGCAATAAAATTTTTTGTGTTTGATTACGTAATACAGTCTAGATTCTGAGAGGAAAAGTCGAAAATTTCAAGAGCCTGTTGAAATGCCTCGCTAATCGGTGAATGATTCCTCGAGAGATAGTTATATGTAACTAATCAGTGAATAATTCCTCGAGAGATAATTATATGTAACTAACTGTAACTATCTCTCTAGCCTTCAAGACCATTATTCACGGGAGTTAATCACATAATATTAACACAAGCTATGGTCCGTGCCTTTGGCACAGGCCTGTAGCTCTTGCTTCATCCCAGACCCAACCTCACTTTGTTTGGTTACGTCCTCAATATTCTACTCAATGCTTAGTCCCAGACCCAACCTCACTTTGTTCAGTTAGGTCCTTGTATTTCCAACTCAATGCTAAGTCCCAGACCCAACCTCACTTTGTTCAGTTAAATCCTTGTATTTTAAACTCAATGCTAAATTGCAGACCCAACCTCACTTTGTTTGGTTAGGTCTTTGTATTTTGTTGACTAAGTGTTGCTTTTCTCTTACAATTTAATACACTGAGATTTCATGTATAAACCAATTGTGTATCTATATTACATCATTAACAAAATATAAATCTGCTGGAGCATCTCAAAGCCTGGGCAAATTCACTTGGCCTTGTAAGCAGCACATGCCAAATTTTGGATTATTTCTAGTAGACCTGGTGAGCTTTTCAGCATCAAAATGTAGAGCTTGGCAGTGTGGACATATGACAGTCATAGGACCAAGGTAATGTGGTGCCATCAAATAAGGTTGCCTTCCTTTTGGAATAGGCTGAACAGGGCCAAGCTGTGGTGGAATAGGAAGTTCAAGGGGAACCCTGGTTCTTTTGCTGGTATATTTTCAGCAGGATTTTCTGGTTGTGGTGGATCATTGGGTAGGGCAGGGTCCAAGTCTTCTGCAGGTCTCTGTTGAGCAGGATCAACATATTCCAAGCCATTATCAGAAGACATGTCATCCTGAGGACTCAATGGATCATCAAGGGGAGGATCCAATTGTTCTGCTAGTTGATGTTCAGCAGGATCAACATATTCCAAGTCATCCTCAGAAGGTATATCATTCTGAGGACCCAAATCATTGAAATCCTCTTCCAGATCAGCTTCATGTTGCTGTTCCCAGCCTTGAAATATCCTTTGAGCTATAGCTGCATTCAAAGGCCTATGTTCAGGATCCAGATCAATATGCTATTGAACTTTGTTAGTCAAAGTAGCATTTGAAAGAAGTGTTTGACTGACCTCTTATGTCAGGGTCCGCTGACCTCGGGGGCGCAGCTGCACTGGGCGAGTCCTTACTAGGCGGGCGTGATTCCCCTGCATTGGCGACCGGACACTCGAAGACGTTCTGGGTCCTGGTGGTTTGCGCGGGTAATTGGGGAGGTGTGATCCAGACAGGTCCGGGAAGGTCCGGAGAAGTCGGATTGTGGGGAAATGAGACGGTCTTGGCGGGGTTCAAGCAGAAGGCCGTACGGGAGATTTGCGGAAGCAAGGGAGTAGGTGGCTGTGTGATCAATGGGGGCGGAGCCGGGGTTTGATGGGAGATCATTTGGAGTTGATGGAGTCCGGGACCGAGCGAAGAGCGAGGTTCGGACCTGGTAAGGAGTGTCGGGGTTCGTAATTATAATCGCGGAGTTCGTGAGGTCGTTAGGGTTGATGAAGAATTGGGCACAAGGGTCAGACGACGTCACCGAGACGGCGTCGGACGAGACAATATGGAACAAGAGTAGATTCGAGTGGAGGTACGAAACGATAACGAGAACGATAACGAAAAGGGGACGAGACAAGACCGGGAGACTGAGATAAGACCGGGAAACTGAGAGTAAGGAGAAAGAGACACGAAAACGAACACGAAACACAAAAAGGAAGCAATCAGACCATAGGTAACGTTAAGCAATATCAAGACTGGAGTACGAAGAGCTACTCGATGACTTATATACTGACTACCGGAGGACTTCGGGGTACGTCGGCTGTGGCGGCGGGGCTTGGCGGGGCTTGACGGAGTGGGCGGGTGTCGGTTGTGATCGAAGATCGTGCCGCGCTGATACGTTGATGGGATCGCGGGTTGTTCCGAGGTTGTCGTGATATTCCGGAATAGGTCGGAGGAAGCAGGGTGTTGAGTTAATGATGGGTGGGCGAAGATCAGGAATAGCGGGGGTGGTTCTCGGGGTTTGGGAAGCCCAGGGTAAGTGTCAGTGGCTGCGGGGCAGGCACCGAAGTTGGCCAGGGGGCCGTCGGAGTTAGCCGGGGAGGTGTCGGAGTTAGCCGAAGTAGGCGTGGGCATGGGCGGAAGTTCGGCGGAGCGTTGGGGGTCCTTTTGGGGGTTCGGGGGTTTGATGGACGATGTGTGGGGTTTTGGGGAACGGGTCGTGACATCTTATTCCTGTTGCCTCAATCTTTCCTCCTCCCTCAGCCTTTCCTGATGCAAGATGGCCAAAGCTTGTTGTTGCCTCTCCTGCTCTTCAACCATAGCAATATGTCTCAGCCTTTGCTGCCCCTGCAATGCTGCTAGTGCATGCTGTTGTTAAATTTGGTGGTTTGCTATTATTTCTCTATGAGCATCTTATCTCACTCTCCTCAGTGCAGGAGCAGGTAGAAAAGGCACCAATCTAGGTAAGGGATTCTGCAAAGGAGCATCCCAACCTTCTGGAAAAACTGTTTCTGGAATGACCATAGCAGCTTGAGCAACAGCAGACTGATTGAGTCTATTGCCTCTTCTCTGTATAGGAGCAGGTAGAGGTGGCACCATTCTAGGGATAGGATTCTGTAAAGGAGCATCCCACCCTTGAGGCAAAACAGTTTCAGGAATCACTATAGAAAATGGATCATCAGCAGCTGCTGGCTGCCTAATAGGTCTTCCTGAAGAGCCAGAAGTGGTGGCTATAGATTGGTGATTAAGCCTCAAACCCCCAGTTCTCATACCCCCAGGCCCCAATTGAAGTGGTGGGACAACCACAGTATTGATCTGTTCCAAAGATCTATTATTTCTATTTGCACAACAATCATCAGGATCTGTCATTTGTAACTGTTCAAGTCTCCTTTGATTCCTAGCTTGTTGCCTTTGGCTTACAGGAGTAGTAGGTGATTGCCTGAAACATCCATTATCAAGCATTTTGATAGTCAAAAACTATTGAAATTGACTTGCATGATGAGATATTTGATATATCAATAGCTCAATATGGTTAAGGAGTTACTAATAAGCTTGTTAGTCTACATCAATCAGTCAATAGATGTGACCAAACATACTTTGTCATGTGGCCTCCTTTCCACAACCTTGAACCTTGGAAATGTTCATTATTTGATCATATAGTGTCAAAAAACACCTGAAAAACAGTGTCTACTAAATCGTGTTTGGCCTTTTTGCCACCTGCAGGCTATCTGGCATGTTTCAAACATAGTCAAAAGATTGTATATATGTATTAAAGCTGTCTACCTTAATTTTTTTTTGAGAAAAAACCTCTTCCAAGTGCAAAAAACAGTCAAGTTACCCAAAAAGGAAGGTTCTTGGTCAGCCTTACTCAGCAGAAAAGTCATCACATAGGCACAGTCACTTTCCCAGGAGTTGTCCCATATATTATAGACAAGCTATGCCCCATGCCTTTAGCATGGGCCTGTAGCTCTTGCTTCATCCCAGACCCAACCTCACTTTGTTCGGTTAGGTCCTCAATATTCTACTCAATGCTTCATCCCAGACCCAACCTCACTTTGTTCAGTTAGGTCCTTGTATTTCTAACTCAATGCCTCATCCCAGACCCAACCTCACTTTGTTTGGTTAGGTCCTTGTATTTCTAACTCAATGCTAAGTCCCAGACCCAACTTCACTTTGTTTGGTTAGGTCCTTGTATTTCAAACTCAATGCTAAGTCCCAGTCCCAACCTCACTTTGTTCAGTTAGGTCTTTGTATTTCCAACTCAATGCTAAGTCCCAGACCCAACCTCACTTCATTCGGTTAGGTCCTCAATATTCTACTCAATGCTTCATCCCAGACCCAACCTCACTTTGTTTGGTTAGGTCTTTGTATTTTGTTGACCAAGTGTTGCTTTTCTCTTACAATTCAATATACTGAGATTTCATGTATGAACCAATCATGTATCTATATTACACTATTAACAAAATACTACAATGTCCACTGGTATATATTAGAGATGCTGAAAATTATAAAAGTTAGAACTAACCAAGCAATTATTCAAACTGTCACACTTACATTTGTAAACCATTAAGAATATCTATACTACATGGTCCAGCTATAGACATTAGGTGCTGAAGTTCATAGAAGTTAGCAATTTCTTGCTTGAATCCAACAAAACTCACACTTACATTTGTAAACCATTCAGGATTTCCTGATAGACAATATTTGCAGTCTTTCTTGATGTGTTTTCTGGGTCCAAGATGACTTTGATACGATCTCCTGATGTGCACCGTGAGAGTGCAACATAAAGTTGGCCATGCGAAAAAACTCCTGATCAAAGGTCCAATCCAACATGCTTGACTGATTGACCCTGAGACTTGTTGATAGTCATGGCAAAGGCTAATCGAACTGGGAATTGTCTCCTGCGCAATGGAATTGGCAAATCTTCTTCAGACACATCCATGTTGATTCTTGGAATCAAAACAATTGATCCTGCAAACTTGGCATCTCCACTGATGATCCTACATCTGAGAACTCTGGTGCTGATGTGAGTGACAATTATTCTTGTCCCATTGCAAAGTCCTTTGGTTGTATCCAGATTCCTGAGCAGCATGACAGGAACACCAATCTTCAAAGCCAATTTAGCCAAAGGCAAACTGCTGGCTCTGAGAGAGTTGAGGTATTCCATTGGATACAATGCAAGGCCATTAGGATTCCCATCATCAGATATAATAGAGTCTGCACTCTGCAAGATTTTCTCTTCTCCTGGACATTTCTGCAGAACTTCAGAGTTGATATCCTCTACATCAGAGTTCTTGCCAGAAAGGATGGTACGGTCCAGATAATACTGATCATCTTGATGGTGATCAATATGAGGATAAGTGGAAGAGATCAATCCAGTGACAGAATTGTCATCACAGATCATAGTTTCTGGAAGTTGTACTGTTTCTCCAGGCCCAAGGTTTTTTCCAGCACCAACATCCAATAACCAAGCTGCATGAGCAATATTATCAGGAGTCTGATCCAATCTCATGTTTTGAACCAAGTAGTGGACTTGAATCTGATCCCAAAGTCTTCCCCTTTTGAGTGAAGCAGCAATCATCTGCTGTCTGAGTCCTCGTTGGATAACTGGGAGAGTTTGCCTAAAATCTCCTCCAAACACCACAGTCACTCCACCAAAAGGAACATCCTTCTCCAGGATGTCTCTGAACCCTCAATCCACAGAGTCAATGGCATTTTTGTGTTGCATTGGGACTTCATCCCAAATAACAACCTTGGTCTGGAGTAAGAGTTGAGATAACTGAGTTCCTCTTTTGATATTGGCAATGGATGTATCCAGAGCAGGAATGGGGATTTTGAACCTTGAATGTGCAGTTCTACCACCCTCCAGCAATAAGGCAGCAATCCCAGATGATGCCACACATAATGCCACATCTCCATTGGACCAAACAGCAGAAGCCAAAGTGTTGCAGACAAATGTTTTACCACATCCACCTGCACTGTGAATGAATATCATCTTGCCCAAGTTGTTGTCCACAGAGTCCATAACTTCATTGATGGCCCCTAGTTGTTCACCATTAAATCTGGCCTTGTTTTCATCCACCCTCCTCTTCAACTCCTCAACATCATAATCTGTTTCTTCTTGCAAAAGCCTATTTCCTGAAATCATTTAATCAGTATCAATGTCAACTCTTTATACAATGTCCAACTTGCCTGGAATCACATTCCAAACTTGTTGGGGTTCTGGCATGTTTGGAAAGTCTTGAAGAGTCTTGCCAAAATTCTTCAGATTGTCATTGATTAGATAAAGGCCATAGTCATAGACATCTTCATCAGTAAAGACTCTGTCCCTGTACTGCCTGATATTCTCCAATCTGTGTTGAAGATCATCACAAATGGAGTGCTTGAATTCATTCCATAGAGCCTCTGGAGTGGTAGGAGCACAGTGGAATAGGATAGTGCAAAAGAGCTGTCTGAGAGCTGATCCTGATTGGATTGGAGCAGCTTCAGCAAGACACTGCCTCCATTCTGCATCATCTTCTAGAAGACCAAGGGCCTTGCATGCCTCCTTGTAAGTAGGATAAGTGTGGCCATTGACTGTCCTGAGATGAGCCCATGATGTTGCATTGGTCACAACTGTCAGGAGCATCCTAAGGTAGAACCTTTCTCCCTGTTGGGGTGAAGCAAAGTACATCCTCCCAATAGCTGTTCCTCTCTGCCTCTCCTTCCAGGTCCTTTTGGAAGCTTCATAGACAAACTTGGTTGGAAAGCTCTGATAAGTGGTGTTGTTATTAGGGAATCTGGCATTGGCTTCAAACCAAGCAGTGAGTGCAGTCTTGTTTGCATTAGGCCTAGCAGCTACCATCTCCAAAGGTTCATTATCCTGAAAGTAGACTTCATGTTGGCCCTCCAAATGCACAGGTAATCGATATACAGGGGGATGTTCTCCATGCATGTTGAATTCAAAGATGTGCCAGCAAGCCTCAGGTGCAGAGATGTATCTGGCATCCAAGTGTTCCTTGATTTCATCCCTCTGGTCCATCTGCTCTCCAGCAATCTCCAAAGTTGTCCTATCATGGCCTTTGTAGATGTACTTGTGAATGTACTTGATGGCTTCTACTGAAGCACAGACCTCCACATTGATGTGACATTTGTACTTGGCTGAGAGATAAGGATTATATGGAACAACATCTCGATTGTCATAACAATGACCATTCTTTTCAAAGAAGCGTCCATTGTCAGGTCTGGCATATTGAGGATAGCCATTGTCTCCATACTGAATAGCCTCTTGGAATTCCTTTGGGTATTTCTTGGAACATTTGCCATCTACCATGCACTTAGCATTGGGTTTGGCAGCTCCACATGGACCATGGACCATGTTGGCAGTAACAACCTGACAACAAAGATAAGTAACTGAGTTCAGGATTCAAACAAAGCCAATACCTGATACAATTGAGGCTGAGTGACTGGATCTGGAATCTGAGCAGAGACAATGGAATCCACATCAGGTGCATCCTTGATTCTGTGATGGTGATGGAAAAAGATCAAGATGTGCATATGTGGAAGTCCTCTCTTTTGGAATTCAATGGTATGAACATAAGCCACACAGCTGCCAAAGAGACCTTCCTTGATCTCCTTTACTACAGCATTTTTCTTGAGTTCAAAAACTCTGGCAACAATATCAGGTCGATCAGCAGCTGTTTGCTTCTTCCTATTGACTGCAGGTTCCTTCAAGAGAGCTTCTTCAATTTCTGACCACTTTGGATTGGCAGTCATAGTCAAGAAGAGGTCAGGTTTTCCAAAATTCCTGCAGATAGCCATAGAGTCCTGGAATAATTGCTGCATCTGTTGATCACTTCCAGTATGGGAGGATGGGAGGATAACACATCAGCTTTGTGGGGTGACTTGTTCATCTCCAGCAGCAGCATCCACTACTCCCTGATAAACTTCAGCTCTGATCTTCTTCTGATTGTGTCGAATCCAATTCAACTTGTTTTGTTCAGTGGAAGCCCATGCATCTACAACATATTGTTGAAATAGCCTCCCACTCCAGAGTAATGGTGCATTGAATTCCAAAGTCCTTTGCTGCAGCCTGTATGCATAATATGCTGTTTGGGTGACCTTTGCTGATCTTTGTTGATTCTGTGGTCCAAAATGAGAGCGAATGTTGGTGTGAAATCCAGGCTGTCCAGTGGGAAAGATGATGGTATAATGCAATGGAGTGTAATATGGGTGCAAGTGACTGATCTGCTTCAATTGACCTCCATGCAAGTGCAAGACTATATCACAATCATTTGATCGCACTTCTGAGCCATCTTCTGGAATTACAGCTGCAACTCCCTCCTGTTCATTAGGGTCATTATAGCGTCGAGGATCTCCAAAATCAGCTGTAAGCTTGACAGAAAGCCTTTGTGGTTGGCCTTCTGGAACTTCTCCCATGATCTGCCTGGCCTGCTTGTATAAGCCAATGAAGGGATTGACTCTAGCAAGCATATCCTGCAAAGAGGCCATTATCTGAGGATCAAGCCTGGGATTGTTCTGTTGACGAAAAGCCAATTGCTGATTGTGATCATAAAAGTAGAGCTGTGCATATACAGGCAGATTGCCTTCAATAGGAAGCAAGGCACCTGTCAAATGATGTAGTTCTCCATTGATCCTAAAGCTGTATGGTCCAGGTGCATTGGTAATGGCATGGTCAATTTTGACTCCCAAAGATGTGAATGCAAAGGCTGCATTGTATTGACGGATTGATGTTTTAAAGGTGTTAGAAAGAGGATGATGCCCATGGAGCAGGTTCAGTAAATCTGCTGGAGCATCTCGAAGCCTGGGCAAATTTACTTGGCCTTGTAAGCAGCACATGCCAAACTTTGGGCTGTTTCTAGTAGACTTGGTGAGCTTTTCAGCATCAAAATGTAAAGCTTGGCAGTGTGGACATATAACAGTCATAGGACCAAGATAGTGTGGAGGGTATTCAACCAAGTAAGGTTGCCTTCCTCTTGGAACAGGCTGAATAGGACCAAGTTGTGGTGGAACAGGAAGTCCAAGGGGAGGCTCTGGTTCTTCTGCTGGTATATTTTCAGCAGGATTTTCTGGTTGTGGTGGATCATTGGGTAGGGCAGGGTCCAAGTCTTCTGCAGGTCTCTGTTGAGCAGGATCAACATATTCCAAGTCATCTTCAGAAGGTATATCATTCTGAGGACCCAAATCATTGAAATCCTCTTCCAGATCAGCTTCATGTTGCTGTTCCCAACCTTGAAAGATTCTTTGAGCCATAGCTGCATTCAAAGGCCTATGTTCAGGATTCAGATCAATATGCTATTGAACTTTGTTAATTAAAGTAGCATCTTGAAGTAGTCTTGAACTGACCTCTGCTCTGAATAGCTCTTCTTCCTGTCTTGCTCTTTCCTGTCTTTCCTGGCTCAAAATAGCTAATGCCTGCTGCCTGTCCTGCTCTTGTCTCAGCCTTTGTTGCTCTTCTAATACAGCCAATGCTTGTTCATGTCTGATCTGGTAGTTTTCCATCTCCTGAGCAACATTAGGAGCAGGGGGAGGTGGAGCAGGTCTGATTCTTCTAAGTGCAGGAGCAGGTAGAAGAGGCACCATTCTGGGTATAGGATGCTGTAAAGGAGCATTCCATCCTTCAGGCAAAATAGTTTGAGGAATGATCACTGTAGGTTGAGCAATAGTGGGCTGATTGAGCCTATTGTCCCTTCCATGTACAACAGATAGAGATGGCATCATGATGGGCATAGAATTCTCCATAGGAACTTTTCTCACTCTTCTAAGTGGAGGAGCAGGTGGAGGAGGCACCATTCTAGGAATGGGATTCTGCAAAGGAGCATCCCATCCTTCAGGCAAAACAGTTTCAGGGATCACTATGGAAAATGGATCAGCAGCAGCAACTGGCTGCCTAATAGGTCTTCCTGAAGAGCTAGAAGTGGTGGCTATAGCTTGGTGATTAAGCCTCAAACCCTCAGATCCCATACCCCCAGATCCCATAGATTGATTAATACCCCCAGTTCCCATACCCCCAGGCCCAAATTGAAGTGGTGGAACAACCACAGTATTGATCTGTTCCAAAGATCTATTGTTTCTATTTGCTCGACAATTGTCAGGATCTGTCATTTGTAACTGTTCAAGTCTCCTTTGATTCCTAGCTTGTTGCCTTTGGCTTTCAGGAGTAGTAGGTGGTTGCCTATAACATCCATTGTTAAGCAATTTAACAGTCAAAACCCATTAAAATTGACTTGCATGATGAGATATTTGATGTATCAATAGCTCAATGTGGTTAAGGAGTTACTAATAAGCTTGTTAGTCAACATCAATCAATCAATAGATGTGACGAAACATACTTTGTCGTGTGGCCTCCTTTCCACAACTTCGGAAATGCCCATTGTTTGGTCATGTTGTGTCAAAAAACGCGCAAGGCGTGAAAAACAGTGTCCACTAAATCGTGTTTGGCCTATTTCACACGTGCAGGCTATTTGGCATGTTTTACACATGGTCAAAAGATAGTATATATTCAGTAAAGTTGTATACTATAATTTTTTTTGGAAAAAATCTGTTCCAAGCGTGAAAAACAGCCAAGCTGCCCAAAAAGGAAGGTTCTTGGTCAGCAGCTGACAAATTTTAGTCAGTACAATCCAAAGTCGTCGCATATATAGAGCGCACAGCCACTTTCCCAGGAGTCGTCCCATATTATTATAGATGCTTCATCCCAGACCCAACCTCACTTCATTCGGTTAGGTCCTTGATATTCTACTCAATGCTTCATCCCAGACCCAACCTCACTTCGTTCGGTTAGGTCCTTGTAATTCAAACTTAATGCTTCATCCCAGACCCAACCTCACTTTGTTCGGTTAGGACCTTGTATTTCAAACTCAATGCTTCATCCCAGACCCAACCTCACTTTGTTTGGTTAGGTCCTTGTATTTCAAACTCAATGCTAATTCCCAGACCCAACCTCACTTTGTTCGGTTAGGTCCTTGTATTTCAAACTCAATGCTAAGTTCCAGACCCAACCTCACTTCATTTGGTTAGGTCTTGATATTTTGTCAACTCAATGCTAAGTCCCAGACACAACCTCACTTCATTATATTCTACTCAATGCTAAGTCCCAGATCCAACCTCACTTCATTATATTCTACTCAATGCTAAGTCCCAGATCCAACCTCATTTTATTTGGTTAGGTCCTTGTATTTCAAATTCATTGCTAAGTTCCAGAACTACTGAGAATGTCTATACTACACTGTCAACCCATATACATTAGGTGCTGAAATTCACAGAGGTTAGCAATTTGGTGTTTGAAAGAGATCTACCTTAAAAGCAGAAAGCCAATAACTGTTTAGAAAAGAAAATGGATAATACTTGAATTAGTTCTCAGACAAATATAAAAAAAGCATACCTGCAAAGCTACTGAACACTCAGAAAGGGAGCCTAATGAAGAATGTAGTGAAGTCTGATCTCAGCCATGATTAGTCCATAAAAGTTACATTCAGCTTTAATATAGGAACAACCACCAAAATCAGCCATTGGACAATTAAGCAAAGAAAAGAAAACCCACCCAAAAGAAGAGAAAGCTACTCAATGCTCAGAAAAAGCCTGAAGAAGGATGCAATAGTTTCTGCAAAGGAGCATCCCACCCTTCAGGCAAAACAGTTTCTGGAATGACCATAAAAAATGGATCAGCAGCAGCAGCTGCCTGCCTAATAGGTCTTCTCAAAGAGCCAGAAGCAGTGGTTTTAGGTCTCAAACCCCCAGTTCCCATAGATTGATTGATACCCCCAGGCCCAAATTGAAGTGGTAGAACAACCACAGTATTGATCTGTTTCAAAGATCTATTGTTTCTATTTGCTCAACAATTGTCAGGATCTGTCATTTGTAACTGTTCAAATCTCCTTTGATTCCTAGCTTGTTGCCTTTGGCTTTCAGGAGTAGTAGGTGGTTGCCTATAACATCCATTGTTAAGCAATTTAACAGTCAAAACCCATTAAAATTGACTTGCATGATGAGATATTTGATGTATCAATAGCTCAATGTGGTTAAGGAGTTACTAATAAGCTTGTTAGTCAACATCAATCAATCAATAGATGTGACGAAACATACTTTGTCGTGTGGCCTCCTTTCCACAACTTCAGAAATGCCCATTGTTTGGTCATGTTGTGTCAAAAAACGTGCGAGGCATGAAAAACAGTGTCCACTAAATCGTGTTTGGCCTGTTTCACACGTGCAGGCTATTTGGCATGTTTTACACATGGTCAAAAGATAGTATATATTCAGTAAAGTTGTATACTATAATTTTTTCTGGAAAAAATCTGTTCCAAGCGCGAAAAACAGCCAAGCTGCCCAAAAAGGAAGGTTCTTGGTCAGCAGCTGACAAATTTTAGTCAGCACAATCCAAAGTTGTCGCATATATTGAGCGCACAGCCACTTTCCCAGGAGTCGTCGCATATATTATAGATTAGTAACTTTGTTAATAACAAGTAAGAAATGAGCTATTTATAGATGAAGATAATGTTTTTGATGTGAGTAATGTGAACAATTGTCCAGGACACAGAGCCAGAAGTCTCATATATTTACAGTGCTGTCTTGCAACACTTGAGCCTTCTCCTTTGCTGGTTGAGTAGACTTCATATTTGCCTTTGTCAATGGCTTCTTAGAGATCATGTCCATTAGGGTGATGGCATCAATGTTGATACAAATTAATTTGAGGCTGCCAAGAGAGAAGGAACTTAGTGAGGGTGGAATTACTGAAGGATAGGGTGACTGAAGGTTGTGCAGCTGATGTGCAGGAAGAAATGAATTTGATTTCTTGAGTCTTAAGTTCTTGAGAGTCAGATCCCTCTCCCAAGAGAGAGGGGCCAAAAACTCAAGCTAACTATGAAGGACTGATGACCATGAGTAGTAGATCTAGGAGAGTAGAATAAAACAATCATAACAGGTGAATAGGGATGTTGGAAGGAGATAAAAAACATGTGATGTAGTGTGGGCATAGTCCTAAATCAATGAGTGCTGCAAGCACAGTGTGAGACACACTGCAGGTGCTGGAAGCTGTTTCCCTTGGAAAAAGTACAAAAGAAATATGTTATGCCATTCCTAATGCATATATTTCAGGGGGGAGAAGGCAGTAGACAATGGAAAATGATTTTTTCCAAAACAAAAAGCTGACAAAGAAATGGCATAACATGTTTCTTTTTCCCTTTTTCTAAGGGAAACAATTTCCAGTGCCCCACAGTGACAACAGAGTTGCCATTGGTCATGCCCCCTGGTATATGTGAGAAACAACAAGACAATGAAGTGTGTGATAATGTCAAGGTAAAAGAGACAATGGGGCAGTTATCTAATCTATGCCCAAATTAACTGCAGGCAACCCCTTATCAACTTGCCTGATCCATTAATTTGAAGCTGCCAAGAGAGAGGGAAATTGGTGAGGATAGAATTACTGAAGGATAAAGTGACTGAAGCTCATGCAGCTGATGTGTGGGAAGAAATGAATTTGATTTCTTGAGTCCTAAATTCTCAAGTGCTGGATCCCTCTCCCAAGAGAGAGGGGCCAAGGGCTCAAGTCACAGATGTGAAATCCTGCAGGGCTGGAGGCTTGCAAGGAATGAGGTGAGTATGAGTCACATGAAGGAGGGAAGAGAGGTGCAGGATATGGAATGGGTCATTCTTGATGTATATATAACTTGTAGGAGTCACTGTGCCACCACCCTCACAGCTGTATCTTGTAGCCAGGAAAGCCTGTTGCTGCAGCTGCTAAGGCAGCACTACACTGAAAGCTGTAGCCAGCATAGAGGCCTAGGTTGAAGCCAGCCAAGGAGAGAGCTTTGCAGGTGGTTTTGACAAAGTAACTGTAGGAAAGAGCCTTGCCATATGGCTGTTCAAAAAGGGGGGTATTGCTTTCAAGTGTAACAGAGCATCTAGCAGGCCTCCCATTACCCTATCAATTAATGGTATATGCATATATTTACTTATTATATTTGTATTCACCTGGCAGCATCATATGATGCTGCTCTTAAAACTGTATTTACTATACTTATGTAAAGCAGCACCTTACTTCATACTTCATAGACAGAATCACAACTGGTTTTGACTTACAAGGTGTGAATTGTAAGCTGTGCAAACCATAATGGAAACATTACATCTTTTAAGTCAAATGAGCATTGAGTTGTTTGCAAAGCAGCACCAAACTTCCAAAAAGAAGTTCATGCCATAAGTTATGATCAGAACATTAAAATTTTAATGTTCACCTTCCTCAAGGGACACCATCATGAGCATGAAAGATCAGGTGTTCAAGCTTAACACTGAACCAGAGTTTGATAGAGCACTCCATGGTTGGATCTTGCCACATCATCTCATGGTCTGGGGAGAGTGTGTGGAGTGATGCCAGGAGGATTGCTAGGAGCCACTCCCATCCAACTAGCTGTAGCTGGCTCTGGAGGTGTCACTACTGAGGGCACTCAAATGCTCTCTGCCAGACCACATTACAAAGGTACAGCTGGAAAGGTTGGCTGTGCTAGCAAGCAAAGGAAAAAAACCCTTTGTATGCACTCACAGCATTATGGGCAGAAGGCTTCAGATCCTTCCCAGTGACTGCAGGAAAATGCCAGGAGTCTCCCTCATTGAATACTCCAATGATGGGGAGACTCACAGGGCAAAGGGCTCTGTGCACATGCAAAGTGGGTCTGCCCTGAACACATGGAGAGCTGGACCATCTGCATTTATAGAAACAATCCCAGAGGATGTTAGTGACACCTCTGATATGAATGGTGAGGCAATATCAGAGGGCATCCTCTATCAGAGTGTGCTGATATTCTAGCAAAGCCAGGTTGAGGTCACTAAGGCCTTAACACAACAGCATTTAGCTGCAAGAGTGACTAAGCATACAGTGATCCAATGGTCACTCAAGGTGCTTCAAGTAGTAGAGCCACTGGCAAACTGACAGCAGATGCTGATTTTTCACTAAGGCCTTAGCACTATGGGGCATGGCATCATAAGTCATTGTGATGCTGTCATTTCAAAGAGGCTGGGGCTTGTTGGCAAGGGATAGTTGTAGTGGAGAGGACTCATCAAAGTCACTAGCATTGTTGTCATTAAGCAGAGAGGCAAATAGTTACAATGGCAGCAGAGCATAAGCCACTAGGTGTGGCAGACATCTGTTAGGCACTGAGATATGGAGGAGGGGAATTGGCAACTGTAGCATGCACAAAGCCATGCATGCAGTCCACCCAATCCTCAAAGATGTCATTGATGCTATCATTACATACCAGATTGCTAGATTGCAAGAGTTGTTGCAAAAGTCAATCAGGGCCATGGAAAGTGCCCTTAACATGCACCAACACAAAGTGGAACATCAGGATTGTCATAATAGTAGTTCATGTTTGACATACAGAATGGATGCCCTGCAAAATCTTGCCAAATCATCAATGACCCTAGCTTAGACAACAATGAAATGTATGCTGATCCCAATATGGTTGGAGTAGATGGATTTGGATCTGACAAGGAAGAGGACAAGACTGCTAGTGGTTTGACTTAAGGTTTGTTTTGTGACCTGTATTTGATGGACTTTTTGCTGTGACTTGTTATGTATGAGCTCATGGACTCATTCACTGCTAGCAGCCAAAAGTGTTTTCTGAGGAAATACTGAAAAAGAAACTTGTGATGCCATTTCCATTTTCAATGGAAAAGGCTCTAAACAATGGGAAAAGTCTTTTTCTAAAGGAAAATTCTGTCAAAGAAATGATATAACAGGTTTCTTTTTCCATTTTCCCAATGGAAGCAGGTTACAGTGCCAGCAGTTATTGCAATGTTTGTTTATTCCTGTGTAGAAATATATATAATGCTGATCACTTGACTGCACATTGAATCAATATGAGAATTAATATTCATTGTTGTATGATATTCAAATGGGAGCTTCTCCTTGCCACATCAGCTTACCAGCACTTATCATGACCAATCCCAGCACCCAGTCTGAGGAGATCAGCAAGCTTTGCAGTTCTCACACATAACTTTTCATGATGATGCAGGAGCTGCTTATACAATTTGACACACTGACATGTGTTTCTACTACAACAGCCCAATCCATAGCTCTAGCAACTGTAAGGGCAACCTCTGGAGGCTGTGGCTCAATTGCACAACTGGCAGAGGGAGATCCAAAGTCTATTCAGTACTGTATAGTGTCTACAAAATGATGTCTACAAGGATACTACATACCTGGCAAAGGGAGATCCAAAGAGAACAAGTCTGAGGAACTTCCTAGGCCAGATGCTACACTCTAGGCCTTCAGACTCATGGGACACAACTGTACAGTAGGACAGAGAAGATCACATGACTTGCATGTGCATGACTGTGGCCATGCACATGCTGACCTAATTACATGACCCAGACTTGCACATGCATTGTAACGTTTCCATTATGGGTCATGCTGCTTACTGTTTATACACTGTAAATCAAAACCAGTCAATAGTTCTGTCTACAATGTATGAAGTAAGGTGCTGCCTTATGTAAGTACTAGTAAGATACTTTTAGTGATAGCATCACATGACAATATAAGTGTAATTAGAGAGTAACTAATATAAGTATGCAAGTAATTGGTGCTCCATTACATACCCTCCTTTTGAGTCTGTCAATGGACTCACATCTACACACAGCTAAAGTTGAAGAATAAAGGGGTGTGATACAGCATCCCACTCTAGAATGTGCACCAGAATTTGCATGCAAATTCTGACATATATTTAGTAGTAGGATCAATGATCCTATGTGAACAAGTATACTTCAGCATGATGTCCAACTGTGCTGAGTGCATGATATGGGCTGCTCAAGCCCATGGACAGTTTACCAATTTTTTTGTGATGAGCTACATTAGTAGCTCACCCTGCTTGCTCATCCATCTTTGAGGCCTCTGCTTCCTTGTTGCTCACAATGTCTGGCCAGCACTCTGATACAGCATTAGCCATATCTCTGGAGCCACTGGTTCCAGCTTCAGAAGTGGCCAGAGTAGCAATGTTGGTCACTACTGCTGCCTCTGTAGCACTGGGGATGACTTGTGGTGTTGTTGCTGGTTGGATGGATGTGGGCACCATGGGATTGTTAGCATAGTCCAGATCCATGGACTTCTCTGAGGGTGCATCAACAGAGAATGCACCAGAGCATAACAGTGGTGGATTGGCTGTGGACATGGCCACAGCTACTGATGACAATAGTCCCTCCTCAGTTGGGGCTGCACTTGCAGTGGGAGCCACTGATGAGGGCTCCATGGCAGCAGCTCATGAGGCTCTCACAACCTCCACCAGTCAGTGCATGAGATAGGTGAAGATCCCATCCTCACTAAAGTGCAGCCACTCAGCTGTGCTAAGAGGAGAGTGCCTTCTACTCTCATGAATCTGGAGGAGCATGCAGAAGTGCTCCTGGTTGTCAGCAGTGGGAATGTACCACCTATTGTACCCTAATAAGGAAGGGGGTACCCTGATAGTCTGGAGTTGATGATGACATTCATTGTTGACTTGTGTAAACAGGTCCATGTGCAGAATGCTCCCAGTCCAATAGTGATCAAGAAAGCATATACCAAAAGTATACATGTGATTCATCTAGGAGGGAGGCACACAGTTTGCAAGGAGGTGACATATCACCTCTGTCTCACTCAGGTTGTTAATTTGCATAGGCAGCAGTTGCAGATTAAATTCTCCTACACCAGATCAGTAGTTGTCTACTGCCTCCTGATAGAGACACGGTTGGGCAACCACCATGGCAAACAGCCTCATATAGGCTGTTTGTACATGTGGAACAGTCGGGACTAGTGCCCAACCTAAAATGTAGCTAAAGACCAATTGTTGGTCTATGTGTAAGGAGGCATCAATAGCCACACCCAAATACAGGTTCTGTGAACCTGGGTGGCCATGGTGCATGATGTACTGCACCCATGCATTGATGTCAAAGTGGTAGCTGATCAAGACTTGAGTAAGTCCCACACCCCACATATTGTTATTGGTGTGGCTGAGCATGGCTGACAACTGTGATGGGAGGGGAACTGGTATCCAATTGGGGTCCTCCTTAGGCAGAGTTGTTTCTCACTCTGCTGGACTTAGCTCTATAGCCCACCTCATTGTGCAGTCTCTCAACAGTGGAGCTGTGAAAAAGGAGATTCAATGGAACTCCTGAAGGAGGAGAGCAGCATGAATCTGCTCTCTCATAGTCACCTTAGATCTGCCAACTCAAATGAGTTTGAGGATCAGATGAATCTGCTCTGGATTTATGGGCATTCCTTGAGGAGCCTGCCTGTAAAGTAATTCATAGCATGAGGATATATGAGATATTCCTGCCATTGCAGTGGAGCAGGCAAAGACCACTTTATCACCAAAAAAACTGCATTGGTCATTGGTGACCAGTAGAATTTGGAGTGCAGCATACTCCAGAAGTCATTCTGGTGCTCAAAGCTCCCATGAACCAAGGTTGTGTCCCAGCCATCTGGTAGGCAGCCAGGCACTGTATCATTCAGATGTGTGAGGTCCATGTTGGACTTCTCAGCATCAATGGCTAACAGCCATTTGGCATTAGCATTGTTGTCTGAATTACTGTCCAGAATATGTCATTTAGGTGTAGGCACATTGTCATCCTCATCATTGCTACCCAAGTTGGGTGCCAATAGAAGACCTGCCATTGTCCAGGCAGCTGCTTGCTGAGTGACAAAGAATTTTTTGTCACACTCTATGCACTGTTGGCCTAAACTCCTGAGGGAGCATGCCCGGCATAACAGAGATCCTCAACTCAAGGACCTTAATAACATCAGCTTCTGCTCCTTGAGAAACATTAGCCAGGAAGGCAATTGTCATGGCAACAACTGTAGAGTTGTCTGCCTCAGTCACTATGGCAGAAGACTGTCTGGTGCCAGCTTTCTTCATGGAAGGCTTTGACATTCCATCCTTTGTCACTGCTGGTTTTGGCAGCTTTACTTTAGCTGCCACTGGCTTGGATGGCCCAGCTGAGGATGAGGCCACCTTGAAATCAGGGTGCTTGTCCATCCTGTAGTCATCACTAGCAGGCACAATATCATCATAGGGCATGAGTGGTGCCCTCTGAGTTGAGGATCCCTTAACAAACACAGAAGGATCAATACAAACCTTCTTTGCTTCTGGAGGATTAGGAGGGGTTGCTACCCTCTTCCTCTTTTCCAACACTGCTCAGAAGAGGTCCACATGGGCCTCATCTCTTTGATTTTGCACAACATTAAGTTCATTCAAAACTTGAGCCAGTGCCAACTGCACTACTGGATTATCAAGGATGTCAGCACCAACATCCTCTGGAACTCTGGATTCATGAAGCCACTGGAGTAGATGAGCAATCTGCTCATCCATAGCAGTCAAGGGCTCAGGCTCTTTTGCTTTGCCTTTGCCCTTCTTCTTTGCAGGGAAGCATTGCTTGATCATCTTCTAGGCAGTCAATGGGGGAGTGCTACTCACCTGTTCCAGTGTGGGAGGCAATGTTGCAGTTGCCTTGCCCTTTTCTTTACTAGTCAAGGCAACTGTAGGTTGCTCCAATGCACTTGATGATGTTGAGGGTGTATCTGACAAACGCGTCCTAGTAGGCAACAGTGGATATGACTACCATAGAGGTGCCAGCAACTGCATCAGAGCCATAATCAACTCTGGGCCATTGTCATCCACCTCCATCACATCAGTTGTCAATGCTGCAGAGACTGAGATCTCTACTTGTGACAACATAGTGGTAGGTTGTTGCTAACCTGCCATGCCCATAGTATGGCCAGGACCAGCTACTAAAAGTGAGGCCACAGCAAACTGTGGCATCACAAATTGCTGGAACTTCTGGGACCACACTGGTTGTGCAGCCACAGGGTATCCAAAGTTGAATTGAGGGAGGGCCAGTGATCCCCCACATCTTCTTCCTGCTCCTTGAGGAGGGGCTGAAAGTCCCCACATCCTCTGCCTCTGCCTCATTGAGGGAGCAAACCCTGTCTCTTTGCTAGTGACTGCTGCATCACCATGGCATAGCTTGGCAGAGCTACATCTCCTGGTATCATGGGTGGTCCCTAACTTGTGGGCCTTGTGTCTTATTGAGCTGGGACTGCTCTTCTCATCATTGAGGGTGCTATGCCCCTCAGCACCAAGCCTCCTGCCAATGCAGCAAAGCCACCAAAGCCAGGGAGCACACTACTCCCTGACCCTCCCTCTCCTGAGCTCTGTCCAGAGCTCAACAAATATCCTGGCAGATCAGTGTCTGCCTCACCAGGTCTCTTCTTTTTCTTGCCCATGCAGCAAGGGTTGTGTCTCCTCTGTTAACATTGGCACATAGCACCAATGACGTGTAAGAAGACAAAGGAGGCAGCCATTGTCTGCCACTAATTATTTTGCCCTCCTATCTGTAGTATCAAATATATCTTCTGTTACTTTTGATACTCTGCATGAAATGATAAGTCCCTCTTCAGACATACCAATTTCACCCTCAGTCAAAGCTTTGACTGGGGATACCACTCCTGCACCCTGCTACTAACTCCCTGCTTGAGAAATGCCATCTCCCTCAATGATATGTAGTTGCCTCCACCCCCTCTGGCAACTCACTCAAGCTACAGGTAGAGATAGAGACAACAGACATTCAGCAGCTTTGGAGCATGGTTGCCTTGCTAGATAGCAGGGCTACTAGCCTTTTTCTTGACACAGGATATGTGCAGCACAATTAGCTCACCAATTGCCCCCTTTCTTGCCCAATTCCAGTCTATAATGTTGATGGCACACTCAACAAATTAAGTTCTATTTGCTCTGTATGCTGCTTTTGCAGTCACCAGTCTTGGGAAGCAAGACATGATTCTGGGGGTTTATTTGGTGATAAGAAAGTAGTGCTGCTCTCTAGCACTATGATTCCCAACTGCTTAGGCAAGTGCTTGTACATGATGTGCATCAATGAATGGAACTGAGACAACCCAAGACAACTTGCCACCAAAAATAGAATTGAAATCCATCCACTTATATGAACAATGGCAGGACCATAAGCACATTGACTGAAAAAAGAAAGACCTAAGTTGGCATGATAAAAGAGATAAGTGACAAAGCTCCATTTATATGATAAGATCAATTACTTCATTGAAGAACTCTTACAAATAAAAATCAAAGACCCAAGTAGACAAAGTGAGATTAGCTCTGGATCTCAGCATTGAGTTGACGAAATACAAAGACCTAACTGAACATTGTGAAGCTGGGTCTGAATCTTGGCATTGAGTTAGAATATCAAGGACCTAACTGAATGAAGTGAGGTTGGGTCTGGGTCTTAGCAAAAATTACAGGCCCGTGCCAAAGGCATGGCCATAGCTTGTGGAAATGTCATAGTGGGGGAAAGCTGAGTGAGTTGTAGATTTCGGACGACAGAGGGACGAATCTGCCGTGACACAAGTTCAAACTCAGCTCGGCATCCCTATCAAGTGTCCTTCCACGATCGCGACTTGTCGCGCTCGTATTGCAGGCCAAAAGCCACACTTGCTGCTGACAAAGAAGACCGAAGCTGTTCATGGCTATAAGCAAGGTACCTTCAAGACTGAACGAGCAAGTTGCTGTATTTAAGCTTCACCGTTTCAACACTTACAGACTACTTAGATTTGACGACGTTTCTGACAAATCACGATAAGATATCCAATTGCAATCAAGTCACTCGAAAGCTTGTAATGCGGAAAAACTAAAAAGGTGGGCTAGAATTTGCACTTTCAACACACGATATCTGTCACAAAAGAAGTCGGTCCCTATTAACAACAGAATCCAACTTACAAAAATCAACAATTCATAACCAAGTGCACGCATGACGAAGCCCGGCAAGAACAGAGAATGGCCAAAACCATACATTAATAATACACTGGTATACAAAATAGATAATCTTCTACCACTCTCACTACTGAGGTGCCTAGAATTGATGAATCGTCATTCATCAGCGCTCCAGACGAAAGCTAAGTACAACAACATACCGAGACACTTAAAGAAAAAAGAAATAAATAAAACCCCATCCGAGCCAGATATTACTTGGCACCGGCAGACGAGAACTTAGTAACGGATTTTGTGCCTTCTGAAATGGCATGCTTGGCGAGTTCACCGGGAAGGATGAGGCGGACGGAAGTTTGGATCTCGCGCGAGGAGATGGTGGACTTTTTGGAGTATGATGCGAGTTCTATTGAGTGGAGGGAGCATAGTCAGAAAGGAGTGAAAGTTAAGATGGATGGGAAGAACGTACTGGAAGCCTCAGTAGCGATACGCTCGAAGATGTCGTTGACGAAGCTGTTGAGAATTGCCATGGCTTTGTTGGAGATACCAGTGTCGGGGTGGACCTGCTTGAGGACTATATATCCAAGTGAGCGATGAATTATTAACAAGTTCAACTGGACGCACCCTTGTAGATGTAAGACGAGTAAGTCTCCTTTCTGACCTTCTTGCGCTTCTTCTTCTCGCCGTCACCAGCTGCCGAGGGCTTGGACGCAGTCTTCTTGGCGGCCTTGGAGCCTTCAGTGGATTTGGCAGGGGCCTTGGAGGCGGTGGAGGCGGGGGCTTTGCCGGCAGTAGAGGCGGGTTTGGGGGCCATTGCGAGTGAAGCTTGGGTTGGGCGAGTAGAGAGTGTTTGCGGTGAAGTAGGAAGTAGACAGATGCAAGAAGACACAAAACAGAGATTATATAACAACGCGTGAATTTGTACATGTTGTGCCTCGCACGACGCGTCTTTGTTGAATCTGACAAACGGCAGGCGAGACGCCAAACAACGCGTCACGACACGTGATGCGTGATTTGTTGAATATAAAGAGGGCAAAATTCGAGCTGGCGTCCTTCACTTTACTCAACGCACACCACACCGCGTATTTTCTACCACCCATCACCACTTTAAACTACTTACTTGTACACAATGTCTGGCAAAGGAAAGGCTGGCAAGTCCGGAGGCAAGGCTAGCGGCGACGCGTCCAAGTCCCAGTCTCGATCTGCGAAGGCGGGTCTTCAGTTCCCCGTTGGTCGTGTCCACCGTCTGTTGAAGCGGGGCAACTATGCCCAGCGTGTTGGTGCCGGTGCACCAGGTGCGTGTTTTTTTCTTATACTAATAGTCTCGCACTAAATGGTCTTTGTCCTGGTTTAGTTTACCTTGCCGCTGTCCTTGAATACCTCGCTGCCGAGATTCTCGAGCTCGCCGGTAATGCCGCCCGTGATAACAAGAAACAACGTATAGTTCCCCGTCATCTGCAACTCGCTATCAGGAATGATGAAGAGTGAGTTGGTCTGGCTTTGGTTATTTCGGCTACTGATGTTTTATTTTCAAGGCTGAACAAGCTCCTTGGTGATGTTGTCATCTCCCAAGGCGGTGTTGTGCCACATATTGCGCCCGTACGTATCGTTGGTATTGTCTTTGGACCTGAAGCTTATTGTTATGTCAGGAACTGCTGCCCAGCAAAACCGCAAAACGGGACAAGGATGGGATCAGCCAAGAAGTTTAAGAGCGTTTTTGGATTTTTGCGGGATGTTTCTAGTCTTTATTCCATTCTATCTTGTATTGCATAAACCTGTATTACTTAAATAATCACTCATTGTCTCTCACGATCTCGAGAAGGATACGGCGAGGTGCGGCACAGTTGTTGGACGACAACCGGAACGATGCCGAGGGATCGGGTTTGTGTTGAAGATGACGTGGGCGGTGCGAAGTGATCATATTAGTGCCGGTGGAGCCAAAATTTTGTTATTCGTGTCTTGTTCTGTACCACGACTGCATGGATTCTTTGCGCCAGGTATGTCTGCGCAAAGCCTCGTCTCCGCTTCTCACCGCCCCCAGCCGCGCTCTCCCTCTGCCCTCACCAACGACGACATCGAGGCCGTCATCCAGGCCGCCACTTCCTCCCATGCAGCCCTCGATGCCCGCACTGCCCCATCCAAGGACACCCGCACCCAGCTCTTCGTCGGCAACGTATGTGCCCCTCTTCTGGCGCCCCTATTACGCTCATCATCCTTCCAGCTTCCATATCGTGTCCGCTGGCAGGATCTCAAAGACCTTTTTCGCCGCGCAGGCACAGTTCTGCGGGCAGACGTCTCCCTCGGTCCGGACAACCGATCCCGAGGATACGGTACCGTTCTTCTCGCCACTGCTGAAGATGCAGGGCGCGCCATAGATCTCTTTAACGGATACTCGTGGCAAAATCGTATTCTCGAAGTGCGCCCTGATCGATTGCCACCAGACTATGATGCCAATCACCCTCCTGCAATCGTCTCCGCTCCTCCCCTCGAGGAGGACGGAATGGAGTATTCGGCACTCTTGCACCATAATTTTCCGTTGAACTTGTCGCTCAGAAGTTTGTTCGTCGGCAACGTATGTTTTTTTTCTTTGTTCATCACATTGTCATCTACTGATCGTTCTGGAGCTCCCCTTTCATTGTCAATGGCAAGATCTCAAGGACCTCTTCCGTCGCGCTGGGACAATCATGCGCGCTGACGTTGCCCTCGGCCAGGACGGCCGTTCTCGTGGTTTTGGAACCGTCACCTTTGCAACTGAATCGGATGCTGAGCGCGCAGTCCAAATGTTTAACGGGTACGTTCCGCAGTACATTTTATAACAGTTCAACTACTTACCTCTTTATGGAAAGGTACGAATACAATGGGCGAACGCTCAAAGTCAACCATGACAAATTCACGCAGCTGAATCAACTTCCCATTGGCGTCTCCTTAGCCTCCTCTCTCGCCTCCTCTCTTACGCCCTCCCCTGCATCCATCTCACCCTCACCCTCCGTCCGCAGTGCGCCTGGCGCAGCTTGTGTTTCTCTACCAACAGCAACATTATATCAAACGAGACATCTGTCGCCCCTGACATCACTGACGCAATCATCATCCAACACACAATTAACGGTTGGTTATGCAAGTCATCAACTTGGGAACATCGCCACTTCGACATCGTGTTCACCTGCCCCTTTTGATGTGTGGCCCCAACTGCAACAGGAGAAACCTCGTGAGGAGAAGGAGAGGGACCTGTTGAAATCCTTTTCCGGGTTGGATTTGAGGTCGGATATTACGAGAGTGGCGTCTACGATGTCTAGTTACTCTGCGCCGGTGCCGAGTAGTGCGTCTCGATCAACATCGACATCGTCGATGAAACCCCCGTCGATAGCTACGACCGCATCTACAGGATCATTTACATCTTCGTCTTCGCTCGCGGCAGTATCGTCGGTGTCGGCGTCCACGTCCGGAAGTTCCAACGATAATTCGCATCTGCCGCTCTCGTTCAAGCGCCACCGACGCCTATCGGCGACGAAGGAGGATTCAACGTCTTCACTTGCTTCTGCCTCTACTAACACCACCGGCGACACTGCCGCGCCCATAGCAACCATCCCGCCTCCTCTCAAACTCCGAAAACTACGCTCGCCACCACGTCATCCTGGGCCCATCGCTCTCCCTCCCCCACCGCACGTAGCATCTTTCGCCCACTTACACCAGCATCCCCACTCCCCACATGGCATCTTAAGCTTCTCACCCCTGCATCACCCCCACTCACCCCTCTTTCCCCCTGCAACGACGCACCACGGGCAGCAAGTCGAGCAAATCAAACAAACGCATGGGCATCAACAACCGCACCAGGTCACACCTATCAGTCTCCCGCTCACGCCCTCAATGCCACCATTCACTTTCCTCCCACCCGGCCCAGGACCAGGACCTGGCTCGGGATCGCCCAATCCATCCACTTCCACGACGAACCCATACTCGACATACGCCCAGTCCCTCCCGAGCCCGATCCACATGTCGCCTCTGCATCACCCCCACGCGCACATTCTGCATCCACATCCGCACGCGCACATACACCCTCTCGCCTCGCACCCCCTCCAACACTCACACTCACACTCACATCCCGCCCCATTTGGCATAACACCCCTCTCCCCGCCCACCTCCGCCACCGCGCCCGTCTTCACCTCAGCCACAGCCTCCTCCGCCTTCTCGCCGGGCGCGACGATGTCGCCCGGTGCGTTCTGGGGACGACCCGGGCACGGACCGCCGCCTGCGAATCCGCTGATCAACCCGGCGGTGGGTGCGCCTGTGCATGTTAGTAGACCAAATGCGAATGCGAATGCGGGCGTGGAGCCGACGGGGTATTTCGATGGGGCGTGGTTTGTGGAGAGTCGTGGTATGGGGGAAGAACAATGCAGTGAGCAAGTGGAGCGTGAGATTTCGAAGGGGAAGGATGGAGACCATCTGGATGAGGATCATGAGGCCGAAGACGACGGGGAAGGGGCGGTGTTGGACGGTGCTGTGGGGATTGAGAGGAAAGCTGATGGAGAGAGTATGGACTCCGCGTGGATGGAAGTTAGGCAAACCGTTGTGAATCTGAAAACAGAGAGACAGATGAATGGGGATGGAGATGGAAATGGGGCGCATACGGATACAGAGGAAACGCAAAAACAAATTATCCGCCCCCGCCCTCGTCGGCATTCAAGTACGACAACCGCGCCTGTACTATGGAAGATACCTCTCCCTCCCAAAAATGAGTATCGTGAAGGAAATGACGTTGACGCCTCCAAGGGCGCAGTTGTAGATTGAAATTTGGAACTTGCTTTGCTTGCGAAGGATGGGGGTTCAGCTTAGTGCTGCCGTCACAAGAACGCTATCGGTGCCGAGTGGAGGAGTTAGGTTTGGGTCTTCTTTCTTCGATTTCGAGCTCAAACGGGTCTAGTGGAAATGGAAATACCGAGGATTGACAAATACAGGGGTTAGGGATTTGGACCACGGCGGAGCCGTCAATGAACACTGTTTAGGTATCTTGTTTTGCCACTGTCTCTTGGTCGCTGAAGCTTTATTACTTACGTCTCTTACATCGTCATATGGCTCGCTTGTTTACATCTTGGTCTTGAAGGATGTTTACGTCTTATTTTACTTTCATTGCAATTTGCATTCATTCAGGGTCAATATATTTAAATGTACTAGTTGGTTGTAAATATAAAAGGGCTGCTCAATTTCCTGGTGGTTGCAATTTGGTACAGTCTGAATTAGAGCTGGATTGAAGGTGAAAAATGTGAAGCCCTATTGGGATTACGGCATAGCCGGCTAGTCTCAGTGAGAGATAGATAAGGCTTATGATCTCCTCCGCCACTTCTTTCCTTAGAATTTTCTACTATTGTGTATGTCAGGTGGTTGGTCAACATTAGTTGTACTTCTTTGTGATACCATCTCAAATTACATCACCTTGCTCACCGCCATCAAAACAAAAGAGAAAGAGCAAGGGAAGAAAGCAGTTCACTGCCAAACCACTTCCTTCACTCACAAAATGAACTTTAACAACACTCAAGTCACAAGAACTTATAAGATCATCTGGACCTGTTCAAACTTGTTACTCCTGGGAAATTTGATGTTTTGTGCTTCATCAAGGACAAGATTCTCTCCAGTTCTTGTGATCCTCTTCATGCACATGATTTCTCAACTGTTTCTTGACTTCCTTCCATTGATTCTCTGTAGCTTTAGCTCCATCAGCCTGTCTCTGTGCATCCTTGAGCTGTTGTTCTAACCCATCTTTGTTCCACAGAGTGTGAAATGTACAGAGTTTAATGCATGTTTCTGCTGGTATGTTCTTGAGCTTTAAGAATGGTAGCTTTTTGAGTAGAAGATCAACATTTTGGTCTTTGGCTCTTGGAGTTTCCCATTGGCATCAAGTGAAAAAAGTTGACAAGTAGGGATATGAGTATTGAACATAGCAAGCAACCTCATATTAGTGGATTCTACAGAATTTGTCCTTTTGATGTGTTGAGATCTTGTTGCCAGACACATATTCACATAAGCTAATTTAAGACTTTGACATGTACTTCTTCCAAATAATTTATACAGTTATACCTCCCTTCTTTACCCACAACCAAAGTAGAAACATGCTTTTCCCACAAAAACCCAAGGAATGTTCAACTTTTTTTTTCAGGATTTCCACTTGTAATGCTTTTATTCTATTTTTCCTGAAACAAGTATTGCCTCATGAAAAATTGGCCTTGGCCAAGACCCAAATAATCTATTGGAATGGACAACTGCACATCATTTTCATTGAAAGGTAGTGGTGATATGCCAAAAATTTGCTTTCTCACTGAGAAATCACCTTTTAGGGAGGAATAAACATCTATAAACAAAATTGGATTTGGCAGGCATTGCCAGCCCCCATGACATCTGATCTACAATAGCTTTTATTCTAGTTCTACTGATTTATTTAAGACTCTTGTGTGATGACATCATAACCATCACACTGTTGCCACAGCTGGCAATGCACCCTGCCTTGTGTTAGGTTTGATATCATGAATACTGTCACAATAAATCAATGGGATTCTCACTGTTTCAGCTGTGCATGGGTCACATTCCTTGAATTGTTCATCTTCTAGTTCCTCTGAGGCCAGTCATTGAAGTGGAGGATATAACAGCCAGGCAGGGATGTCATCAAATGGCTACAAGCCAATACCATGTCTGCATAGGATAATCTGACATAAGCCAAGATTCAACAGGCTGCTCAAGGCTAATAAGAGTAGGTTGGCCAATTTCCCTTTTGAGATGGGCAAGGATGTGCTGGTCTTGAGATGGGACAATCATCATCAGTACAAGAAAAAAGGGAAGTGCAGGGTGGCAAAGTTCATGCTCATACTCCAAGAAAAATATAGCTCACAAGCAGTTCAGGTCCATCAGCCTGCCATCCCAGCTCATTTCTCAAAGACTGGATCTGCCTGGAATTGTTTTGCTTTGTACTTGGGGCCTGTGCTATGGCTTTGAAATGGACATTGACTGTGACTGTGGATACAGGTGAGGTGAGATGAGGATGAAGATTTGGGGAAAGGATTCAGAGATTCTGAATCATGCACCCTCAGGTGCCTTGTGTTGTTTGTAGGTGTTAAGGCACTGATGGACTTGACAAAAGAATCAAAGAGTGCTCAGGTATGCCCCATGATAGGATTTGGGATTCAGATGTTAATACATTGACAATGGGTTCAAAATTGGTGTCATCATGTATGCACTATGTGGCTAAGAATGCAGATTCAGAGTTGGACACATGCTAAAGTGATTGCTTGGGTGGCCACAAGTGCACTTTAGAAGACAAATGTCAGAACATAGGTACTATGCAGTAGGAAGGCAGTTCAAGTTCAAAATTATTAAATGACCCAACTAATTCTGATGATGAATCACTGACATCAGTGATGACAACATTTATATTCAGATAATTTGTAAAAAAAGACTCACCTTGAACTGTCCATGAAATGACTCTATAAGGGCAACCTCCAGAGTGGCGGATCGGAGTCACACAGCTAGCAGAGGGGAATCTGAAGTATATTAGTGGAGTAGACAATGACACAATCAGTAACTAATCACCTAGCAGAGGGGAATCCAAAGAGAACAAGTCTAAGGATCTCCACTGCTCAGCATGGTGCATCAGCAGATGGCAGAGGCATGGGAACTACTGTACAGAAGACCAGAGCTGCTCCTAACCCTAGGGCAATGATCACTGAGGTAATACAGAGAACTTCACAGTTCTCCAGAGATCTCTGGAGTTCTAGAAAGAGCCCTGGAGATGTCAAACAAGCTGCAGAGGTGCTGAAACCAGTCACAGAGACTGGAAATGGAAGTCCCCTGACAGACTCTTGCCTTGGACAAGTATGTTTACTATTGTGTGTGTAGTTGAAATTTGTATGCTGACTGTCAATGTGAAATCAGACTTGGACCATTAGTGCCAGACCATTGGTGATTTGTTTCCCCTGCTTGTCACTCTTTCTGAACCATCCCACAATTGTCCACCAGCCTGAACAACATGTCAGTCACAGTGTTCATTACAATTTGTAGTGCTAAATATAAATCATTGACAAATCTTTACTGTCTCCCATTATACAATCAGGATCCTGTCACTGTCACCAATGACCTTACATTTAATTGTTGATCTCACTCTCACATTACTACTGCTCTCCTCATCTTGTGTAAATGTTACTATTACCACTGGCCTCTGAATCTGAAGCAATTACATCCCTTGTCTTCACTTTTGCCAGGCTGAATCAAGGATTTGGATTCTGTGAGTTCTCTGTTAAGTATTCTTGAAAATTAACAGGTCCTTCAGATTCAGATGATTGTGGTTACTCAAGCTTCCCCTTCCACAAGATCAAACAACTAGGGCAGTTTTAGTCCTGGCTGTTGACAATGTTGGTTCCATTTATAGCATGTTCCTCATACTTTCTCCAATGCAAAATGATTTCTAAATCACTATTAGGTGTCAATTATCATCTTGTTGGAGTGAATTGCATGTTTCATTAGCACATAATACATCCAACAGGCACCTTCTTCATTGCTTCATTATATATGGTGCACTGGTGCTGCTTTCTTCCTTATAAGTTGCTATGGATATCAACTTGGTAGTACATTTATATTCTTGATGTCTGAATGAAATTCTGCCATTGATATTTAAATCACCAGTGTCTGAATTGATAAATGTCTATGATATAATATTAATCTCTTCTCATAATAAGTTTTTACAAGCACATAAAAATATATCTGCATCAAGAATGTCATATAGGAAATAGTCTCTATTTAGTGTCAAACCATGGTGGGTGACCCTCTCTGGAACCATGACTACACCATGAATGATGGTATGGATGGAAATCAATTTACTGTCCTTGCACTTGTTTTCCAAAAAGCAAAGGAGACCAAGGTCAAGGTCTTTCTGCAGCCAGTCAGGATTCCAAAAGACAGATGAAAATAGTTGAACCAAGGCCAAAGGATAGGCCTAATTACCCACAGTACATAAGAAAAGGTGGACAAGGCATGCAACATAGGGCTTGTCCTGAGTGTTTACTAGAATACAAACATAGTGTAGATGGCCATGGAATTCAGGGTTGCACTGCAGGTGGTCTGTCTTGACTTCCAAGTTAGACATGCATATACACTGGACTCTCAGGTAGTGATGTTCAGTTATCTACTGATAATATTAGACACAGGTTGGACACAATGTGAATCTATATTTGTTGACTCACCTGGCTTTTATTGTCAAAGCTTACTGCATTTCCATTGTGAAGAGGAATGCCATATAGAGGAAGGAACATGGTCATAAACCTTCCCAGCTTTAATTGAAAGTGGTCAAGATCATTACTTGCAATAGTATCATAGGTTGCATCAATGATCCAAGCTTTTGCAGTTGATCATAGGCACTAGAGTCAAAGCCAACTTCAAGTGTCATGCAGCTTGAATCTGAATTGTCATCAGACTCAGGGTCAAAGCATCACAAGTTTTTATAGCTATCCAGGGCATCAATATTGGAACAAATTAAACCAGACACTAAGAGACATTGATACACATCCAATATCTATTGCCATTCTTTAGAAACTGTCAATTGAGGGTAGAGAAATCTCAGCATACCTGTTTTGCAAAGTCCTTAAAATTTGAATGACGAAGATATGATTGCTTGATTGGACTGCACATCTTCTCATTTGACTTAGTGCTGTAGTTTTGAGAAACACCTTTGGCAATGATGTCATTGAAAAGATGATTTTGCAGATGCAACTTGATGAAGTTCCATGATTTTATTTTGGCAATCCCTCCACATCATCTGATATTACTCCAAGTAACTCATTGTTATTAATCTCTTCAGGTCCCAAACCATCAAGTTCACTTGTAGCACAAGTTTGTTCAATATACTCCTGAAGATACAATAAATTTTTCAATTGAGAATGCCCTATTTTAAACAATGGGCTTACTGCTATCAAAGGTGTGAATACATCCTCCAATTCCTTCCTGCCAGCTTCTATTGTATGATTTGTATGGAGGTCAAAAGCAGCATACATTCAAACATTAAGATATAAGCAGAGGCAGCAAAGAAGGAGGTATCCATCAGACTCTATATCTGCTGATAATACATCTTGCATAGCAAACAAGAATATCTGTTAGTATAAAAAGTATTGCATGAGTGAGCATGATTAATATCTATTTGGAATGGAAGTTGCACCTTGGTAATATCATGAAACTTTGATCCATCATTGAATGTGATATTTATGACAGATTCAAAGTGATTTAGTCCCCCCCTGTAACAGTTGGTTATAGGTGAGCCTCAGTCCCCAGTCCCAAGTGCATATGATCCAATTCTATAGTGGAAAAGGTGACTATACACAGTGGTAAGGACAAAGACTAGGGGGGAGTGGCTGTGCTACCAAGTTCAAAATAGGCCAGAGGGCCCAGTCCATTACACCTCCATCATGGCATATGTTTGAAACTCAAGGCTAGATGTGAGTACATCACCCCAAAATCCTGATTTGAAGATTAATACCAAGAGTCAATGTGAACAATATCCAATTGCAAAGTGATCAGAAACTTGAAACCCTTAAAAAAGTGATCTTCCCATAGTCCATTGTCATCAAAGTGTAGAACATCATAGGATAGTGCATGATGAAGATCTCCATATTTGATTGACCACATAGCATTCTGTAATCATTCAAGTATTAGTCTGCTAATTGTAAAACAAAAGGATGACATACTTCAACTGGATAGAGACTTTGTTCCTTCAGGGCATCTTCAGCAGCTCCTGCAGTCTTCAGAGTCATGGACTTGTAGAACAATTCCTGAGAGCTCAACTGAGTCTGTAAAGGAAAGTTTACAGATAGATGCCACATTTGTTCTTGTGGTACCAGGCAAATTGGGCATGGATATTTGCCCTTGAGACTACAAATGAGAGACCATGACAGACCTGAGGTTTTGTCATGCATAAAATTACAGAAAACCAGGGTCCTTACATTTTCTCATAGTCAGAAAATAGGATGAGAATGAACAGCCAGAGCCTAGAAGATGTCTATGACTATGGCCTTTATTTCATCAATGACAACCTGAAGAATTTTGGCAAGACTCTTCAAGGCTCTCCCAGCATGTCAGAACCTCAACAAGTTTGATATGTGATTCCAGGTAAGTTGGCCATTGTATAAAGATTTGACATTGATGCTGATCAAATGATTTTAGAGAATAGACTGTTGCAAGCAGAAACAGATTATGATGTTGAGTAGTTGAAGAGAAGAGTGGATGAAAACAAGGCCAGGTTTAATGGTGAACAACTAGGGGCATTCAATGAAGTTATGGACTCTGTAAACAACAATTTGTACAAGATGATATTCATTCATAGTGCAGGTGGATGTGGAAAAACCTTTATATGCAATACTTTGGCTTCTGCTGTTTGGTCCAATGGAGATGTGGCATTATGTGTAGCATCATCTTGGATTGATGCCTTATTGCTGGAGAGTGGTAGAACTGCACATTCAAGGTTCAAAATCCCCATTCCTGCTCTGGATACAATCATTGCCAATATCAAAAGAGGAACTCAGTTGTCTCAACTCTTACTCCAGACCAAAGTTGTCATCTGGGATGAAGTCTAAATGCAACACAAAAATGACATTGACTCTGTGGATTGAGGGTTCAGAGACATCCTGGAAAAGAATGTTCCTTTTGGTGGAGTGACTGTGGTGTTTGGAGATTTTCAACAAACTCTCCCAGTTATCTAACAAAGACTCAGGCAGCAGATGATTGCTGCTTCACTCAAAAGAGGAAGACTTTGGGATCAGATTCAAGTTCACTACTTGGTTCAAAACATGAGATTGGATTAGACTCCTTATAACATTGCTCATGCAGCTTAGTTATTGGATGTTGGTGCTGGAAAAAACCTTGGGCCTGGAGAAACAGTACAACTTCCAGGAACTATGATCTGTGATGACAATTCTGTCACTGGATTGATATCTTCCACTTATCCTCATATTGATCACCATCAAAATGATCAGTATTACCTAGACTGCACCATTCTTTCTGGCAAGAACTCTGATGTAGAAGATATCAATTCAGAAGTTCTGCAGAGATGCCCAGGAGAGGAGAAAATCTTGCAGAGTGCAGACTCTGTCATATCTGATGATTGGAATCCTAATGGCCTTGGATTGTATCCAATGGAATAGCTCAACTCTCTCAGAGCCAACAGTTTGCCTTTGGCTAAATTGGCTCTGAAGAATGGTGTTCCTGTCATGCTGCTCAGGAATCTGGACACAACTAAAGGACTTTGCAATGGGACAAGAATGATTGTCACTCACATCAGCACCAGAGTTCTCAGATGTCAAATCATCAGTGGAGATGCCAAGTTTGTGGGATCAATTGTTTTGATTCAAAGAATCAACATGGATGTTTCTGAAGAGGATTTCCCAATTCCATGGTGCAGGAGACAATTCCCAGTTCAATTGGCCTTTGCTATGACAATCAACAAGTCTCAGGGTCAATCAGTCAAGCATGTTGGATTGAACCTTCAATCAGGAGTTTTTGCACATGGCCAACTTTATGTTGCACTTTCTTGGTGCACATCAGGAGATCATATCAAAGTCATTTTGGACCTAGAAAACACATCAAGAAAGACTACAAATATTGTCTATGAATAAATACTTGATGGTTTACAAATGTAAGTGTAACTTTTGATGGATACAAGCAACAAATTGCTAACTTCTCTGAATTTCAGCACCTAATGTATATAGTCTAACAGTGTAGTACTTGCTTGGTTAGTACTAACTTTTATAATTTTTAGCATCTCTAATATATACCAGTGGACATTGTACTTTGTTGATAATGTAATATAGATACATGATTGGTTTCTATATGAAATCTCAGTATATTGGATTGTAAGAGAAAAGCAACACTTAGTCAACAAAATACAAAGACCTAACCAAATGAAGTGAGGTTGAGTTTGGGACTTAGCATTGAATTAACAAATACAAAGACCTAACTGAATGAAGTGAGGTTGGGTCTGGGACTTAGCATTGGGTTAGAATATTGAGGACTTGACCAAACAAAGTGAGGTTGGGTCTGGAACTTAGCAAGAGCTACAGGCCCATGCCAAGGGCTCAGACCATAGCTTGTTAATCCTATAGTATCACACCCAAACCAATATGAGCAGTCACTTTGGTCCATTGCTCAGATGCCTTTTCCCAGGTTTTTTTTGATTCAGATGCATTTTTAAGTGTAAAAGGATCTTCAACACTGCATGCAACAGCTTGGTGGAATAACTTGATGAGACAGTCCAATTGACTCCTGTTAAGGGCAGCTTCCAGTCCCAATTCTACAACTTCAAAGTCAAGTCAAGAATTAAAAGGTTTCCACAGTTCAAAATCAGGCAGGGGTGTTGTTTTCTTAGGGAAACACTTGCTACAAGAGCCTATCTTGGGTGGAATACCCAAATGTGGATGATACTCAATTTTAAATAATTCTTCTGACCCTGAATCATCTAGACTGGGTGAAATGTGACCATCCTCAGCTTGTGCACCTTTGTTCAAGCCTCTCTGAAGATTTGAGCAATGGATAGCATAGATTTGTACTTGCCTGTTGTTCAAAGGTAGGAACTCTGCTGAAGAGACCACCCAAACCTGAATTGTTGACAAAATTTGGTACTGAAAGTTCTTCAGAATCAAAGGGAGATATAATAAAGTCTCATCAAAATTTGACCCTTTGGTACCTTGTAATAGGTATTTCAAAAGATACAGAGTTGCCATATCTGTTGCATGTTGATATTCAATGTTGACCTTGTAAGGTGCATGGACAGATTCGGCCCACTCGGACACGTCACTTTTAGATTGGTTGTACTCTATCAATAATGTAATTTGTTATCAGCTCATTTACACCAAGTCACAAGTAGTGAAACCCACCTGTGCACGGTATCTGAATCGAGCCAAGACGCTCGAAAAATGCTGCATTTTGATGGGCATCCTCTTGCCTCTTCATGCTTTCCTGTGGGTCCCAATTCCCCGGCTCTTACAAGTTTCTCCACAAAATCCGCACCTTGTGTAGCCATACGGTGTTCGAGGCCGAGGGATGTCAATGTCCATCATCATTGAAAAGTAGGATTTTACAAACAACGTGTACAGTAAGGTTTGGCTTGATCAGATTAGTACGTACCTAATCAGGCCCGATTGAGAAGGCGTGATGCCATGATTTCACCTAATTTGCTTTTTAGCCTGATTAGGCATCAGGGAATTTTCCGACATATAAGTAATCACTGGCACCTTTAGGTGACATTCTTTTCTATCGTGACAGGAAGAGACCATTCAGAGTTATCAAATCCCATTGAGTTATATGATAATACTGGCTTGGTCAGAGTCTAATCTTTTATTACGAAACCTTTCTCTCTTAGATCCGAAAATTTCTTTCTGTCTTCCTCATGTCGATCCCAGAATTGAGCATCAAAGAATCGCAAGGCTTTGTGCCCTTCCGTAAGAGCAAGGATCATCTTGCCGAGTGTACCAGGCTCCATAGAGGATCGCACAAGTGTAAAAGTTTCAAGTTGAGGCAGGGCCGCCTTGCCAGAATCGGTCATCATCCACTCTGCAAATCTGTCTGTCACTCGAACTTCCACAACGAGATCCACAACAGATGACATGAATGGCGAGCCAAGCATTTCGCTAAGGATTTCCTCTGCAACTGGACTGCCAAGAGCGTAGTAGGAGAATTGTTTCAAAGTGCACTGCGATCTCATCAAGAGGTTGGTAAATTCGATAGGGTCGGGCCGAGCTAGCCAGATGTTGTTTTGGCGTATGTGGACCGAAGCCAACATTGGAAGAGTAAGGTTTCGAAATGCTTCGTCGGGAGGGCTTGACACAGTCATGGATAGATGACGAAGGGAAGGAAGTACAACAGGTGTGAGAGGTGCGGGTGGTTCCTCTCTTTCTGGCAACGCGCGAGCAGCATAACACGATTTAGGATCGGTATAACGAAGTTCCACAAGATTTTGGCAATCTGGCAGAATTTCAAAGAGTTGATCCATTGCAATTTTCACGTCAACGAAAGTGAGACGGGACCAAGGGATGTCCCGTAGCTTATCATGCACATACTCCATTTCGTATTGTGCAGCGTGAAATGATGGAGAAGCATGGAACAAGTCCCACACCTTCACCAGTGGTGGAAGCCCATCAAAACGAACATTCGTCGCTCGGCGGCTACGAAGTTTTACCGATTCGAGGATCTTGAACGAGCCCAGTGGCAAATTCTGCAATATAGATGATATTTGGAGAGAAAATTCAAAATCAATCGACTTCCAACGATATGCATGAGCCGTCAAAAGCTCCATGATATGTGGTGTGACCGGGTTCTGTGGCGGGTTGTACCATTCGTTGTCACTCTTCAAATCACACAGTGATTCCATGAAGGTGATGTTGAGTGGCAGACCCGCGGAACGCTCTAGCCAGATTTTGAGAAGTTCAATCGTCTGGGTTTTGAGGTTACACAGAACGAAGAAAGATGACCATAGTAATGGAGTAGTTAGCGTTACGTCCCTCCATTCCTTACAGACTTGACCAAGCAAGAGGGGATCGAGTTTCTTGCCACGGACAAGTGTACGTCTAGGTAAACTCCTTTTGAAGACCTTCATGTCGTCACTGGCAGGATGAATATCTGGTTCCAAGGAGAATATTGCTGATAGAAGCTCGCTAGGTAATCGGTTAATCGGGGTTGTACAGTGAATGATCCCGGACATGATTTCTCTGTCATGACTGGCAGTGTTCAAATCATTTGAGGAAAAAAAAGGAAACCACGATGAGAGATATGGTTCCTGATAACTCCATATGAGTACGTTAGGAGGTAGGAGGGCAAATCATCATACCAAGATGTCGGTTGCGAAACCCATAGCGAACGAGTGGATTCGACGATGGTGTACGTACAAGTCGGATATAGATTGGTGGACAACTGGCCAGCCACTCTTATGTATGTTCTACCTTGCTTCCGAACAATTGTCCCACATTTTGCTAGAAGCCTCCTGACAACACGGAAGACAAAAAGAAGTACAACCTTACAAACAAAAGATAATGATGGCTGTTAGACAAAAGCAAGCTTGTTGAACTCCGCATCACAAAAAACTTGTCACTAAGGTTGTCGAGTCCGTCTTATTCAGACAATAAATAACAGCCCTCAAAAAACAAGAAACGAGAGCGAAGACAAAAACAAAAACAAAAAGGAAGAACTCGAGCTCAACACGAACCCTATGAACAGAATTCCCGCTCCTTCCCCTTCCCCGATGACGGTTGTGCCAATACGGGATTAGGAGAGCTAGTCACAACAGCCATTCCTATCTCATTTATACTCGGGGACGTAAACGTGTACGACGGCAGTCGACGCGTGTTTCCGCCGACGTTGAGTTTAGGTGCGGGCCCCGTTGGATGCGTTGGTGTGTTGGGAGAAGAGTTGTTCCTTGGAGGAGAGCTTGCGTTTGCAGAACCAGAGGTGGATTCGCCTGCGGCGGCTTCGGTGAGGAGGAACTCAACCCATAGACGGGAAAAGGACTTGGTTTCGTTAATTTGATGTCAGATTGTAGATATGGCGAGAGATAACATACCTCCGTCTCATCTGTTCTTTCAAGATCCACAGATTTCGTGGAGTTTGTTGCAGCTGAGCGCGACCAGAAAGAAGGTGGAGGTGGCGAGGCGATAGGCTGGACGCGTTGAAGGCCTGCTTTTTCGCGCTCAGGATCCGTCCACGAGAGGATCGTAGCGAGGAGCGAAAGCATTTCAAAGCGTTTAGGATCGGCGCGAGGGGTCGAGAGGAAGGCGAGAAGGACGTTGGTTACGAGTCGTCTGTCGACGTTGGTGTCGGTAGAGTTGCGCCGGAGGCGGCGGAGAGCCTCCATTAAGTGTTCGTTGAGGATGACAGCTATGAGAAGCTGATTCGTAAGGAAAAAAGGAAGTCGGGCGCTGACCGCTAACCTTCATGTCGTAGTTTTCCGATGAGAAGGTTCTTGTCTTTTACCTCTTTCTCAAGCTCTTGTGTTCGGGAAACATTGGTGAGCGACTCTTCCAATTGAAGCTATGGACAGACGAATCAGCAAAGTTTCGAAACGAAGGGCTATATATCTGACCTCAGCTGTCAATGCTCTGTGCTTGAATTCCGCCAGGGATTGTGTTACTTGAGTTAATTGTGTTTCATAGTCCTTGACCGACTGTTTTAATTCATGGTCCCTAGCTGGAACTCAAACGTGAATTTTTAACAAAGATCGCCCAGTCAGACGACACACCAGTCTGGAAGTCCTGCAACACAGACTGTAAATTTTGCGACTTCTCCTTCTCTGCCTCGAGCTTCACCAGTTCTCTATCTCGTACCTCCCGTTCAAGCTCCAGTTCGTGCTTATAGGTCTCCACCGAAGATTTGAGATCGTCTGACATTACTCGTTCCTGCAAAGCCGTCCGTTCCCATTCATCTCGTTCCATGCGACACCGCTCAAGCTCGGTTTGTGCCTCTCGAAGTTCCCGTTCTTGTAGAATAATTTCTTGCGCGTTGTCTTCTAAAGCACGACTGCGCATATTGTCTAGTTCACGGGCTGCACGTTCAGCCTCCTCATGTGAGGCTATAAGCTCATCCTTCAGAGTCTCGACGGTTGATGTAAGGTCCTCATTCTGTGCTGTCAATTGTTGTAGCTCATGTTCACGTCGGTCCAGTTCCTCCTGCACACTGATCAATATCTTATTATTTAAAAAATGGCAAACGTACGGCATCCTGTTTAAGCTTATTTCCAAGTGTTGTGCGCATCGTTGTCAGTTTTGCAAGGAGGTTGCGATACTGAGCCGCGAGTATGTCTTTCTCCTCTCGCGTCAGCTCAAGCTCTCGCTTGAATTTTGTTATGGGATCATCATCCGCATCTTCTCCAGAGTCTCCACTAGTTGGACGTCGTCCATTGACCTGATGGTCATTGTCAAGAGAGAACCGTTCGCTGTCAATGGATGGTCTGCCATCACTAGAAGACTCTCCATTGTTCAGCGCACCATTCATTGACATTGGGAAATATATGAACGAGATGAGCTTCCTGACAATGAGACTGCGGATGATTGGACTAGCAGTTGAGGCAGACGACGTGTTACAACTGCAAGTGCCTAATTAGGGACGATTCCATCAATCCGACACGTGCGGACCAGCCTTCAACACAATTCCTCCGACATCATTAGTATACTGTATCCGACACAATTCATCCGACATCATTATACTGTATCTCTCTCCGTGACCTCCTGAATTACTTTCTTCGTTCCACTGTATCTTCCAAATTCGTCTTCTCTGATCGTCCCCATGCACCATATCCATATCTCGCAGCTTTTGTCCTTGCCAATCGAGCTTGTATCCTCAATTCTCGGTTTTTTGGGCGAAGTAGACCTCTTGACCTGCACAGCCGTTAGATTCTTCTCTTTTTTATTTTACGTGGCTGATTATGATCGATAGGTTGCGAAACAGTTGCGAAACCTCATTCTCGATTCGTCGAAGTTTCAATATGTGATTGAGCTCGCGAAACGTCGGATGATTTGTGTAATTCCAGCATCGGTTACGACACCTTACGCCTCTCGTCTCAACTTTTTGCGCGCCAGAGAACACGCATGGCGAATGCTCAATTGGAAATCAAAGTACAGGCTGAAGATTCCACCTGCGGGATCGATATATGAGTTTATTGGTGACCTCTATGCAACTGGAAAAGAAGATGATAACCAATTGACACGTTCTATCTCATTCTGGGAACTCCCATTATCCGGAGATGCAAACAACGAGGCCGAATTACGATCATGGACGTATTCAATGAAAGACCTTACCATCATTGACTTTACCATGGACCCAACTCAAGATCTTCTTGTTCTTGTCGCCCTCGCGCCAGCCAGGTACGGCACGGACATATTTTATGACGTGGAGATCTAAACGATAGTGTGCCTAGCTCTACGCATCTCTATGAAATACATTTACGGTCGATCGCGACTAATGAGGCTCATCCCAGAGCTCTAATCTCCAAGCTGTCCTGTTTGTCAGGATCCGAAACGCACCCCACCACGCGTGATCAGCTTGGTTCTGTCAGAATCCAGATATCAGGGGACAAAGTTGCTCTTCTCGTGAAACAGGTTTACAGTAGCTCCCACCTCGAGATCTGGGACTGGGTTAACAACCCACAAGTATCGGTCCGTCTTATTTTTATACACTTCTTCACACACATCCACAGAGCTCAATTGCATTTAAAGTGTAAGCTGAAAAGCAAATCGGGGATTGAGGACTTTACTTTCCTTTCAAACGACGCGTTTCTCATCGTGCGGACGATGGGAAGTCTTGAGACTTACACCTTTCCGAACCCCATCATAGATTCGTGCAATCCGGTCAGTCAGCACAAATACTTGTTCCCCCAGCTTTCGGATGGGTATATGTACTGGTATATGACGATCAGTAGCAACTCCGCACCAGCATTTATTAGCAATCCTCGATCTTGCCCCGGCAGAAGCCGAAGCAAGCAACTGTATTCTCCTAGGCCCACAGAACGTATATACGTCTGCTCTCTGTGTGTCTTTGAACCCGCAGCAGACGACGGACAACGCGCGCGATGTTTCATCTTTTACTTCAACCCTGAAATCCTGCTCCACCCACCTGAGAAATGGAAAGAGACAACTAAACGATGCAAGAGGAGAGTTCCCTCTTGTCATTACGCACCCACAAGTCCTAGTATCTCAACTGGGCCCTTCTCCTTTGTGCCCCTTCCTATACCCCACTACACTGATATAACACTCCAGCCCCTACACTCACTCCCTCCACCTGCCTCAACTAGCGCTGCAACCTCTTCCGCCACAACCTCCGGACCAACAACTCCAGCGGTCTCCGCCCCTTCCCACCTCTTTCATGCGCACTCACACCCAGTTCTACCAGAATCAAAGCCTCCAAAGGTTGTGCAACCTGTACGGGTGTCCGTAGTCATCCCATGGCACGTCTGGGGCCCACAAAATACGCGGTGGTTCGAGGAGGGCGGCAATACGGACTGGAAGTACTCTGTTTATGGATTGCGGACAGTTGATAGTGTCAGGGTGGAGTCTTTGCCGACTTCGATCGGTTGTCAGGAGAGGAACGAAAATGGAGATAAGGTGATGGTAGGTGGTTCTACTTTTCTGACAACTGATGAAGGACATCATGAAGGAAAGACTCTCTCCGCTGGTCCCGATGACACCGATGCCAACAAATCAGAATCATCTGTCCCACCTCGATTCCTACGCTTACGTGACTATAACCCTTACTCTATTAGGGAGTGTTTACAACTGGAGGAGCTGAGGCGTCCTCAAGGTAGACATGGCAAGGGTAAAGCCAAGACCAAGTGGCGTGAGCCGCGCGTGGTGACATATCCAACGACGACGGATGTCAAAGGCGCGTTCAGGCATGATATCGTCACTCGATTGCCGTACGTGGAGGTGATGAGTGAGGAGACATTTAGGGTCACGGATGTGATGATGGATGATTGTAAGATTTTGTTGCACGAGGTATGAACTTTGTATTTGGCGGGTTGTGGATGGTGGTTGACAAACTACTCCTTTTCTGTAATTTAGAGAGGGCAGAATGGCATACTTAAACGCGTTGATGTTTTGATGATGTAATTGTATTAGGTATCTTCACTAGTTTACATACATACATGTATATACATATTGGGATAAATCATTTTGCATTCCAAGAAAATTGAATTTAATTGCTGGGAGTTCAAAGGTAATGAATACAGCATCCACGACTAACTACCAACCACCATCCTTTCCCAGACAACTTCGAATGATATTCAAATGAATGCACATTCAGGCATTGCATCCAAGATAGGATTGTATAGCAAGTGTTTCCCTAAGGAAACAACACCCCTACCTGATTTTGAACCATGAAAACCTTTTGATTCCTGACTCAATTTTGAAGTCATGGAATTGGGACTTGAAGTTGCCCTTGACAGGAGTCAACTGGATCATCTCATCAAGCTATTCCACTGAGCTGTTGCATGCAATTTTGTAGGTCCATTCACCCTCAAAAACACATCTGAATCAAAAAAGACCTGGGAAAAGGCATCTGAGCAACAGACCAAAGTGAGTGTTAATGTTGATTTGGGCATGATATTACTATAGGATTTGGTTGACAGTGACATCTGAATCAATTCGAGAAAAAATGTTATCAAGTTTTATACAAGGAGCTTCTATAAGAGTTAGAGATACATGTATGCAATCCTTGGGACTGGACCATCAAAAATGTCATTGATGACCTCATGATCATGCTGCATATTGTTTGAGAAAGGAATGCCCAAAAACATTATAGGTGGACAGGAGTGACTTAGGAGTGATTCATTGCTGAGCCATGGACAGGTGATGCAGCATGGGAGGCTCAGGTACTATGTCATGTTCCAATGCTCTAAACTTTCAACCCACAGACTCAGAATTTTTATGTTAAATCCCATTGCATTTACCCAACCATCCAGCTGCAAAGCTTTTCCCACTCATCCTGTATGGCAATAAAACAAAACTGTCAAGTTTTGGGACTGCAAAGGGATATCCCATTGCTGGACAATTGGCTTTTCTTCTGCACTACATTTGAAATATAGATGGAAGAGGTGGAGGCCACATTGTTGGCTGGTTACCCATCATCTATTTATCTCTTTGTGCTCAAGCATCAAGCTGACCTATTGATTCATCTTGTAGGTATATGAGATACAGCTGAAACAGGGAAAAAAAGGATTTGTTGATTTCAAAAATGCAGTTTGCCATGAAGGCTTTCAAATCCTCCTGGCAAAAATTATTGAGTTAGCTGAGGATGGTGCATGGAGATATAGTAAAGGTGATGATATCTTATGATGGCTCTGGCTGTTCATTCTCATCCTATTTTCTGACTATGAGGAAATGTAAGGACCCTGGTTTTCTGTAATTTTATGCTTGACAAAACTTCAGGTCTGTGTCATGTCTCTCATTTGCAGTCTCAAGGGCAAATATGCATGCCCAATTTGCCTGGTACCACAAGAACAAATGTGGCATCTATCTGTAGACTTTCCTTTATAGACCCAGTTGAGCTCTTGGGAATTTTTCTACAAGTCTATAGCTCTGCAAACTGCTGGAGCTGCTGAAGATGCCCTGAAGAAACAAAGTCTCTGTCCAGTTAGAGTATGTCATCCTTTTGTTTTACAATCAGTGCACTAATACATTGATGATTACAGAATGCTATATGGTACATTGAATATGGAGATCCTCATCATGCACTATCCTATGACATTCTGCACTTTGATGACAATGGACTATGGGAAGATCATTTCTTTAATGTTTTCAAGTCTCTGATCACCTCTCAAATGGATATTGTTTGCATTGACTCTTGGTATCATTCTTCAAATCAGAATTTTGGAGTAATATACTCACATCTAGTTTTCAGTTGCAACCATATACCATGATGGAGGGGACTAAATCACTTTGAATCCATCATGAATATCATCTTCAAGAATGGATCAAAGAATTGTGATATTTCCAAGGTGCAACTTCCATTCCAAATCAGATATCATGCTTGCTCATATAAACTTTTTGTACTAACAGATATTCTTATTTGCTATGCAAGGTGTATCATCAGCAGATACAGAGTCCAATGGATACCTCCTTCTTCATTGTCTCCACTCATATCTCAATTTTCAAATGTATGCTGGTTTTGACCTCCATACAGATTGTACAATAGAAGCTGGTAGGAAGGAATTGGAGAATGTATTCATACCTTTGATAACAGCAAGCTCATTGTTTACAATAAGGCATTCTCAATTGAAAAATTTCTTGTAATATCTTCAGGAGTATATTGAACAAACTCATGCCACAAGTGGACTGATGGTTCAGGACCTGAAGATATCAATAACAATGAGTTACTTGGAGTAATATCAGATAATGTGGAGGGATTGCCAAAACTGAAATTGTGGAACTTCATCAAGTTGCATCTGCACAATCATCTTTTCAATGACATTATTGCCAAAGGTGTTTCTTGAAATTACAGCACTAAGCCAAATGAGAAGATGCATGATCCGATCAAGCAATCATATCTTTGTCATTCAAATTTTAAGGACTTTGTAAAACAGGTATGCCAAGATTTCTCTACCCTCAATTAACAGTTTCTAAAGAATAGCAATAGACATTGGATGTGGATCAATGTCTTTTAGTGTCCAGTTTGATTTGTTTTGATATCAATGCCCTGGATAGCTATGAAAAATTGTTGGCATTAAAGACCACTTATGAGTTGTGTTTTTTTTCTTGGAGTATGGATGTTGTTGATGTTGGGTATTAGTCTACATATGTGAATCTTGCACTTTTACCAGCACAAATGATACAGTCTCTAGTTTATTCAAGGTACATTGCACCCTTCATCTGTAACATGACACAGTTGTCTCATCTTAACTGAATCTCATCCAGTAATTCACAACTGATGGACATCTCATTGTCAACTACAGGTACACCTCTCTCCCTCCTCTTTTATTGTTCTAATCTGACATAAGGACAGCACAATTGCTATGTGGGGCAAAGCTAGCTGCTAGTAGAAAATCAATAAAACATACCCATTAACTATATTTCTATATGTATTTTATACAAATCCAATGCAGGACCCCATGCCATGCTCAAATCAAAGTTCCAGAGCAACATCTGGCATGTTTCAAAGGATGTCACTGCAACTCTTAGGTCAACATATACTTGGCCCATCCCAAGACCTAAATCAAATCCACCCTGTCAATAGTTGAGCATCTGACAAGGCTATAAACCCACTCTCCATAGCACCTTCAGATCATAAGTACTGATGTATCAGCACAACAAATGATTCATAAGTTTAACTTGAGGTGTGATATATTGAAAATTGGTATGTTTGGATTTGTGTTGCCTGTTCTTTAAGGCATTGACCTTGCTTGTCCTGTATTTTTCCATTTAAGCCAGTCATGGATTCAGACTTTCACCAGGTTCCACAAAATAGAGGTCAAAACATGCAAATGCATCAATCCTGGACTTTTTGCTGTGGAGCTTAATGGTCAGTCCAGTATTGTATTATTTAAGCTTTTTGTGCTGTATTAAGTCTAAGTACTCTGAATCCAAGTCATATTATTATACATTCTACTTATTTGGAAAGATACAGGTGTTACAAGCCAATATTTGAGTGGCCTGTTATAATAGGCTGGTATTGATTCAATTTAGAGGAGGTCTATATCTGTGAGAACACAATGGGATGACATTTGCAACTTCAAATCCAATGATGACTTGCAGAGGTCTGTTTTTCTGACAAGTGTCAATTAGCTTGGAATTGTTCTGAATTGTCATATTTCTAGTGACAGCCATCTCTGGATGACCAATGTTGATTCAGATTGAGGCACAAGTCAGAGTAGACTTGTATGCCTCACTGATGGAATCACCCCTGGGTCCAGGGTGTGGCATATGTGTCTATTCTGAATTGTACCCTTTCTGAATCTGGATCAGAAACCCATCATGTATAGGCAGAAATGAAACATAATACAACTGGCAATGTCATGTAATTGAGAGCAGTGATCTTTTTTATAATGTCTTATTATAGCTTGAAATTGAATCAGGCTGTTCAATGATAGATTCTCATTGCTTGCATTGTATTATTGACTGCATATTCTCCTGAAGCCACATCAAACTTGTATTTGCAACATGACTGCCATGAAGCTTGAGAGGTATGTAAGTCTCTTTTCTTGAACAAGTACCACATTGTCTGAATTTGACTACTTTCCATGTCTACTACTGATAGGACCCTCACTGATGATGTTCTTGGTTTGATTCCTCTTGTGCTGGGGTCTCATTCATCCAGCATTGCAGAAATGTCAACTGTAAGTCTCTATCTCCATATTCCTACCCTTGCTTGTTGTAACCAATATCTGACCTGTATCTCATATTATTTTTGTAGGTGCTTACTGTTTGCACACTATGCTGGTCAAACAGTGCATAACAATTTCAAGATTTAAAAGATGAGATTGATCTACTAAAAGTGCCACAGGTCAGAGCTGCAAACAGCACTAGAGATCAATTTCAGTGGCTCACCCATCCTTGGCTTATTCCCCACAAGTCAGAAATCATTCAGCTCTTCAAGAAGTATGCTCTCCTTTATGAGCTTTGGCTAGATGAAGGTGCCTTTCTACAATGCTGCCCTGACCAGTGCTCATCATTCAAACAGGCTGCCAACCTCTTGATTGAAGATGCCACTGCTTTGTACACTCTTTGTGCTATGTATGAACTTTACAATGTTATGCTTCCAGAGTTCCATCACTTCATACAGCAATTGCCTGCATTTAGGAATGCAGTGAGTTCATTCTCACTTTGATTTGCTGCTTACCAAGTATTTCAATTTACATTCATGTACATTTACAGGTCCTCATGCAAGTCCAATCTATCCACTCTACTTCTGTCTTGAACATTTGCAAGTATGCCAATAAGATTTTTGCAGAACTTGACATTTCCAATGCCTGTTGAGATCAGACCTTCAATCACTTCAAAGATCAAGCCTGTCTCATGTTGATCTCACTCAAGCCAACAGATGCCAGAGTGAAATACAATATGTTCTGCCCTACAATATATTATGATCCTAAGAAGCTTCATGTGGGTTCAATGTTTTTGAATTCTGTGTTGATGAGTGTACATACTCACCTTGACCTTGAATCAAGCTTAATACTAACAGTGTTCTTGATAAAGATTGCTCGGTTCTTACTCTTTGAGCTGGACTCTTTAGTATCTGCTTCTTCCAATGCAATAAGTATGAAATGGGGGAACATCAAAACTACACCAAGATTAATTTTGGCATCAACAAATATTGTAAGTATTACTTCTCATATCAGTCACAGATAGTATAGCACCAATTTAATCCCACATTCATTAGGCTGTCTATTTGCTGTTAGCTGACAAAGAGCTTGCTGCAACTGGCAAGATCACAAAGATCCCATACAGCACTACATTTTATGAATGAAAAAAGTTCATTGATCAAATGGCCAATAATAGCAGGTTGTGGGTATCCAAGCTCTTTATCAGATGGGACTCTGTAGTTTTTGAAGGTGTGCTCAATACTGTGTATCATCCAGACACATTACCTATATATAATGAGCAGGAGGTTGCATGACAGGCCATACTGAAAGCAACCAGTTGCAACAACAACTCAGCCACTGGAGAGAATTTTGACTGGGCTCAAGATGATGTTTTGGATCCTGAATCTTCCTCCATAGCAGTACCAATAACCTCTCAATCTACATACCAACTTACTCCTTCTGTATCAACAGAGAAGTAGCCATTAGCTACTGCTAGATCCTCTTCCCCTCTCCATCTACAGAGCAGTCTGCACCCTCAATCACCTTGACTCATTTGGTCAATAGCACATGATCAGCTTTGGGGTGGCTACACAAAGACTAGCTACATTCCCACCCCCAACTACATTCTCTGACTCAGATTCATTGTCAGAGCTTGAGTCTGTCACTGATTATGATCAATATTTGCCTGCTTGTACTCACAAGATGACCCTCCTAATTTCAAGGAACTTTTACTTGAAGAGTCACCTGCCAATTCTGACTCAATTCAGATGCAGTCTGAATCTCAAAGGGATTTGACAACCAATCAGCATGTGCATGGTTCAAATCATGGTTGCAGCAGAACTACTGGCAGAGGACAAGAAAGCTATGCCTGGACCTGTAGTGGAGCAACTTGAGGTCATCAAACAATGTCCTGCAAAATGACCTATGTGGTTTTGAAAATGATAGACATCTTAAATCAATGCATTAAATCAGAGTATGAACTGATACTTTTTGTATTCAATACAAATTAATTGTCAATGTGTTCCAGACTTGTCAAAAATTTGTTGAATGAGCTTTGAAATCTACCTGATATATAGACCTTTATATAATAACAGCTACTTGGCATAGTGGTCAGTCTCAGTCATATTTGTAGGGGAGTCTTTGTGCAAGGCTTCAAGTTCAAATCCCCAGAGTTGTAACTTCTAATAATTTCAATCAACTAGTTAATTACTGATACTTGATCAATAGCCAATACTATCATTTGAAACAACTGGTAGTCAGTAACTAGTAAGTAATATGCTATATAGAATAGAAAGAAATAGTCAGTAAGTAACTAGTAGGCAATAGAGTATGGTGCTAATTGAATAAGTGAACCCAGCAATATATGTACCTCACTAATAGAAAAGGCAATCAATTCAGTTTGTTTTTAATGCTTCATAATCATATATCATCAGGCCTAATCATATCTGTCACCACTTAGGCCTGATCATATCTGTCACCACTGAGGCCTGATCATATCTGTCATTGCTCAGACCTGATCAGACCTTGACCTGATCAGCCACCTTCAGTCACACACCTAATCACATGCACCTTCACATGCACCTAATCAGACCTAATCAGGCTGACATCTGATGTGAGCATGCTTGCCTGATTAAGCCTGAAAATCAGCTTTGTCTAAAGTCAGGGCCAATTCCATCTGATTTGGTCTTCAGCATTTTTCTGACAAAGTCTTCTGCAGGTCTATGTTGAGCAGGATCAATATATTCCAAGTCATCATCACAGGGTATGTCATTCTGAGGACCTAATGGATCATCAAGAGGAGGATCCAATTGTTTTGCTGGTTGATCTTCAGCAGGATCAACATATCCCAAGTCATTATCAAAAGGTATGTCACCTTGAGGAGCCAATGGATCATCAAGGGAGAGGATTCACTTGTTCTGCTAGTTGATATTCAGCAGGATCAACATATTCCAATTCATCATCAGAAGGTATGTCATTCTCAAGACCTAAACTATTGAAGTCCTCTTCTAGATCAGCTACATGTTGCTGTTCCCAGCCTTGAAAGATCCTTTGAGCTATAGCTGCATTCAAAGGCCTATGTTCAGGATTCAAATCTATATGCTGTTAACTTTATTAATCAAAATAAGTGATTGAAATTTGTCTTGGACTGACCTCTGGTATAACTTACTCTACTTCCTCTCTCTCTCTCTTTTTCTCCTGCCTCTCCTAGCTTAGAATAGCCAATACTTGTGGTTGCCTCTCTTGCTCTTCAGCTATAGCAATCTGTCTGAACCTTTGTTGCTCTTGCATTACTGCCAGTCCCCCCTCTTGCTGCCTCTCCTGTTTTCAGCCAGAGCAATATGTCTTGATCTTTGTTGCTCTTGCAAGACTGATGGTGCTTGCTCCTGTTACCTCTATTTCAGCCTTTGTTGCTCTTGAAATAGAGCTAGTGTTTGAGGGGGACATGTTATCATTATGGGCATAGGTTCTAGTAAAGTAGCTATTATAACTCTTCCATGTATAGGAGCCAGCAGAGGGGGCACCAATCTAAGTATGGGATTCTGTAAAGGAGCATTCCATCCTTCAGGCAAATGGGTTGCAAGAATATCTACAGTAGCTTGAGCAACAGTAGGCTGATTGACTGGTCCCAGTCTATTGACTCTTCTATAGGCACAGGTGGCACCATTCTAGGTAAGACATTCTGTAAAGGGGCATTCCATCCTTCAGGCAGATGAGTTTCAGGAATACCCAGAGTTGCTTGAGCAACAATAGGCTGATTGAGTCTATTGACTCTTTTATGCATAGGAGCAGGTGGAGGAGGCACCATTCTAAGAATGGGATTCTGTAAGAGAGCATCCCATCCTTCAGGCAAAACAGTTTCAGGGATCATTATAAAAAATGGATCATCAGCAGCAATTGGCTACCTAATAGGTCTTTCTAAGGAGCTAGACATGGTGGCTATAGATTGGTGATTGTTTCCAAGCTTCAAAGCACTCAGATCCCATACCCCCAGTTCCCATAGATTGATTAATACCCCCAGTTCCCATACTCCCAGGCCCAAATTGAAGTGGTAGAACAACCACAGTGTTGATCTGTTCCAAAGATCTATTGTTTCTAATTGCACAACAATCATCAGGATCTGTCATTTGTAACTGTTCAAGCCTCCTTTGAATCCTAGCTTATTGCCTTTGGCTTTCAGGAGTAGTAGGTGGTTGGTTTGTATGCCTTAAAAATCAATTGTTAAGCATTTTTATAGTCAAAAATCATTGAAATTAACTTGCATGATGAGATATTTAATATATCAATAGCTCAATGTGGTTAAGAATTTTCAATAAGTTATTTAATCAACATCAATCAATCAATAGATGTGACCAAACATACTTCATTGTGTGGTCTCCTTTCCACAACTTCAGAAACATACAATGTTTGGTCATATTGTATCAAAAAACACATGAGGCATGAAAAACAGTGTCCACTAAATCAGATTTGGCCTTTTCCACATCTGTGAAATACATGACACCCTACACACATCATCAAAAGATGGTATGCATCTATTAAAGTTCTCTACTCCAATTTTTTTCAAGAAAAACTTGTTCAAAAGGCCAAAGACAGCCAACTTGTATGTCTTTACTTTTAAAAAGCAGTTCTTATGTCAGCATTGGTCAGCATTAGTCAGGCTTGCTTCAGCACATCCAAAGTTGTTACATATATGTGTAAGGGGATGACCCCTTTGAGTAACTCTGATGGGTAACTCTGACTCTATCTGGCCTTAGTCATAGGTATAGCATCATCTCTAGCATATCTGATTGACTGGCTGCCAAGCCCCTGCACCCTCTAGTCAGTACTAGTCAGCCCTTCATAGTCATTGGACTCTATTTCTCCTTTGATGTATTGTTAGTCATCACTGCTTAGCATACCTGAGCTGCTTACCACAGATAGCATTAGTTATAACATAGCCACAGATGTAGTATATAAGCTGGTCAGCAGGATAGAATATCCTCTGACCAAACAATAGCAGTGTTCTCCTAGTCTATCCATCAAACTGACTGTAAGAGCCCCAGTGTCATTACTCATGCTTGGCTTGCTGTACTCACCCTTTGCCCAACTCTTAGCCATCTTGTGCTCCTATGACTCTCACTTGTCACTTGTGACTGCTTGTCTTCGGTTGGGTTTATCCATAGAATGCTTGTCCCCTTATAATATGGGCACACAGCCACTTTTCCATGTCTGTTGTCACATATTATATACAGTGCCTCAAAAAATTATCCCAATGTTTTATACTTTTTGAAAGATGACATTGGCATGAAGGATTGGAAGTACACAAAATTCTGGTTCAATCTTGTAAAGTACTATGGCATTGTAGCTACAAATTTTATTTAAACTTATGCAATTTGAATCAAAAGTGATGGAGTAATGGCCATTTTAAATTATTCACTCATTGGAACAGTTTTTTGAGCCTCTTTAACTTTGCAGGTTTATCCCTATTTTAGTCAGCATAAGAAGCTATGATCCATGCCTTCAGCATGGGCCTATAGCTCTTGCCAAGACCCTGACCCAACCTCACTTTAGGTCTTTGATATTCTAACTCAATGCTGAGATCCAGACCCAACTTCATTTTGTTCAGTTAGGTCTTTGTCAACAACTAGACCTTCTTCCAAAGGATGCAGTTGTTCTAGCTAGGTATCTTTCTTGTCAGCACAGAGAACCTACTTAAAGTGCTATCAGCCCAACAAGTTGGCCATTGTATAGAGTTGACACTAATATTGATCAAATGATTTTTGGGAATAGACTTTTTCAGGAAGAAACTGATTATAATGTTGAGAAGTTGAAGGGAAGAGTGGATAAAAACAAGGCCAAGTTCAATGGTGAAGACTGGAGGCCTTCAATGAAGTTACAGACTCTGTGGACAACAAATGATATTCATTCATAGTGCAGGTGGATGTGACACAACATTTGTCTGCAATACTTTGGCTTTTACTGTTTGGTCCAATGGAGTCATGATATTATGTGTAGCATCATCTTGGATTGCTGCCTTATTGCTGGAGAGTGGTAGAACTGCACATTCAAGGTCAAAATCCCCATTCCTGCTCTGGATACATCCATTGCCAATATCAAAAGAGGAACTCAGTTGTCTCAACTCTTACTCCAGACCAAAGTTGTCATCTGGGATGAAGTCCAAATGCAACACTAAAATGCCATTGACTCTGTGGATTGAGGGTTCAGAGACATCCTGGAAAAGAATGTTCCTTTTGGTGGAGTGACTGTGGTATTTGGAAATTTTCAACGAACTCTCCCAGTTATCTAACAAGGACTCAGGCAGCAGATGATTGCTGCTTCACTTAAAAGAAGAAGACTTTGGGACCAGATTCAAGTTCACTACTTGGTTCAAAACATGAGATTGGATCAAACCAATTGGCCTTTGCTATGACAATCAACAAGTCTCAGGGTCAATCAGTCAAACATGTTGGATTGGACCTTTGACCAGGAGATTTTGCACATGGCCAACTTTATGTTGCACTTTCTCAGTGCACATCAGGAGATTGTATCAAAGTGATTTTGGACCCAGAAAACACATCAAGAAAGACTGCAAATATTGTCTATCAAGAAATCCTCAATAGTTTACAAATGTAAGTGTGACAGTTTAGATATTTACTTGGTTGGTACCAACTTCTATTATTCTCAGCATCTCTAATATATACCAGTAGACATTGTAGTATTTTGCTGGTCATGCAATATAGATACATGATTGGTTTATATATATAATTTCAGGATTGAATGGTAAGAAAAAAGCAACACTGAGTGAACCAAATACAAAGACCTAACCAAACAAAGTGAAGTTGGGTCTGGATCCTAGCATTCAGTTAGCAAATACAAAGACAAAGTGAGGTTGGGTCTGGATCTCAACATTATTGAAGACCTAACTGAACAAAAAGAGGTTGGGTCTGGGTCTTAGCAAGAACTACAGGTCCATGCCAAAGGCACAGAGGCCAGAAGGTACTCCATTACATAACCCCTTTGAGACCATATACAGTCTCATAGAAGGCATAAAAAGTAATAAAAGTAGGAAATGTCATCACCTACAGTTGGCATCAGGGTACCAATGACTGTTACCCTACATTGGTAGCATATGAGGTAGGACTAACCAGTGCTATAGTATAATTGAACTTTTATAGGCACAAGTTTTGTTGCAAGTTGTCCAATCATGCATATCAGTCACAATGATGGGACAGGTTTCCCTGTCCATGTGCCTTTGGTGAGAGACCTCCAATTTAGTTATCTGGCTGCTGGCAGCCAATAGTGTTTTCCAAGGAAATACTGAAGAGTAAACCTGTTATACTGCCTCAAAACCATGTAACTCCAATGGAAAAAGGCTTTATTCATACAGTGAAAAAAGCCTTTTCCAAGGAGAAAAAATCTGCTAGAGAAATGGTATGGCATGGTTCTTTTTCTTTTTTTCCAAGAGAAACAAATTTCAGTGCCAGCAGTGTCTCATTCTTCATCTTTGCCAAGGCAGACTACATTGAAGCCATGAAGGGCATAGGTGCAATGTGGTGGATATCCAACCAAGATTCTTACATGCATCTTTCAGGAAGGTTGAGTGAGAACTATGCCCATCCGGAAGTACACAAATGCCACTGCCTGCCTTCTTGGTTTCCTTGTCAAAAACCTCTTCTAGCCATTTCTAGCCTAATTTCTCCATCGATCTTACGACCTAGAGACTTTTTTTCCTGCATTTTTTGGCTGTAAAGTATGCTTAGCTTGCCTCCTGGAAGTTTTTCTCCTTTGTGTGGGACTTCTTTTGCTTTGTGACACAATCAGAGAATATGTGCTCTATTATTGAGACCAGGATATAAGGGGAGAACTGAGTAATTGATTATCCATTATGATGTGCTGTCATGCCTAATGTCATGCTGTGATAGCCATCAGAACAATCCCCCGTCTCTAGGCCACAATTCTCCATGGATTTCGACTTTCGTTATGCATATTGGACCTGATGTATAGACAAGTTTTTCTGATATTTATACATGAGACACACCTAGAGTACTTATCAACAATGGGCTACTAAACTTTTGGGTTGACCTAACATTTGTGTGACAGACCAATTTGTCCCAAGTAGCATGATTACACTGTACCTCTTGAAGCATATGTTTATGACAATATAGCAATACTAAACCACGTTTATTGATACAAGAAGGCATCCCAGAAATTTCTTCAGAGCTTATCGCGAAAGACCTTTATTCAACTGATTCTTCTCCACGGACGGGGAAAAAGCTACAGAATTAGGGGATTGGTTGCAGCTGATCTCATCGAGCATGGTCCAACGCGTTCCCAAGAGATCTTCCCACCATGACTAGACCCCAAAACGCAATATCGGTCCGACTGCTTGACATAAGGGTGTAGATTGCCTTATAGCTGGTCTAAAGTACGGCAGCCGCGAGGAAGAACTCGGAACGATTGTCCATATGACCTGTAAAACTTCTAGTTTGCCATCTCAGGATGTCATTCCATTCCAGATCAAGTAGAAGGAAAGTGTGGTATGAAATGAATCCGACAGGTTGGCCCAAACATTAAGATACGCGCCGGAATGTAGCAAACTTCCCCTCGTGCCTCGAGGCCACTCTCCAGCTCGACATTTCATTTAACAACAGAGGTCCTATCTGAGCATCAGACTCAGGTCAATAGAGTCATCAAAGCATTCTTCGTTGGCTGCAGCAAGAAAGTCGGCTCCGTTGTCCTCATCATTGGTGTCAACGTCCCGTCCACAAGGAGGCTTACCACGCCATCTCTGGACTTTAATTCTCAGAAGGATGTCCATTTCCTCCATCGACTTGGTCGTACCCAATGCGGACCGGAATTTCTGGAACCACGGGCGTCGTTTACTATAGATCAGATACGAGTTCGGAATGAGGGCCGGTTGGTGAAGGCATGGGAAGGTTTTGACGTACCATTGATATTCGACAAAATGCCTGATGTGCGTCTGCGCGGTTAGAACCGATGCGGTACCAGGGAACTGACGACATATATCAAGATACTCCAATGCAATATCCACCGGATCCGGAAGTTTGTTCGCAAAGAGACTGCGAAGGCAAGAAGGGTATGAGACTCAGAATAGTAATGGAATGACGAGAAGAATGGTCATGGACAGACCATGGATTTCCCAGTAACGTTTCGCCCACCATAACGCCATCCGCACCTGTATACCCAAGGTTTTCTGGAATATCAGACCATTCGCGCACGTTCCCGTTGCTAATTACAGGAACACACAGGCCCTTTTTGAGCTTCCTTACTTGATCGAGGTCAGCAGCGCCTTGGCGGCGCCGACGAGCAGACACAGTACGTGCATGAAGTGTCACCCAAGCAGCACCATATGCCTCCAAACGTTGCGCGAAATCCACAGTTTTTTCGATAGGTTGAGCAAGTCGGATCTTTACAGAAGTAGGAACGATGAACGAATGTGCCATTGCAGACACTAGATATGAGGGATTGAGGGATTGAGTCATACCCACTGAACTCCCAACAAATGGTTTTTACCGATGTTTTGTACTAATGGCCAGTCTTTTTGGCTGACCATATAAGCGCCGTAATGAGCTTCACGAGCAGCTTCCAAAGGACATCCAAGGTTCAAATCTAGGGCACTTCGCAATATGATCAGTCATAGAAGCAACAGACAGAAAATAAATGAGTGTACCAATACCATCGCAATGTCCTTGTAATTTTTTGCCAGCTTGAACGATTGATTGGACGTTATTCCCACATAATTGTACAACAACTGGGCGGCCAAGTTCGGTGTCCAGAGTAAGGTCACGTAAACGATGCTCAAGATACTCCGGATCGTTCAAAATTTTATCAGGCATGAGCATTTGAGTATATGCAAGTGTGCATCCATGCCTCCTAACCAGGGTCCTGAACGGTAAGTCTGATTGATCAATCATTGGTGCTGCTATTAGCCTGAGATGTTCGGCCAGCATCTCGTTCTCTACGAAATTATGATACAGGCCTTCGCGGCGAGTTATGTGATGGTTGTGGTTGTGAGGATTTCGGAGACAATTGAACTTTGCTTGGCGAGAGGACACCGCGGCGTCCGACGGTCACATCCGGCTTGTATTCTTACACATCCAGCTTGTATTCTTAACAAGAACTTCATTTACTTACTTCGACCCACATGCTGAATATTGTCTTGCACATCGCACCAAGAATCCCAGTCGACAAGCTTTGTGCCGGACGATAACATCCAACAAGCTTCCAATAGTTGACTTTACATTTTCGTGACGCATGCTATTGTTACATACAATGTTACAATTAGGATATCTTCCTCCGCTACGTAATAGCTAAGGGACGAATCAGTAAATGTATTGTTGCCTAGCACCACTTACGCCTTGCCGATGGGCTTCCCATGGATGCGCATGTCGATTATTCAACCGCACCGGCTCAACGATATGGAAATGGATCAAGCAAGAAGGTACATACGCGGTCGACGTCCCGACTCTCGTTTAAGAATGCACTATTAAGCCTCTTGCTCGACCTCTCTTGTCTCGTGCGCTTAGTATATTATGCAAGTCCAAATTTCTGCTGGTTCGAGCATTGTTGGGACGACTGTGCTGGAGGAGATTGCTGTTGACCTATACGCTGTGATTACTGGCGAGAGACGGGTTGCACCAAAGGATTACGGTCGACCCTGCCACCAAGATAAATGTCAGTGGATCGTTTTTCGAGATGACGAGTACTTATCGGTTTTTTTTCTGCTAGATTATTGATGTTATAACAAAGACACTCGCCTTCCACACGTCTGTGAACTACCAGATACAAGCGCCCAGCCATTCACTTCAGACGTTCATGAAGACATTGTTGCAGACCTCAAAGAATATATAAGCACCGACTACAAATCCAAGTATGTCCTTCACCTTGCACTATCTCAGGCCTTGAAGCGGCTCAATGACGGTCATTGCGTCTGGATCAATCATTCCTACAAAGACAGCATGATTCACGCTCGAGGAGCATGAATCTTTTGTTCATAGGAGATTATGTGTATATCGATCTCTCTAGCCCAAGTCATCTCTAACGTGATTATCACCACCCAGCTGCACTTACATCGATTACCTTCCCACTATTGGTTCTCTTGACGATACCGGATGGTATTCAAAATGTCCCTGAAGCGTTTGCCGTTGCGTCAGCAGAGATTGCAGACAAAATTCAGTTTTGGCAGGATCCTTTGGGGTCGTTGGAAGGACAGCTTGAATCTGTACGTGCTATGCTTCTACCTTTTCTATAATCAAATCAGGCCTAGTTGACAGCTTGCAGGCGCCAAGGTGCTATCGACCAATAATCGTCCTCCTTTCGATGCTGTCAATTCAAATGCGGCCATTGCTGGAACTTTCCAAGCGTTGACAACTCTTCAAAATGGGTGTGTGTTTCCCCAATGTCGTGTTCACGCCTCCAGAAAGTCTCACGAAAAAATAGATACTGCTAACGTTATGCGACAACCTCAGTCGATTGGACATATAATCTGGGTAATTTTGCGCAACAAGCATTCCCGCTGGACAACAATGTTGTTCGACCATTCAGTGCATAAACCATACCACTCCCAAAATCGTCGTCGTGAGAATGCATTCATGTCCATATACTCAACTAGCCCCGAACTCTTTCATGTCAGCTTCCTTACCGCTCGAGACGAGACATTCACCAACACATCCACTTATCTGGCCAATAATTGTGTCGCTGCTGTCCTGATTGATCATTATGCGCCTTCTGCAATCACCTACGCTGTATCCGCGAAAGGCTGTTGGCGAACTTCCAGCAACAAGCGGCTATCCCTGCCTTGATTGCGTGGACGTCATTCTGAATCACGTTCCAGTGATAGCTCTCTCCCACCAAACACTCGCTCCATCATTGCCAGTTGCACCTGGCCGACGGCCCAATTCTACCTCTTATGACGCAAAAACTGACCTCCTTACCCTCGGAAGTTTTCCAGATCCTGATTACTTCACCTTTCTGAACGGTTTGCTGACGGGATACGTCTCTTTGAGGTTTCATAATGCGACACAATTGATCATCGACGTGGTGCTAAATTCCGAACATTGAAAGATGAGCTTGATCGTGCGGTATAGACACACACTGGTGGAGGGTTCATATGTGCGGCTCACGTAAGCTTCCTTGCCTGTGTCACATCTCATGTATCGATTGACCACTACTACTATCCTATTAGACATTAGTGGCTACATCGAATTGTAAGTTTCGCGAGCTCACACCATGACCCTGCCTTCTTATGCCTATCAAAAAGATCGTTGGTCCGAAATCAAACCACGATTCCCCGGCTGGATTGGATACCAGAACTCGGGATGGCCCCTTTGCACAGCTGATCGCTCAGCAGATTGTGAATGGTAACGTCTCGGATCCAAATCATTATCTACTTAAAGACTGTTTGGGGTGGAGCAACGCGAGCGATGATGATTGGCTAGAGCCTCCAGTAAAAAAAGTTATCAATGGCCATCAGGATGCATTCAGTCAGAGGTATGCACCATTTTGGACTTCATATGTGGCGATCTCAATATTAGACTGGACCAGGTGTGTCGGCCAGGCGAAATCCCCAATGGCGCTCCAGAATTTGCCCTATTCAATTTACCGAAGGTGGTAATCGTGTCGAACGGCAGGTACCCTGGTCTCGCTGTATTTAGTACTCATTTACTTACTGCACCGACCAGGTGTGCAGTTCTTCTGTTCAGTGCAAGCGTCCAAGCAGTCATTACAGGCTTTCAATCGGATTTCGGGTCTAAATTACCATGTCCAAGGAAGGAGTCAAGGCTGTTGTCGTTGGTGTCCGAGAAAATACCACGCAGCAATATTGTGGCACCATCGGCGGTCAGTCAACCGACATCTCAACGACTGAGAACAAAGGTATGTACAAACCAAGTGTTTTGCCCACGCTTTCTGATACTATCGGCTCATGACCCAGACTCCCCACCACTTCCTTGCCCACCTGACTTGTGCGTTATTCCTTTTTGTTTTCGCTCCTCATCTGTTTCTGTCTTATTTCCCCACGCTAGCGCTAGCGTACGGCGAAATCCGAGACTTTCTCTTCTGTCAGCATAGACAACCTAATATACTTACATCGAGCGCTGACTTTTCTTATTTGATCGTTTTTAAACAGCTTGGTCAACAATGGCGTACAAGGTATACTTGGAGACTAGTTGTGGGGTTTGATGATCCTTCGCAACCTGAAAGTAAACATTGACTTTTGCGTGTTTATCCCTAATCCTCGGGCACAATCTTGATTCCCTCCCTCTTCAGAATGGCAAGACCATCCTGCAATTCTTAATTTGCCTCTTTCCGGTAACCTGTATTGTAGTTCGCTCCCACGTTCTTCCTTCATCTGACTTGAATAATCTTATCTAGCGTCAACAATTCAGTTGCGATCTGGGAGGAAGTATGGCGCCGATTGTTCACGTAGATTGCCGTGTCCCAGATCACTTTGAGCCCATAATTTCATCTTTGGAACTTAGAAAGATCCAGACTTATTTTAAGCTTCATCGACCTATGAGTTCCCGGATCATTGTTGTGGCTGGAGTTGGATCTGGGATCTCAAGAATAGAAGTGAGACGCTTTTTGTCTTGGATTCTCCGTACTACGCGGATTCTCACCTCGGCTGGGAATTATTTGCTCTGGAGATGAAGAAATGTTCCGGACATTATTGGCTGAAGGTCTTTCTTCGAAAGACTGAGATCGACAGAGGTTAGATATGTGGTTCCTTTTCGACACGTATATCATCAGCTGGCGTACGTATGTCGGCGTTCAGACCATTTCACAAGTCATGACCATAAGGAAGAAGTCGACCTGTATAGACAAGAATCTTCCCACGATCAAGCGCAGCTCTCAGGTGAGAGCGGTTCGCAAGAATCCGTGAATTATACATATGTGCGGTGACGTCAATTACGTCATGGGATAAAACATACCTGTGCGCTGAAAAAATCTGCGGGATCACGGGTACTATCGAATGCTTTTTCCGATGATCGACAGCTAGACAAGTTGTCTTTTGGATATGATATGTACTTCGTCTTCACATCAGTTGACTGAGACGTTCTGTCCCAGGGTCCTGCTAAAGTCACCACTTTGAAACTTGAAGTCTTACGTCCATATAAACTATTGTTTGGTCCACAATCAAGATTCATTAACAATACGATGAATTCGGCATGTTTCTATGAGATATGCACTGCGTCCATGCGTGAAAGCAATGTTGATAGATTCCATACAGTATCCCATCACCGTAAGCACCAACTTTGTGTCAAAAACATCGGACTCGGAAGGAATGTTCAAAAATAAAAATGATAGATCCAGCCACACGGCGTGAATGTGGCGTACCACCGGCACGATCGTGGAGAGCAGGACAGGAGTCATGCGGCTGATAACAAACAGCGCGGACCGCGTGTACGACTGACCCGTTGCCCTTCCTGAAGTAGCGTCAAATGAGAATTCGTGTCTTCCCTACTCATATTGCTTACACGATTAGGCTCAATATGTAACGAGTATTTAGTCCTGATTCGTGAATGAATGTTCTGCCACGACACCTACAATTGAATCATCTCTTTATTTACACCTAATCCGTACCTGGTCCGAGTGGAGCCAATCGGTCGGATTGATATTAGCTACATTAAACGATCGGAGGTGTCCCACTTACGTATGGGAGATGCGTAGCCAGGTTCATGCAACCCCTTAGGGAGGACAAAGATCTCAGGGAGAAGAAAGAGCTTGGGTGACTTTTCGATTTTGGTACTAGAAATACAGGTGACCCATATGCAGCAAAGACAGTAGCAGAGTAGAGAAAATAAGTGTCCTGAAGACCACGAACCGACGAAAAAGAAAGGATGTAATATGTAAACGACCGGAATCCAGGTCTATGTATACATTAAGGGGGAAGATGGAGGATGTACGGTATGACGATAATTATCTATGATGATTCAATCATAACCTTAAGGACCATGTTACCATCCTCGTCTTGTCCACGAGACAAGAGGTCGAATCCACGTTTGGTCTCCTGCAGGGGGAATCGATGTGTGATGAGCTTCTCGATATTCTTTAGTTTTCCGGAAGCAAGTAGAGCCAATGCCGCCGGGTAAGTGTTTGCATAGCGGAATGAGCCTTGTATATCGACTTCACGCAGAGCGGCGGTAGAAAGGGGAAGGACGACGTTCCGCGTGCCCATACCGATTAGCATGACCTTGCCACCGGCTATCGCTGTCTAGATGCTAATGAGCTTCTGTGTTCGGTGTCTAATGGTAAGAGAGATGGCTTACGTGCACCGACATTTGAATGACTGGCTCGGCACCGGTGCATTCAAAGACGACGTCGAAGCCGGCTGAAGAACCGAATTCCGCTAATGCTGCCTGAGAGTTTTCTTTTGCGCGGCGGAGCTGCTCGTCAGTTGTTTTGGCCCTGTCTGCAGGAGGCAGACAGAATGTTTGGGAGGCGAAGCCATTGACGCGCGCGAAGTCTAACCGTGTTTGGTTAATGTCGATTGCTACGACCCGTGACGCGCCAAGAGAGTTTGCTACAGCACAGGCGAGGAGGCCGATGGCCCCAACGCCATAAACAAGGACGGACTGGCCAGAAGATAGATTGGCACGACGAGACGCGTGGATGAGGACGGATAATGGTTCCGCAAGGGCTGCCTGTTCAAAACTACAGTTATCCGGTAGACTGTAGACGCGCTGGAATCAATAAGGTCAAGACTGATTAGAAGTAGCTTACGGATGAAGAACAAAGGAAGGATGGTTCATGCGACCCTGGAGAGTCCCGTCCGCGTGAGGAAACACCGCAGCGCTGCTACAGAAACGCATGCTTTTGCAGAGATTGTAGCGGCCCTTTGTACAGAAATCGCAGGTTCTGCAATAGATACCTGCCTCTATTGCCACACGCTGACCAGGAACAAGATGTTTGACACCTGGCCCAACAGCGGTAACAATACCGGCAGCTTCGTGACCTAGGACGAGAGGTGCACGGACGGCGAAGTCGCCATTCCTGCCATGCATGTAGTAGTGTACTACAGACAAAGAATACATGAGATGCGACCGCCATGGCCACCAATTTCACTTACGGTCACTTCCACAGAGACCAGTAGAAACGACGGCGACCTGGGCCTGATTTTGTGATGGGGGCCAGACGGAACGCTGCTCAACACGGAGGTCCTTGGGGCCGTAAAGAACAGCAACGCTATGTGAAGGGAGTGCAACGGGAGACATAGTGGCGAAAAGGGGTGGGCAAGTCCATCCTTACAACTTGTGCTTTTATAACTGCTTGACTGAGGAGAGTTTCGAATAATTATTCTTGTCGTGTGTCTGGGAGACAGGAGATCATCGGGCGCGGACCGGGCCGCCGGACGTGTGACCCCTTAGAGATCCAGATCTGATCGACCAAAGACTTTTCCATCTGCCTCGGACGTCCGGTGCGATCTCCGTGCTCTTCTCCCTCCGGCCCAGCCCCTAAATACTTCCTCCATTGCCGTCCCGCTGGCCCTAAATTTCGTCTCGTATTGTTGTCTTTAATTATCATGGATCCTACGCCATCCGTGCCGACTCCGTCCCTTTTCTCACTCAAGGGAAAGTCCGTTCTTTTAACTGGTGGAACGCGCGGTGAGTTGCGCGCTTTAACTCAATATGTTCTCTTTTTGCCACTCCTGACCTTGTGGGAGCTAGTTACTCATAATAAATATCTTACTGATTTTCTGCATCCCTAGGTATTGGTGCTTCCTGTGCCATTGCCTTAGCAGAAGCAGGGGCTTCTATCTGCCTTGTTCAGCGCAATTTGCCTAAGGGAACGCCACCGAACCACGAGACTTTAAATGCCATTCGTGCACTTGGTGCCAGGGCTGAAGTCGTCTATTGCGATCTTGACAATATGGAGGCGGTGAAAGGCCTTTTCCAAGCGGCTCTCAACGTAATGGGTGGCCAAATCCACGTTCTTGTTAATTGTGCGGGCATCCAGCGGAGATCACCGAGTCTCGATTTTCCCGAAAACGATTGGGATGATGTGCGTGTCCGAGGTTGCATGATGTACACAATGCTTATGTTCCTACAGGTGATCAACGTGAATCTGAAGTCGGTATGGTTGCTCTCACAGGCAGCAGGGAGGCACATGGTTCCTCTTCGTCGTGGCAAGATCATCAATTTCTGCTCTCTCCTCACTTTTCAGGGTGGTCTGACCGTTCCTGCTTACGCATCTGCGAAGGGCGCTTTAGGACAACTCACAAAGGCCCTCAGCAACGAATGGAGCCAGCACAATGTCCAAGTCAACGCGATTTGCCCAGGTTATATTGCGACAGACATGTGGGTCTTGATTCATGTTCCACGCCAAATGTTCAACCCTATGCACGCCGCCTGCCACGTTTTTTTTTATTTCGATCTTCATTTTCAAATATCTATTGATGTCTTGTTAGGAACGAGAGGCTCCTGGCAGACCCTGAACGTATGCGCCAAATTTCCGAGAGAATTCCAGCCGGACGGTGGGGCGACCCAAGAGATTTCGCTGGGCCTGTTGTCTTCCTTGCCAGTGATGCCAGCCAGTACATTTGCGGGGAGCTGCTCGTTGTCGACGGTGTAAGTTGAAAAATCTGTTGTGATCCGTCATTATTTGGATTCACCCGTATCTCCGTAGGGATGGATGGGCCGGTGATTGGCGGATTTTCCAAGCCTCCTCAAAACACTGTTTGTCCATGCGAGCGTATTAGAATGTAGTACATATTTTGTATTTATACATAGACAATTTCAGGTGGTTCAATTGGTAAATGGTTATCCAATAAGGTTTCCGTGTCAAATATTACCCACGATAATATATATGAAGCCGCCGGATTGATGCGGACTATCCATGTCCTCTAGATGGATTTCGATTATTCCCCGACCTCGAGATTGACAAAACAATTCTGTGAAGATCAATGGTGCATTGACCCATTGTATGCAATGGGGAACACACATGGCCAATGGCCATGTGCCTGCACAGCGGCCTAACGCATCAGAAAAGCATGGATCAAAGTTACCCGCAACCGTGACATTTGAGCCTAGCCTTGAATAAACTTTTGCACACAATCAGGCTCTAGGTTATTACTAGGCACAGCAATTCAAGGTACCCAAGGTACATTTTAGTCCTGATCCCATAGTCTACTCATTCTTAATGAAGCTTCGTTCGCAACGGCAAGCGCCGGGGGGGCAACAAGCAGAAACGCAAATATGCACGAGTCGGGGTCTTATGTAGCACCGAATCCATTGTCATCTTGCATCAGAAATCGTTCGCGAAACAGCGGTTACAGGAGCGGCGTACCGATGTCCTCTGAATGTGCAGGCAAGATAAAGGCGAACCTGAGTCATTGGAACTCCGGGCCGAAGCTTACAACCCCCGCGGTCCTACATTCGTCTCTGAGAGGCAATACGAGTAACTAGATACCCGCAGACACGGTAGACACGGTAGGCTCCTCAGAGAAACTTCTCCAAGCTCGCAAAAGTCCGGGATCCCATTCTTCCCAGACAGGAGTACCACGGCTTCGGTGAGTGCCAGTGGCAACAATCAGCAAGTGATCATGGACAGTTCTTGTATATTTTGGCACGAGGAACTAGATTTGATCAGAATCATTTTCTGGAGGCATTGGATTGTGGACAGGTTCCCGTCGGGCCGCACTCGCCTGCAAAGAGTGATCGCACAAGGGCGCTATCCGGATAGGAAGCAATTGTTATCCGCGTGGAGGAACACCTAAGGTAGAGAGACAGGTCTCAGGATCTTCGACATTCAATCTAGAACCAAAATCGCTCCTCTTTTTCTCCATCTCGAACATGCGGAGCTGTAGCGTCAAACAGATGAGATCGTTGAGATTGTGCGATATTCGAGCTTGCTGAAAGCATTGGCACCGAGACATCCGTTATCCTCGCAACGGGTGATGGCCGTTGGAGTGGCGTCAGCAAAGTTTGCATGATCCCACTCTCCAGGGAGCGTGAGTACAAGACACTCCAAACCTTCTAGTCTGGTGAGCAGTGACGAGGTACGGCATATGCAGCATTCCCAACAAGTCGCACCATCTTGTTCAAAAATCACTAGTTTGGATCAAGGGCGAAAACACACAAAGGAGACGATGCCATAACGTCGCAAAAAGCCTACCGTATGGACGAGATGCATAGAATTTGCCCCCGCATGTACCACATCCACATGATCGAGGACCCAGCTTCCGAAAAGTTTGGATCGTATCTGTAAGCATCTGCGAATACCCCCAAAGTCAGACGTTAAAGTAACTCCTCAACGTCCGACCCTCAAAGCTTGTAAGATAGAATCGGGCTTGATAACTAAGGTTTAGAAAGAAATACACTCTTTCGTGCTCTTGATGAAACGATAGTGAAGCCGACCAACAAGGAGATCTTTATGCGACCTCGCATAAGCTAGGTGTCCAACACCAGTGCAATGAGGATTCAATATTCAGCACTTACTACGGCCTGGCGTTCTTGTCGCGGCATGATCCGTGCATTGCGATGGAACATTACCTGGAAAAACTAGACTAACATTACCTGATCTCATCTCTGTTCATGTGGTAGTCGATGTGAATCGGGTGCTTTTTGACGACCAATGTTTCTTCCATCAGGCTAGTTTCCGTTTAAGCGAGTCAGCTGCTGGGTTTACATGAGAACTGTGGTAAGCGGTCACTTGAGGAACTATGAAGAGTGGAGTTTCTCACCTCCAAAAAGCTTGTTTGGACCCCCTAAGCAAGCGCAACTGTACATGGCAAGATAGCTACTCACCGCTCACCCACCCTCAGCATTCTTTATATCATACATACAGGAAGCATAATGTTACAAACGTGGCTTGGAGGCTCGCACTAGAGAAAAGACATTCATTAAACGTCTGGATAGGATCATTATTTTGGATTTACCCTCCCTTTGTCTACGTAACAACATTTTGACGATTCTTCATGTCTCTAAAGGGTGGGAGAAGTTTCCTCGGGAAAAACCGAGAAAGAAGCGCTGTTCGCTCGTCACTTTTGCAACTTTGTGACAAAGAAGCACCTGCATGCCCACATAACCCTTCTTATTCGAGGCCACCTACTTACTTCTCTAAATAGAGCGAATTTGTGAATTACTCATGATATGAATATTACCTCGATATTTATCATGGACTTTGCGAAAATTTCAGTGGAGTTCTCGGAATATCCCGGCGCGATCAAGTTGCCAATGCTTATTTGGCGCTGGCGCTGTCAACGCCGTCTACCACCATCAGACAGCACCGACAACCTTCTGCTCGTCGTCGCCGATGACGAGCTCAATATTTCTTCAAAAAATACGGAAAAAATCAGGAAAAAAACTGGGGAGCATCATATTAAGTGTCTTTTCATTTGTCATTTGCTCCCTGCCAGACTTTCTTGGGATACAAGATCTATGTGATCACAGATCACAAGGCACTTGAGTCTTTCAAAATTCAACAGGATTTATCCCTGTGTCAGAGGCACTGGATGGATTACATGTCAAGGTTCAACTTCAATGTTCCTATGTTAAGGGTGAACTTAATAAGGTAGCAGACTGCCTGTCTTACTACATACTTTGAAAATGCCTAAAGATGTGCATCCATCTATGACTTCATTCATACAGATGCACGTATCAACCCAGAGGGTGATGATCTGCCCCCTTAGCACATGCAGGAGATGCACATGCAAGTAGGGCAATTCATGCATTATAGGATATAGTACCAGTGGGTGCAGCAGCTGCTTGCATGCTCATCATGAAGTTCATGATACTGAGGCACAAGGGTTGGCAGCTGGTGCTGGTGTGAATGATGGACTGCACAAGAGATGAGAATCTCAATGAGAGTTTCAGGATGATTCTTAAGTGGAGAGGCCTTGTTCAAATAAGCAGTGCACCTCCAGCCTCAGGATTGAACAGATGAAGTATTCCTTCATCATATACATGCAATGGAAGGATATAGCAAAGACAAGCATTTTGCTGAAGTACATAAGCAACTGAAGGACTTTCAGGCCTTCAAGGAGCATAACCAAGTGCTTGAGATTAAGCAATTGGGTGGTGCAAAGGTATTGTGCTGCTGGCACTAGAACCTGTTTCCATTGGAAAAATGGAGAAAGAAACTTGTCATACCATTCCTTGGACAGATGAAAAGGCTTTCTCACTGTGGGCACCCAAAGTTGTTTCCCTTGGAACAAGTGGAAAAGAAACACATTATACCATTCCTAATGCACATATTTCAAGGGGGAAAAGGCATTAGACAATGGAAAATGACTTTTTCCAACACCAAAAGCTGACAAAGAAATGGTATAACATGTTTCTTTATCCCTTTTTTCAAGGGAATCAACTTCTGGTGCCTGCAGTGTCTCCATTGTTTAGAGCCTTTTTCCATTGGAAATATATTATTTTGGAGTTTCTTTTACAGTATTTTCTTGGGAAACACTATTGAATGCCAGCAGTGGTACCTTGTGACTACAAGTTAGTAACCCAAATTCTTGACTAGGGCCACCAAGTAGTTGGCTACTTTGGGACCCAACAAACAATGATTATCTCCATCATTGGTACTGGTGGCCTTTGCTATTCAACAATATGACAATCATCCTAAAACTAATACTGATGATGAGGATGGGCCATCAAATCTTGATGACATGTATAGTGGCTCAAAAAACTGTCCCAATGTTTTATACTTTTTGAAAGATGACATTGGTCTGAAGCAGTACATAAAAGTACATAAAATTCTGGTTAAATCATGTAAAATACTATGGCATCATAGCTACAAAGTGCATGTAGGCTTATGTAACTTGAGTTAAAACTGACAGAGTAATGGCCATTTTAAAATATTCACTCATCAGGACAGTTTTTTGAGCATTTCTAATTTTGGTATTTAATACTTTGTATGTCCTCCATCTGCCTTGGTAACTGTTTGAGTTCTTCTAGGCATGCTTTTTGTCAGTTTGTCAGGTTCCACTGACCATAGGGGCTCAGCTTAACTGGGCAAGTCCTTACTAGGCAGACACAACATTCTGCACTTATAATCTAGTGTTCTGGAGTAGTCTGAATGTCAGATACTTGCAAGGGGAGGTTTGGGAAAGTGGTCCAAGCAAGTCTGGAGTGGTCCAGGGAAGTTTAAAACAAGATACAGACAAGGGTTGGGCTTGAGGAGGACTCAAATACAAGTCTGAAGGTGAGTATTGAGTATGTGGGGCAAGTGGAGGCTACATGAGTGATGGGAGCAGGGCTGGAGATTGATGGGGAATCTATCAGTATTGATGGGTTCCAGGGCCAAGCATAGGGTGAGGTCCAGAGTTAATTATGAATGTATGAGTTGTAAATAGATGAGCAGAGATCATGACAGAATTAGAGTTGAAAGGAGTTCAGGAAATGAGAAAGGAAACTGAGGCAGGTGAGATGAGATGGAGTTGAGGCAAGACAGAAATAAGAACAAAATAAATTGAAGAGACACAAAACTCAAGACAGAATGGAGACAAAACTGGGTAACATAACAAACACAGACTGTAACAGAAGAATATCAGCAATATCAAGACTACTGTAACAGATATTGTTTTATGGCTTATATACTGACTACTGGACCTCCTCCAGGAACTGAGGGTGCAACAGCAGGGCTTGTCAGAGCCACACAAGTTTGATGAGTGTCAGTTCTGATCAGATGGCAGGCCATAGTGATATTCTGATAGAAACTGATGAGAACTCAGACCACCCCATAGTTGTTGGGAAGTTCTGAAGTGGTCAGGTAAGTCAAGGGGACAAGTCAGCAATGTGTGCCAGGGTCAAAAGAGATGTCAGAGGGGCTTGGGGGTTTGGGAGGAGAAAGGGAAGTGATGGGGCCTGCAGGGAACATGTCAGGGTTTGCCAGGGGGCTGTTGGGGTTTGCCAGGGAAGTGTCAGAGTTAGCTGGGGCAGGCACTGTAGATGAACAAATGTCAGGGTGAGTTGAGAGGGTGTTGGTGGGACTCCAAGGAAGTGGGGCAGCTTGGGAAGATGTCCAGAGGTCTGGGAGCAGGTTGTGACACAGTCTTTGGCATACCTCTGGTGGCATTTCATCCCACTCCTTTGCAACCCTCTCCCACAATCCATGCACACTATGAGGAGGTGTTAAATACTGCCTAAGCTGCTCATTGAAGTACTTTCAGAGGTATTCAATAGGGTTCAGATCAGAGGATTGGGCTGGCCACCAAAGGACATCAAAGTTGTTGTCTTCAAACTACTTGTTAACTCTCTTGGAGTTGTGTTTGGGGTCATTGTCCTGTTCAAAGTAGCAGGCACCCTCCTCCATCTCTAACTTTTCAAAGCTCTCCTTTGCTTTGTCATCCAAAATTTTGCAGTACTGCTCTGCATTCATGGTCCCCACCATCTCTACCAGCTTTCCTACCCCATTCCAACCCATACATTGCCATATCATGAGATTATTCCCTCCTCCATGTTTTACAGTAGGTGTAGTGGTTCAGTTTGAAATGCCTTCTCCTTGTAGCTTCCACACATACTGCTTTCCATCTGACCCAATCCTGTTAATCTTTGTCTCATCTGTCCACAACACTCTTTTCCAGTCCTTCACAGTCTAGTTCTGATGCTCTTGAGCCCATTTAGGTCATAGTTGCCAATGTCTAGCTTTGAGCATAGAAACTTTCCTCTTTGTGGCAGACTAATACCCCTCCTCCTTCAGCACATTCCAGACAGTCTGAGGAGCAACAGGGTTGGAAATGATGCTGTTGATAAAATTGATGGCCTGAACAGCTGTATCAAGTCTCCCACTTAAGATATGTCAAACAATAGCCTGTTTCTCATATGGAGTAAGCTTAGCTGGATGGTGTAAGAGGACCACTTCACTATATATAGAGCCAGTCAGCATGTCTAACAGCTTGGACATTGTGCTCTTTTGGGCCAGTTGGTTGAGTGCTTGGATTAGCAAGTGTTCCTCTCACAGAATGTCCAAGCTACAAGGTCACCAGTTTAATTCTCCTAAGATGCACTTTATTTGGGGTCATGTGATTAGAAGTTGCTGGCCTAGTCATGTGATAGTACCTTTGATACTGTGCATTAAAAGAGAAATTTGATTGTGGCTTACATTTCAGGAAATGTAGTGTGTTTCCTGAGAAAAAGGTGTCAGAAATATGTTTTTCAATTTCTGACACCTTTTTCTGGAGAAACATGCTAAATTTGGTGTCAGGAAATTTCAATAAATATATCAAATATTCTCTTAATGTTTTTTTTGTAGAATGATAAATTTTTCTGTGTTTTATCTGAAGAAAAAATAATGAAAATATTTAAAATGTTCTTGGTGATTTCCTTGAGAAACACATGATATGTTTCAGCATGTGTTTCTCAAAAAACCTTTGTCCTGTTCTTAGTGTTGTATCTTGAGAAACACTGTATTCTTCTTGAGAAACATGTGTCAGCATAACTTACAATACTTCTTGAGAAACATGCAATAAAGAATGTTATAATATTTTATAGAAACAATCTATAGAAACACATGTTGCATTGCTCAGCATGCAACCATCAATTTGCTTATAAAGACACTTAATACATAGTACTGAGTGATGTGACACATGTTTCTATAGATTGTTTCTATAAAATATTATAACATTCTTTATTGCATGTTTCTCAAGAAGTATTATAAGTTATGCTGACACATGTTTCTCAAGAAGAATACAGAGTGTTTCTCAAGATACAACACTAAGAACAGGACAAAGATTTTTTGAGAAACATGTGCTGAAACATATCATGTGTCTCTCAAGAAAATCACCAAGAACATTTTAAATATTTTCATTATTTTTTCTTCAAATAAAACACAGAAAAATTTATTATTCTACAAAAAAAAATTAAGAGAATATTTGATATATTTACTGAAATTTTCTGACACAAAATTTAGCATGTTTCTTCAGAAAAAGGTGTCAGAAATTGAAAAACATATTTCTAACACCTTTTTCTCAGGAAACATGCTACATTTCCTGAAGTGTTATAGGCAATGCCTGGGGGGTAACTATATTACATAGTGTAGTCTTTCCTCTAGTCCAGCTTCCATTTTAACAGATGTGTGACCCCCCCACTGAAGGTAGCTGGGTTGTCCACCTCTAGAAAAAGGGGCTGATGTAAGAGGACCACTTCACTATATATAGAGCCAGTCAGCATATCCAACAGCTTGGACATTGTGCCCTTTTGGGCCAGTTGGTTGAGCACTTGGACTGGCAAGTGTTCCTCTCACAGATGGCCTCTAGGATGGTTTTCCTTGTCCACCTCCAACTCTCTACCAATCCTCCCAATAGTAGACTTCCCTAAACCAGTTTTAGCCTGAATTTAATGCAGAGAATACTCTTGAGCAAGGAGAGAAACAACAGTAGAGCATTGTGCAAGAGAAGTAGCTTTCATGATGGTGGTTGAAGGTCAAGATGTGGTTCAACCAACTTGAACCACTCCCAAATATAACCAAGCATGGTCACATGACTCTGTTGATATTTCTGCATGCAGCTTACTCTTTATTTCTGTCCCAATAAGTGAATGTTTCAAAATGGCCATTACTCTGTCAGTTTTGATTCAAATTACATAAGTGTAAATGCAATTTTACATGATTCAACCAGGATTTTATGTACTTCCAATCCTTCATACCAATGTCACCTTTCAAAAAATATAAAACATTGGGACAATTTTCTGAGCTATTGTAAAATAAAGACTTTACAGCAATAGAAAATGGATAAATCTTTCTATTCTTTTCAATGCATTTGAGGATTAAACTGTACCATAAGCAATACATAAGGAGTTCAATCATATGAACACCTAGCTCTATACTGAGCTTTATAGTCTATCATGCTTACAAAACTACAGTATTATATAGTTAAATTAGAAAGCCTAGTAGTAACAGATAGTGCTATGTATATTACACAACTACACATGGAAGTATAATGTACTAAAAATCAAGGGGGGGAGTCTACATGCCTCTAAGTGCTACATAGATTATGTGGGACTTTGTGTACATCTGCATTTTGCCTGTTGTATGTGCTTTTCTTATGCTGAAGTAATGTTTTCCTATTTATCATTTCAAAAAGGTTTTAAAACACCATGGACATGATAGTATTATACTTTTGAATGGTCTTTTTCCCTTATTTAGAGAGATTGGTCAGCAAATAATATTTAGTCCAATGTGTTGAGGATAGATTCTACACCACTTACTTACCTCAATCACACTTCCTTATATATTTTTATAACTACTTAATCTCTCAATTTTCTATTGCCTATTTGTAGTCTCATACCTCAGTCATTTACTACTATAGTGGTCATCTGAGGTGTGTATAGTTACCATTCTTTAACCCTCACTCATTTACTAATTACACTACTAGTTTAGTCTCATTATATTGTTAACAGAAAGCTATCTAATACAGTTGTTTACCACTATAGTGGTTGTCTGAGCTTAGTCTCATTATACTATTAACAGGCTAAGGCCCTGTTCCCTTGGTTAACAAAAGAATTACAACCACAAAACCCCCTATGACTCACAACAAGAATAAAATTCTTCCACTATGTCAGGCACTAGCTCAATGCTCCTACTATTCTTGCTTTCTGAAGATCAAAAATGTAACAGTCATAGGAATTACACTAGCTGGAAGATCAGTATGCTTGTGCATGGGAAACCCTGTGGATTGCTTAATTATTAGGAAAACAGAATCATAGTTCCTCAATCCATTAGAAGCAAGCAAGAAAAAAAAAACAATAAAGGCCTAACTAAAACTCCACTACCATCATCATCATGCCCTAGTACTCTTTCCCTCCCTGTACATCCCACTCCTGTGCACTTGCAAACTCCAAACAAACTCAGATACAAGCTCTGTGAGAGCATTGCCCTGTCCTTGATCTTGATCAACCTGATGGACATCATGGGATCAGGTGTTAACCTTTACAGAACCTCCCATGCCACATAGATATTCCTAGATAAACAGTATGGAGCAAAAAGTCAAAGAATGTGCAATATGCATGAGAAGGAATTAGCAGATTGCAAATATGTCAATAGGAGCAAAGTTGCAAGAGAAGGAGGCCACATTGAGAGAAAGCTGTGAATGATGCAGGAGCCAAGATAATGGATAACAGATTTATTGTCAAGCTGCTTGACTCCTTCTCCAAATCCTGGGACCCAATTGTGTCAACCATGCATCATGAGACAGAACTTGTTAAGGTCATACAGACCTTGACTACCTATAACAAATGTATTGCAAATAGGTCTAGATTGAGTGCCTCAAGTGCAAGTATCATGATCACAGTTGACACTGTAAAGGCCCTCAAAGCTACAATCCATGCTCTCTAAGCCCAGGTCAACAACATGAACATGACTAGGAGCAAACCAAACACTGACAAGGAGTACTCAAATTGTAGGAAGATGGGACACATGAATGTGGACTGTTTCTAAGAGGGTGGAGGTAAACAGGATCAGTACCCTTCATGGTGGAAGGGGAAATATACCATCTTGTTCCTTAGTGCAAATTTCACATTGTTGACACCTAGTGAAATAGTTTTGCCTAGCAGGCACTTCACCCTCTCTGCTTCTACTGTTAAAATTCCAGAATCACTGTACCAGGACAATGCATCTGTTTTCAAACACATAGTACTTGCTGCATATAGTCTAATAAATCATGCTCATTTGCAGACTTGGGCTGCACTACACACTTCTTCAAGAATTGTGAGGTATTGGTTGACTACAAACCCATTGCAAAACTGATTGGCCAGTTGTCAAAGGAAGGTGCCAGCTTCACAATCCTGGGCATGGGAAATGTTGTCATATGTGTGATCCATGAAGGGAAGGAGCAGACCTTGGTGTTTAGAGATGTACTCCATGCACCTGATGTTACTGCCAATCTGATCTCAATTAGCAAGATGAATCTTGCAGGGTTTCACTCCATTTTTAGCAGTCAGAAAGTGTGATTCTTCTTTGACAAAACAGAAGGCTTTACTAGCAAGCTCAAAAATGGAATGTACCTAGTCTTGGAGTCATTCACTATACCTATGCCAGTGGCATTGACAGCACAATCATTGCAGAACCCTGTAGACATCAGAACATGGCACCAATGCTTTTCCCACTTTGGCATTTCACATATAAATGAGGCAGCAAAGCTTGTCAACAGGCTAGAAATCACCACTATAGATACAATTGGTCAGTGCAAAGATTGCATAGTCACAAACATAAAGAAATGTACCTGAAAAGACTGTCCTGAGATATACAAACATAGATCTATGGGGACCAGCTCATGTAAAATCTGCTGGGAGTGCAGTATACACAATGAAATTCCACAATAGAGAATTATCACATAGATGCACCTTCTTTCTCCCTGATAGACTAGTAGAAACTTGCCTACAAGCTCTAAAAGCCTATAAGGCAGAGTTGTCAGGGGATGTCCCAGTCCCCCTTTGCTCTGTTCTCCCTCCTTATGGTTTTCCTTTATTCTCCTTTCACTTCCCTATCTGCTGGCTCCAGTTTTAACCATCAGGCTGCACTGGTTCTCTGTCCATAATTCCAACAAGCATCACTCCTTCCACATGGCCTCTTACCAGACCCCTGGATTGTTTCATGTATTCTGGGCCTACCACTCATTGTAGGCCTCCCATCTTCAGACCACAGGTACTTCTAACCAAGGGCTATCTTCTGGTTATATTGGTATGTAGTTGCGTGCAGAGAGTCCGGAGATCAAGGCCATTTACAATGGATTTCCACTTTTGATCAGACTCCAGATTTGGTTGTTGTTGGGTGTTGTTTTCAGAAGCTCTAGAGTAAATTTTCCAAACACTGGCATTGGGGATCCTTAGACTTGTTCTCTTTGGATCTCCCTCTGCCAGGTGAGTAGCTAGAACTCTAGAACTTCTTGTAGATACTGAATAAACTTTGGATCTCCCTCTGCCAGTTGTGTGACTGAGCCACAGCCTCCAGAGGTCGCCCTTACAAGAGTCTCATTATACTATTAACACAATGCACTGAGACTGCTGGCAGCCAATAGTTTTTCCTGAGGAAATACTGAAAAAAAAACCTGTTATGCCATTTCCAAACAGCATATTTCTACTGGAGAAACACTCTAAACAATGGAAAAAGCTTTTTTCCAAAGGAAAAATATGTTGAAGAAATAGTATGACAGGTTTCTTTTTCCATTTTTTTTAGTGGAAACATGTTCCAGTGCCAGCAGTGTAACTAAAAATAGTATATTTTATTTTTTGACTCCTTCTGGATAGAGATGGAGACAAAATTTGATCACAGTGGTTGCAATCACATCAAGGTAAAGACAGTTTCACTGTGGGCACCGGAATTTGTTTCCTTTGGAAAAAGGGAAAAAGAAACATGTTATGCCATTCCTCTGTCAGCTTTTTGTCTTGGAAAAAGTCATGTTCCATTGTCTAATGCCTTTTCCCCCCTGAAATATGTGCATTAGGAATGGTATAACATATTTCTTTTGTTCTTTTTCCAAGGGAAACAGCTTCTGGTGCCTGCAGTGTTTGGAGGCAGTGAGCACATGCCAACAAACATATTGAGTGAATCACTCCTTTCCTGAAGGTCAGATGTCACAGGGCCCATAACCTGCTGAACCTGGACCTAGAATGAACATAGAAAAAGAAAAGAGCATGTTATGCAAGACCAGAGCAACTAACATTGATCTACCTAGAACAAACATATAGAAAAAGAAAAGTCAATGTAATGAGTACCAGGTCTTTGCGTGAGCAGGAATGACAAGTGACTTACAGCCTCAGAGCGAGCATGTCGTGCAAAGACTCCCAAGATAGGAAATCAGAAACATTTCCTAACACGTGATGATCGGAAGCGGTGATTATCCAGGACAACCATCATGTGAACGAGATCTTTGGCAGATGTAGATGCTTGCCCCAAACTCGAAACACTGAGACTGTTATCCCCTTGGAGACGATCATGCATCATGATATATGCTCACTAGCCCTAGCCAATCTCAAGCTCTTACACAAACTTCTATCACCAACGTTTCTTGCCACAGCAAGTGGCTACCCTTTCCATGTCAACAAATTCGGGGAACTGAACACCGTTACATCGGCTCGTACTTATAATTAGGGTTCCAGACAACTCCAGGGCAACGCTCGACAAGCCTCGATCCTTAAGTCATTTCAGCAGCCGAAATGAATTGGCACCAGAAAAAAACCAAACATGCATCGCTATGGTCCATTTCCTATATAAACCAATAACATGGCTGAACAGTGACTGCTGAATTTATATCCTTCACCTTTCTCTCTCTTAGCCTCCCGCTACACATCTTGCCAGCTATGACAATAATTCTCACACCGTACTGGTCTAATGGTGTTCAAAGACTTAAGATGGCTATCCAACGTCCGTATAATCATGTTCACCGTTCTAGTATATGTCTCACATACAACCATCCCACAGCTGAGCCTAAGCCCAAACCTGGCTTAATCCCGCCCGCGTTTGACGAGGACATTCATGCTCTCCGCTGCCTCAACCAGCTACGATCGAAGGATAAGAACATTGAGAAATATATCTACCTATCTATGCTGAAGGAGCAGAACTCTTCAATGTTTTACAAGTTGTGCCTCCAGTACATGTCTGAGTTTACACCCCTCATCTACACCCCAACCGTTGGTGATGCTTGCCTGCAATATTCACATATCTATCGACGACCGGAGGGTCTGGTGGGTACTCCCTGGTCACTTATTCTACACTTGACAGACTGGTTTTCGTAGTTCATCTCTATCAAAGATAAGGGAAATATTCGGGAAGGTAAACCCTTTTTGAGACACCCCATATTTCATGTCTAATGAATTGAGCAGTTATCAGAAGTTGGACAAAGATTGACAAGGCTAGAATTAGTGTTGTTACGGACGGTTGGTGATATCCATCAAAGATCCCTTGCTGTGGTGTCAACTTATCGTGGGCTGCCAAATCCAGGCTCGCGCATACTGGGATTGGGAGACCTTGGGATCAACGGGATGCCTATCTCAATTGGCAAACTTTCTCTGTATATTGCCGGTGCGGGGTCAGATTTGTCTCTCCCATTCGACGATTTTCCACATCGTTTGAGACTTCTATTTATTTAGAATCAGACCCGCGTCGACGATCCCCATTTGCCTTGACCTTGGTACCAACAATCAGAAGTGTTTGGACGATCCACTTTACCTTGGGCTTCGCCAGAAGAGGATCACGGGCCCAGCAATGACAGAATTCATGGATGAGTTTATGCATGAGATGTCTGTGGCGTTTCCCAAGCTACTTGTACAATTTGAGGTATGTTGACAGCTGTAAGAAAGTGGGGATGGGTTGTTGATACTATGTCTAGGATTTCTCCACGGATAATGCTTTCCTGTACCTCGAAAGATACAGGAACAAGTACCCTGTTTTCAATGACGATATCCAAGGAACTGGTGCGGTCGTTCTTTCCGGCCTCATCAATGCTGCAAGGTTGTCCTCCGCAGCTTCAGGGCGTCCCATCACCGACCACCGTATCCTGTTCTTTGGTGCAGGCTCTGCGGGTACTGGTGTAGCAATGCAATTGATGAGCTTCTTCACTCTCAATGGCCTCTCTCAATATCAAGCTCGAGAACGGATCTGGTTTATTGACTCCCAAGGTCTTGTCTTCGATGCTCGCGGCCCTATGGCAGAACATAAGAAGTGTAAGGTCTCCCTTGTTTGTCCTCTAAAGGATCATTGATCATCAAATTTGCAGTCTTCGCCCGTAAGGACTACAATGGACCTCCTCTTACTGGAATTCTTGACATTATTGAGTATGTTAAACCAACTGCTTTACTGGGCCTCTCGACCATCTCAGTAAGATTAAGTCATCCGGTTTCTATTTTTCTGACTTTGTTTTCTCAGAACGCCTTCACCCCGGATGTCATTCAAGCCATGGCAGTCCTCAACCAGCGTCCTATCATCTTTCCCCTTTCCAATCCTGTTTGCTTGTCCGAATGTTCCTTCCAAGATGCAGTCGACCACACCAGCGGCCAAGTTCTCTTCGCTTCCGGCTCGCCCTTCCCTGCAATCGAATACGACGATAGGACCTTGTACCCTGGACAAGGCAACAATATGTACATCTTCCCCGGTATGTAGCACACTTGTCACCTCTTCCCACCGTGGCCATTGATCTTCACTCCTCAGGTATGGGCCTGGGCGCCATCCTTTCACGTGTGACCTCTCTTACTGATAGCATGGTCGAGGCTTCCTCTCTCGGACTTGCCGGCTCCTTAACTGAAGAGGAGCGCTCTATCGGCCTTCTGTACCCCCGGATTGAGCGTAGTACGTTTCTCTTTGTGATTTAAGATGAACCCGGAGTTGACGCTGACTTCCGTCTAGTTCGCGAAATCAGCGCTCAAATTGCGACGCAAGTCAGCCGTGCTGCTCAGAAAGAGGTAAGTCTCCTCACCTTACATTTTTTACCTTGATCTCGCTGATGCTGTGCTAGGGTGTCGACCGTTCGACCAACTTACGTTCCATGAGCGATGCTGAACTCTTCGAGTTCGTAAGCAGTAAGATGTGGAATCCTTAGTCTCAAGGACGACCCTGGTCATATATCCTTACTGTCTACTTTGGATGGAATGACTTTTCAATAGACTTGGATCAGAGCTCACCTATCTAAATTTACGTATTTGCATGTATTCTCAGGGGGCTGGTCGCGAGTTGCTATGAAGGTACTGTAATCAATCGGCGGAAAGGTTCATGAGATGGTGGCTACTATAGAAATCTAGATTTCAAACGACTCGTACGGGAACGACAAGAATCTCAAGCTGTTTGGGTCTTATTTGTCTCCAACCATTTTTAACTGTTCCAGACAAAGTCTGGACCACAATCGCTTCCGCATAACTGTCCACTGGAGAAACGAAGTGCCAACTTGACAAAATGCTGCAAGTTCAACTCATTAAAGATAAGGGTAAAATATACGTCGACCTAAATACGAGACAGCTCAGCCGGGGGAATTTGAACCTGTTTCCCTAATGGTCTTTGAATATGAAATAGAGGGAGTACGTAACACTTGGACAGGAGCAACGTCTGATCCATGGAACTAAGGCTGTGGTAAGGAATACATACATCGGACCCTTTCCCCGCTTCTCCGCTTTGGAGGTATTTGTAGAAACGCAAAATTCAGGTGTGAGCCGTAGGGAGAAATGGCGTCGAATCCCTCAACTGTCTGCAGAGACATCTTTCGTAAGGCGCATGTTGAAACGTTGACTCCTTGTACTTCAGTGGAGGTTTGACGATAAGTACGATGATCGCAGCTTTGTCAGCAAAATTTTCTTAAATGAAGCTCTTGCTTTATCCATATTCTCGGACCCTTAATAATTTGTCAATGATTCAATGATTAACAATTTGACTCACGCGCGATCTGAACGAAAAGTTCGAGGCGGGCCAAACGCCCGTAGATCTTGGAGCTCAACCGTTATGCCTGCGTTCCAGACTGAGGTGTGCATTGCGCTCGCAGCTGCTGGTCTCGGTAGCGGAGGCCTTTTCTATCTCAATCGGCCTCGGGAGGGTAAACTTCAGCTTCCAATTCATGCGGCTCCAGAAGTACTGGCAGACGAGACTCCTGACCACGACCCGTTTGACGTGACAACTCCTGAAGATGTTGTTGACGGGTTCCCTATCGACGGAGACGCGTTTTGGGCTAAGGTCTGTTCATTACACTGTGTCATTTCGACGCTATTGACAAGCTTATAGATGAGATGGCGGAAAGCGCTTCTTACGCTTCTGCTCATCGTCATCCTCGCCCTCAACACCATCTCACTTGGTTGGTCTTTGGTGAACGACAAAAGCACCGAAATCGTGATCAATGGTATTCGTACTCTTTTTACACTTTATCTTGCCATCCTTGCAGCCTTTTCGGTTAATGAATCAAGCATTGAGCGTCATTCTGTGTATATATACCATTTGACTGCACTCACCACCATGGCCACCCTCCTACTGGGTTCGACGGCAATCCTACCGGGTTCACCATCAGTCAAGGCATCATCCAGGACCGTAACATCTCTCCTTGGTCCATGGTACACGACTCTCGCATTGTATGCCATCACCTGTGTATTGTACTTCACGACACCAAGGGGACCGCGCCTCCATTATCCGGCAGACAACATATACTCCGAAAAGACAATACAAGTTGCAATCAACCATGAAGAGGAAAATGTCTCCGGTATCGTTGGTAAGTTGATCTTGCATGGCTCAATTGATGTTACTTTTTCTCACCTGATGGCTCAGGCGCATCAATATATGAAGTCCTCCTCTTCTCCTACACGACCAAAGTCGTCTGGCTAGGGAACATTGCTTCAAGCCTTGAGACAGGTGACCTCCCCATCGTCCCAGGGGACATGCGTGCCACCTTCAACTACTCCAAAATGAAACGCGGCATGCGCGACATCCGTCTACGTATAGGAAAATGGAAACCTCAACCTGGAAGTGGATGGAGCATGGGCTGGCGTCTTCTACTTCTCAATATCAAGGTCATTTCGCTCATGATATTCCTTGCTGCGATCGCAGCTGTGTTGTTCTATACCCCTGCATTGTTTTTGGAAAGGCTTGTGAAGCATTTAGAGGTTGATCCGGAGAGGAAGGATATGGGTTGGGGATGGGTTTATGTTGTTGGGTTGTTTGCCTCGAACGCGATCACATATATTGGTGAGATCATTTCTTCCGACCGTAATATTTGTTATTGATCGACTTTCCACACAAGTCACTGGTCAATTATGGTCGATGTCCACCACTACAATACAGGTCCGGCTGAAAATTCAGCTCAACTCCATCTTGTTCTCGAAGACGCTTGTACGCAAGGACGTCGCGTCATCCGCATCCGCGCCTACTTGTAAGACGGACGTAACGAAGACGAACGGTGAATCAGCCGAGAAGAAGGACGGGGATGAAGATTTTTCCAGCAAAGCACAAGTGATGACACTTATGACCACCGACGTCGATAGAGTCAGCGAGTTGGCATGGCATCTTTTTTCGCTTGTCGGTGTGTTCACTCTCGCATTCATGTCCAAGTATCATATGCGTTTACCTTGTACATATCCATGTAGATTCGCCGATTGAGATTATGATTGGATCACTATTCCTGTACAAGCTTCTCGGTATGCTCCATCACTTCCCTCTGTCCCTCCCTTGACGTGTTCAAGGTCGCTGACCATCCGACTGTGAACTAGGTGTATCCTGTTTCTTCGGACTCGGAGTAACGTGTTTATTCCTGCCCCTTAACCATCTGGCGGGGAAAGTTGTTGTCGGCGCGCAAGAGAACCTCATGAAGGCGCGTGATGAGCGTGTTTCATTGATGAATGAGGTGTGCAACATTTAGCTCAGCTTCAGCTCTTCGGCTGAATTTGGTATGTAGATTCTTGGGGGAATCCGTATGCTCAAGGCGAGTTGTTATTATTGAGAATGTTTGAACGTATCTGACGATGAACACATAACATAGTTCATGGCCTGGGAACGCAATTTTGAGGCTAGAGTAATGAAAATTCGCGAGAAGGAGCTCAAATACCAGAAGCTCAATTATTCTATTGAGACACTGTGGAATGCCATCTGGTATGCGCTATATGTCTTCGTTCGGTTTTTCATATTCTTGATGTGTGTCACAGGAACGGTTCCCCGATTTTAGTTACATTAGTCTCGTTCTGGCATTTCGCAGTTGTCAGGGAGCAGAGATTGACCCCTTCCATTGCGTTCACATCGGCATGTCATTTTTATATGGTCATCTATGTTTATCGTGTCTGATAGGTCCTTCCATAGATTATTGGTATAGGATCTTTTCTTCTGACAGACTTCCTGCTTATCTTAACCCTAGTGTTCAATGAGATGAAGTTTGCTCTCAACGCCCTTCCCGAAACATTCATCAATCTGCTGCAGGTACATCCTTCATTTTCTCATCCAACGACTGAATTGACGTGCGTCGCATCAAAGAGCCTTGTCTCTCTCCGCCGTATTGAGAAATACATGAATGGCGCCGAAGTCGCCCCAGTCCCACCACTCTCTCAACAATCTCAAACGATTGCCTTCCAATCTTGCACGATCACCTGGCCTCAAGACCGTTCTCTCAAGACCACAATAAATAGCACTTTACCTTCCGCAGCTGCCACACCAAAACACAAGTTCATGCTCATTGACTTGAATCTCAATTTCCCAGTTGGTGAGCTGTCACTTGTCTGTGGAAAACTTGGGTCAGGGAAAACCCTTTTGTTGCTTTGTAAGTGTTTTCCTTTTGAGGTGGATGTTCTACCGAGATATTGATTATATATGTAGCTTTGTTGGGAGAAACAGATATTCTTGCCGGCCAAGCGCTTTGCCCAAGGTCACCGCCTGATTCATTGGCGTCGTTCGCGAATGTGCATGCTTCTAAGGAGGAGTGGATTGTCCAAGGAGTTTGTGCATATGTTCCGCAGGTATGCCTTGTCTTCATAGTTTGTGGAATCGGCTCATTCTATGTCGGAATAAGGCTGCATGGCTTCGCAATGCATCTATCAAAGGTTTGTAAATGTTTTTTCCTGCCATCGAACTTGATTGTAATCTTCATTCAGACAATATTCTGTTTAACCTTCCCTATGATGAGGAGCGATATCAGAAGACGTTAGAGGTGCGCAGGTTGCCCTTCCACTTCAATCAAGTTCATAACCATGATACCTTCCTTCACCTAGGTTTGTGCCTTAATCAGTGATCTTGAGATTTTGGAAGATGGAGACGAGGCTGAAATCGGCGAACGTGGCGTAAGCTGTCCTAGCAGTTCTTATTGACAATAAATTCAAAGTTACGGTACAGGTGAATCTATCTGGTGGTCAAAAAGCTCGAGGTATATATCATGTCGTTTAATCTACACACACACGTCCTGACCTCCTTTGCTAGTCTCTTTGGCACGTGCAGTCTATTCGCGTGCGTCGATCCTACTGTTGGACGATGTTCTTTCAGCTGGTCTGTAAATCTCTAAATTCAAACTCCCGTGAATTTCCAACGCTGAACATCGACCCCAACACAGTGGATGCGCACACTGCCCATCAACTATATCATCAATGTCTGAAGGGTGAACTTATGCAAGGGAGGACTGTCATTTTGGTTTCCCATCATGTTCAACTGTGCGCTCCAGGTGCAAGCTATGTCGTGGCCCTCGACAATGGCAGAGTCACTTTCCAAGGCAGCCGCGAAGGTTTTCAAAGTTCCGGTGTCATCCGTACTCTTGTCCAAACGACGGGCGAAGGAGCAATAGATAGCAAGGAAGAAGAGATTCTGGAAGAAGGTTTGATAAAAGCAGAAGCGAGCTCAGAGTCCAGTTCGACCATAGTCTCTGTTTCGGAGGTCAAGACCGAGAAGAAGAAACCGAGGAAATTGATCGAGGAAGAAAAGCGAGCGGTTGGTCGTATTGGGCGGGATGTCTGGAAAACTTATCTTCAGGCTTGCGGAAATGTTTGGTACTGGATGATCTTCGCTTGCATCTTAATTATTGGCTCTGTCAGCCCAGTATTTGAAAATGGTTGGCTTAGGTGAGGTCATTCTAAGATATTTCATCTCTTATCTCCCACTTTGACAACTTTGCATTAGGTATTGGTCAAGCGTTGGTAATGATGAAGATCCCGTCTTTTATATCGCAATTTACGCTGCTATCACCGCCGCTGGGCTCATTATTGGCACCCTGAGATATTTCATACTCTATAATGGTTCAATTCGCGCCTCAACGGTACTCTACAAGAGACTGTTGGAAACTGTTTTGTTTGCAAATATCCGTTTCCATGACACGGTGTCCCGCGGTCGTTTACTGAACAGATTCGGCAAAGATTTTGAGGGTCGGTTAAGTTGTCGTGATGTTGCCAAAATGCTCCTAATGCTTTGGCAGGTATTGACAGTAGCTTGTCTGATAATTTTGGTCGTAGTGTCATGTATGGCTTGTCGGCCGCGACAACCGTCATCATCGTCAGCGTTGTTGGTGGATCGCCATTCGTTGTTGCCATGTGTCTCTTGGGTGTCATCTATTACAATGGTATAGACTCGACAAAGTTTTTTCTTATTGATTTGGATCTGATTGATTTATCCTACAGTTGCAAAGGTGTGGCAGACTTTTGTATCAGAACCAAGAATTGCTTTCCGATCTGAATAATCCAGGTCTATGGCCAGACCTCCCGAGATATGAGGCGTCTAGGCAAGTCTTTCATATGTGTCCGTCAAGAGAATCATTTGACGCCATTTGAAGACTCTGTGACTCGTTCTCCATTATACTCGATTTACGGGGAGACGATTTCAGGCGTCGCGATTCTGCGCGCCTTTGGAGCCTCTTCCAAATTTTTGCGGGACATGCTCTGCTGCGTGGATACCGTAAGTTCCGTAGCGACACTCTTAGTGTTATTGAGCTAACTCAATTCTCGTAGAATGCAAATCCATATTATTGGATGTGGGGAGGTAAAGACATCTCAAATTATGAACATTGCGACTTCATATCTTCTCATGTCTGATAGTCAATCGATGGCTGTCTATGCGATTCAACCTACTTTCTTGTGGCGTCATTGGCGTCACAGGATTGGTTTCTTTGATAACACCTAGTATTAGTGCATCCCTTGCCGGTTTTGCGCTGACATTCGCATCAACTATCACCAATGATCTGCTGTTTATGGTTCGAAGATTTGTTGGCTTAGAACAGTCTATGGTGAGAAATCCAGTGAAATCTTGACCGATCTTTCGCCGTATGGTTCACTCTTTTTAGGTTGCAGTTGAACGGATCAAAGAGTATTCTGAACTCCAGCAGGAGCCATCTGAGTTCATTGAACCTCGACCACCTGTATCTTGGCCTTCCGAAGGAGCTATTAAATGTCAGGATCTTGTCATTCGCTACGCGGTTTGTTCTTTTAGTTATGTAATTTTCCAGTCTCACATTTGTTTCAGCCTGACCTACCAGATGTACTCCACAACCTCAACTTCAGTGTGCATCCAGGAGAGAAGGTACGTTACACATGTGATCATTGGTCTCCATCATATCAATCTTTTGGCGTAGGTTGGTATTCTGGGACGGACAGGATCGGGAAAGAGTACTCTAGCTTTATCTTTCTTCCGTTTCGTTGAAGCTACGCAAGGTCGCATTTTGGTTGATGGGTTGGACATCGCCAAAATTGGTCTCAGTGACCTTCGTAGCAAGTTAACAATCATCCCCCGTAAGCATTTCATCTCGTTCCCTGCCATCATGCTCAAATCACGCAGAGGACCCGACAATTCTCAGTGGAAGCCTGCGCTCTACTCTTGACGTGTTTGATGAATACGAAGATGCAGAAATAGTGAGACCTCGAAGCTAGACTTTCTGACCATTGTAATAATCCTGTCGACAGTTTGAGGCCCTCCGTCGAGTACATCTCATTCCTTCAGAAGACTCACTTGAAGAGGAGGTGCATGCTGTAAATGAAAATGTTTTTCGAAACCTAGATTCTACTGTATCGGAAGGCGGAGAGAACTTCTCGACTGGGTGAGCATAGATTTACCAAAATACTCAGTTTCAATTCAACAGTCTACAGAGAAAAACAGCTACTCTGTATGGCAAGAGCTATTTTGAAGCGTTCCAAAGTTTTAGTGATGGATGAGGTGAGCTCCATCTTCCTCTAAAGCTCTAAAGGTGATAAGTCCTCACAATCAAACTACAGGCAACTGCAAGGTGGGCATGATAGATAACTTTTGAATAACTTTTGTTGAATATTTCATCAGCGTCGACTATGCGACCGATGAATTGATTGGCAAAACCATCCGTCAGTAAGTAGCGACCCTTCGCGGCAGCTCATCCTTCTCGAGACTAACAATCAATGTACAGAGAATTCGCCGAAAGCACAATCCTTACTATTGCACATCGCTTACGCACTGTTATTGACTATGATAGGGTAAGGTCTTATTTCACTTTCAGTGCTATAATGGACTCAATAATGAATGCAGGTCATGCTGTTAGATCAGGGCAACATTGTCGAGTTCGATCGGTGAGATTTCGAGCTTCAAGGGTTATTTGTAGACGATTGTAATCATCATCCCAACAGTCCATCAATACTTCTACAAGATCCTAATTCCAGGTTCTATGCCCTGTGCAAAGCGACCGGTAGAGATGAGTTTACCATGCTCAGGAAGATGGCAGGGGTGTAGATACTTTCGGATGAAGAGTTGACAATGCTCAAGAAGATGGCGGGGTATTGACATATATTGATGAAAGAATGTGAGCGTTCGACCCATACCTCAAGAAGTACTTTCAGTTTCTGTAAGCTCAACTGGACCTCACTTGAGTGACTGGTATAAATATACAATTGTCATTACATTGAAGGCTATATGAACATCCTCCGCGTAGAGAAAGGCACAAAAGGTCATGTACTAGCATCATATATAAGAAGGAATCGCAAGGCTTGCTCGCTAGAAACAAACTAGAAGTACAAAAACGAGAAAAAGCGAAGAACAATCAAAACGCAAACTACCATAGACAACGCCTCCAATGCTTGATTAGGTCGACCAAACCATCCAGGAGCTTTCTCAGCATGGACCTATATTCTTGAGGTGTCTTGGTGTGATGATCTCTGGCATGCCCCAATAGTGTATTGTTTTGACGACTAGAGCTCTCCTGCACCTCAAAAAGTAGAAGGGGATGTGTGGCAGCCGGCGATGGAACGGCAGACTCCACGGAAGTGGTCGGAATCTCGAGAGGCAAATTTCGCTGCACAGGCTCTAACTGCTGCTGGGTGCTGGGAAACACGGAAACAGCAGGAGCGAGAGCCTTCGTCACAACAGGGTAATCGCCTTCTTTCGTAACCTCGAGGACGGGTTCAGGACGAATAGATGATGACTCCTTGGTAGCGGACACGAAAGCGACGGGAGATGCCTTCTCTTTCCCTTTGGTCTCTGAAAGCACTGATGCAATGTCCACGGGCATCAAAAGAACACTCGGGTGATCCACTACGGCGTCTTTCTGAAGGACGACGACGTCATCTTCTGTGGGCGGGGAAGACAGCGCTAGGTCCTCGAAGGAAGAATTGAGAGAGGAAACTTCGCGAAGAGGTTCGGCGATGTTATACTCGGGAGTTAATGACGCTACACTAGTGTCAACCACGGGAGAGGGCGAGGAAACAACAGATGGCTCTTGTACTATCGCATCGTGTGTAGCGGGACCAGATGAGGAGAGTGCACCTTCAACGACCTTCTGTGTAGAATCAGAAATGATGAATACAGCAGGTTGCTTTTCGGCCTCTGGAGAAGGGCCAACAGCGTCTGTTACAGAAGGTGTGGGTACCGGTTCTGCTGTAGAGTGAGGCACAGTATGTGACTCTTCAACTCCTGGATGTATGCTGGTTTGTTCCATAGGAGATACGGGTGCAAGAGACGACGTTTCAGCCTCTGGATGCGTACTGATTTGTTTCGATGCTGGCTCCGCTGAAGAGATCGGCGCAGGAGATGACTGTGCATTGAGTTGTTCTGATACTGATTCAGTTGTGGAAGTGGATGCAAGAGACGACAGTTCAGCCTCTGGATGCGTTGGCTCCGCTGAAGGGATCGGTGCAAGAGACGACTTTTCAGCCTCTGGTTGCGCGTTGGTTTGTTCTGATACTGGTTCGACTGTGGAGATGGGTACAAGAGACGACGGTTCAGCCTCTGGTTGTGAGCTGAATTGTTCTGCTGGCTCGGCTGAAGAGATCAGCGCAAGAGACATGTCAGCCTTTGGTCGGACACTGATTTGCTCCGTTACAATTGCTATGGGCGCCAGCTCTGCTGTAGATGATGCAAGGGACTCGTCGCAAGCCTCTTTAATCGTGAGTGCGGCGTGTTCATGTGAGGTCGACAGAAGTGACCGTCTGATGACCCCCTGCGGAGGAATTTCCTCTGACCTGTCTGTAGACTGTGTCTTGGTGGACTCGATTACAGCTGGCGGAACGTGTGCGAACTCCGATACAGACGGCCGAGGTTCAAGAACCTCAGGCTCGGATATGACCTTAGATTCGGTTGCAGGTTCCGCAGTAGGGGTCGGTTTTGACTCGGTAGAAGGGCGTCCCGCCGAGGTAGTCTTTGAGGGCATGGAGTCGACATCTCGGAACGATGATGTGGTAGAAGTGGTTCGTCGCCTTGGAATGAGAGAAGAAGAGCGTCGTAGGACTGTGCCCATCCGAGCCAGTGTCGATTTTGAAGGAGTGACAGTGGGTTCCTTAGAAGGAGATCCCGTAGAGAGCGTGGATTTGGGAGAGACAGACTTGGGAATGGGGGCAGTGGATGCTGCAACAACACCCTTCAAGGGAGATGAATCAGACTCGTGGATGGATGACGAGCGGGAGGGTGTCTTGGAACGTCCCATGCTGAGGATGGACGTGCCACGCCGGAAGGCACCAGACCATTTCGGCTTCGATGGTGAATGTGAATTCATTGCTAACTCGACGAGAATCTAGACGCGAGAAAGCAGGTTGGAGGGTACAAGAGGTCTCGTCTGTGGTAGTCGAAGACAAACCAGAGATATGAAGAATAAGTAGTACTTAAGAGCGCGTGTTGAAGGGTATGCGCCGGGCCATGTGTTTACATCGAGGCCATGGGGTGATTGCTCATTGCTTTGGGTAGTTAGCGGCCGCCAGCAACGCGCTCTCCAAACTTTCAGTTACCCGAAAGCATTGGTCGTAGTCAAAACGAATGTATGTATGAGCACCGATGTACACACAGTAACTTGAAATGTTGCAGTTGGAATCAGCAACACCGGAATGCAAATTGTGCAGGCATGAGGCGGAGATGTCACAGTAAGGTAAGGTATTCACGAGGCTGATCGACGTGCCTCGTGGATCATCGTTTGATGAAGCTTGAAGCTTGAGTCCTTGAGCCGAAAAATGTGCAGACATCACAATTGCCAGTCGAGCCGCGATTTCAAGTCTCGTTTTTCAATGAAACACCGCATTCGTTATACGTTTGTTACCACACAAACGAATAGAACGAGAACGAGAGCGGCTCTTGCCGGTTGACTGTTTGCAATTGCATAGGCCACAACTAAGCAGTTATCATATTTTCAGTGCAGCAGATGGTCATCCGAATGCATTGTAAGTGAGCTTTTGCCTAGACAGCTTCTATTTCGAATCTGTACTACAAAAGCACTCGCGTATGAAGGACCTGACCGCATAAAAAGTATGTTTGTATGTGAGTACCTCACCTACAGAATGGGGAGCTTGCTGCATCTGAATAAACACGCAGTGTCTAGTCATAAGAGTTCAATGCAACTACTCATTAAATATATAATCACTAAGGTCCATTCCATAAGTATTGAGAGTAAATCCAGATGCTGCACGTCTGATATTGTCCTCTCTCAACATTTTCATTGACTCTGTTTCTTCTCATCATTGAAGTTAACTGATCCGAAATGGAGTGCGAAAAGCCAATCCTTTAAGTTTTTTAACATAAGAGATGGCAACAAATGTAAATCCTGATGAGAAATCTTTGGATCCTAGATCAATTGTAACTTCATCAAGAGTAAGACCCTGGCTTTTGTGAATAGGAATGGCCCAAGCCAGTGTGAAGGGAAACTGTTGACAAGAAAGCTGATTCCCTGACTTGTCTTCCCAAGAAGCGGTCACTGATGGAACAGGAACCCATGATGGATCCACACCATGCCATCCAGGAGTTGGAGGGCCTTGAGACTCAATCAGTAAAGATAGTAGTAAATATTTTGTAGCTTTCAACTTACCAGTTGTCAAGAAACCCATACAGACCCATCTGCTTTCGCATCATTCAATCATTCTCGTCGACTCCTATGTTTCTCAGTTCCTGGACCCCTTTTCTTTTACAATACTAATTTGTCATTATCTTGTCATTTCTCCTTTCTTGCTCCTTTTTATTTCACGGATCTATACAAGTCTTAAACCCCTCTTTATTTTACAAACTCCTTCTTGTTTACTTCCTTTATTAGTTTTTCTATATAAACTCATTGTAGCTGTTCAGACAAATCAACACAGTTGTTTGATTTCTTCTCTCTCAGTCGTCTCAAGTTCAAGCTCTCATCAATCCACCCAGTTGTCTTCATTACATCATTTCATCTTATCTTGCATTGATTGAGTCTCTGACAAAGTTTGATTTGTCTCAACTATATGGCTACAACCTCTGTCTCTTTAGACTACAACTCCCCCACGACACAGCCACTGTCTCTCAATCCTGATAACTACATTCCTCACACCACTCCAGGCATCGATTTCACACACCTCACTGGCAATTTTGACCCCACAGCAATACCTCCAATGGAGCAGGATCAAATTCCAGGCACAGCAGCAAATACTTCCATCTTGACCACTGAATTTGCTGCAATTCTCATGCAATTCATGCACAATCAGACTATGCTACATCATAGCCTCATCAATGTTATTAACAAGGTTGCACATTGCCCTGGTCATCATGCTCCTGATCAGAATCCAGTCACCCATGGTAGTCTCAGTAGACATGTCAAACTTAGAGACACATATTTTCAGTGGGAAACATGGTGATGTCACTCCTTTTCTCTCTGAAGTCAAACACCTTATCCAGTTTCATGCCATTTCTTTCCCTGATGACCATGCCAAAGTTTTATATGTCAGTTTTCATCTCAAGGATGGAATGTCAATTGAATGTTTCAGTCACCTTGAACATGCTAACTCACCCTGACTCTATGACTGGAATGGTTTACTTGCATTTCACAAGAAATTCTCAAACCTAGCCTTGTTCAAGACACCAAGCTCAAGTTAGATGCACTCAAACAAACTGGATCAGCTCATTACTATCTTACAGCATTTATGGAGCTGGCCAGTCATCTTGACATGACAGAACAAACCAAAATTACATGCTTCATGAAGGACTCAAGTCTTCCATCAAATATCACCTTGTCAATATTGTTGATCACCCTTTGGCACTTGAAGCTTGGGAACCACTTGTAATTTCTATAGATACAAATCTCCACCAGCATGAAGTCAAGAAATGCCTTGAGACAGGCAAAAAGAAAGGCTCTAATAATGGTCATTCTAATTCCTTGAATCACCATCATGCTACTCCTTCTTCCAGCCCAACTACTCCTTGCAGCAGTCCAAGTTCCATTCCCAATGTTGTCCCCATGGAAGTTGATTCAATTTCTACTCCCAGCACATCTAAACCTCATGGCCCACTTACATCTGCTGAACAAGAACATTGCATCAAGAATAATTTATGTCTCTACTGCAGCAAGGAATGTCACAAGGCCACTGACTGTTGCAAGCAAAAAGCCAAGCATGGAGACTCAGAAAAAGCCCAGCCAAAGACCAACTAGTTCTAGGTCTTTGGCATTGACAGATGGAACTGAGCTGGTTCTCCATCACTGCATTGAGCTGAAATTTGTCAGGAACACTACTGGTGGATGGACAGCTCAGTCAAAATCTATCCCTTAATTCCTTCTACCTAATCACATTTGTCTAGCACCCCATAATAGAAATCATTTTTATCCTAGTTATCTTGTCCTTTCCTTAATGAAATCCAATCAAAACATATGCATTTATTGACAGCATTGTAACTGGTCCCCACATCTCTGACATGTTCTCCTCTTGACACTCTCTTCCTTGCACTCCCAAACCTTCTCCAGTCCCTATCTACACTATTGACAATTGCCTGATGACTTCATGAATGCTCACTCACAATGTTATCACTCAACTCCAAGTCTGTGAGCATCAAGAAGTTATTTGCCTTGGCATTGTATCAATGCCATATCCTGTTCTACTTGGCCTTGACTGGCTAAAACAACATAATCCTTCTGTTGACTGGACCCATGGTCAGCTTTCATTATCTTGCTGCAGTGCTAACCATAACTTCCCAGTAACTGTATTTGGTTGAGGCTATGGTCCTTTAAAACCTGGTGCTCATTCTATACACTCTGTTGGATCTCTCAGTCTAGGCTTAGGTCTTCCTGAGATGCCTTCCTCTGACATCTGTAGGCTTCTTGATCCACCCCATGACAAGACATGCTCTATTTCTGGATATACTTCCACCTTTCCTCTTGCATCAGCTTCTATTCTCCACCCCCAACTCAGAACAGCATCAGTCATGAAGAGCTTCTTGCAATCTGGTCAACACCTTCTCCCAAACCTGATCCCATATATGGTCCCAAAAATAAACCACTTTAAATTCCATACTGTTCTTCTCAGCATTTCAGAAAATATGCCAAGAATCAGACCATATCATGTACTTGGTACACTACTGATGATGAACTCAAGTTATGCATCAATGCCATCTCAACATCTTTTCCTCCTGATACCACATCTTCTAACCTCCTGCTACCCAAACCACCTCCATCAACATCACCACTACATCCTCTGGCTAGAACCTTTGTCTTGGAAACCCAAGACAAAATATGCAAACTCATACCCAAATGTTACCATACATATCTAGATGTATTTGACCCTATCAAAGTCAAAAAACTGCCAGATCACCAGCCATATGACATCTCAATTGATATCAAAAATGGCAAAACACTACCTTTTGGCTCCATCTACTCCTTATTGCAAGATGAACATACCACTCTCTTTGGATACATTGAAGAACAACTTGCAAAAGGACATATCAGGCAATCCACTTCTATGGCAGCCTCTCCAATTCTCTTTGTCTCCTGCAAAATAGGTGACCTTTGACTTTGTGTGGATTACTGCAGACTGAATGCTATTACAAAAAAAATTGTTATCTGCTTCCTCTGACATTGGATTTCCTTGACTGAGTACAGGGATGCAACAAGTTCATGGTCATTGATCTCAAGAATGCTTTTACTCTCATTCACATCAAAGAAGGTGACAAATGGAAAACTGCTTTTTGCACTCACCTTGGACTTTTTGAATACACTGTCATGCCTTTTGGACTTACAAATTCCCCAGCAACCTTCCAGGCTTTTATTCAGGATGTGCTCCAGGACATCCTTGATATCTGGTGTGTTGTTTATCTTGACAATATTTCAATATTCTCTGGACCAGATGAGGATCATGAAGAATGCATCAAGGGCATTCTAGATTGCCTCTTTGCTAATGCCAAAAAATGCAAATTCAATAAATCTCAAGTTGAATATCTGGGCTATATTATCTTGGCTAATGGTGTCCAAATGAACCCCAAAAAACTTGATACCATCACAAAATGGCCCACTCCATCATCTGTCAAACACATTCAACAGTTCCTTGGTTTCTGCAACTTTTACTGCAATTTTGTGCCACATCACTCTGAATCTGCTTACCTCTGCATGCAATTGCCTTCTAGTCCCTTACATGCTAAAATCCTTTACTCTTGTCATGACTCTCTTATGTCTGGTCACCCTGGCCATGCAGGGACTTATGACAATCTTTGACAAGACTTCTCATAACCAGGGATGCAAACTTATTCCTGTGCTTATGTCAAATCTTGCAAAACCTGTGCCCACACCAAAAAAACCCCACTCACAGACCATATGGACTACAGCAGCCTCTTGACGTCCCTGATTGCCCTTGGTACTTGATATCAATGGATTTCATCACAAAACTTCCCTCATTACATGGTTATGATGCTATTTGGGTAATCTGCAATCACATGACTTCAGCTGCCCATTTCATTCCCATCTGCAAAACTATGGATGCCCTGGAATTAGCCCATGTATACCTCAATTGCATGTTTTGTCATCATGGCTTTCCTCAATCAATAGTCTCAGATTGGGGATCAGTCTTTGTGTCATCATTTCTCACTAATCTTATGTCTCTTGTAGGCACAAAAATGCACCTGTCCACCACTTACCATCCCCAAAGTGATGGACTCACTGAATGCACCAACCAAACCCTTGAAATGTATTTGCATGCATACACTTACTACCAACAAGATGATTGGGTTGATTACCTTGCCTCAGCCAAGTGTTTTTCTTCAATAATTACACCAACTTTTCCACCTGGCAATCCCCATTCTATGCCAATCTTGGCTACCATCCTGATTTTGAAATCAAACTCACCAAACACATCACCAATCTGGCAGCCACAGACCTCACTAGCTGACTCCAAGAAATCCACAAAGAACTCCATTTCAAATTACAACATGCTAATGAATACATGGCCAAGTATTATGACTGCCATCATACACCAGCACCTGAGTTCAAACCTGGTCAAAATGTGTGGCTACTCCATCACAACATCAAGACCACTTGCCTTCTGACAAACTCAATTATTGACACCTTGGTCCCTTCAAAGTTTTGGCACACCATGGAATTTTATCTTACCTTCTCAAGCTTTCCCCATCTCATTCCCATCTTCATCCAGTCTTTCACATCTCTCTCCTTGAACCTTGGACTCCTGCTTCAATGATTTCTGATTGTCTTCAAATCACTTCCATTGTTCCAGCTGATGCCATTCCCAATCAACCATGCAATATTGCTTCTATGATAGACACTCAAAGGATTGGCCATAGATATGACTACTTCATTTCATGGAAAAGCCTGCCCAACTCCAAAAACTCTTGGATTCCTCTTTCAGACATCCCTTCCTTGATTCACAAAATCCTTGAATGCTGTCATAGATGCAATCCTAGGTGACCTCATCCTCCCCAAATCTACTTTACTTGCAAACCAACCCCAACAATTGAATACCTGCACCCATGCAGCATTTCAACTCATCCATTTATCATCCTATCCACTCTCCATCTCTGCCTCCAGCACCCTCTCAATGCAACTTTGAATCTCCATTTCAGACTACTACATAATCTGGTTGCACTGCTCACCCACCCAAATCTAAAAACTACACCAACTCAATTCTCAAGGGGAGGTAATGTCAAGAAACCCATACAGACCCATCTGATTTTGCATCATTTAATCATTCTTGTTGACTCCTACATTTCTCAATTCCTGGACCCCTTTTCTTTTACAATACTAATTTGTCATTATCTTGTCATTTCTCCTTTCTTGCTCCTTTTTATTTCACAGATCTATACAAGTCTTAAACCCCTGTTTATTTTACAAGCTCCTTATTGTTTACTTCCTTTATTAGTTTTTCTATATAAACTCATTGTATTTGACTACTGGCCTTTAGGCAAATCAACATGGTTCTTTGATTTCTTCTCTCTCAGTTGTCTCAAGTTCAAGCTCTCATCAATTCACCCAGTTGACTTCATTATGTTGTCTCATCTTATCTTACATTGATTGAGTCTCTGACACCAGTATATCCTGAGCATTCCACAAAGACAACAGCAGGAAGTTTATAGCTTCTTGGATTGTCTTGAGGCTGATACCAGACCTTTCTAACCACACCTTGAATGCCATTCACAAGCCCTAAGTAGTGGTTAGAATCATTGCTTTTGTGAACAAGACTTGGGCATACCTTTTGAAGTCTACAGATTGCTAGTAATCATTGATCATGCACCTTCAGCCAATAGAATCATAGGCTCAAGTCCATCAGCATTCTCTTCAGAGGCCTTCTTGGTTGCTTGATTGTTGTACTTTGCTTGACAATGGATAACTGGTTGCCCAGTTCCAGCTAAGCGACATGTATTGCACTCATGTATGGCAGCTTGAATAAGTAGCAAATAAAGAGCTTGATTGAAATGAATGTGGTCTTCAAGTGTGAGATCTCATACTCCTCAAGCCTGAGCTCTTTGCCATTCATGCTCTGTAAGGGATTGTGGTCCAAGGGACAAGGCAAACATCCTAAAGAACATCTGACAAGGAAATTGGGAGGGTGCACAAGAGGATGTGGTTGCCCAGGTTGCCTAGGCCCTACAAACCCAACAAGCCAGTGGAGTTAAGTCAGTGCATGCAGATGAGTGGGGTCTTTAGAATGGGCTTCTAATCTTCTGAGAATGCATCTACATGCCTAACATTCCTGAACACTGCCAACACATTGTAGAGCAACACCATGACTCTTGTGTATTCAGACATCCTGGTAGATGAAAGACACTGGAGCTGGTGTCCCAGAACTACTGGTGGCCTCAAATATTCTAATATATAGGTACCTTCACCAGCACCTGTGATCTCTGTCTCCACACCCAGCCTCATTGCCAGTCACCAATGGGTCAGCTCCACCCTCTCCCTATCTCAGCTGCCTGCTAGGGTGTTGCATCAGTGGACTTCATTGTTGAACTCCCAGATGCTCATAGGTATGATGCTGTAAATGGTAGTGGTGGACCTCTATGGTAAATGGGCCAACTTCATCCCTACTCACACTACTTGCTCTGCCCTGAGAGTGGCTAGCCTGTATTGGAAGAACATTTGGAAGCTCCATGGTCTGTCTCATGGGTATGTCTCTGACTGAGGCCCTTAGCTTGTGGCAGAGTTCACTCAGAGATTGTAATGCCTGCTGGGAGTGAAGCTCCACACCACCACTGCCTATCATCCTCAGTCAGACAGTCAGACAAAATATGTTAACCAAGAACTATCTCCACCTGTTTTGTAACAAGAGACAGCATGACTGGGATAAGCTTCTGCTAGATGCTGAGTTTCAGTACAACAACCATGTTCACTCTTCCATGCAGATGACTCCATTCCTCCTGGACACTGGCAGGCACTCCTGCATGGGATTTGAACCTCAGGCATGCCCCTCAGAGAACAACTCAGTCAACAAGTTTGTGAACAGGATGAAGAAGGTGCAAGAGGAGGCCAAGGCAGCATTGGTGAAGACAAAGAATGACATGGCATGTTACTACAAGCAAGAGCAGGCACTAGCTCCTGTATACAAGCTTGGAGACCATGTGTTCTTGGACAGCTCTGACATAAAGACAACATGTCCATCACAGAAACTGTCACATTGTCACCTTGGCTCTTTTGTGGTGGAAAAGAAGGTAGGGCCTTTAGCATACTGACTGAAGCTCCTGGCAGGCCTGCATCAATTGCACAGGTTCCCAGCTCCAGAAGACCCTATCTTTCTTTGGCCACTGCCCAAAGGCACCACAACCACCAATCCTGATTAATGATGAGGAAGAGTATGAGGTGGAGGAAATCTTGGATTGCAGGATATTCTGGGGAAAGTCACAGTTCAAGGTGAAATGGAAGGGATATGGCATTGAGGACATCTCTTAGAAACTACAGGCCAATGTATGTGCACCAGCCCTAGTCTAGGGCTTCTACCACAGGCCCTCCAATGCCCCAAAGGCACTTAGGGGCATCTGCCCTATCTCTGCAGCTGATCAAGCAATCTGCAATTTTTTATACCCTGTGCATGGAGACACCACATACTAGAGGAGAGGGGATGTCAGGGGACTGCTCTTATCAAGCCCTCTGATTGTTTCCTTTATTCTGAGCTTGCCATTGATTTTTGACCTCCTATCTTCCAGTCACAAGTAGTTTCAACCAAGGGCTATCTTCTGGTTATTAGTATGTGGTAATGTGCTGTGAGTCTGGAGATCAAGGCCATTTACAATGGATTTCTGTTTCCAGATTTGGTAGTTGTTGAGTGTTTTTTCCAGAAGCTCTAGAGTAAATTTTCCAAGCACTGGCATTAAGAATCCTTAGACTTGTTCTCTTTGGATCTCCCTCTGCCAGGTGAGTAGCTAGAACTCCAGAACTTCTTGTAGATGCTGAATAGACTTTGGATCTCTCTCTGCCAGTTGTGTGATTGAGCCACAGCCTCCAGAGGTTGCCCTTGCAAACATGGGCAAACATGGCAACATGAGCACTTGAAGCAACAAAAGACTGGGCAATCAATCACAGCCTATCATGTGGGTCAGACTCCTTTGCATCTTGGTGGACAATCAATCACAGTACCACCAAGGTACAGAACATCACAGGAACAAGATACAACTTTAAAGCCACAAAGCCAATAGAGTTGATAGGATGCATTTGACCATGAGATGAGTGAAAACAAGAAGAGGTGGAAAACTCTGAGAGCTTTAAATACTAATTGTACTCTGGACAAACTAGATGCAGATGTAGAACTTAACAGAGGCTATGCAAATAGTGACCAGTGAAATGGTGAAGGAAAGAAAACCATTGAACAAGGCATGACCTCGGTGGACTGAAGCACTGGGATAGAGCTTTGCAAGTGCCAACAGAAATATATGGCATGCAGGGGGGTGCAGTGTGAGGATATCAATCAAAAGACAGATAAACTTACTAACTACTCAAGAAAGTTATCCAGGCATGAAAAAACAAAGTGGATAAATGATACACTAGAGAAAGCCATACCAGAAACAATGTGGGCACTATGCAGGTGGTTAAAGGGTGTCAGGAGCTATCCATCTCTCATAATCAAAGACAAGGATGTGGACCTGCATTAGATAACAAAGACAAATGCAATGTACTATGTAAAGCACTCTTCAAACCCCCACCAGCACTGGCAAATAATGACAGACTAGACAGGATACAGAGACAAGAACACAACCATGCACACATCAGAACAATATACAAAAAAGTCAGAGAAGCAATGTATAGACACAGCATTAAGAAGGCACCAAGGTTGAGTCAACAACCTTTTAATATGGTATGGTGGGCATGAGAAACACAAGAAGACATGGTTTTTCCACTCATGCTTCACTGCATCAAGATGGGATGCTACCAAAGCAATGGAGGAAAGCAATTGCAGTAGCACTAAGGAAACCCAAGAAAGAGAACTAAGAGCATACAGGCTTATACAACTCCTAGAATGCTTGGGAAAGGTACTGCAGATCATAGTTGCCAGGAGGATAAGCTACCTGGTGGAAAGAAAAGACTTAGTGCCTACAGGCAGCACAAAACCATAGAAAGTAACATTGGTGCTAACATTTGATATATCAGGGTTCTTTGACAACATGAATCATGACAGACTATTGTGAGAAATGTGCATGGAGGGGAATACCACTGCCACTGGTGAAATGGATGTCTTCATTCCCAAGGAAAAGACAGGCAGCAGTTTGCCTGCATGGCATAAGGAGCAGTATAAAACCAGTAAAAAATAGAATACCACAAGGATCCCCAGTCTACCCAATACTCTCAATCATCTATGGCAGAAAATTACTGGAACTGATGGAAGCACAACAGTCTAAACTACAGGACACAAAATGCCCAATACCACAAAAGAGCAAACCAATGGATACAACACTACACATGTATATTGAGGATAAGACTTAGTATCCTCAAGCTCTCTAGATACAAATATAAGGAATGGAGGAATTCATCTTCATAAAAAGATGGTTCATGGAGGTAGGGCTATCAACAGCACCCAAAAAGACAGAGCTCACACACCATTTGTAATGACAAGATTGTGGATATGCTTTAGCAATCCAACTACCCATGCTGGATGGCACAAACATGACAATCAGACTTGCAGAGACAATTAGGATCTTGGGTTTACATATTGACAGAAAATTAACATTCAATCTGCACCTACAAAAGACAATGAAAAAAGCAAGGAGCACAGTGGCAGGAACTCAAATGCTGATGAATATGGTATGAGGTCTAAACCAGGTGCAACTGAGAACAATGTATAGGACATACATAGTCCCAATAATGATGTATGCAGCACCCCTATGGTGGACAGGAAGAAGATTGCATGTGGATAGACTTATCAAAGTACAATGAACAAATATAGATACTAAAAAGAGACAAGACTCACTTGGTTGTATACTCAGATGGATCCATGAGGGAAGAACAACCAGGAGAAAGTGTGAAGATAGTGGGGTGGGACATTGTGGGCTACTGCAAAGGTCAAGAGGTCTTCTGTAGAGAGGAGGCCTAGGACACAGAGCAGAAGATGATGATGCCAAGATGATCAGAATAGCAAAAGCAACAAAGGCAGCAACACAGTACACAAAGAGACACAGGGGATTGAATCACATCAGTATTTTTGATGACAACACATTGGTAGTTACAGCAGAATATGAGCTCAAATCCCAGCCAGGGCAGAAACAAATGATAAACATTACATGAACAATCAATAAATTCCTGGGAAGCCATGAAAACAGGACAGCAAAGATAAGTTGGTGCCCAGGACACATGGCAGTGAAGGGAAACAAACACCCAGATAAAGAAGCAAAAAAAAGAGGCAGAACTGTGAGCAATCACACACACTGATGAATGCAAAGAGAAGAGCCAAGTAGAAAGCCTTGGATATCTGGAGAGATGAGTGGTGAAAAACACTGACAGGAGGATTCACCATCATAAACCATCATAAACTGATTACAACCAAGGTGGTGCAGCCTTGGGAACAACAACAACAACTACTACTACAACTACAACTACAACTACAACAACAACAACTACTACTACAACTACAACTACAACAACAACAACAACAACAACAACAACAACAACAACAACAACACCACCACCCCCTACTCACACATGGAACATGGGCCAGCTTTGGGGCTGTTCATTGTTTGTTCTGGCCACTATGGTGGGCATACCAACACTGTGGCCATTGTTAGCTTCATCATGGAGCTGTAGGTGTTAGCCCAGCATTATTTTGGCTGATTAGTGTTGCCACATCATCATTGTTCACCCACCACACCACTACCACCACCACCACCACCATGCTCATGCTGGTCATAGCAACACAAACAGAGTACAAACTCTAATGGATCAAACTGCAATAAAGTGGCTATGGAGCATAACCAGCACACTTGAAGAGGTGTCTGGCCAGAGTACCAGTTGGAGTGTTTGTGATTTGTGCAGAGCAACTACCCCATCCCATTTGTTCAGTGCATAACAGTTTTTGCCTTGACAAGGATTTTCTCACTATGCAAAGTTTACTATACTTTTTCCTCACTTTTCTTCATTCTGCACACACAAATGGTAGACATATTATGAACACCCCATTCCTTCTCTGACTACTTGGTCTACCCAGGCATTCACTCCTGAATTGTTCTTAGCTACTATATGATTAAGTAGATAACTGAAATTGTAACATTGTAACATGTAATACAAACAACAACAACAACAACAACAACAACCAGGTATACTTGATTCAGTCCATAGAATCTAGTATTACCTAGAAATCACATCCCTCTTACCACTATGACCTTGATAAAGTCCTGATCCCCATGACTCTGCACCAGGAAATTTTTGATACCTTCCTATTCATTTTTCATTCTCCCCTGCTCATGTATTTCCCCCTATAAATGTTGAAGTCCTTCTTAACAAAACCACTCCATCTGCTTTCTTTTTCTTACAATTCCATTGACCACCCCAACCTCTGATACATTCATCTTGATATCTCCATCTTGATTTCCTGATTCTGTTATAATAGCTTAACCCTACCTGATTCTCCATTAGTTACTTTACTTACATGATACTAACCAAATATGGCTCAGGATTCATCAAAGTCTCCTCACCACCTCAACTCTGACTGTGAGGCCTAGGATTTGCCCCTACACTCCCTTCACCCCCAAAACAGGTATTCTTACCAATTTTGCTTCTGAGCCTGGTTATGAATTTTTCCAGGATCTTCCCATTGTGGTGTCTCCATTCCACAACTGATCCAATAACACATTGTCAGCATGCTATGTTGAACTAAATTCAACAATGTCCTGACTGAGCCCTGGGTTGATCTATTGGAGGATATAATGGCCACAATTATGAAGAAAAAGCCTGATTGAGAAGTAAGGTGAAGTGCAAGTAGGAAAGGTAAGGGAGACAAATGCCTTTCATGTTGACACCTCAACCTCTATCCTGGTATTAAAAACAGAGAGGACCTTCCTGTGGACCATCTCCTGATCCTGTGCAAACACATTGAGAAAAAGGGTTTCATGGTTGCTGCTCTATTTGCATCTTATGGAGGCCTCCAAGTCACATTCCTCCTTCCTACCAATGCCAATTGTTTCATGTCTCTAGGAATGTTTCCTGTCCCACCCAGCATTTAAAAATATCCTGCCCACATTGAACTTCAGGAGATCCCTATTGAGAGGCCATTTGAGCTTGTAGTTACAGGAGCCTAAGATTATGATCAATTGGAGCCCCTCATCAAATGCTGAGCAAGGAAAACAGCTCTCAAGTCCTTCATTGATAGCTGATTGACAGACCTCAACTCTGACCTCATCATCTTTTTGATGGCTTCTTGGACCAACACTTTAAAGATTCTCTATGCGGAAGCCTCCTTTAGAGCCAAGTTTCCTGGGTCAATTGCTGTTCCTTTACTACTATGGGACTACAATGAAAATACAATTCAGAAATTCTCACTGGGTGACTAGGTTGCAATGGGGGCTGATCAAGTCAGCAACACAATGTTGAAGGAAATTAGGGAGCTTTGGGGGCACATTCTATCTTTGCAGGCATGGCAGGATGAGATGGCAGCAAACTAGGAAAAGTTATGTGGGCTTATCTCAGGGCTTGGGAAAAGTATCATCTTCATGCAGCAGGCCATCCTGATTCAAGGACAGGAAATGAAGCAGTGCACTCAGATTAGAGAGCTGGAGATACAAGCCAGCAGCCTTCATGTGGCTATTTGCCTTGCCAACAATGCTGTTGAAAAGGCTGAACTGCAGGTCACTTTGGCTGAACAGAAGAAAGATATAGCCTTGAAGGGCAGAGCTTGCTGACACTACTAGCATGTTTGCAGGGGTTACTGGTCAAAGGGCTATGACCCTTTTTCAGTCCCCTGATCAGCCCATCTGTGCTCAGCTAACAGTCACTCCTCAGACTCTAGAAACCCTGACTCCATCAACTCCTAGAGTGAGGATAAAGAAGATGGCACAGCCCCCTATGGGCATGGCAACATCCAAACCCACTGATCAATCTTGTGAAGATGGTACATTCCAATTTATTAACTTCACTTTTCTTATTAGAGGTTAACAGGGGTGCTTGGCCTACCAGAGTTGCTTGTCCTAATCAAACTCCACCTATTACTGCAGTCTCTGGCTCAAGGGCCATTAGGGATGGTTGGCTGGAATTGAATAGAAGAGTGACCTATGATAGTAGTCATCACTTTGCATATACCCTCCCAGTCTTTCCCACATTCTCTCATTTTACAGCCCATGCATTTGTTTGTGACTCTTCTCATGTTCCACCTTCCAAACCCTCATTGCCCAGTGGTAATCCACCACCAGCTGTAATATACTGTGTCAAGAACAGTCACCAGTCATGTACCATGTTGTGCCCCTGTACACTGATGCAAAATCAGCAAAATTGGCTTAATTTTCAAACTCAGCTCAAAACTCCAACTCACAAAGGTGTTCGGGACTTGGTTTCATATAGCTCACTCTAAAAGTGTTGTACAAAGTAGATTTTAATTGATTTAGATTACAAACTCAACTGGGTCAAGTCTGATCACAAGGCTCAAGCAAAATATGATAAATTATAAGCCTGAAGAAATAATAGTTTATTGGCCTAAGAAACCCACTCTCTGGGGATTTCTGAGCCATAGCTAGTACTTTGCTTGTCCAATAGGCTCAAAAATCCTCTCCTGTTATACTCCTCAGTCTGTGTATGGACCATGGCTTTTTCCACATGTTTTCATCATCATCCAGAAGTGTGGTCAACTGGTTGGTGGGCTGGGCTGCATGCATGGTTGGGCCTTGGCATACACTTATTTTTGGCATTGGCAATTTGGGTTTGATCATGCCAAGGCCTAGGCTGCTCTTTTGTCTGTCCCTTTTTCTCTCCCTTTGTCCTCTCCTCCTGCCTGCTGATCCTTATCACTGTGGACTTGAGGGCTGTTTGGTTCAAGTTGGTTGGTCAGAGAAGGGAGGGGCTAGCCCTGGATTGAGGGGAAACTCGGATTGTCAGCTGAGATCAATTCTTGGCTCCTGCCATCAAAATTTGATGGCTGGCTTCCCAGCTGTTGTTGACTGACTTTGGGTTCATCCTTGGTTTTACATGGGAGGTTTTACTTTGAGGTATGCCTTACATTTCAGTTTTCAATGTTTTTCACCAGCTTACAGTTTTCAGCTGTTTTCATTTGTAAAGTATATTGTTTTATAATATACTTTAACTAGGCTTTTTCCTCTGCCAATCTCATTGTTGCGACCAGTGTATCAACACCTCACTGCCCAGCCCCATTTTTGACTTCAATCATTTCTCATTCATCCTTCTACTATTATTTCTGTCATTTCTTGTTACCCAGGCACATGCCCAGCCTGTTGCACCCCAATCTTGTCCCAATATATGTGCTCTCGATGTGAATGGCCTTGTCAGCTCTGTTAAGCTGGCCTTTATTGGCCTCTTGATTATGAAATTGGCTCCTCATTTTTTTGCTCTGTTGGAGACAAAAACAAGATCCAGCATGGGCTCATGTCTGCCCATCTCCAACTATGAGATCTTCAAAGAGAATGGTGTTCAATGTGCCTCATCTCACCAGAGCAAAGTGGGGTATAGTGCTGGGTGTCTGCAAAGATATCCAAGTGGTATCCAGAGTTCCAATCAATCATTCATCTTTGCAAAGGTGGGTGGCAGCAGTTGATGTAGTGGTATCCTCTTCATTGAACTCATCTTCTTTGCATCAAATATTTGCTGTCTACACTCCATGTGACCTGTCCTGTCTAATAGACATTGTTAACCAGACCAGATCTTCCTGGTCCCTATGTGGGAATCTCAATGCAACCATGTCAGCAATGGAACAGGCTTCAGATAACACTATAACAAGACAGTACTTCAGCCAGTTTCTGATGGAAACCAATGGAGCTGATCTTTGGCAGCTCACTCCTAATTGTAGTTGGTTTATTGACTGGACATGTCAAGGATGGCACTCCAAAGTAGGGAGTAATATTATTGACTGGGTTGTAGTAATATGAGCCTTCATGATTGACTCAGAGATACATACAGATCACACTTGGATTCTGGGCATAGATTATTGTGCAGTGATGGCCAGCATAGTTCTCAGCTCTTCTCACAGAGGTGACTGGAGCTGACCCTTTATGCCATACATGCCTCATATGCTGGCTCCCCCTCCCCAAATCAAGTACCCATCCAAGAAGGACAAGTTCAATTTCACCAGATTTGCTGAGACAGTCAATGGCCTTATCAACCTGGACAGGGCTCATTTTGTTGCTGAGGCAACAAATGATGAGATGTACATTAATCATTACACAAGGCTTTCCAAGATCATCAGCTAGGCTGCAACCAATGTCTTTGAATGCAACAAGCCATTCCAGCTAGGCAAGAAAAAGATCACATCACCTCTGATTTGCACACTGGTCTCATAGATCAGACATATTGGTGGTGCTATATCCATCTCAAAAGGTGATGTTTGCCAGTTTTCCTATGGATCACAACAGCTGTTCATGTTCTTGTGTCTAGATTTTAATCAGATGGTAACTAAGCCAACCAACTCTCTCACAGAGTATTTGGTCAGTGTCAGGTGTAAGTACTACTGTGACCTGTATGCTGCCAAAAAGGTTGATATTCTAAATTCTGGGACCTTGCTTGACTTGCACCCTCATTTCTTTGTAGTCCATTTGTCCTCTACTTGTAAAAATGCTAGTTGTTGTGTCCTCTGCATGGCAGCTAGGCAACAAGAGATGTCATTGCCAGAGTGTTCACAAAGACAGGATGGAAACAAGAACAGAAAGGAAAACCCACCAAAGAAGGCAAAGAAAACAATGAGGACAAAGAAAGCTGGTGGAGGAGGATGGAAGGGGAGTACAAGGCATCAGGAGGGAGAGTGGAGGTAGGAGAGGAAGAAGAAATGGGTGGGAATCCATGGGAGGAGTAGAGGAGGGGAAAGAGAGGAGGGGAAAGAGAGGAGGGGAAAGAGAGGAGGGGAAAGAGAGAAGGGAAGAGGGAAGACAAAGGAACAGAAAATGGCAGTGGACAGTAAGCTTGAGAGGGCAAGGAACACACCATGGGAGGTCAAGACAACCTGCATGTGCAACACACTGAAAAGACATAGGATACAAACTTACCTCAACCACTAACCTCTTGAGAAATCACCTCACTCCACCTACCTATGGCTATCAGGAGTCTTTTGCAATGTAACCAAGCCCATCACACAAGCCACAGAAAATCTGCAAGGAAGGCTCCACCACACAACATCAAAATACCTGCATACCAAAACTACATACATCACTATACACACCCAGAGTAGAGTACTGAGATTACTTATCCCCACCTCTTAGCCCTGCACAGTGGCTTTCCAGCAGCATAAACAGAGTTCATTCATTCATTCTCATAGAAAGGGGTATTTCCAAATAGTATCCGCTATTTGGCCAGACCATTTGTCATGTCTATTACTAGGTCTACCGAGGCATTTCGGTTACTGATTCAACCTTAGCTGGTGTTAGCAGAGTAGATATCCAAATTGTAACATTGTAACAAGGTTGCGGTTGTTAAGTCCAAAGAAAACTGATGCGTAAACGCTTCGTTACCAGTCTGCACCATACATTTCCAAACCGGATGGATGGATGGATGAATGGATGGATGAATGGATGGATGAATGGATGGATTTGTGTTTAATGCCGGCAAGCCACAGACTGGGCTAAAGGGGCGAGCTGTCCTTAAAGACAAGTAAGGTAGTTGTAAGGTAAGAGTGGTACGTAAGCAGTTGATCCGGGCTCGCGGTGGTAGTCCATTTCCAAACCGGGTCCGAGCCGACTTCATGATCCCTCTGAGACCATGACATATCTGGATGCTTCTTCGCGTCGCTGTGATTCCTTAGCGAAACTTAACCTAAAACTAATTTAATCTAAAACTTGATGTCCGCTCACACATAAACGATGAATTATTCAACAGTGCGATGTTGACAACCTCAAATGCTCTCCGCACTGACCATCTGGGTGCTTTATCTCATCATTAGCGTCGCGTGTGCTGAACTCCCTGCGTGTACGGACACTGCCAATGCCGACTACGACTTTATCGTTGTTGGTGCTGGTGCTGGAGGTGGACCTCTTGCCGCCCGGCTCGCAGAGGCCGGCTATTCAGGTCAATCCCTTGTCACACTATTCCTGAGCTGAGATTTGCTAACACCTCTCTTCCACCTAAGTTCTCCTTGTAGATGCTGGACACGACACAGTCAATTATAATACGACGATTCCAGCTTACTTTATCCGTTCACTTGAAGGTATTTAGGCTGAATTAAAAACATCCAGTTTCATAGCATCGCTCACTTCACGTTGGCTATCTCCCTAGATCCCCAAATTGATCTTAATTACACCTATCAAGAATATCCTACTGGTTTCTTTGTCACAAGAGATAACCAATGGTGAGTTCTCATGGACTCTGTCTGGAATAGAATGTCGTTCTAATCTATTGACAGGTATCCCAGAGCTCGTGCCCTAGGTGGTTCAACAGTAAATGTTTACATTGACTTGATGATTGACAACACATTGACTAACATAACTTTGCTCTGAAGATACATAATGCCATGATCAACATCATTTCTGGTACTCGACAGGATTTTGATGGACTGGCAACCGCATTCAACGACTCAACGTGGTCGAGAGATAATATGCAATTGACTTACTTCCGTCGCATTGAGGATAACCTCTATTTGGTACCCCTTTTGTCTCCAGACCATGGCTTCCATGGATGGCTGAAGACTAGTCTTCTCCCCTTTGATGTTTTCAGTGCAAATCCTTTTTTCCTCGGTCGGCTCATGATTCCTGCCTGTCTTTGAACGTACCCTAATCGAATTTCCTTGCTAGATCCGCAGATTTCAGCACTTGCCACGTCTCAGTGGGACCCTTTGGTGGCTGGTCCTCCGATCCTAGACCTCAACAGCTTATCGGCTGACTCGGCCGTTGGAGTTGGCAGCACCAGTTTTACTATCGACGGACAGCATGTGCGATCCTCGGTACGCGACAGATTAGCAGCTGTTCAGCAATCCCATCCTGGGCAACTTCACCTGTCGTTAGACACCCTTGCCACCAAGATTCTCGTGTGCAATTCCAGCTCTACAGTAACGGCTTATGGTGTGCAAATTGCACCTGGGGCTGCTTTGCCAGTCGCTAGCAACTTCAAGGGGAAAGTTGCCCTCGATATGAGGAATGTCACGGCGAGACATGAAGTCATTGTCAGTGCTGGTGTCTTTCAGAGTCCACAACTCGTGAGTAGATGTTATGATTTAGCGCTGTACCCGTCGTTGACTAAAAACAAATCTCAGCTCATGCTTTCCGGGATTGGCGATGAGGCTCAGCTTTCGCAGTTCGGGATTGAAGCTATAGTGCACCTGCCTGGTGTTGGTACCAATTTACAAGGTGATTAGTTTGTCCCAATTCAGGATCTTTAGACCCTATCGTAATATAAGACCCTCAGATCACGATGAGGTTGCAGTTAATTGGCTGCTGAAGGACAACTATACATTGTTTCATGGCTGTAAATGGCTTTCCGACCGTACTGACGATCCTTGTCTTGAATATTGGCTTACTCACAATCATGAGAATGGCTATGCCTTTGCTGGAGCAATGAATTCTGTTATAACAAAGTCTTCTTCTAGCCCACCTGAGGCTGCACCCGACGTTCTGACGTACTGGGACCCCGTCATATTCCGTGGTTTCTTCAGAGGTATTTCTGGACAATCCATCTGGTTTAATTGAAAGTATTTACCATTACTTCAAACAGGAGTACCCCAGGAAGTGGTCGACAATCACAAAGGCCTGACAGCAGTTGTCCTCAAAGGTCATCCCTCTTCAAAGGGTACAGTCAAGTTGACAGGTTCTCACCCACAAGACCCTTTGGACATTCAAAAATTACACTTCCAGGCACCTGGCGGGTCTGCAGATATTGCTGCAATTCGGGAGGGTATCAAACGTGCCAGAGAGCTTATTTCATTGCTACCGATTAGCCCCTTCGTGCAAGAGGAAATTGCTCCTGGACCTACTGTGATAACGGATGACCAGATCGACAACTATATTTATAACCATGTCTTTGGTAGGTGCTTTTTCAAACCAATCAGGGCCTTTCTCATACCCTGACTTGAGGTCATCACGCATGCTGTACTAACGCAATTGGACCGGATACCGGTAAGCCAGTAAAAACACCAGTTGCGAAAGTTGGACTAATACCAATAACATTCTAGATCCTAATGCCGTGCTTGACGGTAATTTCAATGTGAGAGGCGTGAAAAACCTCAGAGTTGTCGACCTGAGCTCTTGGCCCAATGTTCCCGGATTTTTCGTAACCACCCCGACCTATATGGCGAGTAATTTAAAGCTTATTCTGGACGACTCAAGTGTGATTGACGGGTGATTCTCATAGATGTCCGAAAAGGCGGCAGACGTCATCATTGCAAAAGCACACAGCGCGTAGTGGTGACCAACTCGAGTGTGGTTGATTGATTTTTGATTTTAACTACATACGAATTAGTTTTCTTTGCACTTATCACTTGTAACGTATTGTCCAAAGTGCATCAAGTTATTGAACCCATTTTACAGCGGTCCGTCGGTATGTTCTGCTCTTTTTAGCCGATGCATATGATAAAATCTCATGTATAAGTAACTGAGAAGCGCCAACTTCTTAATGCCATTGGTAGCATCGGGTGCAACGCCATTCGAATGAAGACCATAGCGAACCCCGCAGGAGCTTCCTTACTGAGTACAGGAGAAGAAAGATATCTCTGTTGAAGGGTTTGTTGGATGAATGGATATATGTAGAGAACCCCACAGCCGATAAAATAACGAGCACACGAGTAGAAGTCCTACGACGTCTTGCCTTGCATCGCCTGTTCTACCAGTCCACCTACCCACTGCTCGAACTTTTCCTGATCTAAGGTTCCGAGTCCATCGAAGAACGCGTTATATCCCTTATGACTCTGTGTCTTGCCCTTGGCGAGCAAAGATTTGCCTCCACTTGTGGACCGTACGTAGTGCAGAGAAAGGGAGTACGCAGGGGGCTTTGACTTCTTCACAGGTGTTGTAGTTGAGGAAATAGTTATTCGTTCGGTGATAATCTAAGTTTTAAGGCAAAGTTTAGGTTTCAATAAAGAGAACGATAAAAGTCAGACGTACTCTTTTAGAGAATGTTTTACGCCTTCCGACAAAGACAATATTGCCCTCAATGAAGTACGCATACAGTGACTGAATAACACTGAGCGCCATGTAGCTGTTGAACATGTCAGAATGATCTTCTAAGCCAAGTTAAAGCAAAACCGCCGCACGTCAACAACCCCACCCACACCAGAGGCTTAGATTCCTCAAACTCGACTTTATATCCATACAATGCTGTACCAGCAGCGACAAACACGCTCAACCATCCCAATGCTAGCCGGACGTCTGTGTGAAGGTAACTCTGCTTGAACAAATCTGGCCGACCAAGATACTGTCCAGGAGATTCAATCTAAAGTCCAGATAGCATCCAACCAGTGACTCACGCGTTTCAGAGCATCATCCAAAGCGTGCTTCAGCTCCGTCAAGTTTGCATTGTTGACCTTAATCACCTCACGATCTTCTGGAGGCATTGGAATACTGAGTGGCCCGACTGGTCGTTCTGGAGAAGACGTGGCAGATGAGCCACCGTCGAGGCGACTAGGGCTTGGAGTTCGGGGATCACGACCGCTGTTTGCAAATTTTCTTGAAGGAGCCATCGTGAGTTTAAGGCGTAGAGTTTAAGAGGCCAATGGGGCACATGAACTTGCTGACAATGTCAGTAAACCCTGTATTGCCGACGTGTCCGTCTCGTGCTCCATTACCTTTTTCGGAATTCTCCATTTGTGTAAAAATATGGGTATTTTATTTAAATTTTATTACAATTTACTACACGCACTTTAGGAAACGAGCTACGGTACGTGCCTTCGGCACGGGCCTGTAGCTCTTGCTTTATCCCAGACCCAACCTCACTTCGTTTGGTTAGGTCCTCAATATTCTACTCAATGCTAAGTCCCAGACCCAACCTCACTTTGTTTGGTGAGGTCCTTGTATTTCAAACTTAATGCTTCATCCCAGACTCAACCTCACTTTGTTCAGTTAGGTCCTTGATATTCTACTCAATGCTAAGTCCCAGACCTAACCTCACTTCATTCAGTTAGGTCCTTGTATTTCAAACTTAATGCTAAGTCCCAGACCCAACCTCACTTTGTTCAGTTAGGTCCTTGATATTCTACTCAATGCTAAGTTCCAGACCCAACCTCACTTTGTTCAGTTAGGTTCTTGTATTTCAAACTCAATGCTAAGTCCCGGACCCAACCTCACTTTGTTTGGTTAGGTCTTTGTAATTCCAACTCAATGCTAAGTCCCAGACCAAACCTCACTTTGTTTGGTTAGGTCTTTGTATTTTGTTGACTCAGTGTTGCTTTTCTCTTACAATTCAATACACTGAGATTTCATCTATAAACCAATCATGTATCTATATTACATTATTAACAAAATACTACAATGTCCACTGGTATATATTAGAGATGCTGAAAATTATAAAAGTTAGTACTAACCAAGCAATTATTGAAAATGTCACACTTACATTTGTAAACCATTAAGAATATCTATACTACATGGTCCAGCTATAGACATTAGGTGCTGAAGTTCATGAAATTTAGCAATTTGTTGCTTGAATCTAACAAAAGTCACACTTACACTTGTAAACCATTCAGTATTTCTTGATAGACAATCTTTGCAGTCTTTCTTGATGTGTTTTCTGGGTCTAAGATGACTTTGTATGGTCTCCTGATGTGCACTGAGAGAGTGCAACATAAAGTTGACCATGTGAAAAAACTCCTGATCAAAGGTCCAATCCAACATGCTTGACTGATTGACCCTGAGACTTGTTGATAGTCATAGCAAAGGCCAATCAAACTGGGAATTGTCTCCTGCACAATGGAATTGGCAAATCTTCTTCAGACACATCCATATTGATTCTTGGAATCAAAACAATTGATCCTGCAAACTAGGCATCCCCACTGATGATCCTACATCTGAGAACTCTGGTGCTGATGTGGGTGACAATCATTCTTGTCCCATTGCAAAGTCCTTTGGTCGTATCCAGATTCCTGAGCAGCATGACAGGGAACACCAATCTTCAAAGCCAATTTAGCCAAAGGCAAACTGCTGGCTCTGAGAGAGTTGAGGTATTCCATTGGATACAATCCAAGGCCATTAGGATTCCCATCATCAGATATAATAGAGTCTGCACTCTGCAAGATTTTCTCCTCTCCTGGACATTTCTGCAGAACTTCAGAGTTGATATCCTCTACATCAGAGTTCTTGCCAGAAAGGATGGTATGGTCCAGATAATACTGATCATCTTGATGGTGATCAATATGAGGATAAGTGGAAGAGATCAATCCAGTGACAAAATTGTCATCACAGATCATAGTTTCTAGAAGTTGTACTGTTTCTCCAGGCCCAAGGTTTTTTTCCAGCACCAACATCCAATAACCAAGCTGCATGAGCAATATTATCAGGAGTCTGATCCAATCTCATGTTTTGAACCAAGTAGTGGACTTGAATCTGATCCCAAAGTCTTCCCCTTTTGAGTGAAGCAGCAATCATCTGCTGCCTAAGTCCTTATTGGATAACTGGAAGAGTTTGCCTAAAATCTCCTCCAAACACCACAGTCACTCCACCAAAAGGAACATCCTTCTCCAGGATGTCTCTGAACCCTCGATCCACAGAGTCAATGGCATTTTTGTGTTGCATTGGGACTTCATCCCAGATGACAACTTTGGTCTGGAGTAAGAGTTGAGACAACTGAGTTCCTCTTTTGATATTAGCAATGGATGTATCCAGAGCAGGAATGGGGATTTTGAACCTTGAATGTGCAGTTCTACCACCCTCCAGCAATAAGGCAGCAATCCCAGATGATGCTACACATAATGCCACATCTCCATTGGACCGAACAGCAGAAGCCAAAGTGTTGCAGACAAATGTTTTGCCACATCCACCTGCACTGTGAATGAATATCATCTTGCCCAAGTTGTTGTCCACAGAGTCCATAACTTCATTGAAGGCCCCCAGTTGTTCACCATTAAACCTGGCCTTGTTTTCATCCACCCTTCTCTTCAACTCCTCAACATCATAATCTGTTTCTTCTTGCAAAAGCCTATTTCCTGAAATCATTTAATCAGTATCAATGTCAACTCTTTATACAATGTCCAACTTGCCTGGAATCACATTCCAAACTTGTTGGGGTTCTGGCATATTGGGAAAGTCTTGAAGAGTCTTGCCAAAATTCTTCAGATTGTCATTGATCAGATAAAGACCATAGTCATAGACATCTTCATCAGTAAAGACTCTGTCCTTGTACTGCCTGATATTCTCCAATCTGTGTTGAAGATCATCACAAATGGAGTGCTTGAATTTGTCCCATAGAGCCTCTGGAGTGGTAGGAGCACAGTGGAATAGGATAGTGTAAAAGAGCTGTCTGAGAGCTGATCCTGATTGGATTGGAGCAGCTTCAGCAAGACACTACCTCCATTCTGCATCATTTTCTAGAAGACCAAGGGCCTTGCATGCCTCCTTGTAAGTAGGATAGGTGTGGCCATTGACTGTCCTGAGATCAGCCCATAATGTTGCATTAGTCACAACTGTCAGGAGCATCCTGAGGTAGAACCTTTCTTCCTGTTTTGGTGAAGCAAAGTACATCCTCCCAATAGCTGTTCCTCTCTGCCTCTCCTTCCAGATTCTTTTGGAAGCTTCATGAACAAACTTGGTTGGAAAGTTCTGATAAGTGGTGTTGTTATCAGGGAATTTGGCATTGGCTTCAAACTAAGCAGTGAGTGCAGTCTTGTTTGCATTAGGCCTAGCAGCTACCATCTCCAAAGGTTCATTATCCTGAAAGTAGACTTCATGTTGGCCCTCCAAATGCACAGGTAATCAATCTACAGGAGGATGCTCTCCATGCATGTTGAATTCAAAGATGTGCCAGCATGATTTAGCTGCAGAAATGTATCTGGCATCCAAGTGTTCCTTGATTTCATCCCTCTGCTCTCCAGCAATCTCCAAAGTTGTCCTATCATGGCCTTTGTAGATGTACTTGTGAATGTACTTGATGGCTTCCACTGAAGCACAGACCTCCACATTGATGTGACATTTGTACTTGGCTGAGAGATAAGGGTTATATGGCACAACATTATGATTGTCATAACAATGACCATTCTTTTCAAAGAAGCACCCATTGTCAGGCCTGGCATATTGAGGATAGCCATTATCTCCATACTGAGTAGCCTCTTGGAACTCCTTTGGGTATTTCTTGGAACATTTGCCATCTACCATGCACTTAGCATTGGGTTTGGCAGCTCCACATGGACCATGGACCATATTGGTAGTAACAACCTGACAACAAAGATAAGTTACTGAATCTAGAATTTAAACAAAGCCAATACCTGATACAATTGAGGCTGAGCAACTGGATCTGGAATTTGGGCAGAAACAATGGAATCCATATCAGGTGCATCCTTGATCCTGTGATGATGGTGGAAAAAGATCAAGATGTGCATGTGTGGAAGTCCTCTCTTTTGGAATTCAATGGTATGAACATAAGCCACACAGCTGCCAAAGAGTGATCTCCTTCACCACAGCATTCTTCTTGAGTTCAAAAATTCTGGCAACAATATCAGGTTGATCAGCAGCTGTTTGCTTCTTCCCATTGACTGCAGGTTCCTTCAAGAGAGCTTCTTCAATTTCTGACCACTTTGGATTGGCAGTCATAGTCAAGAAGAGATCAGGTTTTCCAAAATGCCTGCAAATAGCCATAGAGTCCTGGAATAATTGCTGCATTTGTCATTCACTTTCAGTATGAGAGGAAGGAAGGATGACACAACAGCTTTGTGGGGTGACCTCTTCCAGCAGCAGCATCCACCACTCCCTGATAGACTTCAGCTCTGATCTTCTACTGATTATGCCGAACCCAATTCAACTTTGTTTGCTCAGTTGAAGCCCATGCATCAACAACATATTGCTGAAATAGCCTCCCACTTCAGAGTAAAGCAGCATTAAATTCCAGAGTTCTTTGTTGAAGCCTATATGCATAGTATGAGGTTTCAGAGACCTTATTTGTCCTTTGTTGCCCTTGTGGTCCATGTCTGGCAAGAATGTTGATGTGGTATCCAGGCTCTCCAGTGGGAAAGATGATTGTGTAGTGCAATGGAGTGTAATATGGATGTAGATGGCTGATCTGCTTCAATTCCCCTCCATGCAAGTGCAAGACTATATCACAACAATTTGATTGCTCCTCTGAGCCATCTCTAGGAATTACAGCTGCAACCCCCTCCTCTTCCTTGGGGTCATTGTAGCATTGAGGATCTCCAAAATCAGCTGTAAGCTTGACAGAAAGCCTTTGTGGTTGGCCTTCTGGAACTTCTCCCATGATCTGCCTAGCCTGCTTGTATAGGTCAATGAAGGGATTGACTCTAGCAAGCATATCCTGCAAAGAGGTCATTATCTGAGAGTCCAGCCTGGAATTGTTCTGTTGACAAAAAGCCAATTGCTGATTATGGTCATAAAAGTAGAGCTGTGCATATACAGGCAGATTGCCTTCTATAGGAAGCAAGGCACCTGTCAAATGATGTAGTTCTCCATTAATCCTAAAGCTGTATGGTCCAGGTGCATTGGTAATGGCATGATCAATTTTGACTCCCAGAGATGTGAATGCAAAGGCTGCATTGTATTGATGGATTGATGTTTTAAAAGTGTCAGAGAGAGGATGATGCCCATGGAGCAGGTTCAATAAATCTGCTGGAGCATCTCAAAGCCTGGGCAAATTCACTTGGCCTTGTAAGCAGCACATGCCAAACTTTGGATTATAAATAGTAGACTTGGTGAGCTTTTCAGCATCAAAATATAGAGCTTGGCAGTGTGGACATATGACAGTCATAGGACCAAGATAGTGTGGAGGATATTCAATCAAGTAAGGTTGCCTTCCTCTTGGAATAGGCTGAATAGGGTCAAGCTGTGGTGGCATAGGAAGCTCAAGGGAGGCTGTTCAGCAGGATTTTGTAGTCCTGCTGGATGATTGGGTGGAGCAGGGTCCAAGTCTTCTGCAGGTCTCTGTTGAACAGGATCAATATAATCCAAGTCATCATCAGAAGGGATGTCATCCTGAGGACCTAATGGCACATCAAGGGGAGGATCCAATTGCTCTGCAGGTCTCTGTTGAACAGGATCAACATATTCCAAGTCATCATCAGAAGATATGTCATCCTGAGGACCCAGTGGCACATCAAGGGGAGGATCCAATTGCTCTGCAGGTCTCTGTTAAACAGAATCAACATATTCCAAGTCATCCTCAGAAAGTGTATCATTCTGAGGACCTAAATCATTGAAATCCTCTTCCAGATCAGCTTCATGTTGCTGTTCCCAGCCTTGAAAAATCCTTTGAGCCATAACTGCATTCAAAGGCCTATATTCAGGATTCAGATCAATATGCTGTCAGACTTTATTAGTCCCAGTGGCATTTTCAAGTTGTCTTTGACTGACCTCTTCTTCCTCCCTCAACCTTTCCTGGCTCAGAATAGCCAATGCCTGTTGCCTCTCCTGATCTTGTCTCAGCCTTTTTTGCTCTTGCAACACTGCTAGTACCTCTTGTTGTTGCCTCTCCTGCTCTGTAGCCATAGCAATATGCCTCAGCCTTTGTTGCTCTTGCAAGATTGCTAGTGCCTGCTCTTGTTGCCTCTGTCTCAGCCTTTGTTGCTCTTCTAACAGCGCCTGGGGAGCAAGTGGAGCTGGTACCATTATAAGCTCAGGCAAGGGACCATTTCTGACCCTTCTATGTACAGGAGCAGGCAAAGGTGGCACCATTCTAGGTAAGGGATTCTGCAAAGGAGCATCCCAACCTTCTGGCAAAACTGTTTCTGGAATGACTATAGCAGCTTGAGCAAGAGCAGACTGATTGACTCTATTGCCTCTTCTCTGTATAGGAGCAGATAGAGGTGGCACCACTCTAGGAATGGGATTCTGCAAAGGAGCATCCCACCCTTCAGGCAAAACAGTTTCTGGAATGACCATAAAAAATGGATCATCAGCAGCTGCTAGCTGCCTAATAGGTCTTCCCAAAGAGCCAGAAGCAGTGGCTATAGGTCCCCCCAGTTCCCATAGATTGATTGATACCCCCAGGCCCCAATTGAAGTGGTGGGACAACCACAGTATTGATCTGTTCCAAAGATCTATTGTTTCTATTTGCTCAACAATTGTCAGGATCTGTCATTTGTAACTGTTTAAGTCTCCTTTGATTCCTAGCTTGTTGCCTTTGGCTTTCAGGAGTAGTAGGTGGTTGCCTATAACATCCATTGTTAAGCAATTTAACAGTCAAAAACCATTAAAATTGACTTGCATGATGAGATATTTGATGTATCAATAGCTCAATGTGGTTAAGGAGTTACTAATAAGCTTGTTAGTCAACATCAATCAATCAATAGATGTGACAAAACATACTTTGTCATGTGGCCTCCTTTCCACAACTTTGGAAATGCCCATTATTTGGTCATGTTGTGTCAAAAAACACACAAGGCATGAAAAACAGTGTTCACTAAATCATATTTGGCCTGTTTCACACATAGTCAAAAGATAGTATACATCTATTAAAGCTGTCTACTGCATTTATTTTAGTAAAAAAGTTATCTGAAGAGCATAAAAACAGCCAAATCTGATTGTATTACCATAAAAGGGTTTAAATTTGCCAGCATTTGTCAGTGCTGACAAATTTTAGTCAGCAGAAAAGTTGTCGCATAGGCACAGCCACATCCCCACATCCATCATTGCATAATATATAGATTTTGTAGAATTTTGGAAGCACTTGTTACAAACAGGTTATGTGGATTACAATATGTGTTGCTTGAGTATTGGCAAAATAGAAGTAAGTAAATATAAAAGAATAATATATTGTGTTCCAAACTTCTTGATTAAGAAACAAAAAAGGAATTTCTTTCAATATTCTTTGGTAAATGCTTTGGAAACACATGATCCATTTCTAAACTCTTCCTTGAAAGAGATGTGAAATGTATCTTTTGGATTTTCCTCAAGTAAACTTGGTCATTTTCTGTCAAGTGTTTCTTTGAGAAATTTCAAAATCTTTTTAATATCTTTGCAAAAAAAACCTCCTTGTTTCTGGACAAAACCTCATTGAATCGTCCTTGTTGCACAGTTTCAACAAGTTTTTTATTTGAGAAACAACAGAAATTTACTGATCTGAAAAGAAATGAGATTTTGAATTCTGAAGAAACACTGTACAAAAAATCAACAAAGATACTTTAGGAATAACAAAAAGCACTGTTGGCAGCCAGTAGTTTTTCCTGAGGTGTTTTTCCTAAACTCTACAAGATGGGGGCCATGGTGGCTCAGCTGACACCATTACATCTCAAAGCAGGTCACCTGATTTGTGAGTGCAAGGTTAGGGTTTTGACTCTGGCTGAGTGCATCTGTGTAGAAAACACCTGGTGGGTTATTCAACACCACTGGGCAGCCACCACCTGCACATGCATATTTGGAAGGCTTTATTGGTCAGGCTGCCCATGGGGACACCAATGTGCAAGGATGACTCATTGTGGCTCAATGAGGCAATGTCATCACCATGCTCCTGTGCAGCCTGAAAAAGGTCACATTGCTTTGTGCTGATAGATGAGAGGGTGGGGAATCAGGGAATCAGATAAAGATCACCAAATGCCAATAAAGCTGTTGGGTGGAGAAAAAACATCCCATGAGAGCCAAAAGAGGAGATGAACACCCAAGTACCAATATAAGCAGTAGAAGTAGGCCAGTCTATAAGGACCACTGTGCAAAGAGGTCTAGAGCATGGGTTCACCCAGGCAATGGTAGGCCAGACCATTGATGCAGAAGCTCAAGTCTGTAACCAAGCCATTCTCAGAGTCAGCCTGGTCAATGCCAATGGGCATAGTCCACAGTGCTGGAAACTCAAAAGAGAGATTGGTCTGGGTGTGGGACTGGAACAATTCAATTGGAACCCAAACCAGGTAAAAGCATTGCTAAGAAGCAGAACAGGTGGGATGGAACATTAACAGTGGATACAAAGAGATCAAGATGGACTGAAGATAGTATGAACTCCAACAAAGTCAAATTATAGTAAAGTAGCTACAAGGAATAACCAGCAGCTACTGAAAAGAGCTTAAGCCATAGAACTAGTCAGATGTGTCTGTGATTAAGCTTCTCTTAGATTCTGTAGGGCAGATGATATACAAACTCCATGTATAATACCAGCTTTGACAAACTCTATGTATAATACCAGCTTTGACATCAAAGGTGATGCCTTTGGCATCATAGCAGAAATACAACAACAACAACAACAACAACAACAACAACAACAACAACAACAACAACAACAACAACAATAACAACAACAAACTTTATAAGATTTCCTGAAGTGACTATGTATTTCAATTCCACATTAAATCCTGATATATCTGTAACTCTAATACTCAGAGTGGATGTTCTTGGACTTTGAGAGACAGTTGAGAGGTTGAAATGAAATGAAATCTATTGCCCAAGTACATTACATGAGTAATTTTAGAAATTGTAAATCACATACCTCATTGATACATATACAAACAATAGGGATGGGATGAGGGGTGAGGGATAGGAACAATCAAACATCAATAGAAAACTTGGAAGATTTTGAAGAAAGGGAAATAAGCACATTGTTTTTATTGAAGGTGGACAACATATTCTGTCTTTGAACCTGTGTCAGAAGATGTGAGTCCCTCCACCAACTCTGGCTTACATGAACAAGTCATAGACAATGACTTCTTCTTGTGTTCATCTTCATGTTTGGCAGAGAAAAGGTTCAGGATGTGGGAGATGTAGGACTGGAATTCTCCTTCATGATTAGAGAAAGTGAAGGCAAGTGTTTTGGCATAGATACTTACTGTAGTCAACCACTACCCACTAGTTTTGACCTTTTGAATGGAGCACTGTATCCAAGGATGAGCTCACAATGTCCAATATTCTCTTGATGGACCCCAAGATTGTGGATACTGCTGAAGACCATGTCAAAACAAGCTTCCCTCTCCTCTGAGGATCTTATCCCACTTTGAAGAGGGTATTTGTGCTGGAGCTGTAGGATATGAGGATTCTGTGCTTGTTCTTACTGGTGTTTTATGAGTATCTTTGTAGGAGTTGCAAATGAATCTGGGATCTTTAGTGTAATACTGCCATTATGAGTCTCACAGCTTACTGTTACCAATGGACCTTTTGAGAGATGTATGTTCTTAATATAGATCTGATAGACTTGGATTCAATTGCTAATAGCTTCAGACTTATAAGTGTGTATTCTTATAATTTTACAGTGATCAGTTCTTATCACCTTGTAGTCAACTTATTTCTAACCATCTCCAACCTTTCCTGCTCTCAAAAGATAGCTGACTACATTATTACAGCCTCTAAAAAAGGATGGTGAGTCTAATTTATTATGCTGATAGAATTATTACCAAAGAGCATTAGATATTGCCTTGAAATGGAAAAAGCTTGAAAAGGCAGAAAGAATATTTGCAGGTAAATATTAACAGTTACAACCAGTGTATTGATATAGCAAGTGCAAAAAGATGGTCTTCTGTTGAGGGACTTGAATGGGAGGTTTTTTTCTCACTACTATGACATATATGTATGTTTTGATAGATTAGATTGCTGCTTGCTGCTTGCTATATGCTGGCTCATCTTGATGAGGATTTACAGGTTTTCATATTTGAAGTGTGTGATTTGTGATAGGATAGTTATGATATAGTCAGTTGAAGAAAACAGATGAGTGATGTTTGATGAATCTTGATCAGATAATGTACTGGAAAGGGATTGAGACCTAAGTTGTCATGGTAAGGCAGATGATTTTTAATGAATCTTGATCAGATAATGTATTGGGAAGGGATTAAGACTTGAGTTGTCATGAACTAAGAAAAAGTAGAGATTTAACCAAGTTCTAGATCTCATTAAGATATTGAAGACTTAACCAAACACAGTGAGGTTAGGTCTGAGTCTTAACAAGAAGTGAGATTGGAGCTGGATCCTAACATTAAGTTGACAAATACAAAGACCTAACCAAACACAGTGAAATTAGGTCTGGGTTGAAGTAAGAAGTAAGGTTGGAGCTGCATCCTAACACTGAGTTGACAAAATAGAAAGACCACACCAAATGAATTGAGGTTGGGTCTGGGTATTAACAAGAGATACAGGCCCATGCCAAAGGGCACAAACCATAGCTTGTCATCTCTAATATATGTGATGACTCCTGAGAAAGTGGCTTTGCCTATATGCAATGACTTCTGTGCTGAGTAAGACTGACCAGGAACCTTCCTCTTATAGTAATCACATCTAACTTGGCTGTTTTTGGCAATCTAAATGGGTCTTTTTTTGAAAAAATCAGAATAGATGGTCTGAATGGATGCATACCATCTTTTGACTATGTGTGAAAGGTGCTAGATAGTCTACAGGTGTGAAAAGGCCAAAGATGATTTAGTGGACACTGTTTTTCATGCCTTGCATGTTCTTTGATACAACATGACAAACATCCCATGTTTCTGAAGTTGTGGAAAGGAGACCACATGACAAAGTATGTTTTGTCACATCTATTGATCGATTGATGTTGATTAACATTGAATTTGGCTTATTAGTGAATCCCTGACCACATTGAGCTATTGATATATAAAAATTTCATCATGTAAGTGAATTTTAATAGTTTTTGACTGTTAAATTGCTTAACAATTGATGTTTCAGGCATACTCTTTCTGAAAACCAACCACTTACTACCAAAGCAGAATTCAGAGGAGGCTTGAACAGTTACAAATGACAGATCCCAATCCACAAAATTCAAAGCCCTAAACAAAGTGAGGCTGAGGCTGGATCTCAATATTGAGTCAAGAAATTCAAAGACTTAGCCAAACAAAGTGAGGTTGAGGTCTGGATTTCAACACTGAATCAACAAAATTCAAAGCCCTAACTGAACAAAGTGAGGTTGAGGCTGAATCTTGACTTTGAGTCAACAAAATTTCAAAGCCCTAACAAAGTGAGGTTTGAGTTGGGTCTTGGTCTTAGCAAAAGATACAGGCACATGCCAAAGGCACAGACCACTTAGCTTAGAAAAGTAAAAGTGTATCCTTTCAGTGGCCATTGTGCACTTCAGACAGACCATCCAACTCATAAAATTAACGAGTGCGAAATTTCATGTATAGTATGATGAGTTTCGCTCGTAAAAAACCAAGTCCCAATTAAATGGTACTGGAAAGGCCAATACAGTAGTACATCATGAAAAGAGTAGAATCTCAGTCAATGAGGTATTTCCGCTTGAAGAAGGCACGGAGGTGGAAAATTTGCCATACGCCCAAACCCGCGAGCGATAAAAGCGAAAACCAAGCGAAGTTTTGTACGCGGATATTAGTGGAAACTATGTTTAAGATGGTTTGACAGCTGAAGATGGAAGAAAAGACAAGATGAACGCACGGTTAGTGCTGGAGAATCTTGCTTCTCGCGTTTTGAGGTATTCCAACTCATCAACAATCTCTTTCACGATACCTTCCAGCTTTCGCATCTCCGTTTCGAGTCCGGAGAGTGATTCCTGGTTGGCAATAGCGCTGGTAAAGTGACGTAAGAGTCAAAATATCGCGTGATGAAAGAAAGTTATACTTGTAGTCAACAGCGTCTGCACCAATGTCTACGTCAAGATCGATCACACGCGATAACTTCTGAGCTGCATCATAAGACACGTCTAGTCAAGAATAAGCACAAAAATACGTGGAAGTGACTCGAAACAATGTACCGCCTTCGATGGTGTTCTTGAAGCACACTCCGACCTCTCCCTCGCCATGTGTAGTGATAGCCAGCCTAGATTCGCTCTTTATCCCCTTTTTGCTAAGATACACGTTCCTATTCGGACTTGAATCCACAATTTCAATGTCCACTCGCTGGTTGGCTCCTGGACCCACGTTCGCTGTCACAATGACAAGCATGTTGGTATGAGCCGCGTTCCAAATACATTTTGGTGGCGGATATCGTTGCGCCTGGAGCAGAAATTTGATTGCATGGGTGGGGAGAGCAGAGAGAAGTATTGAGAGAAAGAAGGCAGGTATGGACAAAAACTTCATATTAAAGTCTTGACGGTAATAGAGGAACTCTACAGGCGAAGGAGATTATATGTGGCTAGCAGATGCGCTTGTGTTAGGGAGTTTAGTGGAGGCGTCGGACGCGCTCAGCGGTGGCCGTGTTGTCGTTGTTTGAAACGTGGGTGTCTGCTTCCGAAGCTGTCGGCTTGCGATCCAAATAATTCAAAATCTTATCTTATCTCAGCCATGAGTTCTTGAAAGCTTCAACTCTCCTTCAAGTGCGTAAGTGCGTGTCTACTGTCAGAGCCTAGATCGGTTTGTTGGCTCAAATATCATAAAGATTAATTTCAAAGGTCACCAAAGAGCAGAAAACAATTTATTCGTCTTACTGTGAACATGATGATCGTCACGACTGTCCTGGAACTTGAAAACAATCTGATCAGTCCGGATGCAAAGCTCGATTTCATTGGCACAATACACGGCCCGGGAACTTTTGTCGTATGTTTCCTACCTGCTAGGCGTCTTGTTTGATCGATTTGTGAGATCATCTTACGGGCCTAATGGCACCAAGTTTCATCTCGAAACCCGAGGTATGCACTATTTTCTTTCTATTGACCCACATATATGCAGACATATCACAGGTATTTCGAGTCCCACCACGGTGTGTCTTTGTCCCTCGAAATCTCTGCCAGGATCGGGTGAAGGAACATCACTGAAGCCTTAGGATGTGCTTTCAAGGACCTCGATTTTTTGGCGCCAATGCTTGTAAACCAAGACGTCAGGCAAACTGCTTACCGTGATTCTATCGCGGTGGCCCCGTTCTCATGGTGAGCACCTCGATTATATTTTGATAAAGGAGCTGACGGAAAGGATGGTAGAACGCGTTGTATCGTACTCTGGGATATCAAAGGCAAGAAACTTGGTGTTCCAACTTGACAGCTCCTCGGTGGTAAAGTCCGTGACCATGTAAAAGTCTACGGGTAGATCGGAGATCAGTCTGATGATACATACAATGCTGCCCTGCATCGTAATAACCAAAGCTTCACAACAGTGAACATAAACGCCATATGTACCTCGTTCTATCCTTCCATTTTCGAACGAATATTGACAGAAGTCAATCAGCTGCGATTGCGTGGATCGATAATCCCTCGATGTTGGACGTTACTGGTATCTGTGTCAAGAGTGTGCGATCGTTAGTGATAGACGTAGGTGTTGACTTCCATGAAAGATTGGACAAAGGGATGGCGAAACAGCTTGCGAGGCTCCTCGAGCCTCATCGACCTTTGTTCATTGAAGGTCAGAAACTTTCAATTGTCCTGTCATCCCCGTGCCCATACTAAATCCGTCTACAGTCCTTGCTACCAACTCAACCCGAGGCAATCGCCGATCTCGCGAGGACCGTTTCGATACCTATTGCTCTTGGAGAACGTCTGTACACACGCTTTGATTTCCGGCTGTATCTCGAGAAGGGTGCGATTGACATCGCAGGGCCTGATGTAAGTTTTAAGCAGCAAAACTGATCAGATTTCTAATTAACACCCCAACGATGAATAGGTAGCTCATTGCGGTGCCATAAGCGAGCTTCATCGCATTGGCACATTGACTGAGACGTATGACGTAGCCCTTGCTCCGCACTGCCCACAGCGTGTAAACAGGCAACCATATCTGAATATAGATCCTTCAGAATAATTTGACAATAGCTGTCATCCGAGAAATGAGCGTAATATGTCATCGTTCGCTGATTACACTCTCAAGATTTTTGGATACTACTGAGATCCACTACATCGTAAACTGACCCGGAATACAGCAGTGAACTATATACGTATCTAGTCAATCTTGATGTCTTCAAGATCGTCGATGGGCACTTTGCTTTAGATGGCTCGTTGCATTAGAAGTCTCCTCTGTTATAACTCAATTGGAATACAGTCCCAAGTATTGGAATTGAAATTCACAGAATGTTGGTCTGCGAGATATCCGTTGAACATGTTGAAAATCAGCAGCATGGAGAAATCCCACATGGCATGGCGAGGATGGAAGCTTGAGGGAATAGTGATAGAACTTATTCTATTCCATAATTTTGCAAAACGGCATACTTCTCTCAATGGAGCCTTTCGCCATGCGCATATTAATGTATTCATAGCAGCATTGGGTGCAGTAGGCCCTGATGACAGACTAGTAATCATTCCCACGGACTTTCTTCCACGGCTCGTCCTTGTCCATTGAAGTTCAATCGTCTCTCTCTTCTTTCCCCTCATTCTCGAGCATGGCGGACACTGGTGAGCTATCAAACGCTGTTGCGAAGTGTTTTGACCTCTTAACGAGCTTTTGCATCGCAGGCTTCTTCAAAGGCACTTCAGCCGACCAGGACAGGCGATTCTCTGACAAGGAGCTCAAGCTTCTCAAAACTATGAAGTTCCCTCCTGAATTTGAGAAAAAAGTATACTTTGTCTTGCTTGACCCATATGTCGACACTGACTCGTTGTCAAGGTCGACATGCGAAAAGTCAACATTGCCGTCATTAGACCTTGGATTGCGAAAAAAATTGTCGAACTCGTTGGGTTCGAAGACGAAGTCGTTGTAGAGTACGCAATGGGGCTCTTAGAAGATGAGTCGCAGCCGGTACGTATGGCTCTTCCTTATGGTATACCCTCTTTACTAGATTCCACACTAAAAAATAGACTCCGGACCCCAAAAAGATGCAAATTAACCTTACAGGCTTTCTCACCAAAGACACGCCCGTGTTCATGACTGCGCTTTGGAAGCTGCTTCTCGAAGCACAGGATGACGTGGCCGGCGTGCCACGTACTTTCGTAGAGGAGAAGAAGGCAGAAATGCGCCGGAATAGGGAGAACGGTACCCGTGCTATTGACGAAAGTGACCGTCGACACAGACTGGATGAGATTCGAGATGGCGAACGAGGTGGACGAGGAGGCTTCAGAGGACGAGGAAGGGGGCGTGGGAGAGGCCGTGGAGGGTTCGACGATGATAGGGGAGGAAGACCGCGAGACAGCGGTTGGGGTGCTCGTGGCGGTCCTCCTGGTGGAGTAAGAACCATACTTCAAGTCGTTTAATTTAAACTGATCAACTTTGTAGGGACCCCAAAGACGTCGCTCACGCACTCCCCTCCCCCGTCGTCGTTCTCGCTCTATTGAGAGCTCACGCTCGCTCGATATGCGCAATCGATACCGATCCCCACCACCGCATTCTCGTTCTCGTCGTCGTTCGCCTTCCCGCGACAAGGACAGGGATATCCGCAGCTCCCGTTCTCCACCTCCGCTTAGGCGTAGATCGCCCATCTCTCGTACGCCCTCGCGGTCCCCGCCTCCTGCGTCTCGCCGGCGTCCGCGCTCTCCGTCATACACTCCTCCATCTCGTGACCGCAACCGAGGTGAGAGGCGCTACAAACGTGATAGCAACAGTCCTCCAGCCCGGCGAAGACGACTCTCACCCAGTGTGCGATCGCCGAGTCCCCAGTCCTTCAGCCGATCACGCTCGCGCTCACGTTCTCCACCTCCCCGTCGTAGGCGTAGTGTCAGCCACACGAGAAGGCGCACTGTCAGTCCGCCGCGTCGTCGACGTCGGAGCTCGTCAAGTAGGAGATCCCCGTCACCAGCTCCGCCGAGGAGGAGGAGTCCGGCTCCTGTCGATAGGAGAAGGCAAGGACGTGGACGGAGTGAGAGTGGAAGCAGGACGAGAAGCAGTGTTAGTCGTTCGCCTCCCCCTCGTGAGAGGAAAACTCTACGAGATAGAATGGATGTGGATCGTGGTGAAGGTGGAAGTGGCTTCAGACAAGGAGAGCTAAAGATCAAGGGACAGGGGGAACGCAGGAGCAAGTGGGAAGAAGAGCCACGCGACGTTTGTTACTTTTCATAAATTGCTGAATACGCACTAATTGTGCCATCGTTTTGATTCAGGACGCGGACCATCGTGCCGAACTAGAGAAAAGGGAAAACGAGCTGAAGGAGAAGGCATTGAGAAACAAGGTCATGAAATCGCGCAAGGGCAGCAATTAAGTCGTCAGTATGACAGTACGACGGGCAAGTGATGTGTCTTTTTTTCGCGGCTTCGGCCTTTTCTACATATTCGCCGCTTAGATTTCTATCGCAGATTGCAGTTATATCTATGCTTGATCAATGAAAATAAGGCCTCTTGATAGGTTCACATAAGCCCCCTCCCAAAATTGCACGTGGATGTTCTTGGTACGAGACTAGCCCCTTGTTGACTTCGCAAGAGATATGTGCGATATATAAATAAGGCCCCTTGTTGTTCCTCATGTGCTTCATCACTGGTTACTGACTGTATCTATGTGTATCCAATGATCAGGTCCTCGATTCTTATGCCATCAAGGGTTCTTTACACCATTAGTTTAATATTTGCCGAAGAAAACTGCTTCAGGCTGGGCAGCACAAACACAGAAAAAAGAATGAAGTATCGCGATGTGTAAGTACCTAACACATCATTCTGGATATGATTAGTTATGAAGATACCTATTAGTGGCGTCCAAGTACTTGATGCCAGTCCAACTTCGCCTGTGCCCTTTATATTTAGAATCAGGATGGAGTTCCGCTTCGAGCGGTGGAGACGATTTCGTTTTCTGTGTGTGAGCACGTTGCCATTGTAACCAAATGTCACTTGTGGTTCCACATAATGAGACAAAGCACGAAGCATTTATATATTTTGCTCTGTTTCATCACGGCAGAGCGGAACGGAACACTTGTACTTTGGGTACCACAATGGTGAGGGCAATTGATTAATAATGTATAAAGATCGATCGCAGCAATATTAGGGGGCGTTGATGACATACATTCAAACCACGCGCCACTACGATTCCGATACTTAAAGACGACAACGTTTGACTTTGAAACGTTATTTCGTCCCAATTACGTTACATTCGTCCCAACTACAACGCCACCCATGTCCAGTGGGACCTCAACAACGTTCACGTTGTCGCAGCTTCCGTCTATTAGCACTTCCGGCAGCGGTGGCAATGACGGCACCAGCCGGAGTGCAAGCTATTTCTTTGGATTCCTCGTCACATTCGCTGTACTCCTCATGTTATTCGTCGTGGCAGGGTTTGTTTCACGCCACCGGATGCGGGCGCGCAGGCATGCTGCAACGATAGAAAGTGGGATAGGGGCAGGGGATCCATGGGTGTATGGATACCATCAGCGCAGAATGTGTGAGGAGACGAAAAAAATCAAACCTGTATGGATGGAGCGGTGGTTTGAAGATCCAGTCACGAATGAAAAGGCTAAGCGCGCCGGCGTTGACAGCCATATTGGGTGGGGAGACATTATGGTGCGTGCGCTAAGAATTTTCGAACTCTCAGGGATACATGTATAACTGTTCAAAATGTCCATTTTCAAGCCCCTTTCGGCAACTATCACACGTGTAGAACATGAAGAGAAAGTAGATGAAGGAGTTGGCGAAGAAGAAAATATAGTACGACGAATCTCTACATCAACAATATCATCCTGGCTCTCCAGCCTTAGCACATCGAAACATACAGACGGTGACATGGGCCCTTCACCTTCACATTTAGCCATACAGGATGCCACACACGACCCAGAAGTAGGGGTCGACGTTGTTGTGATGATTGCTATGCCGCGTAGCCTGGATACGTGGGGATACGAGTTTGGAGTTACCAATGTACCAATTGTGAGTCAAAGTGTAAATACAGATAATGTGACTTAGCGCTGTGTGCGAGCTTTGTTATCTTAGTTTCTGACGCCCAGTTCAATTCATGGCGAGCTGGAAGGGTTACTCTCAGGCGCGCCGTGTTGCTATACATCGCGAGAATGCTCAAAAGAATGGTCGACGACTGTGATGTCTCAGAAGAGCCGAAGGATAGTTCGAACACTGATAGGCTTCATGGGAGGCCTGACATCTGCATGATTTTGTCACTCAAACGAGAGCCGTGGATCAACTTGACAGCTCGCCATAGACCGCGAGCTATTGACTGAAAGATGTAACTACCAACAGTTTCGTCACATACTATCTTCAGCCACTCGAGGTGGTCTGACATGTGGGACTGCATGTGGCATGAATTGAGCATTGCTGGCACGGGGATAGAATAGAGGCTGTGGAGGTCGTGACAAGATTTCATTCTTCAAGGTCGCAATATCCTTGTCAATAGATCAGAGTCGCATGACATTTTTCAATCGTTGGAATTAGCTTCGTCTATGAGGCTTTGGGAGGGATCAGATGTTTTCACCGACAATCGGAGTATTTTCGGATATCTCGGACGACGCAGACGCCCATATGGTTGTTCCTTTACAACCCGGATGTCTATGTGCCTTACACTTCATCACGTACTTAAGGCACGCGTTCATCAGGACTGCACGCCACAAGCACATACGGAAAATTCTGAACGGACGGGAAAAACATCGATATACCGGCGAGCAATTCGCGAATGAACAGGATTCGAAGTCACGACACCCCACGTAACTTGTCGTTGTAGTGATCGATAGAGCTGGCCAGTGTTACTGTGTTGGTTGTACGGACGGTATGGACAGTGGAGGTACAATCCCCTTAAAAGATTCCGTATAGCTCGGAAAGCACTGCTGTCAGCGCTACTTGCCACATACGCTTATTGCCTGTCAGATGCAAGCACACCAGGGCGCGTCTTTGTCTGAGTACAAACTTGCATAGGGCATTTTTTCATCTTGAGGACGGGCACAATTGTTACAACGTTACAATTCAGACATCTACCTCCGCTAAATAATAGCTAAGGACGAATCGGTAATGATACGCCTCGGTAGACCTAGTAAGGGTATGAATAAGAAACTGTTATTATACACGATTGTGATGATAAGAAGGGTAAAATGACGTTACATGCAGTTGTGCATGTTTTGACACGAATTTGATGGCCGAGCGGTTGAACATTATTTCGTCACGACGGTGTTGATTTTCAAGGATTTTCGTGCGCCAGCCACAAATCAACTCTGTAGGGATATCTCGCGATCGTCTGTCGATCTTCTCAATGCTATGGATACATTCTACGATGAAGTTGATTTATCTTCCCCTTATCGTTCCGGTTTGATTTAGGTGAGTTCCCAGCTTATGAAAATGTCTCAGACATTCCTCACTTGTCGGACATGATAGCAGATAGCAGAGGCTGGATGTCCTCATGGGCAGCAACCAACTGGAGATGAATAAGGTGACGACGTTCCTACCCACATGGTAAATCGGGATCGGTTAGAAAATTAAGCGCACTTCTTATTGGATCAACGAAAGCATGAGTCCGTGACGGATCTTCCATTAACCCGCACCCGGACTACTTCAATGTACAAAAAGGTTCAAACCGCGATTTCTTAACGTCCTCCCTTGCAACTCCCACCCGAGCCCTTCCCTAACCGTAACGCGCCGTAACGGTGCAAGCCTAAAGCGAGTTCAAGCATGTCTGCAGAGGTCGCGCCTATCCATCGCCAGACGGGCTCATCTCCAACCAACGAAAAAATTTCGGCTGTGGAAGAGGTGATGGAGGCCTCCACCTTCGAGGAAACAGATATGTTGGTCGATCCGGTTTATCATTCCACGTGTCACAGCTCTTAAGTATAATCGTCATTCTAGTTCGCGCCCATTTCCTGTCGATCCCAATGAGATGGTGGAAACCCACCAGCTCACGGTCAGGTCTGTCAAACCCTTCTATATGGTTCTCCACTTTCCTATTGACTCAATGTTAGGGCCGTATTTGTGGGATGTGTACTAGGCGCTATTGGTGAGTTTGCTTTCATGCTGTGTTCGCCAAGGGATTATTTGAACTTATTCTTGACTTCAATTACCCAGTCGGCGCCTCCAACATTTACCTTGGTTTGAAGACTGGGTTCACCTTTGGTCCCCAGTTGTTTGGAGCCATCTTCGGTTTTGCCATCCTTAAGCCCCTTTCAAGGATGATTCCTGAGTCAGGTCTTCTGGGGAAGTTAATGGGAGGGCCTTTCGGCCCAAAGGAAAATTGCACCGTGCAAAGGTTAGTTTGACAGTTCAATACTTGTCATATCCATCGTTCCTTATCCCTCTTCCAGTGCTGCAACAGGTTTGCTATCTTGGCTTGCTTCATTATTGTATGATCATATTTTCTTCTATTTCAGCATCTGGCGGTCTGGGTATTCTGTTCGTCAGCGCTATCCCGGCAATGTATCGACTTGGCCTTCTATCCGAGTTTCCCCAACAGGATGTCGGGAAATTGATTGCACTTGCTGCCAGCGCCGGATTCTTTGGTGTCTTCTTCGTTATTCCGTTACGTAGATATTACATTGTCCATCAGAAGCTTATATTCCCGACGCCCGCGGCTACGGTCAGTTTCCTTGTTGCGATAATTGACGGTGCTCACTAGTGCTGAATAGGCATATACTATCCGTTCCTTGCACAGTAATGTCGGAGCTATTGTTGCTAGGAAGAAGTCACTCTGCCTTTTGTATACTTTTGTTACTACTTTTGTGTACAAGGTCATTACCAATTATGCTCCTGCTATAGTAAGTTCATATATTCCCATCCAGTAATGGACTCGTTCTGACTAGTCTAGATCTTCGATTGGCACATCGGCTGGACATTGTACCGGCTGGGGTTCACTAGCATCATTTCTCTTGAAAACTATGGCTGGTACATTGAATGTATGGGCACGCTTATTGACGTTTTATTCTTGCACTCAGAGCTGTTTTTCTAGTTACACCGGCTTTTTTCGGTGCTGGTATGTTGTCTGGAAATAATGCGTCTTGGAGTTTCTGTGAGTGGTGTTTCTACGTCGTAGTATCTACTGATTTTTCATTCCAACAAAGTCCTCGGCTCCGTCCTGGCATGGGGAATCAGTACGTATCTCACTCTATACTTTGGCGCGCTGTTTATCTTTGGAATGTTAGTCGCCCCTTCTCTCGTGAAGAATGGCCTTGCTTTCGGTGTTGAAATCAGCGATGAATATCCTTTGGTGTCTTATCAGGCTCTCTCGTTCAAGGACCCTTCGCTCTATGTTGCTCATCCATCTCCCCGGTATTGGTTGCTGTGGCCTGGTGTCATGGTGATGTTGTTGTACTCTTTCTCCGACATCATCCTCACTGCACTTCCCCTCGTGACTTGTATGTCCCTATCCCGTCAATACACGATTAATGTTCTAACTCTCTACCCTTCTAGCCTTGTCGAAAGACTCGTTGAAACCCGCGTCCTGGTTTCGTCGTCAGGAACTTGACCCCGAAGATGAAGATCAAACTCCGATGGAGGACCGTGTCCCCACACTCTGGTGGACCGTCGGCCTCTTCCTTAGTATCATCATGTGCTGCGCTATTCTTGCGACCCTTTTCAGTATGAATGTTGGCGAGGCTCTCCTTGCCCTTATCTTGGGCTTCTTCTTTTCTTTCATCGGTGTCCAGTCCGCCGGACAAACCGACGTGAACCCCGTCACCACCGTCGCCAAGGCTTCTCAACTTATTTTCGGAGGGATTGGGAAAGGTGCTCACCTTGCCATGCACCCTTCTCAGATGCTTAATTTGTCTGCGGGTGTAATTGCTGGTGGATCCGCTGCACAAGCCTGTGATATGACCGGCGATTTGAAGACTGGTTATCTCCTCCGCGCGAAACCCAGGAATCAGTTTGTTGCGCAACTCTGTGGTGCAGTTGTTGCCATCTTCCTTATTACTGGTCTGTTCATCCTGTTCAGTAAGGCTTCTCCCTGCATTTTGTAAGCTTGTACATTGGCCCCTATTCTAGTTGAACTCATATTCTTCTCAAGGTATCTTCCCGACTCTGGTATATGTAAGTATGCCGCTCCCTCCGTCGCTGCATGGGCCGCCGTCGCCGTCGCCGTCTCATCACCCAAACTTCGTAAGGATTTATCAATAATTGTATTTATTGTTAACTCTGACCATGCCTTTATCCAGCTGTACCTGCTTCCTCCGGCTATACCGCTATTGCCCTCGGTATCGCCAGCGTAATAACCGTCGTGGCTAAGCACTACTGGATCCCCAAGAAGTACCATGGCTACATCCCCAACTGGAACGCTATCGGACTTGGCTTCGTCGTTCCTCAAGTTTTCTACTCAATTGCCATGGTGGCCGGTTGCACCTTCAACGTCCTCTGGCGGAGGTCTAACCCTGTTGGCTTCGACATGTACATGTTCGCTGTTGCTGTAAGCACCATCCCGTCACATTTCTGTGTCACGCTCAAAGGTGTTCTTTTAGGCTGGTCTTGTCGCCGGGGAAGGTCTCGGCGGTGTGTTCCAGGCGCTGCTCGCTATCATTGGCGTGGATGGAAGCAGTAAGCATCCCTTAATTGTTAATGTGCATTCCTTAATACTGATCATCACTCTTCTTTAGAATATGGGACCGCTATTGGTTGTCCTGGTCTGGAATTCTGTGGTTAATCAGAGTTTATTAGATAAATATTGGGGCCATGATTACTTTACTTACGCAATCTGTATGATACCCCTACACTAGTCCTATTAATTTCTTGGAATTCTCGATGGTACAGACGATATGGAGCTGTTTTGCACCAGTCAATTTGTCGTTCGAATCTGGCACCGGTTGAATGCTGCTGTGATGGTTTATTGAACCCTGTTTTTTCAAGACTTTCCCACAGACACATCAGTACAGGTTGTCACATCAAAGTTCGCAACTTGGGCTTTTGAACGCTCTACGTCTGTTGGATACAGAACCTCACTACTTTATTGTGATGAAGATTACTGGTTCGGGCTCTAGACTTTCCCCTATCGCTATTGATGACTCTGAGGACGAGGTTCTGCAAGAACTTGTCGGCGAAGCAAGTTTCGAGTACTCATTACTCTCTGTGACCAATCAACGCGACAAGGTACCGACGAATGGGATATCTGCCAATGCAAGCACAGGATCTCGTCAAAAACCAAGCTTCGAGGGTAATCATGAATATATCTTTCTCTTAGCCTTCAGCTCAGACCTTTTGTCTCGCTACAGACAAAACATTGCAAAAGCGGAAAAGAAGTATGAATGACAGCGGGCCAATTGCGAGTACAAGTCAGCAGAGACTGGATTCTGCAACACATATGACAGAAGTCCTGAGTAAGAAAGCAAGGAAGCGGCGAAGGAAGCTTGAACGCTTGTTACAGGAACGTGGCGGTCAGCCTCCCCACCCTCCTATATGGCTCAATGACGCGCATCATCCCTCACATGAGCTTCCTGGTCCCCACATATGGGATGCAGTTGGCATGGGCTTAGACAAGCCTCTATCTGTCTCCGGCCCCTATTCCACGTACAACATGGCAAACTATGTTGCACAGCAACACAACAGCGAGATTCCTGTTGCTTCCTCATCGTCTTCGTGGGTCGCATCCATGGCTATGGCTGCTGCAGTACCCATGTCCAATGGACGAGGAGCTGAAGGCTGGGGTTCCTCCTCCCCTCATAGGTCCGATCATCCTCAACCATCGGGTCACAATAAGGTACACTTCTCCGAACCAATACCTGCACCAGAGCCTCCTCCTGCTCCTCCTCCTGCTTCAATACCTGCCTTTGCTGCCCCAACGGCCCCGCTTTCGACGCAGACCATTGGAATGAAGCCAGACCACGACCCTTCGAGCAAGCATGGCTTATTCGTGATCCCTCCAAATACTACGAAGGGGAATGCGGATGCATCATCTAAAGGGGAACCCTACATTCCAAATCCGGCTCGCACTCTCGTTATAGAACAGCTGCCCAAATCACATCGTACGCAGGATTGGGTCAACAAATGGAGCAAATCAGCCTGTGGTGCCTACCCAGTGTTTTTGTGCATTGATCACCCCGGGGCGAAAGCATTGGTAGAGTTTGCTACTGCTGAGTTGGCGCGAAAAGCTTGGGGTAGCCCGCGACTGGGCGTTGCCCTAGTTGGATTGAAGACTCATCAGTTAAAGGGCCGGCCACGAGAGGACCTTATCAAAGTTTGGTGGTATCGAGTTGATGGTGTCGGAGCCAATGCTGGAGTAGGCGAAATTGAAGAAGGTGAGATAGAAGGTGATGCAGCTGAGAAGGAAATTGAGGTGCCTGTGAAGAAAGAGACCAAGAAGGAGAGGAAAGCCAGGCTTCTACGCGAGCGACAGGCCAAAAAACTCGCAGCCGCTGCGAAACTCCCTGCCCCTTTACAGCAAACTTCTCAGGTTAATGTTGCTGCGCCTGATATACCGGCATCAAAGGGAGCAAGTACACCTCAATTGCTTAGCCTGCTCCCAAATCCAGTTGATTACTCCCAAGTGAAGCTTAGCTCAGGATATCCCTATTGTTCCATCACACCCCAACCTCTCCCTCATCCGTTATCACAGTCCCCTTCTACGCAATTTGCTTCAATCAGACATTCACGTGCCCCGTTGCCTCCTCAATCCACGCTCGAGACACAATGGCGTCTGAAACATGAATTACCGAAGAAGCCAACGCGGGAAACCATACTCAACGCTACCGCTTCCTCTATTTCATCATCAAAGTCGCCATCGCCTATGCAGTCTTCTTCGAGTACTGCTCAGTCTGGACGAACGCTTTTCAGTCTACCCGTTTCCCCGACGTACGAAGACATGGATGTGGATGACGATATGGATCTAGAATCTCCCCGTACAGCTAAACGTGCCACCTTCGATCCAACACCGGCGCTCTCGATACAGGCTCCAGCTCCAGGTGGTGCCACGCAAACCTTGACAACGCAGGTGATTTCTGTGGCTATCCCCGACCTGTTGACGTCTCCAGTTACATCTAAGATCGACTCAACCACCTTAGATAGTGTTCATGATACATCTGCCTCGTTATCGATCACTGAATCAACTGCGAACCAGTTTGCGGCACCGCTCCTGGAGCTTATCACATCTCGGTCAAGTTCAGCTTCTGGAACACCGCCATTGGAGCCGCGAGCAATGAAGAATGCGCCTAAAGGCCCGAGCTTCAAGGTTCGTTCCTTGCTTGCAAGACAAAGAGAGTTGGAAGAGAGGATAGCCAGAAGCAAAGTGGAGCTTGGGCTTGTCACGACACCAGTACCACCTACCGCGAGTATGGAGTCCTTGCTGTCGACGACAGGGTCTTCATTGCAGGAGGATAAGGAGGACAAGAAGGCGATGGAGGAGAGATTGAGGTCGTTAGTTTTACGCAGCCAGAAGAGTAGGTCGAGGAGTTCGGCTTCTACGACTCTTTCAACAACCGATGCGCAAATCCCTTCACCCATCTCGACTCTTGCCTCTCCTTTACAAAACGATGTGGCGTCATCGACAACAATGCTGCCTGAAGCTCCGGCCTCAGTTCCTGCTACTCCTTCTGTACAAGCGTCGACGTTCTCCCTGGATGACCTTGCGGTATCTTTCATTACTGAAACAATTGAGACCTTTAAAGCCACCCCGAACCCGCCGACTCCGGCCCCTTCGTCAGCACTAGCTTCTGGACCCGCCACTACCGGCAGTATGCAGAAGCCAAATTTCAACGCAACAGCGGTGGCGAAACAGAAGTTTGAGCTTGCGGTGCAACAGAAGCGATTGGAGGCACAAATAGCGGAAACCAAGGTATTGATGGCGAAGTTTGAAAAGGCACAGACAAAGCAGGAGCGGGAGGCAATCTTGGCGGCTATGCGCGAACAAAGCCGGTGCGTGCCCCATCCCCCCTCCCTTCCGTGGCGGCGTGAGGAGCTGGGGTTGTCCTTTTGATCCTAGTAGCTGAGTAATTTTTGCTTGTCCTACTTTTGTGATTCCAGGGTCGCTTCAATGTCGAAGGATGACAATGATTTTCCGACGAACACTACCGTTATTACTGTTATGCCGACGACGACAACAACAGTAAATCAAGTTGCACAAGTGCAGTCGATTGCCAACAATGCGGAGCATACACTGCAAGGGTATGCGACGGTGCACGGAGTCAAAAAGTGGCCTGGGTCCCATGAAAATGACTCCGGAGTCCTTATCGTCAGCGATGACGACGACGAGACCGACGGTGATGATGAGTGAATCATTCAGGCCCTTCTCGATTGCTTCGCCGCAAACGAATGCCATGTCATGCCCAGTATGATAGGTACGTTTTGATACGTCTGCTTTCATCAAGGCGTTATTGCTGTGTAGGGTCATCCTCCTTTGCATCACATTCACATTGTATGTTAAGGTTGGGATGACCGCGGAGTGATGACGGAAGGGAAAACTTTGGGGTGGTCACCAGGTGAAAGGATCCTGCTTTGATGGAACCTCGCGTGTTCATGATTGCTGGAAGTTTTTTGTATATTTCCTTGTATTCTGAATTTGTGATTCCTCTGAAACGTGTGCAGGGGGTCGGCCATATGTGGCGCCTTCATCTGAGGGAAGAAGGTGAGTCCACTATTGACTACTTGGGCGGACTGAGGACGGACAATAGATTCGTGGTTCAATCCCACGCTTCAAGTCTTAGCTTTTGCGATGTTACTCTAAGCAGTATGCGCGCACCAGGAGCTATTCCAGTCGTCAAGCCGGGTCTACCGTATCATCCGCACAAGACCCATGGACTTAGCGAGCGCTTTAGACGACGCAGGGGCTACTCCAGTCTCTGTTTGAGACAGTCGACGCAAGGATAGGAATGACCATCGGATTGGATGGTAAGTTGTGGGTTGGGCGATCAAGACTGCTCATGGCAGTTGATGATCACAATCTATCTACATTCAGAATATTCTTTCTCCTTTCCTTTGTGAATATAAGATGATTGTGATGTACGCCCTGACTCAGGTTCCAAAGAGTGTGGACCGTATACAATTTTGAGCATTTCCGGGTGCGATTACCATCATATCTACTTATAACAACCGATGAGCGATGAGAATGGATTTTCGGGGTGAGAGACACTTTTCCAAAGATTGTTCGTGGACAAGTGGTCTCCATTCATGAACCGTGATCCGATAGACAAGCAAGTCTTTTTTGAAAAGGCAGTGTCTGGACTGCTGACCAATCCGCTCGTGGGCGGCCACAGCTTACAAAACAGCGGCCAAACAAAAGCCTCCACTTATCCCCTCACTACCACCAGTTTCTAGTTCTTCTCGCCCTCTAGACCCCGTAAGTCCCCATTCCTAGTCATAAATTGTTTTAATCATTGACTCGTCGCCTGATCTTTCTAATCGCCCTCAAATCGCCTTTTTGCCGTTTGTCATCTCCTCCACTATCGCTCTGATCGTGTGCGGTTGCTTCACTCTTCCATAGCTCCTTTATTCAAGTCCACAGTTGCCGATGGCCCTCAAACGCATCAACAAGGTCTGTTGTCATAGCTTCATCTCGAAACAACTTGTTTGCCCGCCGATACTTTTTTTTCTGTGGCGGTTGGTTCAGGGGTTTACCGTGTTCTTTTCAGGAATTGATTGATCTTGGCCGCGATCCACCCTCGTCATGCAGCGCTGGACCAACTGGCGATAACATGTTCCAGTGGCAGGCGACGATTATGGGTCCGGTGAGTACATCTTGCATGTCATCTTGAACCGCCTTTGACACCAACTTCGACTCAGGGTGATTCTCCATATGCGGGTGGTGTCTTTTTCTTGTCGATCAGTTTCCCGACAGACTACCCCTTCAAGCCCCCTAAAGTCAGCTTCACGACCAAGATATATCACCCCAACATCAATGCCAATGGTTCCATTTGCTTGGATATCTTGAGGGATCAATGGTCGCCCGCCTTGACAATTTCCAAGGGTACGCCGATCCGACATCCTTCTTGCTTACTGTATCCCTCACGTCGAGCTTAGTTCTGTTGTCGATTTGCTCAATGTTGACGGACCCGAACCCCGATGACCCGCTGGTGCCCGACATCGCGCATCTCTATAAGACTGATCGGACTCGATATGAAGCCACCGCGCGGGAGTGGACAAGGAAGTGAGTCAACTCATTTCTCGGAACCATTGTACTACCTTTTCACACGTATTTTCAGATATGCCATGTAGTACTTACTGAAATCATTACCAATTGTTTCAGCCCTTTGAAACACAGATTGTCCGTGGCTTCGTCCGAATTCTGTAATACGTATCATACTCTCTTGTCGTACCCTGTAACCACGCATTTTCGAGTCCAATATCAGCATCTTCAACTTCTCATGTCACTTATCTATGTTGAAATTTTTCGTCCAATGTATATGAAGTGGTGATCACACTACTTCGGTAGTCCAAGATGGTTTTACAGCCAAAATTGAGAACAACAGGCTAAGGTGCATAGTGGTGACATGGCTGGATCCTCGGATGCCACGATCTTAGAGGTTCCGAAAGAGGCTTATTTGATACTGATCAACTTCCGAAAGATACTGATCAACGATAAGTACTGATCAACCTCACCTGAATCCGTATCTATTCGATTTCCTAGTCCTCAACTGAGCCCTTATACACCATGCACTGTGACTGGGCTACTTCTCAATGTTGAATCGTATCTGTACTGGAGGCCTGATACCGGAACGGGAAACGTTTCCCTGCTATCTTGATCCGGCGCTCTTTTGAGACTAGCACTGCCTTTGTTCCTCTAATGAGTGGTAACGGCCAAAACAATACAGATCAACGAAGGGGCATTGAGTATCCTTGCCGGTGTTTGAGCCTAAGCGATATGGCTGAAGAAATAAATATACACTTCCCTGGGTCTGCACGAAACGGTAAATTCCTGGCAACCGCCAGACCGGTGATCATTGCCTCGAGACTTGTATCCGTGAAGGTCTGGTTACCAGTTATGCCACTGGCTGTGTGTCAGTGCTTGTACGGTATATGGAAAGCTTTTAGTCCTTACCTAACCAGAGCTCTTTGTTGAGATACCCCCGCAGTCAACTTTTATCACAATACAAATCGCCAAGGAGCGCTGCCGTGCGTTTGTTCAGCTAACAAAACCTCGAGAACATGCAAATGTCTCAAAATGAAACATCCATGCCCACTATGTTGTGTATGTGTGATCCCTGGTACCTGTTTTTTCCACCGCCACATCATCAACCCTCAGACTCTAAACTTCGCCGGTTGAGTTGTCGAGTAAAGATGATTTAAACCTGTATCCGGCTGTATTGCCCCGTTTTTCCCTTTTATGTCGGAACCGCAATCAATGAGAGGGGTTAACTACCACTCCCTGGATGTATGGGCTCTTTTTGGATTTATGGGCTCTTTTCACGCAGATGTCTTACCGGCATTCTATGAAAACTCCTCACGTATTTCGATAGTACTGCCTCAATCCTTTGTTTCTATATCAAAAGCTCGTTGAACAATGGAGAACATCAAATCGTGCCTTCTCGAGCTTCTCTTGGGGACTTTTCATCTGCAGACGCCAAATTTATTCACAATTCAAGGATGCACCCATACAACAGCTGGACCGCGGGGCAGGCCCCCTCTTCTTCATGGCCACAGGACCCTGCACCCTCAATTCTAGGCGCGCTCCCCTACCCGGCCGTCTCGCACGCCACTACCCTCGTCACGTACCACATCACATCCTCCGGCTCGCACATTCTGAATTCGAGAGTCATCGGCTCAGATGGCAGGACCTACTTTACCATTAGCACAGACCGTGACATGCCAGGCTACACCGTTGTCAAAGACGCACAAGACAACCCGATTGCGCTCGTCGAGTGGAAGTCGCCACCCGTGATTGAAATTCGCGGTCTTCTACCAAAGCAATCCATAAGCAGTTGGCTTAGATTGTCCTCGGATCGCAGGTTAGCAATTAAATTTGTCTGATACAACTGTGGAGTTTATTGACGTTGCGCCATCCTTTTTAGTGCACGGGCAATGGAAGTCCGCAGTGTCAGATATATTTGGGCACCACATAATAACTCTATCAATGTAAGAGACTCGTTTGTTATACTTCGGGAAAATACGCCGGACTTGAACACAGTGGTTTGTAGTTGCACGTTGGGGACTTTAACCGCACGTTCCTTGCCAATGTTTCGAAGATCCAGAACTCCATCGCGATCCAGATCACTTCGGATGCGATCAATCAGAGGCTCCTCGAGAGCGTCATTATCGCTGCTATGTTGCTGCAGTGCGGACGAAACATAGATTAGGCCTCCCATGTGCGAGGCAATAAGTAGATCACATCGTTGTGGCAGTGGCCTGAACGGATTTGGCTAACTTTCACCAAGTAACTACTAATCCTAATCTGTATCCGTACTCACGAATAGTAGCTGTATCACTTAGTACTCTCCCAATTCCTAGATGCACACCAAAGTCCAGCTAGAACTCGGTTATTTACACTGCAAATACCATTATCAGCAGTATTGTAATTTCTATATTGGTATACACTACATTGAGCTTCTTCAAGCTGGCCAACCAAGCTTCAAGCCGTACTCATGGTTGTTCTCATAACTATACGAAAATTGTGCGCTCAGAAAGGCCTGTCTGAGACTGCATTCTTTGGAGTCGGCCTTGCGGCAGCCCCGAACACATGACTCGGTGATTTCCGGAATTTCCAGCGTTGCCTGAGGATGGCATCTATGAGGGGATTACTCTTCAATTTTGTGCATAGGCATGTCAGTCTAAACCATTTAGTATTGTATACAGTGTAGCTGATTTCAGAGGATTCGGGAAAGGACAAGATCTTGATCTTCGGAAATTGCCGCGATCATGTGCTGTAGAAACCACAGTCACCAAATTTTTGAAAACACGATACTGTGCGTATGGGTCAATAGTTGTAAGACCTGGCTCTTTAGCCAGATCCTTCCGAGTAAAAATGTCTCCAGGTAAAATCACACTGCGTGGATCCATGACCCTTTCTATTATCAAGTTGATTTCAGATTACAGTTCCGCGTCTGAGTCCGTCAGATGGGGTGGTCAAGTAATCATAATTTCATCTCCTGGCACGGGTATGTATAGATGAAACACAGATGCAGCGTGCATCCATCCTCCCTTGCTATCCGCCACCAGCCACAACACCTGATTATCCTGATATGTACATATCTATGTTTAACAAACATGTGGCCTGGCTCGTCGGTCCATTGCTACTCGGTAGATTATCTCCGCTCAGGCCTTAGAGCTCTTTCACGTCCACGTGGACATTGAATAACTCACGTTCGCAGATTTCAGTCCTTGAACCACACATGATGTCCTCACAAGCCCCTCCTAAGAGGCTTGCTCAAGGTCACGTTCTCCTAGGATTTGATTATCGTCACAGCATTGTACCTAAGTTGTGAGTACATCATGCTGTCCCAACTTTCATGATGTGTCTCGAAAACTTCAGATTTCGGTGGCATGTGGTATCTATCTTGCAGAATCTAAAATAGTATTTCTCTACTCTTGCTACTTTGATATAACGTGTCCATATGATCTCTTCCACATTTACGAGAGTCACTGGGCTTCGGTTGCCTGGTATTCTGTATCCTTTTCCACTCCGATACTATAAGTAAACGACGCAAGAGCTCTCAAGTATATCCAATTTTCTTAGCTCTAATTGCACTCAGGCGTACTCCGATGAAACTAATTTTTGCCATGGTTTTAGCAGCACTAACTGCCATCAACGTGCTCGGCGCGACATACACCCAGACAGACAGTCATCAAGGTTCTGGCTTTCTTAAATCCTTCTCGTTTCAAGCGATATCTGATCCTACCAATGGACGTGTGTAAGTTCTTTAAGTTCGACCATGAAACCATATAATTAACACTCAAACGCTTCTCGAATCTTAGCAATTATGTTGATGCTGTTACTGCTGCAAAACAGAACCTCACCTTTTCGTCCGGGAACCACTTCGTGCTTCGAGCTGACCACACGAGGGTGCACAGCGCGAGCGGGCCTGGGAGAGATTCAGTGCGCTTACTGTCAAATAAGCAATATACGACTTCCGTAACAGTGTGAGTACCGAGGTTAGAATCTCATTCAAAGATTTTTCAGCTGACGAGCGGTCAAGGTTCAATGTTCGACATATGCCGCGAGGTTGTGGGTACGTGATCCCTTTGAAGTTTGATCCTCGAGACAATCACAAAGACCATTAATTATAGAACCTGGCCGGCTATATGGACGGTCGGCGCTGACTGGCCTAATCAGGTACGTATACGCATCACTTACACAAAAAATAACATCCCTCTCACACCTATAGGGTGAGATTGATATCGTAGAAGGTGTGAATGACATGGGACCTAACACAGCGACGTTGCATACCAATGCTGGTGAGAGCAATTTGTCCCCGCATCTCGGCGGGCGATTATCCAATGACACCTACTTGATATGTTTACCAAAAGGTTGTACCATGCCTTCTTCGCGCCGACAAAGCGGGTTTGTCTGACTCTTGTATCGATTTTTCACATGATGCTCACGCGAAAATTTCCAGGACAGCCACAGGAAATAATTGCGACTCTGCAGTGATGAACAACGCTGGATGTGGTGTCAAATTCAGCGATTCACGAAGCTACGGCCCGGCTTTCAACAGCAATGGAGGTGGCTGGTGAGTAGAATTCTCTCGAAAGGTGATTACTCATTCGTTGGGAATATAAGGTTTGCGATGGAGCGTACGTCGTCATTCATTAAGGTCTGGTTCTGGTCAAGGACTGCAACCAACGTTCCCTCCGATGTTAAGAACGGCATCACTTCCGTAAATACGGACAATTGGGTATGTCATAGTGTTTAACATCGCTTTTATTTCTTTCTTCTCTTTCTGATGGTTTCTAGGGTACCCCTGTTGCCCATTTTCCGAGTTCGTCGTGTCCAATTGGTAACAAATTTGGTCCGCATAATATTGTTATCAACTGTGAGTACCAATACACACCGCTGTTCTGCGTATGTTTTGTGACGAGTATCTGTTTGCATTCGTAGTGACGTTCTGTAAGACATGATTTTCTAAGATCTTTGGAGTCCGTCTGACTTAGGGACCCTAGGCGGCGACTGGGCTGGTAGCTCCTCTGTCTATGCTGCGTCGGGATGTCCCTCCACTTGTGTTGGTGAGTGATTCAACAATGGTAATTGTGTGAGCTGTGCTCATTTCTGAACAAGACTACGTGAATAATAACCCATCTGCTTTCATAAATGCGTACTTTGACTTCCAGTGGCTCAAGATTTACGAGTAATTCATACTTTTCACTCTCCTGGCTTCCAACGGTTGGTGGTCCCTCCCACAATAATATTTCATGGATGTAGATGGTTTTCCATGATCTCAAAACAGAATCTCTTATGTATATTATATCGCACTAGTATCAATAGTTTACCACCAGGAGTTTCTCATATGTTCCATGTACTCAAACTTTTGACACAACTTGTATCAATAGATCTTATCACCGAAGGGTCGTGAGCTCTGGATTTACCCTATTTTGAGATGCAGAAGCTAATATGTGACCCCTTTACCATGATCGATCATATTTGCTTCAAGGTATACCAGATGTCACAGTTTCACAGATCTCACAAGTATATTAAGGTCAGAAAATTCTCATGACGTGGAAATCTTCATTCAATCCATGGCACTTGAGGAAATCTTGTAGATTTCTGAAGAAACCCCTGTTAAAAACAGGTTAAGTGATTTCTAACAAACGTTTCTCCAGATATACCTGTCAAATTTTCTAATTAGGAAATTCTTATAAGTTTCTAGAGAAAGACTTATTTAACATGTTTTTAACAGGTATTTCTCCAGAAGTCTACAAGATTTCCTCAAGTGCCAGGAGATCAGAGAAATCTTTGATTGAATCAAGTTAGATCAAGCCTCTTCCTCAATTAGGAAGACTACATATGTGATTGAGACGGCCTCTATTTGGTCGTGTTAACATCAAAGGCCTTCCGCCTTACAATTGTCCGGGAAGCTTGTCAGTTTGTTCTTGAAAAGCCAAGGCATGGCTCGGTTTCGCGCAGATTTCAGCGACAGCAGCGACTCTTCTTCAGAACCAGAGGTACAACAGGAACTTGAGCCCAGCGAAGATGAGAGAGAGAGCGAGGAGGAATCATTGAGGTCGTCCAGCCCAAGTTCGGAGATGCATGAAGACGAGTTGTTGACGTCGAGGGCGCGACGTCGGAAACATTCCAGTCGCAATGCACTTATAGAGGACGAGGATGGCGAAATATGGTATGCCCACGAAGTCGACAGTGACAGACGCGCACCAAATCCACGCGTCTCCGAGCCTTCCTCTTCATCGTCGCCTCCACCCCGAGGAGACCCGACGCTCACATCATGGGCGCAGCACATCGGCGTAGATGCTCAAAAAATGCATGTGATGCAGACATCATTGTTTCGCGTGCCAGAGGAGGCTGCTGCCCTCAAGGCTCTGAACCAGTTACCACCATCTCACCTGAGTTTACGCGTGCCACTTCAGCCATTGAATCGCAAGCACAGCAGAGATTCTGATGGTGATGGTATTCGACCAGACTTTCGAGAAGTGCGGTTTTCTATTCCTGCCAGTGGCGCGTCTAATATCCCATAATAACCAGAGACCTTCATTTGCCTACGATATCGAGCCACCTATCCACCGGCCGTCGAGAAAGTACGCACGCGTAGAAAGCTCCGAATCTGCAGTACAGGGGAGCGAAGGAGCTTTTCTTGATGCAGGCCTTGCGTTCGGTCGTTCATTTCGAGTGGGCTGGGGACCAGACGGAACTCTCGTGCATCTTGGAGCCCTTTGTAAGCCGTCATCCACCCAGTACGTCTTTTTCCGTTTCAAAAGCGTCTCGAACTAACAAACGATTCAGAAAAACGTCGGCAAATTCATCTGTTATCACTCGAACCGTATTTCCTTTATATGCCGACGCCGCCGCAGGAGCCACACTCTGCGGAAAGCTTTTGCAGCACCATCTAACTCACTCTCCGATAATTCCGGATGATGACGACGTTCCTTTCGCTGACCCTGATCCTGAATTTCTCAACTTTTCATCGTTCGTTGCACTCTTCCCTGCAGCGGACAGATCCTACGAGGCATCTCTATTTCGCCTGGGTCAAGCTCTTTTTGATGACATCGACTTTCGCCTTGGAGCTTCCGTGACGATCGATATACGGAGCAGGATTAGTGCTGTTCGCAGGAAGGCTGCACTTTCTGCGTGGCTAGAAGGCGCTGTATCGCCAACAGTTGAAGCTGAGCTTCGCGCTAACGCTTCAGCAGATACGCCAACTAACGTTTTCACACTTCTCACGGGCCATCAGATTGAAAAGGCTGTCAACGCGGCCATTGACGGCGAATTCTGGAGACTGGCCACTCTTATATCACAAGCTGGAGGAGATCTTGAATTCCAGCAAGACCTTAAACATCAGATTGAGATTTGGCATGGGGAGCGGATAGATGTGCATATCGATGAGAATGTACGGAGAGTATATGCGCTCTTGGCTGGATGGGTAAACAAGGTAGTGGTAGGGTCACGAGGTGGTGGGTTGGAGAAATGTTCTGACGTAGACGTACTGAAAGGTCTGGACTGGAAACGCGCTTTCGGCCTTCACCTGTGGTATTCGGAGCCTGTAAACGCATCCATAGCGCAAGTCTACCAGACGTTTAACCAGCTTGTCACAGAAAATCAAATACCACGGCCACCTCCATTCTACTCCGAAATGAAGACGCCTCTCACGACGTCGCTATGGAACCTTTCCTCTATACCACCCACAACTGATGGACTCTTCTCCCTAATTCGACTTCATGCTGAGCCCGCTTGCTCTCTTTCTCAAATCCTTACTCCCCTCTCGTTTGGCACTTCGCCTGTTGACTACAGCATCTCGTGGCACCTGTACATCATCCTTTCACGATGTATGCGAGTACGCGACTTTGCTGACCGCGGTGACCCGGTTGGCCGCACGCGCCGTATGGATGATGAGATTTCGAACAGTGACGATGATGATGGAATCAAACAAGAGGGACATAGTCCTAGTGCTGATTTGTTGACCAGCAGTTATGCTTCACAACTGGAAAACCAGGGTCTGATTCAGGAGGCTTTGTTTGTGCTGTTACACATCGAAGGTTCTATTGGGTAAGTAGAGATTAGTGTGGTAGCTTCGTCTAATCGGCTAATGTCTGTTTTCGGTCTGTTCACAGACGAAAGAAGGCGATCAAGGATCTTCTGGCGCGATCTGCAGGCAGATTAGATGAGTGGATGTCGAGGGGTATTGAGGGAAGTTTGAAGATACCCAGAACATGGATAACAGAAGCAAAGGTGTGTTCCTTGATATGAACCTCTCCTTGCACTATAACGGACTTTGTACAGGCCAACTACGCACTTGACAATGGAGATATTTTCGACGCGTACGAGCTCTTCCTGCAGGCGGAGCTTTACGACACTGCACATGATTTAGCTATTGTGGAGCTCGCACCAGACGCGATCCTTCGCCAAGATTTCGAGTTGCTCAAAAATCTGTTCACCATTTTCGTAAATCATCCTGTCATTGGCTGGCATGTTCGCGGGAAGGCTAGTCTTTTTCACTTCCTTTGATATCAAGATCCTCATCAACAAACTTATTGATACCTCTTTCTTCACCTTTCAAAAGATTTTCCTGGACTACGTAAAAATCATGACGTATCTGCCCCGGCCTGCGGTGGAGGGAGACGCCGTTGCAGATCTGGTACAGAATAGCCGATTCGAAGACTTAATCAAGAACGTTCCGAGGCTCATTGAGCTTGTTCCCGATCTTTTTAGAGAGGGGTCGGACCCGCGCCATGGGGTCGCTCTGACTGAGATGGTTGCCGGCATAATGAGGCAGGTGAAAAAGTATGCCCCGTCTGTCTTGGTGAGTAGTATTTTCCTGTCTTTATGGTCGTTGTAATCGAGTTGGTTCGTAGGCGCAAGTCAATTCTACGTTTATGGATGAATCGACGCGGCTGGAGAGGATCCAATCGATAGGGTATACGAGATTTCTTAGCCAGATCAATTGATTGTGTACATTGTTCTCGATATTTTTTTGTTAATAGTTCATGAAGGGGGCGAGCCTCCAGCGTGGGAAAACCCGTGTTTGGAGATATGAAAGGGGCGGATACTAACATTCAAGACATTCAAGACTTGGTATCATCATGATTTCGGACATACCAGCGACAATCGTCTCACACAAGACTGGGGAGTGTTCAAGAGTGATGCTGTGGTCTTCTCTTGCGAGTCGTGATCCCATGGCCTAGACTTCCCGTACGTAGTTATCGAATTAAGTACGGGAAAGGTCGCGGCACGTTTACTCTTGTTTATCGCACCTGACACTTCCTATCGCGCCCGTTGCCTTCCTGGCATCCGAAATCTATGGTAACAAGACAAAGAAAAGAATATCCTCTGGATATGACCTGCTTTCGAGCTGAGATACGATTTGGCGGAGGGACATCGAGGCATAGTCCGGTGCTCCGTCGCCGTTTCCCACCTCATAAAGTGGGGACATGGTTGTACGCCGTTCTGGCTGCATCAATCCCTCAATGGGAGTTGCGATGTTGACGCGCAGTTCATTTGGTCGGGAACCCACTCTCCTATTGTCATACTTGTGCTTGGTCAACATATAGTATCTTCTTTGACCCCCATGTCAAAGTCATGAACTTGCTACTCCCGTAGTTTTTTGAAGCAGTCATTGGCCAGGAATGCCTTGTATTAGGGGGCATAAGAGGGTGTGATGTGAGCCTGCCATGTACTGGCCTCGACGTGCTGTTGTCTTCTTGGTGTTGGGATCGCATCTTCCTCTCTTTCTCACGCTGATCAACCAAGCTGCTGCTGGATATGAAAGAGCCTAGGTGAGTGAGTTTTTCGTATCCTGTCTGAAGACAAAGAAAACTTTGAATCATCATTATATCATGCAGGTGAGTTTCAACTTAGAGCTGGTGCACACTACTTACATAGCATAAACTGCTGGGGTTGAGAATGAATGAATGTGCCATTTTATTTACTTAAGACCTATTTTACATGTGTTAGTAGTGTGCTAGGTCCTGCAGTTTGAAGGGGGTGGTAATTATGGATACTTTCAATAGGTACTCTGGCCCAACACCTTTTCAAGTGTGCCAGTTATGCCTCATAGCCATTTTACTACAATTTGATCCCATTGGACTTCATACTACTTCCTACTTTAAAGTCCCTCCCATCTGCCACTAATGTGCCTTCCCAATATCTAAACTCAGCTACACTTGGCAAGGCTTAATTGGGAATGATTGGTGTAGGACTTAGAAGCCTGATTGGCACAGCTCATGCCTTCCTCTAGTTGACCACAACCAAGAGCTGTCATGACTCAGCCCTTCCCCACACCCAGACACTATTTTTGGAGTACAAAATCTGGTAATTTGGCAATGAGTCAGCTCAGTCAGGCTAATTAGCCCACCTGTGCAGAGACCAAAACAGATTGATAGGCCACACAATACTTTGGCAGCCATTCCATACTATATTGAACCCTATTGTCATGCATACCTGTGCCATGACATGCTTGGTCAGTGATATTCCTTCCCAACACTTGCTCCAAACTCTATATGAAATCTATCACACCAGGGAACCCTCTCTTTTTCTGATTGGACACAAGTGTGGTAGTCACCAAACCTCATTGTGTCACATGTTGATTGGTATCTTCCAAAGTGGCCTGCACAACAAAGCCTTCCTAGTCAATCATGTGCAAGCAGTGGCTTTCCAGTGGTGTTAAATAAGCCAGGTGTGGTGTCTAGAGTGTTTTCTGCCAAAGGCTGCATTACACATGAGAATTGAAATAATGACCCCATAGTCCCACTTGGGAAGAGAGAAACATCCTTAAGGACATGATGGTGCCAGCTGAGCCACTGTGCCTCTGCTGGAGTTGAGATGAACTGATAGAAATTTATTCTATCATGTATCTGTACTAACTCTGATTGGTCAGAGTGTATAGTCAAAGAGCATACAGATAGAGACTAACTGCTAACCTCTCAATCCTTTTTTGACAAGTGATGTCCACCTACTTACATCCTTTGATGCTATGCACACTTGGTGCCAGTACTTAGGTCATTTTGCTTGAGACCTCTTTCACACTGTAGCCTATTAAGTCTGAGGACCATCATCAACAATCCTCTTGTAACACTGGGCTGACACAATATTATATCTTCCAACTGAGGTTAACTGCTATTGTACACATGGAAGACTAACACTGCAACTGCTAGGCTGGTATGAAATAGGTTTGATAATACTAAATGGGCAATATTTATAGGTGACAGTGAGTTTCCTTTTGTTTTCTACTTTCTGTCTGGCCTTTGAGATGAGGAGACCTCAGGGGTAGAGAAGCTCAACTTTGATGGAATGCTGTATGTTAACTATCTGCTACACAGACAAACTTTTTTATTCTACTATTTCTGGTTCGTGACCCTCCAGTAATACTATCAAAAAAAACAAGAGAAGGTAAACTTTGATTATTCTTGTCAAATGTGGTGGAAAATTCAGTATCACTCATTCCTTCTAGAATTGAAGTGATTTTAGGCATAAAGGCAGAAAGTACTCCATTCGTCTATTATTCCACAAGGAATTGTTCATATCAGAAATCCTTCAGTGATGGTGAGTTCCCTTCCTAACATCATTTTCATTTCTATGAGACAGTGAATCATCCTCAATACCTTTGCATTGGCAGATTCAAAAACTTCTTATGAGCCCTCTTCAAGACTATAATATACATGATTCACTGTCATATCAAAGCAGCTTGTTGAATTTACTCAGAGCTTTATTTGCAACTTATTTATTTCTGTTATTCTCCAGGCTTGTGATCATTGCCAAACTTTACCTCAGTCTTGACTCTACCTCAAGTCTTAAGGACTTTTAAGGGCTTATAAAAGAGGCTGTTTCCTCAGAGAAAATGGTTGGTGCCTTGATGTTCAATTGCCATATCATTTGAATGATCATTGAATGATTGACAATGTATATGAACTGATGGAAAAAGACAGACTTGAAGGAAATCACTAAGTTTAGCTAGTAATAATCAAGTCTACCCATGCAACCAGCACACTACTCTGGCCCAACAAGCCAACTGTCCTCTTTAAGTATTACTTTAAGCTGCAAAAAACAACCATCAAGAATGATGATAGCCATCAGACACTCATTCAGACAGCTGCCCAGCAGTTTTGGCCTCCTGGACACTCCTCCTCAACCCTGTCAGCTCCTGACCTGTACCAACATAGGAGCACTCCTCAATGGTGACAATGGCCCAATCAAATCCATAAATGATGCCAGGCACTGGATAGTAACTAAAGGCTGGATCCTCATAGGAGAACCATATGACCACACAAAGCTTGTTTGCATGCTGATGACTGCAGCCCTGGTCACCAGAGGAACCTGTCTCAACACTAATGTGTAGAATGCAGTCATTGCAGTTGCTTTCCTGTTGGAGGACAACATCACTGATCAGTTGGCTGAGGCTATTTTACAAGTTGTAGCAGCCAAAGTCCTCAGCTGCATTGGAGATGCTGCTGCCAGTCTGTCAACATTGTCAGAATTTGTCTCTGCCACTAGCCCCACACAAGCTAAGACCACAGTGGCCCTCAAAGAGTTATCTGAGCAAATCACACTGGCCACATTATCCTAAGCAAGATGGCTGCCAAGATGAGCTCCTTGCCTGACTGACCATGCATGGACCTCTGCTCTGAGTAGGCTGGATTTGCTGCAGCTAACCACCCAACAGCTCCACCCCAGGTCCTGACAAGCTTCAATCCCAGCCTGTCCTCCCAACACACCCACCTCCAGCAAAGGCTCCTCTGAGATGCCAAGACAGTGCTGGTTGAGGTTGAGCTCAGAGACCCTTTGGCCCCCCAGTGTCAGGGGATGTCCCAGTCCCCCTTTGCTCTGTTCTCCCTCTTTATGGTTTTCCTTTATTCTCCTTTCACTTCCCTATCTGCTGGCTCCAGTTTTAACCATCAGGCTGCACTGGTTCTCTGTCCATAATTCCAACAAGTGTTGCCCCTTCCACATGGCCTCTTACCAGACCCCCAGATTGTTTCATGTATTCCGGGCCTACCACTCATTGTAGGCCTCCCATCTTTAGACTACAGGTACTTCTGACCAAGGGCTATCCTTTGGCTATATTGGTGTGTAGTCACATACAGAGAGTCCAGAAATTGAGGCCATTTACAATGGATTTCCTATTTTGATCAGACTCTGAAATTAGTTGTTGTTGGGTGTTGTTTTCAGAAGCTCTAGAGTAAATTTTCTGAACACTGGCATTAGGGATCCTTAGACTTGTTCTCTTTGGATCTCCCTCTGCCAGGTGAGTAGCTAGAACTCTAGAACTTCTTGTAGATACTGAATAAACTTTGGACCTCCCTCTTCCAGTTGTGTGATTGAGCCACAGCCTCCAGAGATTGCCCTTACAGCAGAACAACTCTCTAGATTCAGTCTGGGAGCCCCCTTTTTGGTTACTTGAGCTTCTACTTAGTTCCTCAAAAGGTCTCTCCCCCACCAGTGTCTTAGTGCCCCTGTGCTCTTCCTATGACCCACCCAACCCCTCCAGCACCTCCCCCTAATGCTTCAAGCCCCCAGAACAATGCCTGGAGTTGTTTGCTGTCCCTGGAGACACAGGTTCAACTTACCCAAGCCTCCTTTACTTCCCACACAGCTGAACTCACTGGACTCTGTCAAACTACTGAAGTGGTGTCTCTTTCTCTCCAAGCCCTTCTGGAATGTCTTCTCCTTGCTTCTACTACACCTCCTATGCCCCCAGCAGATGCAGAATGGTTTGTGTCTGCACCTAGCTCAGGCTTTCTGGCTCCAGCTACTGCAGAATGGTTTGTGTCTGCATTTGGCTTAAGCCTTTCAGCTTCCTGTCCTAAACTCCCTTGTCCTGCACTCCCTGATGTATATGATGGAGATCATAAGGCTGGAGAATGCTTCCTCCAGTCCTGCATCACCTATATCCAGCTGAGCAGCAAAGGCTTCACCTCAGACACCTTGAAAATTGCCTGGGTTCTCTTTTATATGAAGGCTGGTTGAGCCTCAACCCATGCACTGTGTATCTTTCAACACCCAGGAGGAGTTGAGAGTTTCTCTGGCTGGATGGAGTTTGAGAAGGAGTTCTGAGTGGAGTTCTTCCCCCTTGACCCCACCAAAATCACAGCTCTTTCCCTTTGAGACCAAACTCAGTATAGCCAAGGAAAGTGGTCCCTTGATGAGTACATTGACTCCTTTCATGCTTTAGTTGAACAGGCTGGATATCTGGATGGTCTTCAGCTCTGCCTCACTGTTCAGGAAGGACTTCACCTCTCTCTTATGGACTGTATTGATAACATGGCAGAGGGGCACTCAGATGATGAACACATAGACACCTGGTACAAGGTGGCATGCAAGCAGTGGCAGCTGATGGAACTCAAACATGAGCTGCAATGCACACAGCATCCTCCAGTTACCTTTTGCTCTATGATGGCCCCTTGAGTGGGTGCAAACCCTTCCATCCCCTCCCAAGTCACTCTGTTCCATGCTCTTCCTGTTGCTCCTCCACATCCTCTACCCCAGGGAGTTCCAATGGATGTTGATGCTTCCCACCAGCAGTCCTCCACCCCCTTGCTGTGTCAATGCTGTGGAAAGGCTGGCCACTTTGCTCATTGTTGTCAATATAGTATGATCTTGGCTGCCAAAGTACTGAGTGGCCTATTGATCAGCTTTGGCATCACTATCATATGAGGACTAATCATCTGCACTGTCCTGAATTGTTACCAATTCATTGGGATTTTGCACTCCAAACATACTGTCTGGGTATAGGAAAGTTTAGAGTCATGGGAACCTTGGCCAATTATACCAGCAAGCATTGCTGAGTGTAAAGGGGTTTGGCATAGGGAAGGCATGTCAATAGCAGATGGGTAGGGATTCATGGTGGGAAGATAGTATGAACTCTGATGGAATCAAATTGTAGTAAAGTGGCTATGAGACATAACTGGCATACTTGAAAAGGTATCAGGCCAGAGTATCTACTGGGTGTGTCTGTAATTACCACCCCCATACTGTATTGTGGGAGCCAGGACACAGTTTGCTCATAATGTAATTTGCATAAAAATAGCTTCCAAATGAAATAAAAAGATTCCTCCTCCTCCAGAATTGAGAGAAGCAATGATGCAGAAGTTAACTTGCAAATCAGGGACTAAGTCTAGGGATTTAATATCTCAAAAGCAGCAGTTCAAAACCAGTCTACCATAGCAAGATGACAGTCAAGGCAGGTAGATGTCAATGATCTACCAGTTGCAACCCACTTCATTGCAAATGGGACACAGGTTGCATTGCCTACTGGGGCAGTAGTGCATCAGAATTGTGTGGCCACTTACTTGGAAAATATCCCTCTAGAAGAAAAGCCAGTAGTGGTGTGTACAGAATAGCATAGGACTGCTACTTTGAACTCCAATGGAATAGTGTGGGGCTGTTGCTTTAAATCCTATTCATCCTTTTTCTTGGGGTACACTTAATCAGCACATACCCACTAAAACCCCAGCTTACTAGTACCAACCAGTCTCTTAGTAACTCACCTTCCTCTTTCAGCAGGCCCTTCCATGCCTCTACCATGATTATGGTCTTCAGTGCTCTTCTGCCAAAGCAAGGTTCTGCAGTGAGGATGCCTAATCTTTTTTTTCTTTTCTTTAAAATTATTGTGTTGGGCACATAGTGCCATGGTACATGGTACAGCAGGATCTAACTAAGCTACAAGGGCCAAGGAAGTCCACACCCCCCTGCTATGCAGAGAATGAGTGGACTGGTTTTCCATCACTGTTTTTGACCTTGCCTCCCTTTTAAAGACCAGAACTTCATGATATGTGATATATGCACAATGTGTTTGGCAGCAATAAGAGCCATCCACAAAGGCAAGCAGCAGGGGGGATTGAGCAGGACAGTTGCAGGCCCTACCCCTGAGGAAGAAAGTAATGTAGAAGGTTGGGGGGGGAAAGACTGATGCTGATACTGAATGAATGTAGATAGTGTTATAAGAGTAACAAATGTTCAGGAATTGGCCCCAGAAAGCAGGGGGAAGTGTTTTGTGGTGTGGGTGAATTTAAAAAGATGATTTGAGGCATCTGCAGTAGAGATAAGGAAGGACAGGGACTCAGCTTTTCAGCAGAGCACTCAGTGCATGTGCATATGTCTCTTGTGGTGGTAGTGGGGGCAGATGATCAGCAGGTATCAAATAGATTCAACCACAATGCCTCCACAGTGCTGGCAGACTGGGGTTTCTGACCACTGTATGAAGAACAAATGGTGGTTGAGCACTATGTGGCCTGTATGTAGTTGGGTGAAAAGAGCTAAGTGACTCTAGTCAAGTGTCTTAATTAGGTTCATGTAGCATTTGGAAGGTAATGATTGGTCTAGCATGTGGATATCTGAGTATCTGGGTAATGCTTTCCATCTGTGCTTCCAAGAGGTCTGAAGGGATGTGAGTGTGGCATGCCTCAATGCTGTGATGCTTGCAGGCAGGGCCTTTTGCCAGAGGGCTGGCAGGAGCAGCTTTGCCTCACTGGAGAAGCTGCTGGCCACTTTCTTTGCAAAGTGGTCAGCATGCTTGTTGGGTGCAAAGTCAACATGTCCTGGGGTCCAGTGGATCTGCAGATTGATTACCTTACTTTGGCAGTCTGTTCAACCAGCACCACCCTATGCAGCATGGCCTTTTGCTCTTGGGCTCTGAGTAAGTGGTCCTGCTTCATATGGAGCAGCTCAGCAGCCAAATGGACCTTGTCAAAGAGGTAGTGGCTGGGATGAGGGTGTTGGTTAAGGAGTGCCTTGATGGAGGCCTGGCTGTTGCTGCCAATAATGGCAATGGCCAGGGGTCTCTAGCCTATTTCAGTGAGTAGGTAGATGGCAAGGAATATATCTCTGCTTCATAGACCATGTATTTAGTATTGGGCCCAAAGTAGTAGCATGCCAGCCACTGCTCTCTGCTATCAACAAAGAGGACTGCTAAGGCCCCTATGCCTTCCTCATACCTGGAGCCATTACAGTACATGGCTGCTGGGGCTGTTTGGAGCATCAAGGTGGCCAATGCTAAGGCATCTTCTTTATTGTCTGCAATGTGATGCAAGAATGAGGAGAGATAGTTGGGGCATCTGTGTATGGCATCTACTGTCTCAATTTGGTCTAGGATGACCCCAGTCATGCAGAATGAGTAGTGTAGAGGGGACTTGTACCTGGCACCATAGCATCTTGCAGCTCTGCAAACAGTTGTGTAGAGCAGGTGAGATGCAGGAAGAGATAAAAGGCATACTGCTGCACAAAACAGACAGTACTTTTAAGAAAAGAAGGTCTACAGAGAGTAGGTTAGTATGGAGGTCCAGGATATTGCCTGCCATGGTGCTCAAGGCACCTGTGATCAATTTTGCCACCTGTCTCTGAGAGGGAGCAAGCTTTTTAGTAGCCACAATAGATCCAAGTCTTTCTGCCCCCAAGAGGGAGTCATGGACTGCAGTAAACCAAACATTTGCTACATATGTAATTGTGAGGACCACTACCATGTTATAGAGCTGCTGCACCTGGTGCACTGGCATTCCCTTTAAAGGTCTGGAGAGTTTCACCACCTGCAGATTCCACCATGCTGCCTTGGCTGTGATGTGCTAGGCATGCACATTCCACTGCAATCTGGGGTCAAAAATGACACCTAAGTACTTGTAAGTCTCAACTGGAGGCATGATCTGGGTGGATGTTGTGCCATTGGGATTGACTCAGTGCATGATAAAGCTCCTAGCAGCATCCTGTTGTGAGGTTCTCAGAAAGTCCATGAGCACAAGCTTTGAGAGCTTAAAGGGTGAACTGTGGGAGGTGGACCAGCAAAGCCACCATCTGCTTGCTGCATCATGTCAGCAAGTATGTCATGAGTTTTCTCAAGGGTTTCTGCCACTGCAAGGAACATTAAGTTGTTGACAAATCCAAACAAAAATTCAGATTTGGCTGCAGGTGTGGCCATCAGTATGAGCAGTGCATTGTAAAAAGCATGCAGAATCATTGAGAGTGGGCAGCCCTGCATGATGCCCATCAAGAAAACTTGAGTCTTGTGATGTGACCAATGAGCATTCTCTAGATTAATTGTAGGTAGCATTTTGGGACCACACATTTCTGCATGTTGTGGAGCAGATGTTCATGGCTAGTGTTTGGAAAGCATCCTTACACATCCAGGAAGAGCACAGAGGCAACTTTGCCCACATGCCAGGCATCCTTGATTTTGCTAACCACTGAGTGCATTAGGTTGGTTGTGTTGTGCCTGGGCCTGCTGCCAAATTGCCCCACTGGCAGCATTGCATATTTCTTGGCTAGAAAAGACAGGTCAGCCACTACAATAGTAGACAGGAGTTTCTGAATAGTATTGAGAAGCACAATAGGCTAGTAGGCTTTAGCCATGTTGTATGCTGGCTTGCCTGGCTTATGCAGGACAAGCATGGTTGATATCAACCAGCTGTCATGGTAGACATCAAACTCCAAAACTGCACAGAAAATGTAGGCTGGGTGGGGAACAAGAGTGTCAGCACATTTCTTTAGAATGACATTTGAACCCCCTCATCAGAGACCCAGAGCCTTAAAGGTCTATAAGCTGGCTAGTCTGTTGCATATGTGCTTGTGATTAAAGAAGCATATATCTGGCAGGGGGCAGGGGTATGCCATGCATGGGATAGTGGGGGTGGGGGGCAGAGGGGAAAGAACAACTCAGCTAGTATGTGCACTTTGTCATCATTTGCAACTGCTGTGGTCTCCATGCCATCAACAACCTCCTTAGGTTCTGGCACCCTAGTATTAGAGAAGTTAGTAGGCTCACAAATGATGTATTTGTTGGCAGTGTAAATCTGCCTGGTGTTGATGTGCTCTAGCCAGTCTTCCCAGTGCTGAGCTTTAGCATCATGGATCTTCTGCACTATGAATCTTGAGAGCCTGTCCACTTCCACCTTAGCAGAATGACCTGCAATGTCATGGAATCTGTAAGCTAAGTTATTGGTACAGTTCTGCTCCCTCTTGAGAGTCATTAGCTCTTTGCTCCACCACTATTTGGTGAAGGGGCATAGGGAGTGGGTGGGAACAATGGACTTGCCATGGTGCTCATACAACTTCAATCAGGCCATGCCCCTCTCAATCATCATCTATTCTGAATCAAGTATGCTAAATCACCCATCTGCCCTCACTGCAACAACTTATCTGTTGAAACAGTACAGCACTACCTCCTGCAGTGCCTGCACTATGCAAGCAAATGCTTCATCCACCTGACACAGCTGCTGCTGTACAAAGGCTGAGTCCCTAGCCTTCTTGCTTCATAATCCCTCTGCCCTAAAGCACTTGTTTAGGTTCATAGATGCTACCAAGAGATTTGACCCCCTCAAGCCAAGCAACAGATCTCTGCCTGCAATGCCCCAGAACCCCCAAGGTGTTAACCAGTAAATGCCTCTAGCTGCTATTGGACACTGCCCTACTTGTCACCAACTGTCATGCTCCTTGCAACCACACTATTTTGATTTTATTAATACCTTACATGCACCTTATACTAATGGCATGGGGCATTCCGCCTCCTCTACAGGTATTGCCTTCAGGTCAGTCCTTAGGACACCAGCCCCACTGCTTGTCCCACCCCCACCCCTCTGGCAGCCCTTGTTGCTCTCTCTTGCCCAGCTCAATCTACCATTTTTCTCTCTATAAACCCTAGGAGGGGTATACAGCCTGAACAGCATTCAGAAGCACTGACTTTCTTATTCTCTGCATATGTGGGGGGAAAGGATCCCATAGTTCTTGTAGCTTAGATAGTCTGTTGTAGGTACTGTGCAAGATGAGTGCCAAGCGCTCAGAGCACACTAATGGATAAAAAAAAAACAATGGACTTATTCTTGGTTACACCCTGAATAGGCACCATCAGTGCTGTCATTCTCTGATAGAATTCCTCTGCCAAGAGGATGTGGCATGTGGGGGAGAGGGGAGTCAACTTCTCCTTGAGAGCATTGTTGAACACAACCCAGTCTACATGCCAAAAGTCTTTAGAAGGCATGAGCATAGAGTGCTGAACTGGTAGGTCAACTATTGTGACCACCAGCAGATGATCTGCAAGGGGAGAACATAGGGATGGTACTATGTCACATGACACAATTTGATCAGAGCAGCTGTGGTTGCACCAGACATTGTCCAGCCTGGTCCAGTAGTCAGCTACTGTCTGGAGCATGGGGAGCCCTGGAGGAAGTGCTAGCTCCATGTCATGCATGCTGAGCAGATGGAAAAGAACCCTCAGATCCTCCTCAGAGGAGTTGAGGTGGTGGTTCTCAACTGTCTCCTACATTGGATGGTGGCAATTAAAATTGCCAAGCCATAGCATAGTGGTGTTGTTCAATGGGCAGGCTATGAGTGCATTAGCATGCAGGAAAGTAGAAAGAGTGGACAGACTGTTGTTGTTGAGGCAGTCATTGTAAATATCAAATAAGGTCAGTGAGCCACAGGCTCCTTGAAGGCAAATGACAGTGATGTCAGGGGACATCACCTCAAGAAACAAGTAAGGGCACGGTGGCTCAGCTGGCACCATCGTGTCCCAAAGCGGGTCACATGATCTGCGAGTGCAAGGTCGGGGTTTCGACTCTGGCTGAGTGCGCCTGTGTGGAAAACACCTTAGACACCACGTGGGTTATTTCAACGCCGCCGGGAAGCCTCCGCCCGCACGTGCTCGACTAGCCAGGCTTTGTAGTGCAGGCCGACCAGGACCGAGCAATCAAGCACGTGGTTCAATGAGGCAATGTGACCACCACGCTCGTGACAGATCAGAAAAAGAGAAGTTTCCCCAGTGCGACGGATTTGGGAGAAGGTCCAGGCCTTCGCTGACCAAGCGGGTCGTGGCACGGGTAGGCGTGAGGATAGGAGTCAATAGTTCGAGCAGGCTGCCGATGCAATGTGTGGTCCATCGGATGGGTTTGGTGTGGTCCGGTAAATACCGACTACGGCTGCTGGTTTGATCGGGTGTCCAGCCGAAAGGTGCGGCATGTCTGTCACTACAGTCCTCTGGGGCCAATAGGCGGCCCACTGGCTCATTCCGTCGCGGGTTCCGAATCTCGGGTTCGATCTTCCGAAAGTAGCGTCTGGGTGTGGGGAAGGGTTAGTCGTGAGACCCTTACTGGTGCGTGGGAGTGGGAGGCTATGAGCTGGCCGAGCGCCTCATCGTGGGACAATACCAGCGTGCACACAGTAAGCATTGCCGAGTACAGCTGGGTTTAGAAATTGGGAGGGCACGTTAACGGCAGATGGTAGCGGGACTTAGTGTGGGAAAACGGTACCACCCCCATTACGTACTGCGGGGCTTAGAACACAAAGGTCATGTGTAAAATAGGCCTCGAAGATAAATAAAATGGTTCATCATCATCATCATCAAGAAACAAGTAAGAGTCCAATGAAATGTTAATGTTAATCAGGAGAATGGAGCAGGGGCAATCACTGCCATCAAGGTGGTGAGTTGGGGGGTAGCATACCACCCAGCAGAAGGAGGCCCTTGTCTTATCCAACTTGTCAAGGAACAATTCCTGTATGGCTAGAATATCCCAATTATCCAGATTGGCAAAGTTGAACATGGCTGCCTGAGCAATCTCAGACTTCCATACATTCTATTGCCAAATTCTTATGTGCTGTGGAGTTCTGGGATCTTGACTCATTTAGGAGGGCTGGGAGTCTGGGGCACTCAGATGTCTGGACAAACAAAGTCCAGCAGGGAGGCTTGGTAGCAGAAGCTGGGTGTTGGGGCTGCCAATGGATTGCATACAATCACCAGTATTGCATTGGGCAGAGAGGTAGAGTTTTTCTTGGGATTTAGCACCCAGGTAGCTGGGTCTTCAGTTGGGAAGTCAGGCATACTGTTTTGGGGGTAGTGGGCATCAAGGTCACTGCAGCATCTCACAAATTCCAGACAGTTTCTGGAAGAGCTTATATGTGAGGAATTATCACCACAGGAGGCACATCTAGCCTGGGAGTCTCTTAGGCAATCCTGGACATGGTGGGCATCACTGAAGCATTGAGCACAATGGGCAGAGTTGGGGCACTTAGCTCTAAGATGACCAAATTCATAGCATCTATTACAGTGCATGGGTTCTTTGAAGTCCTTCCAGATAACCACACAGTGTCACACTATGAAGATGTGCTTGCATAGGAGGATGTTAGCAGCATCAGCAGTTTTACACAACATTTTAACAGAGGCCAGCATCTGTAACACTGACCTGCTTTCAGCCTTCTTGAGCCAAGTTGCTGCTGTCACTGAGCCCACTGGGAGGTTGTTGTTGTTTTTGAAGGCATTCAGGTCTGTTGGGCTGGTGGGGTCAAATTCACCCTTGCAGGGAACAAAGCATACAATCAGGTTGTGGGCTTTATCTACAACTCTAGCTATGGACTCAAAGTTGGCTGTGGCCACCTCCCAATTGGGGTCTTGGGCATAACCCTAGAACTGATCAGCAGATTCCATGGTGTCAAATTCCAACAGATATGCTCCATGGGCCAGCACCAAATTGCCCCAAATCTAGGTGGTCTCTGTTGGAGTTGGGGTCAGCAGCTCACTACCTGCTGTCAGGTTATACATGGCTTTGTTGACCTTGGCAAAGTGTCTATTGACCTGTTTGCAAAGCTTGTAGTTGCCATGAGGGGAGCAGTCCTGGGTGTAAGGGTGACCTCTGGAGGCTGTGGCTCAATCACACAACTGGAAGAGGGAGATCCAAAGTTTATTCAGTATCTACAAGAAGTTCTAAAGTTCTAGCTACTCACCTGGCATGGAGATCCAAAGAGAACAAGTCTAAGGATCCCTAATGCCAGTGTTCAGAAAATTTACTCTAGAGCTTCTGAAAACAACACCCAACAACAACTAATTTCAGAGTCTGATCAAAATAGGAAATCCATTGTAAATGGCCTCAATTTCTGGACTCTCTGTATGTGACTACACACCAATATAGCCAAAGGATAGCCCTTGGTCAGAAGTACCTGTAGTCTAAAGATGGGAGGCCTACAATGAGTGGTAGGCCCAGAATACATGAAACAATCTGGGGGTCTGGTAAGAGGCCATGTGGAAGGGGCAACACTTGTTGGAATTATGGACAGAGAACCAGTGCAGCCTGATGGTTAAAACTGGAGCCAGCAGATAGGGAAGTGAAAGGAGAATAAAGGAAAACCATAAAGAGGGAGAACAGAGCAAAGGGGGACTGGGACATCCCCTGACATCACCCCCCCCTCTAGTGTGTGGCGTCTCGACATACTGGGTAGAAGAAGTCACAAATTGCCTGGTCCACTGCTGAAATGGGGTAGATGCCTTGAATGGCTTTTGGGGCATTTGGATGCCTATGGTAGAAGTCCTGGACCAGGGTTGGTGCACATACATTAGCCTGCAGCTCCCAAGAGATGTCCTCAATGCCATATCCCTTCCATTTCACCTTGAACTGCAACTTCCCTCAGAATATCCTGCTATCCAAAATTTCCTCCACTTTATACTCCTCCTCATTGTCAACCAGAACTGGTGGGGGGAGGGTGGCTTAGGGCAGTGGCTGGGGATTGGATCCTCTGGGGCTGGAAATAGTTTGACAACATTAAAGACTGGGTGCAATTGGCATAGGCCTACTGGGAGCTTAAGTCAGTATCCTAAGGGTCCCACTTTCTTCTCCACCATGAAGGGGCCAAGATGATGATGTGACAGTTTTTGGGATGGCCTTGTTGTCTTAATATCTGAGCTATCCAAGTACACATGGTCTCCTGGCTTGTAGACTGAGGCCAGTGTCTGGCAACAGTCATAGTAGCATGCCATGTCATTCTTGGCCTTCACCAATGCAGCCTTGGCCTTCTCCTGCACCTTCTTCATCCTGTCCACAAACTCATTTATGGAGTCATTCTCAGAGGAGTGTGCCTGAGGTTCAAATCCCATGTAGGGGTGCCTGCCAGTGTACAGAAAGAATGGAGTCATCTGCATGGAAGAGTAGACATGGTTGTTGTACTAGAACTCAGCATCTGGCAGGAGCTCATCCCAATCATCCTGCCTCTCATTACAAAAGAGGTGGAGATACTGTTCCAGTTCCTGATTTACATGTTCCATCTGCCCATCTGACTGGGGATGATAGGCAGTGGTGGTATGGAGCTTCACTCCAAGCAGGCAGTACAGTTCCCAAGTAAATTCTGCCACAAACTGGGGGTCTTGATCAGAGACATACCCATCTGACAGACCATGGAGCTTCCAGACATTCTTCTAATACAGACTAGCTGCTCCCAAGGCAGAGCACATTGTGTGGGTAGGGATGAAATGGGCTTGTTTACCATAGAGGTCCACAACTACCATCACTGCATTGTACCCATGAGCATCTGGCCATGACTATTCCTGCATGTTTTCATTGTCATCTGGGAGCATGGTCAACCAGTTGATACCTGAGCCACATGATTGAGTCTTGGCAGGTGTGTCAGGCCAGCCATTGCATCTATTTTTGGCATCAGCTATTTGGGTTTGGTAGCCCTGCTTGGTAGCTATATAAATCACATGCCACTCTGGAGAAATGGAATACTTTTGGTGCCTCAAGCAACACAAGAGGCAAATCAAGGAATCATAGCAGGACCCCTGTGATATAGTCAGAAACAAAAATTAAACAAGGACATTATAACATTTTTCAAAGAGCTTTTTTTCAACATTCAAGATCAGACTATACAAAGAATATTCAAATGTTTGACCAAGTATGTTTGTGCCAAGGCCTAGGCTGATCTCTGGTTTACCCTTTTCCTCTCTCTTTGTCCTCTCCTCCTACCTGCAGATCCTCATCATTCTGGGCTTCAAGGCTGTTTGGTTGTTGATTGGTCAGTGAAAGAGAGGGGGCTAGTCCTGGGTTGAGGGGAGGGAAGGTTGTAAATGTGATCTTGGCTCCTGCTATCAAATTTTGATGGCTGGCTTCCTGGCCATTGTTGACTGACTTTGGGCTCATTCTTCATTGGTTTCACATGGAGTTTCTACTTTTCTGAGGTATGCTCTATGTCTACAGTTTTTGATGTTTTTTATTGGCTCACAGTTTTCAGCCATTTATACAGTAAATATATTTTCTAATAATATATTTGATTTTTGGGCTTTCCCTCTGCTTGTTTTATTATTGAGACCAGAATATCAGTGCCCTAGCACCAAGTCTGCTTCCAGCAGCCCTATACCTGGGGCTGTTATAGCCCCCAGTACTCCTCCCCCTCTTGAGCTCTGACTAGAGCTCAATGTAACATTCATTGCTGCCTAATTGCTATGCAAGGAACACAACAACTAGTGGTTTTTCAAGTAGAGTATGAACAGACTATAAAAATGAGGGTTGCAAGTTGAGTGAGGTCCCAGAAAGCTGGCTAGATACAAGTAGCACTAAGTTGCTAGCACAAGGTCAGTAGAAAAAATAGCAAAGAGGGAGAGAGGAATTCCATGGATAAACCCAACTAGAGTGGAACTAGGCAAAGGTTACTAGCAAAGCTAAATAAATGGGCTAGGGATAGCAAAGGGCATTGAGGGCTAATGGACCACTGTAAGTGTGGCCAGTCTGATTGCCAGGATAAAGACAAAATTTTCCTATTCTACCCTAACTAAACTAATATATACATACAACTAGTTATACTCACCCTCAGTCAAGTATACCTACAACTGAGGGTGAGCACTTTATACACATGTACAGAAGGACACAGATACTCACCCTACCATAGATATACTTATGTGGTCATGTGATATCTATAGGTAGGCCACTTAGTCAAGTATACATATGACTGAGGATATACTTACATGGTCATGTGATATTTATAGTGAAAGGTCAGATTGTAACAGGTTATGGGACAGTGCTGCTGAGGATACAGCCTGACCTACCTGTGTTATTGATTTTTCATGCCTCAAGGACTGATTGCCTGATATATCAAAGTTTTGTAGAGCTGCACATCAGCTGCATGTGTTGTTAGGCTTCCCCTATCCATTTTCTGTAACAACAACTCATCTTCATAGCCCCTACCACAGGAGAGATGGCCTCACCCCCTAGCATTAGTGACTCTGAAGTGGCCAAGATGTGCCATGTTGACAATTCTTCCACCCCATGCATTATGCAAATCAAAGTTTCACTACAATACTCTGAAGAAGTTTAGCAAAGGATGATGGGAGGTGGACATCCTGATTGAGATATATGAGACTCAAACTCACCATGTGTGGCTTATATGAGTATGTGTTTGACCCACCTGAACTACCTCATCCATCATGTGAGCCTCATGCACTGCATAACTGGAGGCTCAATGATCAATTGGCATGGTCTTTCCTGATGATGGGGATCTCAGAGTCTGAGCATAAATTAGTGGATGAGAACACCAGTGTAAGGGGACTGTGGAACTACCTACAGGCATGCTATGGAGGTGCTGGGCCAGTCCAGCAGGTGCAACTGCTCCAGGAGGCCTTGACAACAAAATGTTCTTTGAAGGAGCTGATCACAAAGACAATAGACAGGGTATTCAAGAAAATTAATTGGGCGTTTGATGTTGGCCATGTGACAAAGGAGCTGCTGAAGTCTATTGCAGCTCTCTTGTCCTTGTCTGAAAACCCAGTTTACTCTAGTGCAAGATCTATTATCTCTTGTGACCTGGCTGCAGCCACTGCAGCAGACCCATATGGTCCTGAAGATATCTGTCAGTTCCTGGAAAATGAACAGACTCTGTATGATGCTGACCAGTCTAGCATGGACACTCAGCCCACTGCATTGGCTGCAAGAGCATTGAGGGCTCATGATGACCTTGTGTGTGATGGCTGCAAGTTGAGGGGCCATATGAACTATATTGGGCATACACTGCCTTGGTGCATTATGAAAGGTAGGGGTATGGCCAGGAAGTCTCTTGACAATGCTAGGAAGGCATGCATAGCCTATTACAAAGCAAAGAGAGAAGGGAAGGACAAGAAGTGGAGCACCACAAAGCTTATGATTACACCAGTGGAGAGCTTGGTCTTTACAGTTGAGGGCCACACTGATGTCCTTGCAGCCTACATTGCAAATCAGGGTGGTAAGATGCCAAACCCTAGCCCTGTCAAGGAGGAGTTTGTGGGCTTGGTATCAGACATGATACCTGGCTCAATTGATCTGGCAATGGTGGAAAGCCTTGAGGTCAATGCATGGATGGCACTGGAGGAGGAGCCAAGAGTTGGCATGGACTGGGAGGAGTACACAAAGGATGAACCTGTACTTTCCAGTACTACCATGACAATCAACACATACCCTTTTTATCTCAATTCTGGAGCCACAGTTCACATTTCACCAGACCCTTCTGACTTTGTATCCCTGAAGACCATCCCATATAAGTCAATTTGAGGTGTGGGTGGCTCAACAATCTTTGCCACTGCAACAGGACAAATGCGCCTCTGCATAAATAATAGTGCTTACATCACCCTTGATGATGTGCTTTATGTTTCCAAAGCAACTGTTTGCCTTCTATCTATTAGCTCAATAGCAAGGAAGACAGGTATCTTCACCACATTCAATGACACTGGCACCAAGCTATTTGAGAAAACTATGGAAGAACACATAGCCAGTAGTACCCTTCTTCCCAAGAAGAATCTATATGCTCTTAATCTTCACAACAAGTTTGCTCTGGCTGCCCACTCACCCCCCAACATTGTCACCTGGCATAGAAGACCATCATGAACTAGAAATAACTACATTATGAATGTAGTTGATGACTATACAAACAAGCCTTGGTCAATTCCACTGAAACTAAAGAGTGATGCTTTTGGTGAACTCAAAGCATGGATACTTGCCAGAGAGGTAGAGACAGGGCTCAAACTGGGTATCCTCTGATCTGGAAATGACTCAGAGATTATAGCAAAAGAGAATGAAGATTGTTACTGCTCTCAAGGGATAACAACACAGTGAGGGGCAATATATACTTCTGCACACATGGGGTGCATTGAATGGATGCATAGAACACTTATGGGCAAAGCAATAGCAATGTAGCTGATAGCAAAATGTCCTGCTTTTCTCTGGGACAAATTTTATCTAATGGCAGCTCATCTTCATGGAAAAACAAAAACCTCAGCCATGAACAATGTCACATCCAATGAATCATGGTATGGCCATAAACCAACCTACTCATATATTCGAGAAATTGGCTGCTGGGTATTTGTCTTAATTCTTGGCAAAAATAACCCTAAGATCTACAAAAGAGCAATAGAATGCATGCTAATAGGTTATGACCTAAAAGCAAAGGCATATAGGTGCTATGATCAAGCAGCCAAAAAGGTGTACAGCACATACCATGTGAAGTTTGTCAAGCATCAAAATGATGGCAAAGATCCTGAACCTATCCCACTGCAACTCAAACAAGAAGCAGACCAGATACTCTCAATAGAAACAATAGCAAAGAGGGCAAGAGATCAACCCAATACAAGTGTTGATGATGACAAAGATGTACCCAATACAAATGTCAATGAGCCACTACTGGCACCTGCACTTGAAATCAATTTTCAAATCAATGATAACTCAGAAGTCCAACCCATTGACCTAGCTCCAGAACAGCCACAACTAAGATGATCAATGCATGTCATAGTCCCCACATCCAAAAGTGCCCCCAACAATCCACCAAAAACTTCAGTCCAATGCACGGTTCATGAGTCTAAAGAATCAGCTGACCACATCCAAGAAATGAAAGCTGAACAATGACATGCAATTGAAGAACTCCAATGTGAAGTACTACCAGACCCCCAAATCATTGGCAATGATCCAGACCTTGACCATGTCCTAGCAGCCATGAGCTCAATGGAAGAGTTATCAGAGATCAATGCATCAGATGTTGATCCAGAGGTACCAAAAACCTGGGATCAGGCCAAAAACAGTCCAGATTCAGATCGCTGGAGGGCAGCATATGAAGATGAACTGAAATCATTGAGAGACATGGGTGTCTACCAGCTTGTACCAAGGGAACAGGTCCCAGCAGGCTACAGGATACACCGTGGACAACTAGTCTTTGCATTAAAGCATAATGAATGAGAATCAATAGTATGTTTCAAAGTACAACATGTTCTACAAGGTTTCAATCAAGTGTATGGGAGAGATTATACAAAAACAACCTCACCAACTGTGCGTGCAGAATCCTGGCATATACTACTGCACCTGGCAGCAACTCAGAACTGGGATGCTATGCAAATAGATGTCAAGACTGCATTCCTATATGGAGTCTTACCTGAGGATGAAATCATATTTATGGAGCAACCATGAGAGTTTGAGGTACCAGGACAAGAGAAGCATGTCTGTCGACTAGAGAGGGGACTCTATGGTATGAAGCAAGCTGGCAGAATATGGAACCAAACTGTCATGGCCTGCTCCCTAGACCCCAACACTGCCCCCAGCCCCCCCAATGCTCCACCAAACTCCTCAACCCTTGCCCACCCTCCACGCCCACTTCGGGCAACTCTGACACTTCCTTGGCAAACTCTGATGGCTCCTTGATCAACTCTGACACCTTCTCCACAGCAGTTGATGCATCCCCTGAATTCCCCTGAACTCCCAAGACTTCCCCCAACCCTAGAGTGATCTGCTTTCCAACTGATCCCATCAGAATGTCACTGCAGCCTGCTCCAAGATCACACCTGACACCCATTGACTCCATGCAGTTCCATCAAGCCCGCCACCATATCCCCTGCCCTCTGGAACCACCCAGTAGTAGGTATATAAGTCATAGAGTAACCCCTGGTACTTTAGTCTTGATATTGCATTTACTGGTTCCCTATGTCTTGTCTTTTATCTTGTCACTGTTTCTATTTTTAGTTTTGAATCTATCTCTTTTCTCTGTCTTGTCTCACCTCATCTCCATCTTGTCTTGACTATGTATATTTCCTTTGTCTTCCTAAGTTCCTTTCATCTCCAATGTCAGTACAAACTCCATGCACATGCTATGACCCGAACATTCTTATGACAACTCTGGACCTTGCTCCCCACTCAGCCCAGGAACCCCTCACACCTTGGTGATCTCCCATCAAACTCCGGCTCCACCCCCATCAATCACAAAGCCTCCGCTTACCCCACATTCTATTTGCATGCCCACAAACTTGTTCCAGTGCCTGTCCAGGTTCAACAACTAATATACTTGGTCTTAGACATCCCCAAACCACTCCAGACTTGCTCAGACTGCCTCCCTAGCTCCCCCTCACAGGTCCCTCCCCTCCACACCAATTCCGGATGCTTGGTTATAAGCGCAGGACATTGCGTCTGCCTAGTAAGGATTTGCCAGTGTAGCTGAGCCCCTGTCATCAGCAGAACCTGACATAATATCAAGACTCCCCCTTACCCCATTCTCAATGTCTGCATATAACCCCACATACAACCCCACTGGCTATCTAACCAACATCTATGGTTGACCAGTACCAGAAAATCCCTACACTCTGTTCAACCCAGGCCCCCCCGCAGATCAGTACATCCCTCGTCACTGGATGCCTGACCCCAACCAGGCATTCTATGCCCCCTCCATCAGCCAGGGAATACCTCTGGGCTGGCACCGCCCTCCCACATTCTCTGCCAATGGCAACAATCCCCATATATATCCTGGAGGATACTCCGCAGCACCCCCTAACCCTGCCTACCTTCCCCCCGCCCACTATTACACATACCCAGTCCCCGCTGCAGCCCCAGCCCCTCCAGAGCCTATGAATAATCATTCCCTCCCTTGTCTGCCATTCTCTGCTCAAGCTCCTCCTTCTCCCAGGCAGCAAAGGGTCGAAGCCTATGCCCAACAATGTGACGAAGTCCTCTGCTTCCTCCACCTCTCTCCCACAGAGTTCACAAGATGCACCCGCACCCTCTTCACCAACCTAGGTTACCCCAACACCTCCACGACTCTGGAAGTCTGGGCAGATCGACTCCTTAACTTTCACAAGCGCTATCTGCAAGGGAACCTTCTGGAGACTATGCAAGGCACCCTGGGCATTGATGATAACTTATGAAATGAGCTCCATGCATTGGTCAAAGAAATCCATATCAGCCCAAACCCCTGCCCCTTCAAAGACCCTCTAAACCCCGCCCGCTCCTTCCATGTGCAATGCAAGGAGCCCATCGGAACATGAAGCAAAGCCCCGCCTTCTGTTCCCCGTCAGCAGGAAGAACTCAACACAGCCTCCAGCATCATGAGGAACCTTAACCCTGCAGGGGGATTGTTTGACCAACCAGCCGCCCATACCTTGGCCCTCTCCACTCGCCCCCAGGCCAACTCCATCCCCAGCACCTTCCGAACCTGGGACCAGCCTGCTGTCCCCAAACCCCACTCCCAACGGCTGCCCCCACACGTCAACAATGACAACCGGACTCTCTCCTACATCGATGAGCCTGGTAACCCTGCTAACGAGCATGCCCCATGCAATGGACCTCCACAAGACCAACCCCCCCACTTTAACCTCTACGCCCCTTGTGTCGATGTCCCTCCACCCCATCCCAATGCCCCAGTCTCCCCATGACAGCCCATGGGCCCTGAGGTGCCCTGACCACCCCTTCCTACCAACCCTCCTCATCCCCCACCCACTCCAATGCCTAACCCTCCTACCGATGCCAATTATTTCAGACCCCCCACTCCCAGAGAACTCCCTCCCCCTCAATGGGCCCCGGGGCCTGCTCCGGGCAACGCAGGCCAACCCCCCAGCGGAGGGCCACCCAACAGTGGACCCTCTGGGGGATGGGGCCTAGCGATGGACAACTTCCCCCCCCCCAGCGTGGAAACGGGAACAACTACTATTACTACTACAATGCTGGACCCCTGCCCTGAGCTCAAAATTCACAGGACGATACCCATGATGCACTGGCCCAGGAGGGTAAACTCGACATTTAGAAGCCTGAACCCTTCACTGGCCACAACCCCTGGAAGTGGCAAATCTTTCTAACCCAGTGTCTGACTATGTTTCAAGCTAAGCCAATTACCTTCCAACTTGGGAGCTCATGAGTGGCCTTCGCCGCATCATATTTACAGAGTATCACCTTTGATCATTACACTGCGCTACTCTGGTTTGACCCCAACAACCCTGTGCTCTCCAATTGGCTTGCTTTCACCCAGGAATTCTTGAGTAAGTTCAGCATCTTTGACACCATAGCGGAGGCAGAGGAAAATCTCTTCAACCTCCAAATGTGCAACAACAAACGCTTCACAACCTTTATTGTACAATTTGAACGGGAAGCCTATGAGACTAGCTGGAACTACAACACTCTCCGGTTCGCCCTCTGTCACACCCTATCAAGGACGTCCTTCACCTTGCACCCAAGTAAACCACCTATGACGGGTACAAGGCACTCGTTACCCAGGTCAACCAACATTACTGGGAAGATTGCAGCAAAAACACGGTGCCCCAGACCCCCTGAAATGCCTCCGGTAACACCAACTGGCAGGCTGGAGCAACCAACAGCATTTGATCCTCAATCCCTGCTAACCTCACCAACCCCACACCCTGTTTTTCCCCAGGCCAAGGAACTACCAGCACCAATTGACTCCCAGGACAATGTCTGCCTGCCCAGCTCAACGCCACCAACCTCCATGAAACTCTGGAACCCCTGGACACCAACCCCAATGACCATGATGACATTCTGGACCCCGCCAATAACCAAGAAGCCTTATGTGCAAACAGGATTTGGGATAGCCCATGGATTGACATGCTGGAGGAAATGCAGGAGAAACAACAGAAGGAGGGCACGTGCATTCTATGTGGTGAGCAGGGACACTTTATTTGCAGTTGTCCTAAATGACAGGTGATGGGATGCACCATGTGGACAATCGATGGAGAAGACTGTAACTACCAGTTTACAGAAAACAAGTTGGCGGTTTAGGTCTTGAAGATGCATTAGACCATAGACTAGACCCCGATGTCTTCTCCATCCCAGCCACACTTCTCCATGCAACAATACTCACCCTGGACAGCCCCCTAGCACACCTCCCCTCCCACTCATCCACCAACCTCCTCCTCCACACCACTCTTCCCTTCACCAACAACTCCATCCCCACACTAGTCAACAGCAGCACCACTGATAACTTCATCAATGAATCCCTGGCAGCACTCACTCTCCATCCTCTCCAACACCTCTCTGCCTCGATTTCCCTCAAACTTTTTGACAGAGACCCTACTCCAGCAAGAGACATCACACACTGCCTGGAAACAACCATGACCTTTACCAATAGACAACAGCAAGAACTCCAACTACTTATCACAAAATTACACCCCTCCACCCCCATCATCATAGAATTCTCATGGCTCTGTTCCACCAACCCCCACATTGACTGGCCCAGCCTCACCCTCCGCCTTGACCAGGACAACCCCACTGACTCTGGGCTGGTACCTTTTGATGTCTCCCCCTCCTCTGAGAACTCCAAGACCATGATCGACCACCCCCGGACTCCCCCGCAGCTCCGCTCTAGATCTGCACAGTCGTTCATCATCAATGTCTGACTTGACAGCTCTTCCAAGGTATTACCTGCCCTCATCAACAGCAGTGCCTCTGGCACCTTCATCAGCAATTAACTTGGCCTTCGGCACAATGACCTTGAGCTCCAACTCTTTGACAGAAGCCCTGCCACAACAAGAATCACTCAATACCACGACAACACTCTCACCCTCAACAACAACCTGCAGTTTCAGCCTGGCTCCTTGTCACCCAACTACCTCCGCTGACTCCAATCATGCTCAGACTCCCATGGCTGCAAGACGTCAACCCTGACATCAACTGGAAGAACCTCACCATGCAATTCCCCAGCCCCAAAGCAAGTTTAGCGGCTGCCATCCCCCTCCGCCTCCAGTCTATTTCAGACTCCGACGTCTCCCACCCTGGTGCCAGCACCTCCGAAGTGACCCAGAGTCCCTCAACCTCTGATGGCAACCCTGATGAAGAAGGAAACGCCACTCCACCTCGGTCACCCTCAATCACATTACAATGGCTGCCTCTCAACATACCCCAGAATTGATACAAAGGCCTGCGGTACCCTGACCAGCAATGCTTGAAGCCCTTGACCAACTTTGCCACCACCCCAGACTCAACTGCTACCACTCCAATGTCCAACTCCGTTGACTCCGGAAACCTCAACATTAAAATCATTGGCACTGTCCCCTTTGCACACCTTCTACAAGATGGCACCCCTGCCTTCCAGTTACAAATCATGCCAGCCCTACCCAAGGAGCACCTCCGCACAGGGACCACTGTGCCAGAGAGCAAGACAGAGGAACAGATCCTATCTGAAGTAGTTCCCCCAGAGTATCATGAGTTTGCTGACATGTTCTCTGAAGGGAGTGCCAAAGAACTTCCCCCACACCGCTCCTATGACCACAAGATTGACCTCAAAGAAGGCACCTCACCCCCATTTGGCAAGATCTACAACATGTCCAAAATTGAGCTCCAAGCCTTGAATACCTCGACAACATGCTTGGCAAGGGCTTCATACACCCATTGATCTCTGCCACCAGCGCTCCAGTTCTGTTTGCCAAGAAGAAGGACAGGTCACTCCAACTCTGTGTGGATTATTGGGGACTCAACAAAGTCACCAAAAAGAACTGGTATTCCCTCCCCTTGATCAGAGACCTCATTGATCGTCTCTGCAGTGCCAAGATTTACACAAAGATAGACCTCTGCTCCAGCTACAACGACATCCGTATCACTCTGGGACATGAATGGAAGACCACCTTTTGCACCTGCTATGGCCTCTTTGAGTACCTTGTAATGCCCTTCGGAATGACTAACTCCCCTGCCACTTTCCAGTACTTCATGAACAACATCTTCCACAACATGAATGATGTTTTTGTTATTGTGTATCTGGACAACATCCTGATCTACTTGAATTTGCCAATGGAGCATCCAGAGCATGTCCACCGCATCTTAGAATGACTCCGAGAGTACCACCTTCACACCAAACCCAAGAAATGCTCCTTCCACATGACAGAGGTCAAATATCTCAGAGTCATTGTCACCCCCAATAGCATGTGCATGGACCCCGCCAAGGTCAACACAATACTCAACTGGCCCCCACCATGGAACGTCAAGGAGGTACAGTCATTCCTGGGGTTTGCTAACTTTTATCGCTGTTTCATCGACAACTACTCCAGGATCACCAAACCCCTCAACTGACTCATGTGGAAGGACACCCCTTAGGATTGGGACAGCAAGTGCCAGAGCATATTCCTCCTCCTGAAGAAGGCCTTCACCTCTGCTCTGGTCCTCCACCATTTTGACCCCTCCCTGCTGATCATGCTCAAATGCAATGCCTCCGACTATGCTATTGCTGGGATACTCTCCCAGTCAGACTCAGGAGGCAAAGATCTCCGTCCCATCACCTTCTACACCCAATTGATGATCCCAGTGGAACTCAACTATGACATCTACAACAAAGAACTCCTCACAATTGTCAAAGCCTTCTGTCAGTGGCGGGCCCACCTCAAGGGGTCCCCACACTGCATCCAAGTATACTCCAACCACAACAACCTGCAATACTTCACAACCACGAAACAGCTCAGCTGCTGCCAAGCTTGATGGTCCAAAACCCTCTCAGAGTATGACTTCACCATCCACTACCGCCCTGGGCAACTTGGCATGAAGCCCGATGCCCTCACTCAAAGGTCCAACATGTATCTGAAGAAGTTATTTGAAGCCAAATGGAATGCATTCAACCATCAAGTGGTAATCCCCCCCGAACATCTACATGCCATGCTGATTTTAAATGAAGAAGGGATCCTCCAGCAAATCAGAAATTCACCCCCGGACTCCTTCTTCACCCAGCATGACCCCCACAACAACCCTGACAAGTCGAGTGCCAAAAATCCCTTTTCGCTGTCTCTGGACCACCGCCTCCTGCTCTGGAGTGGATGAATTTATGCTCTGGACCACAAGTCCATCTGCCTCAACATACTCTGGCAACACCACAACCATAAGCTCCGGGGGCACCTAGGAATTTGTAAGACCCTTCAACTCATCTCCTGGACTTACTTTTGGCCAGGAATGAAGAAGGACATCACACAATATGTAAGAGCCTGCAAACCTTGCCTCCAGGCCAAGATACCCCATCACTGCTCCCATGGATTATTAAAACCCCTCCCCGTCAGCTGCCACCCCTGGTCCTCCCTATCGATGGATCATATTGTTGAACTCCCTGACTCCAAAGGTTTTGACGTGATCCTCATTGTCATTTGCCGCTTCACCAAGCAAGCCCTCTTCATCCCTTGCCACACCACCAACAATGCTCTGGAGTTCACCAAACTATTCCTCAAACACGTATTCTCCAAGCACAGACTTCTAGATGACATTGTCTCTGACCATGGACCCCTGTTTGTATCCCACTTTTGGCAATCATTATGCAAGGCACTCGAGATCAAAACCAGCCTCTCCACCGCCTATCACCTGGAGACTGACGGACAAACAGAACAAGTGAACCAGACGCTGGAGCAGTATCTCCACCTATACGTTAACTATTTACAGAATGACTGGCATGCAGAACTCCCCCTTGCCAAATTCACCTACAACAACATGCCCCACTCCACCACCAGAGTCTCCCCCTTCTATGCCAACAAAGGCTACAACCCCCAACTCACCCTGTCCCTGAAGGACATCCCCTCCCACATTGCCCACAAAGTCACTGAGGACCTCTAATCCCTTCACCAATTCCTCTGGGATGAAATCAACACCGCCAATCAAGCCTACTCCAAACATGCTGATGCCTGACATGATCCCATCCCTGACTGGCCCCCCAGCACCTTGGTTTGGCTCAATCAACACAACCTCAAGACCCGGAGGCCCTCCATCAAACTAGACCACAAATGCCTTGGTTCTTTCAAAGTCCTCCGGAAGGTCTTCACACACACCTACAAACTTGACCTACCTCTGGGCTTGAAAGGCCTCCACCCCATGTTCCACATTTGACTCCTCAAAAAACATGCCCTGGACCCCTTCCCTGGCCAGCACCCCAGCCAACCACCCCCCATTGAAGTTGAGGATGAGTACTGCTACAAGGTTGACCAAATCCTCAACTCCCACTTGATCTGCAGATGGCCCCAGTACTTAGTCCGCTGGAAGGGCTACGGACCTGAGGATGACACGTGGGAGCCCCAAAAAAACCTTGATGGAGCCCCTGACAAACTCCAGGACTTCCATTGACAACACCCCACCAAGCCCTGAGACTCCCAGGACTAGCAAGTACAGATGGCATCAGTGGGCATAACTCCTGCCTCTGGATTTATCAGGGATTCAACTCTCACAAGTACCCCCCCTACATGTTTTCACTTACTCTGCCCCTCACTCATTCTGAAAACTTCTCATGCTCAGCAGAAGTACAAGAAGTCCAATATTCACAAAAGCTACAAGGAAGAAATACAGAAATAAGGGAGCATGGGGCAACAAGAAACCAGAGTCCAGAAAGCCCCTACTCCCCCTCCCCCTCCAACTCCACCTCTGCTATCCTCCCCACCAGATCCACCTCCAGCTGCACTACTACCATCGCCAGAACTTTGGGATGCCCTGGGAGCAGCTCTGCCATGTCCATCACCACCTCCCACCATGCTCCGGGGTCTGCCATCACCCTCCGCCAATGTTCTGCCAGCAGACACCCCATCTGCATGACCCCCTGCCCCAACTCTGGCAGGAGATCCCTGGGCATCCTCACCAACCTGTCATGGATGGACTCCAGTGCTGCCAATACTCCATCAAGGAGGATGCAGTGCTCCCTGGCCCAGTCTGCAAAATCAAATATCAGCTCGTAGTAAATGGGAGATGAAGGGAGCACTTACAGAGCACTCCCCACTGCCTCAAGACCACCTCATTGGCAAGCCACTCTTCCCACCACCACACCCTCTCTGCCATCACTCGGGTCACCTCCGCACTGGACCCCTGCTGAGTCCCCTGCGCCCCCGCCCCCTCCACTGCCTCTGCCTGTGCCTCCAACAGCCCCATACGCACTCGCAGCTCTTGAAGCTGCAACAGTCACTCTATGACGGTCCTCACAGTGATGTTCTTATCCTTATGCGCCAAGTCCAGTTCCCTTCAAAGCCTGTCCCTCTCCTCCCCCACCCTACAAACTTCCTCCCCATGTGTGGCCAACAACCTCTCCAACTCCTCCACCCGATGCTGCAGGAAAGCCTTGGCAACTGACCACAACCCTCCTGCAGACTGCTCGACCAAGGCCCCAGAAGCCAGGGAATACATTGTGGGACCCAGAGGGCCTGCCATTGCTGGCTCCCCCCATGCCCGCTTGCTAGGCCCCACCTCTGGCAAGGGGGACACCCTCTGCTTACCCTTGTCATGCATCATGGGGGCCCCCTCCTTCTGCCCACCCCACAGGGGCCCAACTTTCATCAGGGGCTGCCCCGCACCAACTCCCCCCTCTACCCTGGAACCCCTTCCTGAGACCCTACCCCTCTGACCCTCCTCCAACTGCGCAGCAACCCACTTGCGGTCCCACTCCTGCTCCGCCACAATGCAAGCAGCATGCCAACTCAGAGTGACAGAGCACTTCTTGTGTCGCAAGCGACATGGGAGACACACTGACGTGTCCCACTGCACTCCTGGCACGGGCTCCTCAAACTCGCACTGTTCACCCTGCTGGGTACAGGACACGCACTAGAGACATGGGTTAGCTTGATAAGGAAGGGACGTGCCAATGACGCACCAGGGCCACTGCCTGACACCACTCTAATGTTGAAGAACCTCTTGCTTGCCCCATGGCCTCTGCAAAGTACTCCAGCATCATGTCTGCCTGCACAACTCTTAATCCTGTAGGGACAGGGCAGACCACCCTGAGGGCAATACCAGGCCTGGAACAAGAAGTGGGGACCACTTCCGCCACCGACTGCGCTGGAGCCTCCCCTAACAAAAGCCCCGAGGGGCCCACCACCACCACTGACAACTCTGATGGGACTTAATCAGCACTCCAGCCACAATGAGCAAGAGACAGTACTTATGACTACAGTACATTGCCTGCATCCACCTATGGTCTTGCTGACCCTCAGAGTCCTCCAAGGAAGAAGTCAAGGTATGTGCTAATGGGGATGGGGACACTGCTGGAGAATATGTGGAAGATGACATTGGGAAAGTTTGGGAACCCCAGAGTATGTCTGACCCTTTTCAATGACTTGGGAAGAGCCCCCTGATGAGCAGCAGCCATGCTTTGACTTCATTCCCCACACTGCCACCACTACTGCGGTCTGATCAATATTGCTTGACTTTGATTCCCATGCCCCACCAATCCTCAAACTGTGCCCCATGTCTTGAGGGTCTCGACACTGAAGGGGGGGTGATGTCACAACCCACTCCCTAGACCCTGACACCACTCCCAGCCCCCCCAATGCTCCGCCAAACTCCCCAACTCTTGCCTACCCTCTGCACCCACTTCGGGCAACTCCAACACTTTCTCAGCAAACCCCAACGGCTCCTTGATCAACTCCAACACCTTCTCCACAGCAGTTGATGCATCCCCTGAATTCTCCTGAACTCCCAAGACTTCCCCCAACCCTAGAGTGATCTGCTTTCCAACTGATCCCATCAGAATGTCACTGCAGCCTGCTCCAAGATCGCACCTGACACCCATTGACTCCACGCAGTTCCATCAAGCCCACCACCATATCCCCTGCCCTCTGGAACCACCCAGTAGTAGGTATATAAGTCATAGAGTAACCCCTGGTACTTTAGTCTTGATATTGCATTTACTGGTTTCCTATGTCTTGTCTTTTGTCTTGTCACTGTTTCTATTTTTAGTTTTGAATCTATCTCTTTTCTCTGTCTTGTCTCACCTCATCTCCATCTTGTCTTGACTGTGTATATTTCCTTTGTCTTCCTAAGTTCCTTTCATCTCCAATGTCAGTACAAACTCCACGCACATGCTATGACCCGAACATTCTTATGACAACTCTGGACCTTGCTCCCCACTCAGCCCAGGAACCCCTCACACCTTGGTGATCTCCCATCAAACTCCGGCTCCACCCCCATCAATCACAAAGCCTCCGCTTACCCCACATTCTATTTGCATGCCCACAAACTTGTTCCAGTGCCTGTCCAGGTTCAACAACTAATATACTTGGTCTTAGACATCCCCAAACCACTCCAGACTTGCTCAGACTGCCTCCCTAGCTCCCCCTCACAAGTCCCTCCCCTCCACACCAATCCCAGATGCTTGGTTATAAGCGCAGGACATCACGTCCACCTAGTAAGGATTTGCCAGTGTAGCTGAGCCCCCATTGTCAGCGGAACCTGACACAAACACTAAATGAGAACATGGTTGGAAAATGGGGATTTACAAGACTGGCATGTGAGTCTTATATCTACTATTGGAAATCTGACCATGGGATGGTCATTGTGGCTGTTCATGTGGATGATTTTCTTGTGATTGCCAGCTCCAAAGAAGCCAACACATATTTCAAGTCACAATTACAAGAGACTTGGACCATTTTGGACTTAGGGACACCATGCCAGATTGTTGGGATTGCTATCAAGTGGGATAGGCCAAACAGGCTTGTTTACCTATCACAGATGCCCATCATAAATAGACTGGTCTTGCAATTTGGGCAAAGAGATGCAGCATCACTCTCATTACCTATGGAACCAGGACTGAAGCTTTGACAGACTGATTACTTGAAACTATCTCAGGAGGAGCATGATAGGATTGTGAAGATCCCATACTGCAAACTGGTTGGGGGATTGCTGTGGCTGGCAATATCCTCTTGACCAGATATTCAGTACATGGTACAACAACTTATGCAATACCTTGACTCATACTTGAACATACACTGGAATGCAGCAATCTGTGTTGTCAGATACCTAAAGGTATCATGGAATATGAAACTATCTTTAGGTGGGACATCACCAATTGCACTTATAGGGTTCACAGACTTGGATTGGGCAAATTGTTTGGATATAAGGCAGAGTGTCAGAGGGTATGGATGGTCTCTAGGATCAGGTATCATTTTGTGGGCCTCAAGGAAGCAAAAAACAGTGGCTGCCTCCTCATGTGAGGCAGAATATATGGCCACTTTTGAGGCAGCCCAGGAATGTATCTGGTTGCAGACTCTCTTACAGGCAGTTGGATATGGACTGACTAGCACAACAATAATCATGTGTGACAATAATGCTGCAATTAACTTGTCTGAAGATCCTCTCTTACACTCACAGGTCAAACACATGGATATTAAATATCACTTCCTTCGAGAATGAGTCACTTCACAGGAAATCATCATCCAGTACATCAATACAAAGGATAACATTGCAGACTTGTTTACCAAGGCCCTTCCTCTACCATGTTTCTCCAAGTTACAATGCATACTTGGTTTAACTTGATGGATTCCACATGAGGAGTTGACACTTACGGTGAGGAGGAGTGTTGAGGGCTAATGGACCACTGTAAGTGTGGCCAGTCTGATTGCCAGGATAAAGACAAAATTTTTCTATTCTACCCTGACTAAACTAATATATATGTACAACTAGTTATACTCACCCTCAGTCAAGTATACATACAACTGAGGGTGAGCACTTTATACACATGTACAGAAGGACACAGATACTTACCCTACTATAGATATACTTATGTGGTCATGTGATATCTATAGGTAGGCTGCTTAGTCAAGTATACATATGACTGAGGATATACTTACATGGTCATGTGATATCTATAGTGAAAGGTCAGATTGAAACAAAGGGGCATTAGCAAAAAAGAAACAATAACAAAACAAAATCAGCTTCAAGTGCTAGTGCTAAATGTAGGCTGGATAAAATGGTACTCTAAGGTGGTACTAGCAAAATAACAAGGATGCTAACTCAATATAGAGAGCACTAGGGCAAAGAAACAGGCTTTCAAGTTGCAAGACTTAGATAAGAAGTCTGGGGCTAATCAGGGTAGGCACTACAAGTGCATGTGTCATACATTGTAGTGGAACATTGATGTACTCCTATGCCACCTAGCTGCTGTGCAGGAAACTAAAAGAAAGCCTAAACACAAGCAACTAGATAGGGTAGCTGGCAGTAGGAAGTAATGTGTATATGAGGACAAGTTGGTAAATGTCCCAGAAAACAAGAGCTAAAGGATGTATGGGTGAAGTAGGGTGCAAGTGGGAAATGTTGCTATTGCTAGCCTAAGTTGCTAGATGGTAATGGAGGGGTTGCTAAGTTGCTGGATAGTAAAAAGGCAGAAGGATGTGGATAAAAGGGTCACTAGTGAAAGTTGCTAAGAAGAGGGAGAGAGAGATGAGTCACTCAAGTGAGTGGACTAAGCAATTGGGAGTAATGGGGTTGGTAAAGGTCTAGCAACAGAAAGAAGAAGTAGGGAAAGGAGGAATGAGTAAAGTAGGTAGGAGATGGGGAATGAATACTAGCATCACTAAAACAGTAAAGAGCACCTGCAGTTGGTACTCACACTCAATCAAGGACTAGGTTGTTAATGCTTGTTGCTAAGCCATTAATAATGACAAGAGTGAACAAGAAAAAGAGATCTGAAGCCTAAGAGCTAAGGGATACTTCTGGGGACAATCCTCTGGTTGATTCTCTCTGCTGTAGGTACAGGCAGTATTGATACTATTTGTAAGTATAGTATTCAAAAGGAAAGATTGTTGCCACAGGCAACAGCATCTGCCAAAGTGTCTGTGATGCATACTGGGTGTCATTATGGTAACCAAGTGTATGTATGTGATGTCAAAAAAATATGTGTCAGGAAGAAAAAGAGAGCATACCAAATGTCAATATCTGAAGTGTAAATGCCATTCAGGTTTGCTGGTAAGTGGGACAAGAGAAATGATGGATAAATGGTGACATGTTCTTTAATGTCCATTTTGATAAGAGAAGTATCTTTGTCACTAGATGATGTCACTAACAATTGTTGCTAAGGGAAGGTCTTGACCTTATCATTCTAGACCCAAAGGCTAGACTCCACATGATGAGGCTCTTGATCCATAATTCTTGTGGTTGATAAAATCACATGCAAATGGCTATGTCATTCCAAACCTTGGGCTAGACCACACATTATAATGTCACATGACTTCTGCATGACCTGTAAAATGAGAATCAAGAAAATAACAAGAAGTGCAAAAGTCCCATGTTGTGTCCAAGTCAGGTGCTGTTCAGATAAGATAGTTGGAGATGTTGGTAATGGTGCTCAGCAACAAGTGGGTCTTACCAATGTCCAAATTGCAAACCATAGTAGCTTTGTCCACAACTGAGGCAGAGTTTGTTGCAGCAAGTGAAACTGGTCATGAACTTTGCTGGCTATGAAACTTTCTCACAGACATAGGTGCACCACAGTCAGTGCCCTTGGTCATGAAGATTGACAACCAGTCTGCAATTTCCATATCAAGTCAGCCCACATGGGTTGTCTCAAACACCTCAATTGACACTGGTTTTGACTCTGTCAAGCCATATACAACGGAAAAATCAAACCTGCCTACATCCCGTCAAGGAACATGGCAGCTGACCTACTCACAAAAACACTCATGTGTGACGTGGTCAACAAGCTGCGCAGGAAGATGGGCATAGTCAGGGTGTTCTCAAAAGACAAACTTTGGTGACATTGTGGGCACTCTGTCATCAGGTGGGAGTGTTGAAATTAGATGATGCAGTAGCCACACTGTCCTCGTCCCTCACTTTGCCACAGCATACTCACGTGACAACATAGACAGTTGCCGGTCCTGGAGAGTTTGCGTCTTCATCTCAAACACACAAACCTCCAGGTATGTATATGTATTATCACCTAAATATATTCATCTTGAACACACAAACCTCCAGTGTGCATGAACACTACCAGCTATCCACTCACCTTCCGGTTATGGTCTGTTCCTCACCTGCGCACGTTTCTGCTGCAACAGCCACGCTACCGCAAGTTGTAAGATGCCCCTCATTGTGACGACAGTAGCACGTGACATATTGATCAACTTTGAGGTTTGACGTTATAAAACAACTGAAACAACCTCTGATGCCTACAAAGTGGTTACTAGCTTACGCCCTGTCGATGGAAAAGGCAAACTCCTACCCGGGACTTTCTATTCCATCGTTCAAGTCTGTTCTGATGCAAGTATCTTTGCGTTAAAAGAAGCAATTCAGTCCCGCAATCCACGAGCACTTGCATGCGATATGGTGTCTATGAGACTCTGGAAGCCCGCCAAGGACATTGACATTAGCGCTGTGGCAAAGATTATCGACGGTCTCTCGTTCGATGAAAATAGTAATGATGTCAAGGACCTCAAGGAATCTTATGACATTTCTGAGTACTGGAACACAGCTCCTCACAAGGACTTTCTCCAGAACATCTTGCAAGTTCCACACAGTAGAGTATCAGTCCTTTCGCCTATACATGAACCCCTCTTATATATCTTTCCATAGTCAACTTGCAGAAAAAACATCAACGTGAGGAAGATGACACCACAACACTCGTAAAACACTTGAAAACAGTAACCGACATCACCCCCTCATCTCTGGCTCGGCCTACCAACTTTCAGAACGTTGTCGGCAAGGACAAACTGATCACTGTCAACCAGCCCTATGAGACCAGTACTATCCCTATTGTACTATACGAACGTGCCTTCGGGATCTTCAGAGATCATTGCAAACAACCCCCCTCAGATAAGGCTATGAACTGCCTTATACAACTTACACAAGTTGGATGTGAGTGGTATCCAGAGGAAGCCCTTCAGAGGGAAGCAATTGCGTTTTCTCCGAGTGCCTGGGTTTACAGTTTCATGCAGAGAAGATAGGCAATACTGAATATGTTACGGATGGACACCTTGCCTTCAAGGTCATACCGGCAGCAATACGAGAGTGTCAAAATGAAGATGGATCTGCCATGTTCCAAGCGGCATTATATTATGTTAACTTTTTCGAGCGTGCACTGCCCGAGTTCGGTAATCGAACTACGTGTTTACCCTCTATTCTTGTCATCGATTCAGGTAAGTATGCCTCCATCAGTACACACTGTCTCATAGGATAGTCAGGGTCAAAACTCGGCTTCTATGCCATTATTTGGGATGGACAGCATGTCAAAGTCGAGCCCTTATGTCGAGGCATTGACTTAATTGCCAATTGGAAGGAATTACATGCACGATACGAGGTGGCGGCTACTTTGGATGCGCTAATGGAAGCTGTTCATCTTATTCAAGCACATTACGCACTTCTCGAATCCACAATTGGCCCTGCCGAGCGATCTAACCGAGTCATTCCCCGATACCCATACCTAATATCATATTGTAATGACAATAACCAAGAAGTCCATCTGAAACATACCGCGCAACTTGAAACAGACAAGTTGCTCTTCACTGCCACTTCTGACCAACCTGATCTCAGAGAGTGTATCGTCAAATTTACGCAACATGAGTATTCCGCGGACACACATAAATTCCTTGTGATGCATCAAATGGCACTGAAGTTGCAGAAAATCATTGAGATTCCCGGAGGGTGGAAAGTGGTTATCATGGACCAGTCAAAATACCACATCCTTCATTGTTATCCGTCATCAACAGAACTGCGAAAAAAGGTGGAAAACAAGGTGCAAAGAATTGTTTGAACACTTCATCGAAATGGATTCGTGCATGGTGATGTACGAGCTGCTAACGTTCTCATTGATCCTGCCTCCCTTAATTCCGATGACGTACAGGTTCATTTAATTGATTTCGACTGGGGGGGATGTGCTGGAGAAGTTTGATATCCTATCGGACTGAACTGTGAAACGATAAAGCGTCCAAAAGAGGTTCAAGGCGGGAAGCTCATTCTGGAGGCACACAATATCGAAATGATATCTTACTTATTTGCCTAGGATAAATACCAAGTTGTTGTTTCATTTCAGATCTTCAAGGATGCACTTTTTGTAGTAACTTCTTGCAGAAATTGTGGTCAAATGGATTGTGTCTTTGTCTTGGTGCATAATTGTTTTTGTCCAACTTGAGTATTTACCATACTATAGCAGCATTTGTCAGAAAATCTCCTGATACCTTGTCAGGACCAAAATTGAATGAGGTATAATCAGGTAGAATCCTGCATATAATGTCAAAATTGAACTTTCAATGACTATGAGGACAAGTTCATTGTGGTCATTTCAACCAGCCAAAAAACAGTAGAGTTCTTCTGAATGGTTGCACAGGGAAACCACCTATCTTCAGTGAAAGATTTCCTCACAAACTATATTTTGATTCATATACAGATAATGTACACTGTCATTCCACACATTTTGCAGTGAGGGTTTTGGTCTGCTCTGGGTCATGCCACTTAACGATCAAGTAGTCATGAAAAGCATCCTTTGCCTCCAAGTTAGGTCTTTTGCCATCCTGTCCCAAAGACCAATAATTCAGTCATATAAGACTTCTCCACTGCAAGCCAATAAAGTGTGAGGACTTGAATCAATGGCAAGTTCTGGATCCAAAGAAGTGAGGCAAATGTATAGTGTTGCACAAAATCAAACTGGGGTTCCATCTCAGAGTGTCTTTCTTCAGAATGAAGGCAGACAAGTTCCGGATCCAAAGAAGTGGGGCAAATGTATAGGGTTGCACAAAATCAAACTGGGGCTCCATCTTAGAGTGTCTTTCTTCAGAATGAAGGCAACCCATTTGGATGTTCTTTGCCAATACTGGATATTAGTTTCATCCTGCATTCAAAGAGTGTGTTTAGGCCTTCTGTCCACTCAGGTGTAAACTGCCAATATGTCAATCTTTCTCCCTCTCATCAACTGGCATATCTCCAGCCATTTATTTTGTGTAGACTCTGATCCTCCTCCTTTCATGCTCAGAGAGGCAATTCTTATGGCTCCCCTCTTTGATTTTCCTTTCCTTGGTAGTGTTGGTCGAGGAGGGTCATCACCTAGAGCTTGCTCATTTGGGTCATCACTCAGATGGATCTGTCTCATCCACTCACCTGGGGACATTTGTTCTGGGGCTTCATTCTCATCTGCCTGTGTTGAGTTGCTGGTGCTTGTTGCCACATATTTTTTTGTTGACAGAATGAAAACTTGATATTTTCTATATATTCTGATCTTTGGAATTTTCAAATCACTACAAACACCATGTAGACATCATTTTGTGAAACCACTATTAACCTCTGTACCAAGTGGGCAGGATGGTCTAGCCCTCAAATGGGGCAGAGTTTTTAGGGTGCAGACACTGCTGGCACTGGAACCTGTTTCCATTCAGGTTTGTATTGCCTACGTCCTGCTTCCTTTCCCTACTCACACAGAGCTCGTCAGTCCATCGGACTCGGCTTTTTGTTTCTCAACCCCTCGTATCCACTTACCCCTCTCGTCTTGTCTCTTTCTTTTCTTTTCATAGCACTTGTCTCATAATTACTTCGCCCGTGCCGGCTTGAGTGCGGTTTTCCTCTCGGGATCCGTGCGAGAGAGCAAGGGCGACCAAATAAATTCATATTTGCTCGCAAGTACACAGAATGGTCTGATTAGGCCTTCACCAAAAGGAACTCCGGCTCCATCCACTCCCTTCCTCCATCTCCCTCACTCCCAGTGCGAGCCAACATGGATAGATTACAAACAAGTACAAATGGTACTGGTTCAGGCACAAGGTTGCCTGAATCACGAGCCTCCCCGCGCTTACTAACAAATTACAACAACCCCGCACTTATGGCCACCAAAGACCATGCTCTGCAATCTGACATTGCGAAGATGAAGGCCGATCCTGACGGGAGTTTCAAACGCGCAGATGCTTCGTTCCGGAGCATCATCGAAAAGGGTGGTCGCTTTGAGCCGGAGCTTGGTATGCATGATCCTTACTTTCGATTCTTGTAATCCTTTTCTGATTCTATTCCATCTTCTCAGATCGCTATCATCTCTACGTTTCATACGCCTGCCGTGAGGGTTCCCTCTTGATGGTTACGTAGTTTGGACACATATGGAACATTGACTCCTTTTTTCTAGCTTGGGCCACAAGAACTTTGATCGTACGCAAGTTGAAGGGCCTGGAGGATATCATCCGTGAGAAGTCTTTTTACTATCGGTAGTTAATTCAACGCTTCGTGTGCTGATATTCAAGTTTTCAAGCGGTGACTGTGGTGTCTCCCCGTATGGGCGCCCAAGGATGGCCCTTTGCGAACGTCGATTCTTTTCCGGATACCGATGTTGATCCTCTGTACAATGCGGAGCACGTCAAGGATCTCTACCTGAAAGCTGACCCAGAGTACCGAGGCAGGTTCGTTGCGCGTAAATCCGTACTTTAGTGCTTTTGATTCACGTATATATCTTAACAGGTTTACTGTTCCCGTTTTGTGGGACAAGAAAACACATATGATTGTTAATAATGAAAGCTCGGAAATTATCCGGATCTTCAATACGGCTTTTAACCATTTGGTCCCTTCCGACAAGGCGGCTCTGGATTACTATCCGGCGAATCTTCGTGCCCAAATTGACGAGCTCAACGCGTGGATCTATCCTAATATTAACAGTCAGTTCGATTGATAAGTCCCTGTGTGGAATACCTGAATGGATCTCCTTTTAGACGGAGTCTATCGAGCAGGATTTGCGACGAGCCAGGAAGCGTATCAGAAAGCGGTTGTTGAAGTCTTTGAGGGTCTGGACAGGGCCGAGAAGCTTCTAGTTGGGAAGGACTACCTCGTAGGGGACAAACTTACAGAGGCCGACATAAGACTCTGGGTGACAATTGTATGTTTTTTTCTCTCTTTGTTTATGTACGAAGAAACCGATTTGTTTGCGCGTTCTGTCAGATCCGCTTCGATCCAGTTTACGTAGGTCACTTCAAGTGCAACTTCCGTACAATTCGTGACGGATACCCTGCCATCCACAAGTGCGTCTTCCCTTTTGCTTATCACAGATAACGCCTCCACCTCTTCGATTGATCTACACTTCCCGTCTCCTCTGTACTCACTCACCCACCATACAGATGGATGCAGAAGCTTTACTGGAACAACCCCGCCTTCCAGTCTTCCACGAATTTTGAGCACATCAAGACACACTACTACTGGTCCCATCCCCAGGTAAGTCCGTCTTCTCATTTCCACATCATACAACCTCCTACACACGCCCGATCGTTCATTGTTTCCTCATATACAATGTACCTTTTCGCGCAGATCAACCCTACCAGGGTCGTCCCCGTCGGTCCGATCCCCAACATCCGGCCCTTGTGACGACGATAGCTATCGTTCGTGCGCACACAAATCATGAGTATAGTGAAAGGAGAAAGAAGAAGCCATGTACTTGTAGTAACCAGGTATGAGATGTACCGTCGAAAGATGTACGAAAGGACATTTATAATTATGTACGACTCGAGTGATCATCATCAAACAACGCTCCTATTCAATCTGTTCGTTTTATTTATGAAAATTCCCTCTCATGCTCATGCTTGGGAAAACTTGACGACAACTCTTCTATGTACAATGATCAGATTTCCGTACCTGTCTGATAATCGACAACGATCCACCACGCGCTAATACTGCGTTTCGCGCGAGCGTGGTAGTACTATGTGTGTAAGTACCGGGCCGCCAGTGCTAGCGCCGACCGGTGTAAATTCAATATCCCGGAAAAGCAACAATGATGAACTCCATATGTGGCGCGTGTGAACTCCATATGTACGCGAAGGGCTTTGTACTGTACTGGTCCATCAAACATCAATCTATATATCATCAATCTACCACGTGAGGGAGTATTGGAGAGCTCAGCAGGGGTTATTTAATTGGAGTGGCGGGACGAAAGTTTCCGAGTACATCTGTCAGAAGCAAGCAGAACTTACTTGGGCTTGGGTCGTACCGTCGGCGGTTAGTCTGCCCCACTGTGTGCATTGTAAGTCATAAGCCCATCTGAAATCTGGCACTGATTGATATGTACAGACTACAGTTACAGTTACAGTTATATTTGATGCAAGGTAAGCGAGAAAAGAAGCGTGGATGGTGGATGAGGCACCAAAGCTTAGAAGAACGCATGGACAAGTACAAGTACTTACATTAGGGACATTGTATCAACGAAGAATCTTCCCCCCCCAAAAAAAAGAGACACAAAATTTCGCAAGGTCGTTCATCCGTAACGTACAGATTGGTATATTGACAAGCAGATAGAAAATGTCACAGGGCTATGTAGCAAATTTAAACAAAAGCAGATGATTCCTGATAGATTGAAAAAGCTCCACGTCCGCATCACCAAGTCCGTTATCCATCCATCCGAGAGGCTAAGAATATAGCGAGAGTACATGTGGTATATAGCACCAAAAGGGTGCAGGGTATGGGTTAGTGATTCGTAAGATGTAGGCAAAGGAGAAAAACAAGAAACAAAAAAACTTCAGGCACCAGAAAAATTTCCTATTCTTTTGAAAGTTGGGTTTAAGTCTGAGGTTTGATGTGGAGCTTGATATGGAGCAGTTGTCCGAACACGGAAGCCTGGGAGCCGCCAGCTCTAGGCATGGACACGCGAGCATCACCTCAAAGCAGCTGCAGAGCCGAAATGAAAACGGCCAGCACCACGGCCCGGATCACATGGGCAGGGCGAGAAGCGATAGCTGCGTCCGCTGCATTCGTGCCCGTTGGACTCGCACCGGTAGAAGCTTGCGTTGCCGTTGCCGTGCCCCCCGTGCTAGAAGCTTGCGTAGATAAGCCCGAATTCTGGTGGGAAAAATGAGCATTGGTGTTATGTTGCTGGCGTAATTTATTGAAATTGGGCCCAATGTATCGGGACGGATCTACCAGTGGAAAAATAAGCTCACCGTCAGACTCGCACTGGTCGTGATTGCTACTATCCCATTGGCAATTGTGCTTATGGGGGTGCATTCGCTGGACGGGGGGATGGGGTGGGCGGGGGGCGTAGAGGGCTCGCCTTGGAAGAACGTAGAGGTGCCGTAGACGCCCATTGGCTGTGTAGAGGGTTAGTAGGTGGATGTATACACCCCCAGCACGTACCTGACCGCTATCCCCCATACACTGCTCAAAGACGCCGGCGTCGTAATTAGCAGGCATGTTCCAGTTACATCCCATGGTGTCGTAGATGTGCTGTGGCGCGTTAGGTGGGGCGTTCTTGCGAAGAAGGAGAACGGACCTGGCACCAGGTGGGGGCCATGGGCGCGGGTTTACATGCGCGGAAGCAGAATTGGGAGTCAGATACAAAGTTCTGTGGCGCGGGGAGGAAAGTTTAGTTGAATGGAGTTATTTAGTTAAACAGGGCGCACCGTCCATTCAAATATTTCCTCGAGCTGCCCGAATGCGGAGGAGAATACGAGGCCGCCTATTGGGTTGCCTGATAGGAGTTAGAGAGAGAAGAAGGCCAGGGGGAGAAGAACGAACCGTTGCCGTCTTGGCCATGGGGGTCGAGCTGTCAAGCATGGTTCCGGGATGAATATTACATGACATAAGGAGAATGTACGTACCTCGCCCTGCAGCTCGAGGTGAGGTGGTTACTAGTCAGGGAGAGAGGGACTTACGCCTTGGTCGCCTGCGGGGACGTTGACAAAGGTGAGGTTGCCCACGCCGGTGACTTGCACGAAATCGGGGGTCTGGACGAAATGGGCCCCCGTGATGGCGCCGTCTGGGATGAGGCGGGTGCCGGTGCCGTTCTGGGATGGAGTTGGAATGATTGAGGCGGAGAAGGAAGGAAGTGACCTTTGTGCACCAGGCGACCTCGATGCGCTCGGTGTTGCCGATGACGGCGTCGGGGCCGGGAGACGGCGGAGCCCAAATGCACCAGTCGGTGATTGAATTGACTGGCGGGCGGGAGAAGGACGGTGAGCGATCAAAAAGGGCGGAGAAGAATGATGACTTGCTGAACGCGTTCTGGCAGCTGGAAGTCTGGTTGAAGGCGGTGCCGCATCTGTTTGTGCCTGCTTGGCCCTGCTCAGAGTGGTCGGGGGCATCCGAGGGCAGGAAGGTTGCGCTGTGGGTCTGTGCGCGGACAGCGAGGGGCAGCGCGAGGACGGCGAGGGAAAGCATCGTGGCGGTCACGTGGCCCCTCAGCGAATCGTCGACCGGTGCCGTCGTAAATCCCTCTCAGACTTCCCCGCAATCGGGAGATTGCCGGTCATCAAAGACTATATATAAACCAGTCCAAGTCCAAACCATCCAGCATGTTGTCTCTTCTCTTTGCCAATCCGTCCACGCTCGCCGTCGTCGCCGTCGTCGCCCCCTTGCTCGTCGTCGCCGTCCACCTCGTCCCCTATCTCTCCGACCCCCACAACGCGCGCGCCCTCCCCGGCCCATGGCTCGCCCGCTTCTCTGACCTCTGGCTCGGTCTCGTCAGCAAGGCTGGCCACCGCTCAGAGACCATCCACCAGCTCCATCTCAAGCACGGTAAGTCCCTATTCGCTTCCTCGCCTCGGTCGCCCAATTACGCCCCTTAAGGCCCCTTTGTCCGCATCGCCCCCAACCACGTCTCGATCGCCCACCCCGAGGCCCTCCAGGTCGTCTACGCCCACGGAAACGGTGCTCTAAAATCCGACTTTTACGACGCCTTCGTCTCCATCCGCCGTGGCATCTTCAACACCCGCGACCGCAACGAACACACCCGCAAACGCAAGTTTGTCGCACACATCTTTTCCCAGAAATCCGTCGTCGAGTTTGAGCCGCACATCCGATTACACATCGCCGCCCTCGTCAACCAATGGGACCGTCTGTTTAATCTCGCCGTCAAAGGCGAGAAAGGAACTGAAGGCGGCGGCTGGCAAGGCAGAAACGGCCGCTTATACCTCGATTGCTTACTTTGTACGTCACAACCCCCCCCCCCTTTTTTTTTCTCCTAACGCATACCGACACAGGGGCCAACTACCTCGCCTTTGACATTGTCGGCGACCTCGCGTTCGGCGCGCCCTTTGGCATGATCCAAGCCGCCAAAGATATCGCCAAAGTCCCCAAGAACCAGTCCCAAGAGCAAGCCATGTCATCTTACGGAAAAGCCTCTCGCCCCGAAGACGTTGCCGAGGTCCCTGCCGTCAAGATCCTCAATGGCCGCGGCGAGTACTCCATGTCCCTCGGCGTCCTCCCCGCGCGGTGGCGCCCCTTTGCCCGCATGATCCCCTGGTACAGGCGCGGTGAAAAGGACGTCAAGACTCTCGCTGGCATCGCCATTATGGCAGTCAAGAACAGACTCATGTTTGATTCCGACAGAGTAGACCTCCTAGCCAAGCTCAAAAACTCGAAAGACTCCAACGGGAACTATATGAGCAGGGAAGAAGTCACCGCCGAGGCTCTAACGCTGCTCATCGCCGGGTCCGACACGACTTCCAAGTACGTTGTTTTCCTTGTTCTCTTCATCGCGCTGAACCCTACGCCACAGCTCGACCTGCGCGATCATCTACCACCTCGCCTCGAACCCATCCATCCAACACAAGCTCCAACGCGAGCTAGACGAGCAGCTCGGCCCCGCCTCGGACGACGACTTCGCGCTAACGGCCGACCAGGTCAAGTCCCTGCCTTACCTCGACGCATGCATCAACGAAGGCCTCCGCATCCACTCCACGTCCTCCCTCGGTCTCCCGCGCGTCATTCCACAGGGCGGCCTCACCATCCTCGGTACCCATTTCCCAGAGGGTACCGTCGTGTCCGTGCCGAGCTACACGATCCATCGGGACACCGATACGTGGGGCGAGGACGTTGAGATCTACAGGCCCGAGCGGTTCCTCGATTCCGAGTCTAATTCCGAGTCCGAGTCGAAGGAAAAACAAGAAAAGATTCAGCGGTGCTTTAACCCGTTCAGTCTAGGTCCGCGTGCGTGTGTAGGAAGGAACCTTGCGTTTTTGGAGCTACAGATGATTGTGGGGAGTTTGATGAGGAGGTATGAGTTTGTGCTGGAGAGTGAGGGGCAGGTGCTTGAGACGAGAGAGGGGTTTTTGAGGAAGCCTTTGGAGTGTGTGGTTGGGGTTAGGAGGAGGGATGTGTGAGAGGCGGTAGTGAGGTTTCTGTGTACACTGTTTTTTTTTTCGGGCACTTTTTCATGTTGTATACCTCCCACACCACACCACACTATACATACTAACGACCATGTATCAAGCATTCATCCTTGTAGTACCCGAGCATGAATCGATCAATTGATTGATTTTTTCCTTCTTTCTGATCTTTGATATGAGTTGTTTTTGGGCCTTGCTTTGCGGCGTTGTGCCAGTGAGTTTTCGAGGGGATCAGATATTGTATGTAGCCAGTGGAAAGACAGGGCAAGGGGGACGTTGTGGTTATTAAGTAAGGATATAGCGGGGGTCGGGTTTCCCCGCTAAGTATGGAGATTGAATGACCGGCAGTTGCCAGAGCAATCACCTACTCTGAAATACTTGACGGATCACAGTTTTGACGGGAACGGTAGTCCCTTGACTGTCATGTGCGATTGGTTACACTGACCGCTGTGTACTAGTAGTCAATCGCATAGCATTGCTTTGCCGTTTTTGTTTCATTGAAAGTGAGTAATGCTCTTTCCCTTGCGTCCAGGCTCTGAGAGCCCCTGATTCAATTATGTCTTTCTTTCAAGTTCTTTCTTACAAATTCGAAATGAAGGTGGAGGAACGGCTTGGAATTCAAACTGGCTGACTATAGTGGGATTCAGTATCAGTATCACTTGCGTCGGTATCTGCAAAGTTGTTGTTGTTGAAAACAATATGCTGATTATTTTTTTTTAAAGACTGGGTTATTTTGGTCAGTTTCTCTTCGCGTTGTAAGTACTTGATGAACAGGTATCTTATCGATAATTTATCTTCGGGCTGACTATATTGATATTCAGTAATCAGTATCACTTGCGTCGGTATCTGCAAAGTTGTTGTTGTTGTTGTTGTAAGCAACATGCTGATTATTTTTAAAAGACTGACTTACCTTGGTCAGTTTCTCTTCGCGTTGTAAGTACTCGATGAACAGGTATCTTATCGATAATTTATCTTTATCTCCGCATCTGCAGACAGTCAATTGGTACATTCCACCGTGGATTGCCGTGTGATTGATGGAGCAAACACTCGAAAGAAATAGAATGTTAGTGGATCTATTTCATTTGTTCGGAACTTCCGTGACTTTTGGATATGTTGCCGCGCCCTCTTATGTTGGTGGTTTCTTCTTGATGAATGGTGCTCACCCGCACGGACGTTGTTCAAGGACTTGAAACAATGAACATGTTGTTGTTCTAGACCTTGGAATACATTTCTCAATGTCGTACGTTAACGACCTACAATATGGTCTATATGGCTCTAGACGAATGTTGAACTGGATTAGTACTGCCTTCTATGAATAATGGCTCAGGCTTCCTATCTATTCAGCACATCACCTCGGACCGTAGAGCGCTTTCGAGAAATACATCGAGCCCAGTGAAATTCTACCTGTACTCTTTCTTGTTTGCCTGTGTTCTCTGCTGGAGCCTGGTCATTTCCCAAAACATCGCACCTAGACGCGCTCGTACTTTTGCCGGTCACCAAGGCAGGTGCGCTGGACTTTTGGCAACCCGGTCGAAGAAGTCGATGGCCCCGATCTACGATTGATACATGGAGGAGAATAGTGAAAAAGACCTGAGGCTGCGATATTATCTTCTTCTGATTGATTCAAGGAAAACGTTTCGTTATTTGCAAAGGCCGTGTTCAACACCATTTTTTGAGCAGCAATTCTAATGGAGATTAGGCTCTGCAGTACCTAAATACAACACAAGTGATCCCATCCCGTCACTAGAATCATTTACGAGATACAACTCTCACAGCGCTTATCTCTCTTGGGCCATACTTTCTGTCCCCGTGGAAGGCTCGGGCTTTGCTAATTTCACCTGAGCCCACTTCTGAGCTTTTCAAGACACTGCTTCCCCTCGCCAGTGAAATTTTATTACCATCATACCAAAGCAGTGTTACCTCCACTCGATGTGCTATTGTCCAGAAAGTGCCCAACTGAGCTCGGCAGTAGATATCAAGATGCCGGGCGATGAATATTTGTGCGTCATGTCAGTCAAATCGTCCAGATACCTGATATATCCATACTCGGCACCTGAAGCCGTGCCGTACGCATTGTTCTTCGGTCTGGAGTCATCAGTCGAACCGAGCTGCGGTTCCGTAAAACCCTTTTGCTCTATCGCCGAGTCTTAACCCTGCTGTATCTGCCTGAGAGCCCTCGGTCCTAACTCATAGCAGTGCCGAGCCACACGCGTACGGCCACCTGTGTAAAAATGAAAAATCACTTCCGTCTTCAGATACACGTGAGTGAGCGGCCCTGTCTTTCAGCCCTAATAGGAAAGCTTCTCTTTGGATGGACGCGTAATGTCCGGGCAAACCCCAAGATCGCGACATGCATGTAACTGCACATGGCTGTCCACAGCGCGTGAAAGGACTCTTTGTCGACTTGTTCACCATGGGCTGGATATAAGAATAGCTTTCCCTTTGCGCTTTATGGTCGTTCCACTCCCTCATTCTCGACTCCGACGATGAGTCCACCCAATCCAACACCTCCTGCACTTCCATCGACGCCGGTGTACGCGTACGGCTCGCTACCATCACAGTCTCAGCCATCACTTACGACGACGAACCCACCACATCCAGTGTCTACAGTACCACCAGTGATTTTACTACCCCGACAGCCTCAAATGCCACCACTAGTGGTGCCCTCAACACCAAGAATGTTAAATGTTCCATTACCATCGTATACACCACCGCCGAATCCAAGCCCGCCTTACTCTACCTCGACATTCCACTCTAGCTCATATAATCTCCTCCTTCATCCCCTTCTTTGCTACTCACAGCACTGCAAGCCTGCGCTTGTCTGGGACATGCGTACCGACCCAACCCCCGCGTCCTTACTTCAAGTTCCTGTTCCTATTTCATACCATAGTACAACGTCCGCCCATGCCCTCGTGATCGTTTCCGAGCACGAACTATACCAGCCTGCCACCGCCCCTCCCCGTCATGTTCTCCGTCTCTTTTGTGGTATTGTCCCGCCCACTAGCACCTGGGGCACTATCACAGTTAACTCGTCTGCGTCTTCACAAGCATGTATAACAGTCCTAGATGTCCTCAACGCAGTGCGTGAATGCATGCGAACACCTATAATACAAGCCGAGTGGGATGCGTTGTGCAAGAAACAGCAGGACCGCGTGAACGAGACATTTGATTCACGTTGGCGTATGTCAAGAACACCCACAGTGGCGCGGGGGGAGGGAGTTTTGAGGCAGGACTTCCTCCTCCTGCACACGCTTTGGGGAGGTCTGACACCGAGCTTTGTCGAGAGGGACGCGGCTGTGTTGACGCTGCGCCGTCCAGATCCATGATTGTCATGTGTGGTTATATTTCTTATTTTTGCAGAAATGCCGTATAAGGTTGTATGAGAAGTACCCTGATGCTTTGAGCACTAAGAGCTTTGGATGGAGGACAAGATCAATTCTTGTTTCTGAAATCCTGACAGATATTAACGTCAAACACAGCTGTTTTGATTGCGTCGTCGATGAATATTTTTATCATGTGCCCGCATGGCACAGATAACTGACAGTCATACGATGCATGTTAAGTAGTGAGGCGGCCGGCATCCCTCTCCATGCTTATATTCAAACTGGATCGCGAACCGACGACTCCTTCAACCCTCAATCGTGTCTCCAAGCACACTCATGGACGCCGAAGGTATCATCAGCTTCACCCTACCTACCACTTACTCTCGCATTTCTCACTAGAAATAGTTGACATGACATGGAAAACTGCCACGCTGCGCGAAAAAGGAGATACGTAGAAAAGTTTGTCTGTACAAGATACTACAGCTCCAGGTTTCTTTTTTAATATTCGATCTGAGTTTTTCGGACCGCGGTGTTCCGCCAGTGAGCTTTCGAGGGTTTTATTCATATCTTAGTGCAGATGTTCGATCTACTTGAATATAAAGCCGAGGGAAAGACAATGAGGCGAGAGCGAGAAGATTGTTAAGATCGACATCGGTATCAATAATTTCTACAGTATTGCAAACTTCAAAGACCCTTCACGCATTCACAACTATGATTCCTCAAGAGTCTCGGATGGGCAGTGGAAACTGCAGTTACACGTACCTCCATTAAGTATCGTATTTTTGACTTCCTGAAAAATAGCAAGCATTCGATGACTCCCCTCATCGGTTGTCAAATCCACATCTTAACGCTGCCTAGGCGCGGAATCGATAACATACTGCCCAGAGTTCGGTATGGCCTCGGGTGTGATGATATTTCTGGCCTCTCCATCAACTATATGCCCAAATGCGTTGAGACTAATGAAAGTTGGCCCGATTAGAGTGGAAAGTACATTAACCTAGGAGAGCATAACAGGCGCTCAATCTTGGAAAGACATCGGAATCGTAATATTCAGGTGTTCGAGGCTGATGGCCAGGCGACCAGCTGTCGACCTCTCTCCTTCAAACTCGTGGATATGATTCTCTTTACAACCCGACCGTCCGGTACAGAGTGTTTATTCAAGGGCCCGTCGCATACACCCTACCATTCGTGTTCGTGAATCGCTGCTGGAGGAATGTCACAGAATCGGTTGAGCAAAAATTCGGGCAACAAGTTTGACAACAGTGCGAGTTCTGTCTCCTTGGAGATTTTGCTTCTCCCTGACTTCCATAACCAAACTGTTTTAGTGTTTTCGGATAGCTGGTCAGCTGCTTAACATCATTCTCATGGTTTTCAGGTTCAGGGGTCACTCGGTTCCCTGGAAATCTCATAATCTGTCCACAAGAACTCGAGCACAATGGGCCGGGGTACCACTGCAAAGGAATCGGAGGTTTCTAATCCCAACATCAAGAACGATACACATCAGAAACAACACAACTTCAAGGATCTCACACAGTAGACAAGATATGGATTGCTACTGCTACATAGCGAACAGTGACGCAGGACGAACTTTCTGGCACATATATCCAGGATTTATCAGCCCGAAGTCGACTACGTATCCATACATGACTCCATAGCGATGAGTATACAGATCTATAATCAGAATTCATATGAGGTCGTATGTCAGAAGCTGCACGCGATTTAACAATTTGTCGCCAACTTAGCCCACTTCGGATTAGCAGCTGCCCCTAGAATTCGCCGAACCTTCTACAACGTTTCTATGTCGTGCATCCGCGCCAAAATCCGAGGCTTCGCATTCGACATGACTAAAACTGCCATAATGAAACCAGCACCCGAATCCTTTGAACGTATAGCCCCCAAGCGACAGTGCCGAGGCAACAAAAATGGGATTGTAGAAAAAGCAATGGTCTCCCGTCGGGGCCTGCCCAACCCTGGATTCATATTGTTGACTTCTTCAATCCAAAAGTGCTCATCATGGGTAAAGGGAAAAGCGAGTACCAAGTGCGGGACAGTTTTTCCATTCGATATAGTGTTCATAGGTCGGGGTACAGGCAGGTCAAGCAGGGTCTGCCGCTGTGGTGGTTCTTCAGAGGTAGTCTGGTGCTGCGCTTCTTCAGCCAAGGTCTGTTGCTGTAGTTCCTCGGAAAGGGAGCTGACGGTAGGAGTCATGATGCTCCAGCTCCGGTGAACGAAAGTGCAGGAATCAGATGATATATCAGAACATTCCATACTGCACTAATGTGATGTCAAGGTCTCCAATTGAGGGTGTTCGCTGACGCTGCTGGCACTGGAACATGTTTCCATTAGAAAAGTGGAAAAAGAACCCTGTCATGCCATTTCTTTGACATATTTTTCCTTTAGAAAAAGGCTATTTCTATTGGAAATACGCCGTTTGGAAATGGCATAACAGATTTCTTTTTCAGTATTTCATCAGGAAAATCTATCGGCTGCCACCAGTGTGGCTTTTGGCCGCCGTGTCCTCTATCATTATTATAATGGTTCCTTTTTGACAGGCACGTGATTATGATTGTACGACCATCATTTATCACTGCTAGTGCTGGAACCTGTTTCCAAAAGAAAAAAGGTCAAAGAAACATGTTACACCATTTCTTTGGCCACTTTTCATCATAGAAAAAGACATCTTTGATTGTCTGAAGCCTTTTCCAATGAGAAATGGACCTATTGGAAATGGCATAACACATTTCTTTCTCAATATTTCTCAAGGAATAATGATTGGCTGCCAGTAGTGTATCAAATGAGATTGTTTTACGTATCACGTGTAGATATACATAGAGCACGTGCGATTTGAGGATTTGTACGGGTTGCTGCCGTCCCAGCTCCGGAGGCCCGCCTTCCCTCCAGTTATCCACAACATGCTCCCCTCATCCAGCAACGCGCTACTGACTTGCTCCAATAATGCCCCGCCCTGCTCAGCCCTTCCAATACCGCACCCCGCCCTCACCCTGACAACCGCACACGCTTGTACAACTACTGGCACTCATAATCCATCAAGATGTGTCACCGATACACCCAGGCTGTCATGACCTACCGCCTCCGTCTTCCTGGCATACTTCAGCTTTCCACGACACATTCCGACCTGTGCCTAATTCCTCTTATGTGCCGCAATGCCGCTCAGTGCATCTTGTGTCTTCTGCTACTAATGAGAATGTTTGTACTTCTTTTTCAAAGTATTTTCCTAAGTCCTTGATTCGCGCAAGCCCCTATATCACCTCGACGTCAACTCTTCGTGCATCAGTGCAAATATACACTGAAATCTTCATGTGTTCTCAACATAATACTTATGTAACTATTTTTACGACAAAGATCACGGTCATGTGAGACGTTCCCTAGAACGGGTTGGACTTTCGCACATACGACGTCCAAAAACAGTCTTTTAAGTTTCCCAACCCCACAGATGCTTTGGTTGTTCTCCCACCAGCATGTCAACGCTCCGCCATGTCCTCCTCCACTAGTACACCTTACACAATCTCATCTCACATTTTGGGCAGACAGGTCATCCCTCACAACTCCGGAGGATCGATTCCCCCGAGTGCCTCTCCACCCCTCATTCTGGCTTTCCTCGCCATCGGTATCTTTGCACTATCGATGATAGGTGTCTTCGGATGGCGCCGTCTTCAATACACTCGTGTACACAGGGAGATACCTAGGCGCGGGGGGCAAGCTGATCAAATACCATCGCAGACGGGTCCTGGTCCACGACCCAAATTGTGGGATTTGTGGACGACTCGCATGGCAGATGGTCATAAACAACACAATGGATTAAGTAATGGTTCTGACATAACGGCGGAGCATGAGACCTGGGATACGATTATGGTATGTTTTGATATTTTACTTGCCCCCTGGAGTTGTACATTGTACATTGTACATACAGCCTTTATATCGGTAAATGTGTTGGTATATGGCTTACAGCTCCTTGTTTGCGCAGCCCATCTCTGTGGCCGTGTCACCACCGTATACTACGAAAGGTGACGGCACAACATCGCAAACTCTGCAACCTGCCGCTGTACCTTTCCACCGGTGGGCTAGGCACATTCATCCCCCTGCCACCGCTGTGGAGAAAGGCATTTCCCGCGCGAAAATTGAGGGTAACAACGGACATGACGAGAGACAGATCCAGGTGGCAGTAGCTATCTCCATGCCATGCCAACCATTACTTGACGATGCAGCGATAAACGCGAGAGTAGGGAGTAAACCAAACAAAGAAGGAGCCGATGATATCTTCGCGTATACCCTCGGCGTTTATGAATGTGCTTGGGGGCACGATAATGGATGAGGTTTCAAGATGGATATGATAGGGAAGTCGTCGATCTGTGGATGAAGTGTAGGTAAAGGCTGGATGGGGGGATGGACACCGGTTACTACTTAGCGTGCGTGTATGACTTTTGATCCGCGATTTATGGGCACAAGATAATAATATTCCTTCTTCGACGATACATCAAAAAAAGTTGTGTTTGACGTTGACTCCCGGGTTTCGTCAGGATTTCAGGAAGTACGACTGGTCTTGCTATCCGTGAGTCAAAAGATCTCAGCGTTCAAAGCGTCAAGGTACTACTCAGGCAGCCTCAGATATAGTATTCAGCAACGGTCCTTGGTCTTAGCATGATAAATGAATTAGATTGGCGTAGTCATCGTTTCCAACTTCCTACGTTGAGCCCAGAAGAAGGGACTTTTCAGAATCTCTATGCAAACTTTCGAGTACGGATCTTGCTTAGTTGATCGCGCAAGGTTCCAGCACCCTCGAAAGCATTACCGTACTTATAGAAAAATCTCAGTGGTGTAAAGTGCTGGCGGATTCAAAATAAACTCTTCCTCAGACTCAGGAAAGAAAAGTATACAATATAGTCAGTGGTATAGGGCACAAAAGCCTTGAGGGCTGCATGGAGCCCTACTTCGACCAGGTCTAATTGAAGAGTCGAGTCCATGTATGACTTCGACAATTGGTATGAACAACGCTCCTTGAGTTGAATGAAACGCCGGTCAATAAAGAAACCTCCTCATTCTTCCCTGTTTTCGACCAATGGAAATCAACAAACCTTCCATATTCACAAGCTGATATTGATCATACCACCAGGTCTATATCTGGTTCAAAGAACTTCTCGTAGTTGGAGCTCCAAATCCAAGGCCACCGACCCATGACCTCAGCCATGTCACACCAGAGCCTTCCTGCGATGGAAAGAGGGAACGCGTATAACCACCGACCCAAGACCCAAATTGTGCTGCGACAGGTGAAAGATAGTAACCAGCAATTGCCCTGCTTACAATAAGCTGCGAGAAACAAACTTCCCGCGACGAGCTTACCAGAGTGTGCCTTGCAGCAGTGGGCTGATGACCTGATCCCGCATCGTTATCCAGAAGACTTTGGTCCATTGAATATCGATAACTTCGGAACACGTCTGCAGCGTAACCTCATCCTTGGATTTTCCCCCGTAGACGCTCGAAGACGTCTGATCCTGACGAGCTGTTATGAAGCGTTGAATACTCCGCAGGTAACTGTGCTCGAAGCGGAGGTCCGGTATTGGCGGAAGACTGGGTCGGTGAGGATAGAGTTCATCTCGGTCATCTTCATCGAAATGATGAGGTTTTGGTTTATGGAGGGTGAAGGATCGTTGGGCCGACAATGACATCGAGCAAGCCGCAAGAACGGAGTTATCCACGTGACTCAACGTTATCCTCGTTTATCAAACTTTGAACGCGTTTATGCGTTTTTGGAGAGATAAGGAGCGGCCACCGCAGCCGGGCATCCAGGTTTCTCAAAATGCAATCTATAATGTTCATTACAGTATGATATAAATGAAACTTCAATATATTCATGGGCTGATACAATTACAAGATATTGGCAGCAAAGCAAGATTATTGATTCGAGAGTTAGTACTTGAGTCTATATTCATCTCCTAAGCTGTCATGACCAAATTTTTTAGTGTCTCTATGCAAACATTATGTTGCTTTCGTAGGAGTTGCGTCACCTTCAGATTCATCATCAGCGACAGGAGCCTTCTTCGACCGTGTTTTTCTAGAGATGTATGTAGATCAAACTGAGGTCAAAGTAACTTCACCGGACATACCGAGCACTGTTTACTCGAGTCTTTTTGCGAATCAGAGGTGATGTTTGGGTTGCCGATCCAGGAGTTTGTATTCGCCTAAAGCAATCGAGTCCTGTCACCAGAGTTCATACTAGAGTATCAAAGCACATACTTCACTCCTTTCCTCTTTGGCGTAACAGCTGAAGCAACGGGAGTTACCAACTCGGACATCTCTCCTTCACTTTGCTCATTGACAGAAGGGCTGTTTGAACTATTCAGCTTCGATAAGTTTAGCTAATCTGACGTCCGACCTTGCTGGAGCTTTTCTGCGATGCTTTGTTGTCATTTTGAGCTTAGACGTCTGTTGTGCTTGAGGGCCTGGAGTGGGGGAACTACCTTGGAATGTAAGCATCAGAAATATAAATGAAAATAAGCTTACCTCGTGCCTTCGTCTGATTCATCGGCTAACGATGGGACTTCAGTTGAATTTTCCACGTCACTAGAGATGCGGAAATCAATTTTGTCGCTCGCCCTACGAGAAAAGGGATACCTTGGAACCAAGCTCTGACTCCTCGAGGTTGAGCTTACAGATGGAGTTTCTTCGCAGCCAGAGTTCTCCTCAGGTGGGTCTACGCCGATAAAATTGTAAAGCTCCAGGAATTCCTCATCTAGGTACTTCCCGGGATTGATGTGTTGGATCTCCTTCTCGAACATTTGTGCAAATTTGCTGTAGAATCTGTCAAAAATCTTCCGTACAGAGTCATCACTGAAAGGTGATTGCTACAGCCAATGGCAAAAAAAGATCAGAGTCATTGAGGGTCTACCAAAAGAAAACAGTCAAGCAGACCTCTTCATGATGGCTGAGCAGAAGGTTGAGCTTATGTATTGAACGGTCATCCAGACCAGGTGCGAGGTAAAGATGGCCAAGAAGTTGACACAATACTTTGAGTACTTCGTCTGTAGAAGTCGTACACGTCAGGTGCCTATGGATTTCAAGGACAAAGAAGTGACAAACCTGAGCGCTCAGAGTCGTAGAGTACCCCGAGAATGTCAGCAGCCACTTCAACATGAGGTGCTTGGCTTTGGAGTTCGGTCTTCAGCCTAGAATAAACAAACTGGTCGAAACAGATATAGATGCAAATTTCTGGAAGGCTTACATTTCTGCACTCTTCTGAGGATTCGTCCAATCGACAAGGAGAAGACCAAACTGTAGCGGCGTGATCATCTCCTGGTCATCGTCAAGGTTCTCCCGTATACGCATGAATAGATCAAAAGCAGAAATAAAGATCTATGACAGATGATTTGTTGCATGGAACCATCTGTACAAGTTCACCTACCGATTGCATTCGTGTTTGGTTATTGTGAGAGGAGTAACAGTACACGGGAAAGAAGTATGAGAGGCATTGTCTGAGTTCTTGATTGGTGAATGTATTGGGTGAGATGTAGGTCAATACAAGGGTGGTTAACACCTGAATTGTTGAATGCGCCTCAGCGTTGTTAATCCGAGAGTAACTCAAGGTATGCACCTTCGGGTCCTTGATGATCCCCGCCAACATTAGCTTAGACAGACCAACACACAGCACAGTTTGAATGAGTGCAGAATCCTCTGACTCCAGAGTCTGTACCAGGTACCCAGTGATCTTCTGAGCCTGGTTATGACATATGTTAACACCTGATACTGTCCAGAAGTGGAGTTAACTTACGATGTCGTCCGACCGAGAGAAAAACTCTTCGTCATACATAATCAAGATGTCAAAAATCACCTGAAGGACTCGTATCTTCAGCTCTTCAGGTGCATTCTGCACTTGGCCGAGGAAGAGTTGAAAAGAGCCTAATGCCAGGTTCTTAAAGTATTGTCAGCTGCGAGGATAATAGAAATTACGAGAAGTACCTGGGCGATGAGACAACACAGGCCGAGACTAATAAGGCCCTTCTCTCGCATAATCAGTTCCTTGCGTTTGACTGATGGGATAATGAGGTCAGTTAATATGCCTTCTAACGTGGAGTTGTCTTCGAATGACTTATAACAAGAAAATAGGTCTATTATTCATTGAGCAATTAAGAAAGAACAAAAGAAACTTACGCCGTCGACACGCTCGAGCATCCCAATGCATAGCAACAGACATCGCATGTCAGTAATATCAGCTTCCAGACGTTCATCTAGACTCATATCTTCACGAGGTTTGACCCGCCGCGAGGATTTGTCCTTTGTTATTGTAGTCTGCGTCATGTCTGGATCACCCTACCGAAAACGCAATGAGTATTTCAAGACTATCCGAGTCTGAGCTAACAAGGAACATACCAGGAGACCAGTTTCTATGTCGTTGATGTCTTGGTCGTCTTCTCTCAGATCGACAATTATTTCAACGACTACGCGAATGAGCTCGCGTTCTGTGGGAAGAATTTCTTTCAGCACATCTAGACAGGGGTTGATGAGGCCGGGTGGAAGCTCAGGGTGTGCGACCATGTCCTCTACAAAGGTTGATCAGAGAATGAGGAACAAGGATGTGGTGATCAACACTTACTGACGATGGTAAAGACCTTTCGCCTTCCAATTTCGTCCATAAAGTCCAACTTCAGCGACATCCTGAGAAGCTCCCCGAGGATCACTTCCTTTTTCGCTCGCTCCTCTTCGCGTTTCTCGACTTCCTCCTCATCGTCTTCAGGTTCGCCTGCGTTCAGAAACGCGACATTTTCCGCATCCTGTAATACGTTCAACAGAGCATTATACGAGTCCTGCAAAAGAAAAGCGAATGCGGTCACTACAGGTAATGAAGCAGCCTCAAGGCGCGTCTCGTTCTTCTCGGACAAGCAATGCTCGAGGAACACGCGTGCGAGCACAGCGGATTCTGGATTGAGCTCTTTCCAGTAAGATTCAGGAAAGACGAACGCGTCAGGGATATTGGGCCTTGTGACGAAAACCGATAGGACTGCATCCACCGCGGCTGCCTCGCCGGGACCAACAACATCAAAAAGTGTCAGGAACCTCAGAAGGCCTTTCATGATTCCTCCATCATCTCCATTCCAAGTAAAATCCTCCGTCTCACTGGGTTCTGTAAGAACAACGTCAAACCAACTGGTGACCAGTTTACCCGCAGCAACTCTAACACTTGGTTCCCGATCACCAAGTCCATCCTTGATCACTAGTTCGCGTTGGGCAATGGTCAGTTGACGAGGGTGCTCAAGTTTGCTTTGAAGGACATTAGAATAGACAAGTTTGCGCGTTAACGCATCGGTATCGCGTGTGCGACTTAAGACGGCATCCACTGTTGATGGAAGAAGAGGAATGCTGATTAAGGCAGCACGCCGTACTTCACTGAAGAAACAATATCAGCAATGAAGTAATGAGAATACATCACGACGCACGGCGCAGCATCGTATGAAAGGACATCGACCAAGACTTCAAGAATTGTCTTCTCTCCAGGATCTACCTCATCTGGACCTTCGCTTCCAGCCAACTTGGAAATCGCCGTGACGGCGTGAGCACGAATAAACACTTCTTTGTCGCCCGTCCGGTCCATCAAACCATCCTTTAGAAGGTTGTAGGTGTCTTCGCTGAAATTTGTGACATCAGCTTTGCAAAGGACACGGCAAAAAAGGAGACGACTTGCTCGATCTCTCCCAGGTGCGATATCATATCGGAGACTATGCAAACGCAACGGTATCTCACAGTTTTATTTTTTGCAGGGAAACCTGCTAGCAGCCAGTTCAACAGTCGCATCACGAATCGGGATGCGATCGTGTCATCAGCGTCGTCCTCCAGTCGAGCCGATATTGAACTCGTGGGGTCCTTGAACGCTTTCTCCTTTTCGGCAGAAACTTCAAGTAGGGAATTTTAGCAAATGGATTGGGTTAAATTCAGGTAAAGCACCTTTTTCGTTCACGAATTTAACGTACGATCCAATGAATCTAATAACCCGATCGGCCGTCGCAGACCCCTTCTTCACAACCAAAACGCGATTCACCATGCCAATGAATGCATCACCAAACTTTCTCTCACCCACTAATCTCACGACTGCTCCATTACTCCCCGTTTGAGTCACCGCTGCCGCCTGTTGATGAAGTTTGTAGAGCGCAACACAATTTTTCCTGTGGTTGGCGAGCGATAACTGCACCTGGTCAAATATTGCAGCAATTGACTCTGCCAGATTATCGGGCAGCGCGGGATTTCGTGCGACCATGACTGAAATAACAAGCACCAAGTGCGTCGAGCTGTGAGCGGAACACGGACGAGTTGCTATTTGTTCATATGGACGCGTTGTTGAAAGGCGTGACCTCGGATCAAGTGTGGCTGTACTCATTCTGGGGATAAGATCCCGATAAGATCTTTCCATGCTTTATGGTCTTGCCGTATTTTTCATGAATATATGTAGTGCATATTATGTACATAGGACTTGTAGACTTGTGGACTTTGCAAGTGAAAAATGTCCACAGCCAAACATACTGCATTGGCGAGACTCGGGATCATTCTAGTTTGCCGGGAGTATAAGTACTTGTTATGGTAGACATCGAAAAGTTCATCGTGGTGGAGAAAAATCTTAATGATCCGGTCGGCGTTTCTATACATACTACTTGAGACAATGACCGGCGGGTGATTGCCAACGCTCGCATGAAGAGGCAGTACATGGTTGTTTGTGGTTGAGTTGACGGCAGAAGAATAAACTGTACTATGTAGTAATTGATAAAATAAAAATCAGTTATGTAGCTCCGTAGTACCGTCGAACTTCGAACAGCTTAGATAGAGAAAAATTTGCCTCTCGAGAGACTTACAAACATTAAACCTCGACCAGACCATGCGATGATGAAACAAAGCAATTCGATTGGGCAATGTTGACTCACTAATGCGGGTGTTCAGGTAAAGTATGCAGTATCTAATCTAACTCTACGCGCTAAAGAGACAGGTGCGCGATGGCGAGACTAGCTATAAGGTCATCGTAATGAAGGAGGATGAGAACAATGTGATACAAGAGGTATAGGGAACGGGAAAGGAGGTAGTGATGGGGATGGGAATGGGGAGTGGGGTCGGTCCAGACTATAAATGAATCGTCGCAAAGATATCATAATAGATAGGTGGTCGTCATAGGAGGGTGCTCAAAGCGTGGAGGCAAATCACGCCTATGATACATCGTCACGAAGGCGCTAGCATCGAAGAGGAGCGCCTGGGATAAGGGCAGAAGGCCCAAAAGGGGAGGAATTGATGTCATATGTGATTGAGTCCAATCCGACCCAATGTTCAGGGAAGACTTCCAACATCATTGAGGTCATAAATACTTCTTCGGGGCCTGTGCAGTTCGCATGAGCGAGACTGCAGTGGTGCAGCTTGTGGTAACAGAGTGATTCTCGCATGCGTAAGAGTGCCAAGTCATTTATCCTTAAAAGGGTGGTTTGAGCGCCAGGGGGGCAGTGCCGTGAGGTCACGGGGTAAGCTGTGAATACGCGAGAGGGACTTTGAGCGCACATGACGAGAAGTTTGACTGGCGGGTGAGCGAGACCGCGCTCGTTTCATCAAGCGGGGGGTCATCGCCGTTGGTGGGGCCGACATGGGTGGTACAAGATAACTAGGTGAGGGAATACGCCTGTCGCCGACACTGACATTGATATCGACACTATCATCATCACCATTGTCATCGCCACTCATATCTCCCGGATCCTCTGCATCGGCGTCAATGATGAAGTCCTCCAACAATGCCTCAGTCGCCTCGAGAGCCTCCATGTGCAAAGGGTCTTCCGGGAGATCGACACATCCCACCCATGGGGCGTTGCCCTCGGCGATGGACTCGGAGGTTTGATGGGTGATGCGAACGTCCTCAATCCATGCCATGATCGAAGTGTTGGGGTTGCATGGCTCCGGGTGCGCTAAGAGAGTACCCAAGACAAGTTTGTCGGAATCGTCCTGGTCAATGAGGTCAGCGAAGCTTCCTGCGCCGGTACCCTCGGTGAAGGAGTCGAGATCCTTCATCACAGGTGCACCAGGGATTTCTATGACGCCCTTAACTTCATACGTGTCGAAGCCACTATTTGGTTGGTCAGGTGAAGACAGCATAGAAAGAAGGGACCTAGTACATACGAAAATTCGATACGAGTGGTGTCGTGGGCTGGGGGTAGGGCTACTGGTGTTGCGAGCAGCGGGGATAGCTCATCGTGGGTTGGGGGCGGGGCAACTGGTGTCGCGAGTAGCGAGGACAACTCATCGTTCTCGGGGGTAACACTGTTTTAAGGAGAGAACATTTGCTTTATGGAAAAGCCTGAGGATGATAATGCATACGGGTCAAATGCAACTGTAAGGAAGTTGAAAGTATCGACGTCGTCTTCAAAGGTAGAATGTTCATGCTGCTGCATCTCTAACTGTCGAGAATAGGTGTTGGAGCGAATATTAGTTAGCATGTTGGATGTTGCGATGTTGTACACGGATGTTGCACACGACTGTCATGTAAGTAATTGAGTCATAGAAGCTGGGAACGGCAGGGAAGACGTACGATGAGGGCATAAGCTGGGAAAATGAGAACCCAACCTTTAAGTGGACATGATCCTGGTTTTTCACGGTGCTTGGAAAAGGATATGTGGGGATCGACACGGCGGATTAGAGCAGAATCGATAGTAGAGGGAAGAGGCAAATGCCGCTAAATATTTGGCTTCGTCAGAGCGGCAACCCTGGTTTTTGCCCTCGGCATGGCCCGTAAGGCTGTGTGATCACACGCTCGAAGGCAGGCGCTTAGAGAACCCTTTAGGAGAGGTTGTCGCATGTCGCCGAATGCCTAAGAACGAACAGATATGTGTTTTTCCCAGTGATCGGCAAGTGAAAAAAAGGCTCTTCATTGAAGAATGGAGACTGCAGAATCAGGGGAAATTACTTGATGGAGAAGCTTTTGATGGCGAAAGTGATTGTGCCTTGGAACTACGTGCTGTTTACTTTTCGAAAGGACACGTTTGCAGCGGGCGCAGCAAGACTCGCAGGAAGTTGGGAGAGGTGCAGATACGTGGAAGTCGCGGGTGCTAATAGAACGCGATGTTTCCGCAGTCATTAAGTGGTGCTAGCATGTGCAGTCCCGGACTGGATCAATCAGATCAAATCAGTTGGCAGCATATGACAGAGTTCACAATTGCCTGTAACGTCGCCCCATCACAGGCTTCGAGCTGGGGAGGTGATTTTGGTGAGAATCATTTGGTGTATCCTAATAGAGCGGCAGGTGGACTGACATATAGACGCCCGTCGAAGATGACGTCTTGCGTGGTTGACACTTGTGCTTCGAGACAGGAAGTAGAAGAAAAAGTCAGGCCATCCTAATTTTGAGAATCAACTACCTGAGGAAAGGGGAAAGTTTTCTTTATGGGATCAACTTGAGCCGGCGGCATGCAGGCGCGCACGCAATTATCACTCGCAACATCGCAAGAGTCTTGGCTTCAACGAACGTACATACTACAATTCCGTCATCGGTGGAACTGCTTGTACCTCGAAACTACGCAGTCGCGGATTCAGACTAGATTATCAACTTGCCGAGGGTATCGGTATCTGTTTCGGAAAAAGAAGAAAAAAAACGTAGGAGACCAGGAGTATACTTATTCATTGGTTACGAGCTTCAATAGATCAAGCGAGTCGTGGCAGAACACGTAGACGTGAGGAAAAGGGTGGTGACTCGGAAGCGGAGAGTCCGATAAGCGCCACCAGACCGAACTTGTTTGTTCGTTGTTTGCTTTCGTACGTGGCCGCCCTGTCGCCAACATTTATCTTATAACTCCGTTTCGGTTGGGACTGTCTGCGACACCTTCTCCGGCGAAACACTTTATTCTACCATGCTGAATGTCGAAGACGTTGAGGAGCGTGACGGTACGTATTTACGCCGAGAACGAGAAACACACGCCTATTGAATCTAACTACTACAGGTGTCCGATTGTCCTGGAATGTCTGGCCGTCGTCCCGCATAGAGGCGACGAGGACGGTCGTCCCAATTTCTGCTCTTTATACGCCTCTAAAGCTTCGTGAAGACCTGCCGCCCGTGTTGTATGAACCAGTCGCATGCAAACCGCCTTGTCGCGCGGTTCTCAACCCATACTGGTCAGTTGCGTAACGTTTGGTAACATACTCGCATATTACAACTATATTCCAGCCAGATTGACATACGCGGAAAACTATGGATTTGCCCCTTCTGTCTCTCGCGCAACTCGTTCCCCCCGCATTACAAGGATATCTCCAACACGAACCTCCCCGCCGAGCTCCTACCAAAATATACCACTATCGAATACACGCTTTCCCGCCCAGCACCAGTTCCTCCTATCTTTCTCTTTGTCGTTGATACATGCATGGATGAAGAAGATTTGAAGGCCCTGAGGGACGCTATCGTCGTCAGCTTGAGTTTGATACCGCCTTACGCACTTGTTGGTCTGATCACATACGGAACCATGGTAAGTGTTCATCAAAATGCACTCAAGTCACAAGCTGAACCATTTAAAGACTCAAGTCCATGAAATTGGCTACGCAGAATGCAGCAAGTCCTACGTGTTCAGAGGAGGCAAGGAATACTCAGCGAAACAAATTCAGGACATGCTCGGACTCAGTTCGCAAGCTCGCGCTGCCCCTCGTCCCGGACAACCGATGCCTCAACAAGCTTTCGGCGCTGCGCGCTTCCTCATGCCTGTCCAGCAGTGCGAGTTCCAGCTCACGGGTATTCTCGAGTCCTTGGCACGCGACCCCTGGCCAGTTGAAAACGATAAACGTGCCCTCCGATGCACCGGTGTTGCGTTGAGCGTAGCTGTAGGTTTGTTGGAGACCACCTACCCCAATACTGGTGGCCGTATAATGCTGTTCGCTGGTGGACCGGCTACCGAGGGTCCAGGAATGGTTGTCAGCAACGAACTCAAGGAGCCTATCCGTTCACATCACGACATTGACAGGGATAGCGTGAAGCACTTTAAGCGGGCTACCAAGGTGCGTCGTCTGTTGTGAGGTCTGAGGTGGATAACTCAGATTACAACTAGTTCTACGAAGCGCTCGCCAAGCGTGTTTCTAATAATGGTCATGCGGTCGACTTGTTTGCTGGCTGCCTTGACCAAGTTGGCTTGCTGGAAATGAAATCCCTCCCAAATTGTACCAACGGTGTCATTGTTCTTTCCGATTCTTTCGCCACTTCGATCTTCAAGCAAAGTTTCCTCCGTATCTTTAACAAGGATGAGCAGGGCCATCTTCAAATGGGCTTCAATGCTACTTTCGATGTTCAAGTGCGTCGATCATGTGTCGTGATTCTATCTATGACTGAAGTTGTTTTAGACAACAAAAGAGCTTAAAGTGTCGGGCCTCATCGGCCATGCTATTTCAGCGGGCAAGAAGTCTGCGTGTGTGGGCGAGACGGAAATCGGTATCGGCCAAACCTCTGCCTGGAAAATTAATCTTATCAACCCCAGTACCTCTACTGCTGTCTACTTTGAGGTCGTCACGCCTGCAGGTCAACCCCTCCAACAAGGATCTCGCGGTCTCATCCAATTTGTCACTCACTACCAGCATTCCTCCGGTCAGCAGAGGCTGCGTGTGACTACTATCGCCCGCAACTTTGCCGAAGCAGGTTCTCCGAGTATCGCTATATCATTCGACCAGGAGACCGCTGCTGTGCTGATGGCGAGAATAGCGGTATTCAAAGCAGAGATTGACGATTCCCCTGATGTCTTGAGATGGCTCGACCGTATGCTTATCCGTCTATGCCAAAAGTTCGCCGACTACCGGAAGGAGGACCCCATGTCTTTCCGTCTCACCGACAATTTCAGCATTTACCCGCAATTCATGTTCCACCTGCGGAGAAGTCAATTTTTGCAGGTGTTCAATAACAGTCCCGACGAAACCGCCTTCTACAGGCACATTCTGAATACAGAAGACGTCAATAATTCATTGATCATGATTCAGCCTACGCTGATGTCATATGCTATCGATACGCCCTCACAACCTGTGCTCCTTGATAGTGTTTCCATCAAACACGACGTCATCCTCCTCCTCGACACCTTTTTCCACATCCTCATTTTCCATGGAGAGCTTATTGCGCAATGGCGGAAGGCGGGCTATCAGGATCAGGAAGGCTATGAGAATTTCAAGGAGCTCCTTGAACTCCCGGTAGCCGATGCTCAGGTGTGTTTTTCTCGATGATATATGAACTCAGTGCAAAACTTCATCATGACGTCTTGAAATACAGGATCTCCTTGTCGACCGATTCCCCATTCCGAGGTATATTGTTTGCGATCAAGGTGGAAGCCAGGCTCGTTTCTTGCTGTCCAAGCTTAACCCGTCCACGACACACATGTCTGCGACTATGTATGGCACCACAGGCGGTCCTGGAGCAGGACAGCCCATCTTCACTGACGATGTCAGCTTACAGGTCTTTATGGAGCATTTGAAACGTTTGGTGAGCATACCATTTTGGACTGGAATGTTCTCATCGTGCTCATGACTGTTTAGGCTGTGGGTGCCCAGACAAATTGATTTGTATTTCTTTACTGTTCCGGCTCTGGCGCTACATAATACACCTGTCTGTTCCTGCATTTGTTCCTAGATTTCGTTCTGTTGTTTTTAACTCTCCGTTGTCGCACACAAAATATTCAGGGCTGTGTTTTTATACACCCAAGGTTAATGGTACTCAGACCACTATCCTGGGCGGAGAAATATTTCTATGCGAAGTTGTACTCGCTAGTTTTTGGTCAGGTGGGTGTAGGTTCCTTATACAAGTTCTCGAACTCGCAGACCGTCATCATCATGTGCGTCTGTGGATTTAGGTTGTACGTTAGTCTCGTAACAAATACATACAAGAACTTGCACATTCCTCGTGTGTTTTCTCGTGACCGACTTCTAGTGATCAACCTGGATAATGATTTACCCAGGTACCATCTGATTCGGGATCGACAAAATGACCAAATACGTCAAAGCAGAGCAGGGGTTATCGGCGGACAACCGCGAGCACAACTCAAGAACGATGAAGCTGCCAGTGTATCCCAGTTATTACGACAGGACAAGATGTTTCACGCTTTTTGATCGACATTGCGGACAAGGAGGATGCTGCTCTCGCTTTCAGATCTCCTTTCTTGAAAACTGTTATTTTAGGAGTTGGAGCTAGCTTGTAGTCTTCATCCTCTACGGGATCACATTGGTACATATTCTGATCGTAAATTATGAAGATCTGTCTGTTCAAGTGGATAGCGTTCCTCCCTCCCAAACCTTGAGTGGAAGGAACACGATTACGTCGTTTTGGCCTTCAACCTTGGGCCCTTCTTGCTCAAATAGGTCCATTAATAGTCATAGTCTTCATTTTGGAATCCGTGGGTAGGATACTGTTTCTTACTACATGACATCGTGATCATGGTTGTTTACTACACAAATGTATGAAATGTGAGTTTGATCCTTATCTGACTCTCATTCAAAGTTGCTGTCCTTCCCGATGCTTTCCAGATCGATCTTCTCTACTAATAGGTCGGTGTATCAACAATCAACTGTCTTCGGAACCACTTTTCAAAGCACTCGAGAAAGTTGGACTTTCGGTCTTGATGGATTCCAATGCCTGGGCAAACCTCATCAGTGCCAACCACCAACCACTCCGCAAGAAAATGTCCTTTCTAGCACCATGCACTCATCTCACCGGTATTGATTCCAACGCTAACCGCCTAACCTAGCCTCCACATGCCACGTGGCCCTGATTTTGCAAGGAGTCGTTTGGCTAAAATCAAGTATTGACTTGGTATTGACGAATAGATTGGTAGCTTAATCGCTCATGCTGTATTATTTTAGAATCCCTATAGCAAGAAAAAGACGCAATTCGATCCTCATTGGCAGATTAATATCATTGTCGTAATTAATAAGGACCTTTCTAGGGAAGCTAAGTACCCCTCTCAGGCAATGCAAAAATAGAGAGATCATATTATGGTACATCATCCTTCTGCTTTCTTTTATCGGAGTAAATCGTACCTTGCTGCTGATTTAAATTCCCAACGCCAAACTTCCAAACTCATTTTAGATTTGCTCGTGGTGATCAAGAGGTAGACGACCCTCTCTTGGTAGTCGTATATCATCGCGTTGATTGTGGGCTAGTTCATCGATCCCTTCTAAACGTTTCTTTCTGCGCGAATGGGCAATAATATGGCGACAAATTAGCTTATGAGAATGGTTGCGGGTGCTATAAATCCCGGTCAACCCGCCGGAAATCTTGATGTATGCCACTTCTCTTACTCAGTGTCTTGATTACTTGAATGTTAACCGATGCGATAGTTTTCCATACGAAGTCACATCCATTGACCTCGCAGGAGGCCCTAAGATGAGCAAATATCTCAAATCTCCCCTCCTGTCATGTTCCTTATGCAAGTATGTGGCATGATCCGTGGTAAGGAACACACCATGAACCCTCTTTTCGCTCAATGACCTGATTTTCCTCTGCATGTAGGAGCTCTCATCAATTATGGTGAGCAACAAAGCCCAGCGTGATATCACTTGGACCCACAACAGCACGAATGTCTACAGCGGACAAGTTCCCACAAACCTTGAATAGCACCGCTGTGGCTTGGTCTCTAATAAAGTAGCTTTACGGCAGAGACGGAGCCTACTTTGTGATTCTATTGAGTTTGATTATTGGTATTCACTATGCAATGTTTGATCTGATTGGTATGTAATTTCTGACTCCTCTTCCCCATATGATCACGATTATAACCAGTGCTGGCCTACAATTGGCACGGTCGAGCTCAATACCTATACATGGCGGCTCTCCTAAACTCTGTTTCAGATGGCGGTAATTCATTTTCAGTACACGTCCTAAATATTGGTCGGTGTCAACTCAACAATTACGCCAAGACTCATCGCCGGCATAGTCCCACACCTATGGCCAAGACCACACAACCCTGGATGGTACAAGAATATAGCTACATGCCAGTTGGTGGCGTGCAAGTCATGGCAGTTTTTCTGTCATTTGCGGTCTTCGGTGTTTCAGAAAATCCGTTCCTTAATGTGCGACATCGTTCTTCAAATATCTCTGGGGTTCTCCGACAATCGGTTGTGTTTCACAGTTGGCTGGTAATCCAACAACGGGACCTAGTTACCCAGTAACATCAAGATATGTTTTGGTGAATATTCTGGCCTCAAGTGATATATAGTAAGGGAAGTATAACGACAACTGAGTGGTGAAGTCATCCTAAGTTCTGATCAATGCCATTTGATTTGTCTTTTTCTTTTCCGGTTTGTACATAGATACATGGAAAACATTGGCGGGAAAATACCGGGCAAAATCTCTCCACATTAGTAATCATTTACTTCCTATAGCGCACTAACTTGGAAAGATCATCATCACGCTTATCGAGATGAATCGGGATCATCCACGAATCTGAGGGCAAACAACTTTTGATCGGACGAGTGGACACATGCTGCAAACTGATTCCACTGCTGGCAGCCAATAATGTTTCCCAAAGCAAAAGCAAAGAACCTTGTTATACCATCTCTGTACAGTGTATTTCCAATGGAAAAAGGCTCTAAACAATGGAAGAAGCCTTTTTCCAAAGGAAAATCCTGTCAAAGAAATGGTATGACAGGTTTCTTTTTCCATTTTCCCACTGAAAACAGGCTCCAGTGCCAGCAGTGTTCTGGGATCAGGAGCAGCGGGTGCGCATAACACATTATCTGGATCTGGATCATGCGTTTCGTCACCAGTCTATCTAGCTACTTGGCTTATATTCATTAATTAGTCGGAATCTCTCTTGAGCAAAAATTTCCGCTCTATCGTAATGCTCACTCCGTCAACCCATTATTTTCATGCTAAATGATGACATTGTATGAGAACTGTTCCCGTTCTCTAAGGGACAATCGAAGCTAGCAAGTTAACAATTGGCAGAGATGGTGAGTAACTCTGCATGGCTCCACTTCATCATCCTACCTTCCTCCCAAGGTTTCCCGACGTCCTTGAAAAATAGCGCGATAGAGTTGGTAGTTTCATACTAATTCTCGCTGAAGTCAACCACAAAAAAAATCTACGTTAGAAAGGAATAGAGAGAGTGGCGCAAAATTTATAAGGTCCAAACCTTGTAGTACAGGCGCAAACAAAAAAGTCATAATTCTGCGTCATACTCTCTCCGTCTCTGAGCCTGCTGAAACGGCGTTCTTCATCTTGTTCTCCTTTGATGTTGTTCCGCGGTTTGATCTTTGCATTTGACGCAAGGGAGAACGGCGACCTGGTGCGACAACTTTCTTGGCAACGGAAGACCCATGATCAAATTCAACACATATAGAAGTTCAGACCTGTTAGGATGTTAGGATAATGATATCTACCTACGTGAGTTTTTTTTGCCTCGATATACCCATTGGGGCACTGCTCTACGTAGGGTCTACTACTGTTGTATACTGCGTCTTCTATATATCTTTCCTGTATATACCGTATATCTAGCCTTCTTGGGTGATGCCCCCGTCGAAGTGCGCTCGGAATCGAGCTCAGTGCTGTATTATGCCTCCGCGAGGCGTTTCTATGAGTAAATAAAAATATAAGTCAAAATCTCTCCCCTGGCGGTGTTACCGTCTCACTCTTGGTCGGCTTGCCGTTGTGACGCTGTCCTCCTCTCTCTTGGGTACTCTAAGGTCTCCATAGGGTCGCAAAAACCTCCCCGTGGCGTGGATATACTGAAATAATAGTTTTATCACATTGGCTTCCCCTAGTGTCGCTATTGTTGTTGGACCCGGTTTGAACCTACGCTAGTTAATAGCTAAGGTCGCATCGATCAGTATGCGCCTCGGTAGACCTAATAAAGAAAGAAAAAAAATAAACCCTCAGACCTCTCGAAAACGAAAGGACGCCGTTGGCAAACAACGCCAAATCCGGTCCTCCTGTATTCCACATGTTCGCAGCATCGTCTGGGTCTCACCCTGACCATACGAATGCCGTCGCATCGAACAGCGGACGCAGCACAGATCACCCCATACCTCACACACGTAGTCAGTCATCACGGGCAGGTCACCCTCGTACCCGCTGATAACAATGGTCGCGTCCGTCAGGCCAATGTCAAGGGAAACAGGAACCGTCCGAGGCAAGAAAGGAATACGAGAATAGAAGAAGAAGTACGGTTCAATGTGGGCCCTCGATCCTTGCGTAATATGGTTGGAAACCGAACGGCACGACGTGGGGGGCGACAAGATCAAGGTCGCAGTGAAAGCAACGAGCGTATGTCCCTGTTCTATTCAATAATCGACGTCCAATAACAGTTTAATGACAAAAGCATATCCGGATTACCCTCCTCCTTCCTTTCTTGAAGCAACATCGGTACCAGTGTCCTCCGGTAACGCCACATTCGCGGCCCTTTCCCAATCGGTATCATTAACAGAGCCGAACTCCACGCTGCCTATGACGTCGCCCACACAACCGCTTATGTATCCTCCGTCTTCCGCATTGTCGTCTGCACACGAAGTTGATTCAGACACTTCATCTCTCGAGATCATAGACATCGATTCGCTACCAGTTGAGGGACAACTACCATCCGGCCCCAAACTTGAGGAAAACATCAGGCGGGATTGGTTAAATCGACGTGGTATAGAGTTTCCTTCACCACCTCAAAATCAAGCTCGAGGTAGTCTCACAAATCGTAGCAGAGCTCTTTTGGACTCAGACTCAGAAGATGAGACTCCCTATGCATTTCATCAGACCGGTTTGAAAAATAAAAACCTGTCTCCGCTCCGCACTCTTTTTCCTTATCGAGGAATGTCAGTTGATCCGCCGTTGTCGGCATCGCCGAATTCATCGCCGTACTCTTCTCGTTCCTCTTTGTCGTTTCTCAGTGCTACATCTCTCAAGATGTCCATGTCGACAACATCAATCTCGTCTGTGAAAGGAGAGGGCTTCTTCTCCCGTAAATTCTTGACCCTCAAAGGAAAAGACCGTGCTAAGGAATCTCTCGATGCTTGGGAAGTTGTTGAAAAGCAGCCGGATCCCAGTCTTACTTCGGACAATCTCTCTTCGCCGACACGCAGTCAGAGTTTCACATATGGGATGTCAGTCTCTACTCACGTAGCGAAGGAACAAGCACCTCCGGTATCTCCACCACCAAACGTAACTACCAGCGCTATCGCACCCCATCCGTTGTCCTTGAGAGACCGTAAGCCGCCGCCAGTACCTTTCGTTACTCGACCTAAAAAGAAAGCGCCTAATCCACCTTCCAAGCCTGCACCACTTGTTCCCGTCCCTCAGGGCCCTATCCTGGTATCTGTACGTACGAGAATACCTCCTTCAAAAAAGCCAGCCCACCTGACTTCATCTCCACTGGTGCATGATTCATGGTGTCCTGCAAGTCTCGAGGTAGATGCAGAATCTAATTCTGTCTTGCGGCGGGCTATAGTAACGCCGCTTCCCGTCTCTCCCATTGAAAGTGGTTCTCCGACCACTCCCGTCTTACCAAGCCCGATGGAGAGCATTTCAGTGTCGGCCTGTGCGCCCTCGTCCACATTCCCCACAATGCTTGATCACCAGACTCCTGTGTGGGAGAATAATGTCGTTGCTCAAGATATGTCTTTCGACCTTCGGCTCTCTCCCAGACCTGCTTTGCCGAGCTTGGCGGAAAGTATATCGGTGTCAATACCTGTACCCGGACCCTCCTCTACTCCAGGATGTAATCATCACATCTTAATGCGGGAGGGCAATAGTATTGCCGCAGATACACCTGACTCCTTTCACATGCCGGGTGACTATCCAGATGACGATGAGTCTCGATCGCCGGTCTTAACGGATTGTCCGAGCGCCCTAAGGGACTCTTCACCGGCTCTGCGTCGTCACTATCCTGGCAGACCCCTTCCTCAGCCCCCGGGGACCCCACGTTCGCTGTCGGATGGTACTGATACTCATGACGAGCCTCGTATACAACCAGCCTCTCACTGCCCGGAGGGTCTGCTCATCGATCTTGATGACAGTTCTTCAGTCACAGGGACTTCAACGCCTTTAATCAATAGTAGGGAAAATAACCTTGCGATGCCCGCCACTTCGAGCTCTTCTTCTGTTGATCTTCTTGGTTCGATCGCGGATATGGAGACGCCAGCGATCGCTCAGCACACTCGGAGCCAAGTAAATACAAGTCTCGCCTTTCCAGTGCAAGCCAGTTCCCAGCTTCCTCTGTTCTCGGAGGTCACTGATTTTGATGTGCTCGTTTCCCAAATAAGCGAAGAGGAACATCGGGATGGCTCGAATTACGATGTGAGTTCGAGCTTCTTTACCCAGACAATATATCCATCATCATGAATAAATGACAATTCTCAGGCACTTCTTATACTTTCAGAATTCATTGGGCCAGCTAGTCCGTCCCAAAGCATCGCACATTCTGTCCCGGCGTCTGGAATTTCTCCACGTCAAGCTCCATCTACAGCGGAGCGTATGCCGGCGCCAAATGTACCGCTCCTAGGGAATGTGAGACTTGAGCGCAGACGCACTACGAAGGATGGCCGTGTCAAGCTGAAGCTTGGCTTGCTTGATGCAGCCGTGGACAAATGCGGGATCTGTTTAACGCAGTTTCGCAGCGGCGACGTCGCGCAGCTCGGTTCGGTGTGCCGGCACGCTTTCCATGAAAAATGCCTTGGGCGATGGTTCGTTCGAAGCAAGACATGTCCCATGTGTAGGGTTCCTCTCGTCCCGGAGCGACTGACCCCATTGTAGCCTTTATTACTTGGACACAGAGGACACAACACACCGCGACACACAGTTTCTGTCTTTGTCTCTGTCACTCCGTTTTTGTCTCTGTCTCCGCTGTTTCGGACTCATTACAAATCTTTCTCTGCTGTACTTTTCCTCTTTCCATTCTATGATGGACATGTAGCATACGTACACGTACTCTGACTTTACGGACGGAAGACATACTCATGATATGTACTGTACCTTTCGGTTTCTGCTCTTTGTCTAAGTAGTTTTCGAGTTACGGTTTGCATACAGTACATTGACGTCTTGTACCTATAAGTGTAACCTTTAAGAGCTTTGGCGCTATATGTTAGAAGTAATAACCTAAGATACACGGAGGTTATTCCTCAGTCTCCGTACACAGTGACTCGGGGTTTTGCATACCTAAGATACACGGAGGTTATTCTAAGGTATGCGTAAGTATATTTGTCCATAATTTACTAGGTAAGTAATGCACTCACCCTCAGTCTCCGTACACAGTGACTGAGGGTGGTTGTTGTTGCCGTCTGCGTGATATACCCTCATATTTTCTCTATGACCCTGAGTGCGTCCCTGATCACATCAGTGCGCACGGTGCTCGCGACGCGCGAGACCTCAACACTCCTCCTCACCGTGAGCACTGGTAGTTAGGCGACTCCTCCTCGCGTGGAATGCTGGGTCATCCCTAGAATATCACGTAGTCTAATGAACTGTGGTGCAGCCAATGCTTTCGTGAAGATGTCCGTGACATTGTCCTTTGTATTGATGTAACGAACGGTAATTTCTCGTGATGCGACTCGTTCCCGTAAGAAGTGATACTTTATGTCAACGTGTTTGACTCGTTGATGTAACATGGGGTCTTCCGATAAGTTTATCGCCGAGTTGTTATCGCAAAGCATCGTAGTTGCCTCTTGAGGTTCATGTCCAATTGCCCCGAGGAGTGAGCGCAACCATATGCATTCCTGGGCAGCTTTGTAGGCTGCCATGTATTCAGCCTCGCAAGATGAGGCCGCTACTGTTTTTGTTTTTGTGTTGCCCAGGAAACCACTCCAGAACCTAAAGTCCATGCATAACCGCCGACACTTCTCCTCATGTCAAGGCAGTTCGCCCAATCTGAGTCCGTAAACTCAACGAGCTGTATTGGGTTACTACCTCCCAGAGATATTCCTAAGGTCCTCGTTCCTTTCAGGTATTGTAATGTCCTCACGGCAGCATTCCAATGTGTGTATGTGAAACAGTCAAGGTACTGTGAGAGCTGCTGTACAGTGTACTAAATATCTGGGCGTGTGGAGACTGCCAGCCATAGGAGACCTCCTACCAACTGCCTATATGGTAGATGGGCCACTTTTTCATGTTCTGCATCTGACAACATAGTCAAGTCAACCCGTCGAAGTTTTGTCCCTGGTTCCATTGGAGTAGAGAGTGGTGCAGTGTCAGTTTGTCCAAATTGTTGAATAAGTCTGTCAATAAGGGCCATCTGTGATAGGTGAACATGCTTTTCCTCTTGTTCCCAGTTTATCGTGATACCTAGTATGTGCTTTGGCATACCTAAGTCCACAATAGTCCAGGTGCTTGACAGTTCTTGTTTGAAATGTTCGCCTGCTTTCTTAGTGCTGGATATTGCCAAGAAGTCGTCTACATGTACCCCCACTATCATTGTCCCATCTTCCATCGTCCTATGATACACACAGGCCTCACATGCAAGTTGCGTGAATCCCCAGTTGCGCATCCATTTGTCCAAGGTCTTATTCCATATTTGTCCCGCTTGCTTCATGCCATATAAGCCCTTGACAAGCCTGCAAACCCACGCTTCTTTTCCTTTCTCTTCAAAACCCCTTGGCTGTTCCATATATACCCTCTCCTCCTCAGGTAATATCCCATTTAAGCAAGCAGTCTTCACATCAATCTGACTGGTCTCCCACCCTAAAGATGCTGCCAAGTGTAATATTATTCTCCAGGATTCCGCGTGTGCTGTCAGTGAGGTTGTTTGTGTGTAATCTTTTCTGTACACCTGGTTGAAGCCCTGAACAACATGCCGTGTTTTAAATCTCATGATCTTCCTCTTCTCATCTTGCTTTATAGTGAATATCAGCCACCCCTTCAGTACTTGGTGCCCATACAGTATGTCCTCATGTGGAACCAGTGTCCATACTCACATCTCCTTAAGGGACTTGAGCTCTTCTTTGTAGGACTCAATCCATCTCTCTCTGTCTGCGCAGTTCTGTGCTTTGTCCCATGTCCTTGGTGCATTGAGATCTGCTCTGGGCATGATGTATGGTGTGTCTATACCCATGTTTATTGCTGAGAGTAACTGCTCAACATTCCGTTCATGTTCAGCCTTGTCTAACTGTGGATCCTGTTGTGGCTCATTCACAGCTGCCCTGCAATCAGCCCTACTCTGTCTGATATGCTCAGCAGCTTCTCTAGACTCTCTCACTGCCTTCTCCATGTGAGATTCATGATTTTGGTTCATGTCTACCTTCTCAGTGGGTGTAGATATCCTTGTCGATTGTCATTGAAGTGGTTGATTGACTGGTTCCTCTACCTGCTGCCATTCAGCTATTGGCTCCTTGTGTGCTATGGGAAGGTCCTCTTCAGGTGGGTTGAATATAGGACCATGTATCCTTGGCATCTCATCATCGATGTCTGTCATCAATGATTATGTCGGTGTACTTGCTGCTTGTTTAGCTATCAAAGGCATGTCCAGGAAATCAGTATCTGCATGGTTGTCATTTGTTGCCACATTGTTTTCATGTATTGGAGGCATAGTGTTGTTGTGACTTTCAATGTTTGAACATGGTATGTACTGTAGACTTTTCTCATAGCACAGTCATAGCACCTGTAAGCTTTTGAGTTAGCATCATAGCCAACCAGAACACATTCAATTGAACGTTCAAATATTTTGGGGTTGTGTTGATTTAGGATAAGGACAAATGCTTGGCATCCAATCTCTCAAATGTGTGAGTACAAAGGTTTCTTCCCATACCATAACTCATCCAGGGTTACTTCATGTATTGTAGAGGTTTTGTCTTGCCATGGAGATAAGCAGCAGTCAGGTAAAATTTGTCCCACAGGAAAGGTGGGCATCTTGCAGTAAGTCTCATTGCACGTGCCTTCCCTCCTAGCGTATGGTGCATCCTCTCTACTCTCCCCATATGCGCTAAGGTGTAGGGTGCCCCAACCTGTAAGATGATTCCTTTCTGACGATACCATTCTTTGTGTCTTTCCCCATTGAGCTCACTGTCACAACCCATTCTCAATATCTTCATGCATGATCCTGTCTCATTTTCGCATGCAAGGATCCAAGCTTTGAGTTTGTCGAAGCTGTCATCTTTTGACTTCAATGAGATCGACCACAGTTTTTCATGTAATCATTGACAATGTTCATGATATAATTATTACCTGTGTGAGATGATACTGCTGCTGGTCCCATTAGGTCCACCCATACTTTCTCTAACCTTGACATTGCCCTATGCCCCTCCCCTTCCTCATGCTCCTTTGGTACTGGTGTCCTGGTCTGTTTTCCAAGGATACACTGGTCACATTTTGGGGGTTTGGAAGGGAATGTATAGGGCATACCTTTGATCATGCCTGCATGCGCCATCTGAAGGATGGATTGATAATTCGCATGTCCTAAACAAAGGTGCCATGACTGTATGTTGGGCAGATCATGAACCACAAATGCATGATCAGTTATGACATTGAGAGTGTAAAGGCCACGATTATGGACTAGAGTTCCAGTGGCCATTGGTCTTCCACTAATTTTCTTTGTTAGGGAGACTCTGGTATCATCAAATGTCACAGACATTCCATGGTCGCAAGCTATTCTGCTGATTGACAGAAGGCAGACAGTAGACTTTGGTACATAGTGCATTTTCAAGTTCAATATACATTCCTCCTGATACGTATACCTGTATGGTTCCTACACCAATTGCAGCAATAGATGTGCCTCCTACTCCACATATCTGTCTTGCGGGAATCGAGTCTAGCTTTATGAAATCGCCTTGGTTTGGGGAGATATGGGTGGTTGCACCAGAGTCAAGGTAGAATGGCTCTAGTGTTTGGTTTTGACTCAATAAGATCAATTTGTGATCTTCTTTGGACACGTTATTGGCCTTGTACCAGTCCCTGTCCATTTCAGGCCCTATTCCACACTGTGAACCATGCTCCTCCTCAAGGGCAATCCACACGTCAAACTCCAAACCCTCTGCATCAGCCAGAAACCCTGCATAAGGCAGTGTGTCATACCCAAGGCCAGCGAACTCTGCCTTTGGGGCATTGGTCATGGCTGTCTTTGGCGCCTGCATGGCCAGATATGCTGCAATTGTCACTGGGTCGCCCTCTAAAGTAAACGCGCTGCCGCCTGCTGGAGTAAATGTGATCTTTGAGACTGCCTTGTCCCTCTTCTCCCTCTCTTTCCACTTGCCATCATAGAATGCTAGGCACACCTTTTTCAACTCCTTGATTGACTTCCCTGCCATTCCGCCACCCTCCAGGATGCACCAGGGCGCTGTATGGCCAGTATAGATGTAGGCAGGACACTGGCAAGCCTTGCATGCCGCAGATGTGACTTTTGACTGAGATGCCTTGCCAGGGGCAGTGGCTAGAGCAGAGTCTGTGGGTACAGAGGGAGACTTGTCCACTTCAAGAAGTGTCTGCTCCCCTTCCAGAAACAGCCTAATCTCAGTGGGACCGTACTTGGATATGTTGCTAGCCTGTCCTAGGTCTCAAGATATGATAGACCGTATATGTGCAAAAGATTTGTCCGACAGCATGGACAACACGGCTATTGACTTCAGCAAGTCTTTTGTCACCTCTCCCGCATCAAATGCGTGGTCAATCTTCTCGAAAATGATATCAACCGTCTTTGTCAGCAGCTCAGAAAGGCTGCACTTAGCAGTGAGTGCTTCCTGGAGCAGTCAGACCTGTTTAACGGGAACCGCCCCACCATGGCGGTCCTTCAGGTATACCCACAGGGCCCCAGGATCCTCCTCCTCAGTGCATAACTTTTGTTTGGATGAGGACAGCACATGTTTCAGAAATGAGCACGCAAGACGGCAATTCAAGGTCCACAAACGATATGCCCGTGGTTTGTACGTGGCATCTGGTGACAGCATAGGGTCGAAAACATAATCCCACAGCTGTGCTAACGACAACTCGAGTTTCATTGTGTAGGCCCACTCTGTGTATTTTCCGTTGTCCTTCTCGAGCACATGTCCAGTCCAGGAGGATGTTATCTTCCCAACAGGGAGGACTGTTGGATTGGCTGAGTTGTCGACAGCTTGCATTTCAGCAATCCGCGTAGCAGAGGGGGTCTCGGGAATAATCGGGGGATCCATAGTAGACAGGGATTCCTCAAGTTAATGTAACGGACAGTCGGTCCAATATTCAATGAGCTCAGCAGTGGCTCGTGGTCTGTTCAAGGTTGTAATGTCACTTCTAAAGGGCAATGCAGCACAAGCCCATAACCTGTTAGAAGTAATAACCTAAGATACACGGAGGTTATTCCTCAGTCTCCGTACACAGTGACTCGGGGTTTTGCATACCTAAGATACACGGAGGTTATTCTAAGGTATGCGTAAGTATATTTGTCCATAATTTACTAGGTAAGTAATGCACTCACCCTCAGTCTCCGTACACAGTGACTGAGGGTGGTTGTTGTTGCCGTCTGCGTGATATACCCTCATATTTTCTCTATGACCCTGAGTGCGTCCCTGATCACATCAGTGCGCACGGTGCTCGCGACGCGCGAGACCTCAACACTATACATGTTGCACTCACGGATACTTTTGTCGAAGAAAGCTGAATTGATGTTGCACAGCCACATTTTCGAAAAACTCTTTCCAAATACGGACGCGTATATTTCTCCGAATCGTCCTCACCTTCACATTCTCTATCTATCGCGAATGTCGCACAAAACGTGTTCAAATTAATCACTGTTCGTCTTTCCGCGTTGGAATCTTAAAGCTTTTTCAAGCTCAAACACTCGATCACGGACTTGCTGGATCAGTCAAAATCTGTCAAAATATGGGCCGTCATGGAATGGGTCAAAGCAGCACAGAATGGTCACTGTTACATGGTCTCCTTCGTGCTGTTACCTACCTGAATAGTCACGCTGGCCACAGCAAATTCAAAGCGGTTAAAGGACAAGATTGAATATCTTCAAAGCTCGGTCGCGGCGCGAGCTATAAGTACAACGAGCCTATGTCAATATATGCATTCTGCCTCAACCTCATTGACTTCTGACCTTGCTCTGGCTCAATCCGCTTGGATATCTCTCACGCACCATGGCCCATGGACTCAGGTCTCATAAACCTTCTGTGAAATCAGCGATGCTCGGTAGCCAACCAGTCAAGTCTGCCTCGATGAAGAAATCGAGTCAGTCCTCCGGGAATGAGAGAACAAGAGCTGGTAGTTCTGGACCGTCGAATCAAGGCTACCAAGCCTCTATCTCACAGAGGGCGGTGACAAACTTGCATAACGAGACGTTCGTTTGTTTTGTTACCATACGATTCGTTCGAGTTCATTGGTTCTCACAACTTACTCACAATCTAGCCTTTCCACTACTGATGCGGATACGGGGAACGATACTGAGCCCGAGGATAATAATGATTCTCCAAACTCGATCGGAGGAAACATAACGAATACAGGCAGGACGAGAAACCAACTATCGCGATCGAGGGTGGATCCTGCCGTGCAAAACAGTCTCGTGGCATCTATTCTCGAAGCAGCCGCAGCGCAAGGTCGTGATGTGGGATCTGTTGTTGGGGCTAGGTCGTACGTTGGTCTATTTTCCTCCAGCAGAGGAAATGCCTAAGTTTCCTTTAAATTCAGAAATCAGCCTTCAGAGCCTACGATGTCTGCAAACAAGTCTCCACCTGTGTCAACCGTAGCCACTGCTCCTTCTCCAGTACTCGCAGTGGAACTTCCAATCATTCCAACGACTCACGCATTGGCTTCACATCTTGCTGCTGCTGCCAAGTCCATCTCAACTTCTATTCATATTCCTCAATATAATCTTGACCCATCCTCATCGTTCGCACCTGAGGGATCCCATTTCGTGGGCGCGATGGATTCAGGTGTCACTGCTGTTAGACACGAAGGGGTTACCGTCAAATCGATGGATACGTCGGAGAACACAAAAGGAGCATTTTCTCAGGCTTCTTCAGCGTTTAATAATGGAACTTCCTGTACTCTCACCTTCTCTGCTCCATTTGATTCTGCTGCCTCAAAAGGACCATGTGCCTCAAACAACAAGTCGTTTGTCTCGACCAATACAGAAGAGACTACTAGTCCATCGATGGAAGTAGATATGGATGCCCAGAACGTCTCCGCTTCGCAACCGAATGCGCCTTCGTTGTCGCATATCGTTCCTTCTGCCGATACGTTTGGAACTCCCACCATGAATTTTGTCAACCTAGGCTCGAAAGCTGGATTCATGCAGAGTGCATCTGGCGCATTTGGGCCAATCAATGCAACCCCGGCTCTGAGCGCCTTTTCGATCCACACAAACAATCAGCCCTCACTTCTTTCGAATATGGCTCCCCAAGTGAACCCATTGGCCGCACCCACCGCGAATTTCGCTAATCCAAGATTGACCTGTGGCTCCACCCAGGAACAGAACACCTTTGATGCTTTTGGATCAAACTTTGCTCTTCAGACGAGGACTGGACCTTTAATCTCATTGACAGCCCCTGTCTTTGCATTCGTAAAACCAAGTTCAAGCATTGGAACTGGACAGAAAAATGCTTTCGGTGCAATTGAGTCAGATAATGAGTTTCCAAACTCAAGCGTTTCTTCATCGCTCCAGGGCAACAACTTCATCGCTCCAATTAATACACCCGCCAGACAGGATTCCTCTTCGTTTGGCTTCGACTTGGCGAGCTCTTTGAATGCGTTCGGTCTGTCTCGACAGTCGACCTCTGTGTTTGATAATGCCTCTTCTGCTTTTCAGACGAACGTCCCCTTCCCAGTCTCCGATACGTGGAACGGTGGCAACGGAGGTCACCATCTTGACAGATCAGCCATAGATCAGCTGCCAAATGTCTTGAGTGGAAGACCGAGTGAGGTATCTGGCTGGACTGAATCGTCTGCTGCTGCTTCCCGTCCCTGGTCTAGCAACAACACTAACACCGCGCACTCTTCTGATGGAATGAATGTCAACGCTGGCTGGAACAACGGCGACAGTAATCCCTTTGCTCATCCATTAAGCTTCGATATTCGTGCAAATGGGCTCTTCAACAATAGTTATTCACAGCTTTCTTTTCCCTTGGACATCGGTCCCACCGGTCGTCACGCATGGACTAACAGCAACTCGTGCTCTACTAATGTTCCGGTTTCGAACAACGATGTCGAGATGGAGATTTACGATCATGATTTGTACAGCGTCGATATTCCAGGCTTTTGCTCTCCCAACAATTCAAACACAGCTGTGAGTTCTCTATTCTTTTTTTGCGACGATCCTGTTTCTAACGTTGTTCCGTAGGCCTGGAACGATCTGGTTCTACTTCCGTTCTCTGAGCCAAATGCACCAGAGGCTCAAATCGTGCCATCTATTGAAGATATCGTTAATGATGTTGAGATTGAGGAGGTTCTTTCCCCCCTTCGTCAGCGCTCGGCTCCTCCACCTGTGGAACTCAGCTTTATTGACCTTGATCCCCAACTTGACTGGGTTGGAGACAGTTCTGCATTGTCATCCCCAGAGATTCCTTCGGCTGATGTCGTCGTCTACGATCATCTCTCGACTGAGATCCCATCGCTCTTTGAAGACCACTCTGAGGAGGTCGTTCAGTATATTCCCTTCCCATGGCTTGTCAACGGGCGGTGCGAATTCAGAGTCTATGACACTGATAACGTCAAAGATCAGTACGCAGGAGAGCAAGTGAACGACGAAACGGAAGTTAAAGATCAGCCCGGCTGGGAGCAACCGAATGACGAAACAGACGAAATTAAATATCAGCCAGAGCGGGTGCAAACAAATGAAACCGACGTATTTGAAGATCAGCCCGATTGGGAGCAGAGGGAACGGTTCAGGACCTTTCTCCCTCGCAAACCTGCTGGTCTTCCCCAAGAAGATGCCATAGATCAGTCTGACAGTCCGTCCCAATACATGCACCATCAGTCAAGGGACACGTCTTGCTTCCGGCCCCTCAAAAAACTTGCTACTGCCATGGGATGGGCAGTACATCGTTCCATCAGCCACCGCGTTGAGTGCGGCTGCCTTTAGTTATCAACCCTTTGCCATCGATGGTTCAACTTTCAGCGGGTGCTATCGGTTTATCACTCCGAATACGAACCATATCCATTATGGAGATGTTCGCCCCATCTTCTCTCAGTTTCCTATAACTCGAGTAAAAACCACTACTTGGCATCTTCGTCCGCGGTTCTTGGGAATGGTATACTGGCTCTCGACCATGTGAAAACTGTAGCATGTGTCTTGAGACCCAGCCACCGGTCTCCACACTTCATCACAACTCCGCCTTCACTCGACAACCGGACGACGACTCTCGAATGATCCGAAAGCTGTGGTATGTGATTTCGAAAGCATCCTACCGGTCTCCAATATCTCATATCGAATCTTGGAAAAGACCAACGCTGACCTCTCGACTATGCCATGCAACTCCGAAATGCCAGCCACCAGGTCTTCTCGTCCCTATCATTCTCCATCTTCATCATCCTGAATTCACATACCGTTTGAACTCTTGCGTTCCCCTATCATCATTTCGCTTCGCTTCTCTTTCTGATATTTATTTTGTGATCTCTTGCTCTCATATACTTGTTCTTAGTGCCTGTAATTCTAAGTCCTTTCTCTTCTCGGTCTTCTTCGCTTCTTTCTGTGCTTTGCTCGTGCTTCATTGGTAGTCTCTCTTTGAGCCCACACTCTCTGTCTTCAACTTGAGAATGAAAGCTGTCGAAAGTTCTGTCTCGAAGTAGATTGGCTGTAGTGCGCTTTTCAATGGAAACGGGAATCAGGCTGATGGTGCAGCCTTTCTTTTCCTGGCTTTGGCACAGACACGGCTGCACTGACATCCGACGACGTCATGCTCGCATCAGAGGTCCCTGGCCCAGCGTGTGGCCCTGAAAGTGTAAAATGTGATAAAGTCACGTAACTTTCATAGAAGCAGAGCTCACTATACGGAGAATCGCTGCCTTCGTTTTTCTTTGTATCTCTTCCCATGACATACATGGCCCCTAGAGACGCTGTAATAACAGACACACAAGCGATGGCCTCCATGATGAAGAGCGCTCAGAACGTTAGTCACAGATTGTAACTTTCGCCGTAGTCATACTGACCATTGGCCTCCCTCGCAGGTTGACGTGTCTCTGGAATTCTGTTGACATCTTCGTACGTGGGTGATGTGTGTTAATCGAAATCGGATCCTTATAGATGTAGGAGCGCAAAAAGAAATGATGTCATATCCAGGTAATTAGTTTTCGGATCAAAGTTCAGAAAATGTTCTACATGCTACTAGAGAACATTCCAATACTGGGACGTGTGTTACCCGACCCATCTACTAATAAAGCATCCTGGGGAGGATATATATCAGACATCACAATCAGCTCAGGAATAAGGATATCCTACCGCGCAGCTCGAACCCAAACCTGCGTTCCCCACCCACCCAGGTTCCCAGTAGACGATACCGATACCATGGCCGCCGCTAAGGGTTTGCAGAATAGTCCGAATACCCGCAACCCAAGTAGATTGGCCTTCAGCAGAGACCGGAATCGCGGTATCACTCAAAGCTACCCCAGAGCAAACAGCAGGCCAATCTGTTTCAACAACCATGACGTCCTTTGCTTCCATTAAGAATTGTCCACAGCCAGACGACATTGGGCGTACCTTGCCGAACTTTGTTACCATGGCCTGCAAGCTTGACTGAAGGGCACCGTATGTTGCCCCAGTTCCATAGAACGGATAAAATGAGAACCCGAGGATATCAAAGTCGCCAGTGGCGAATTCGCCAGCGATAAATATCTGATTGTAGAAAGAGGCGACTGAACTCGCGTCCCAGCCATTAGCGAGGTGGATCATGATTTTGGTCGTGGATGAGGCATCGCGTACGCCGTTGGCCGCAGAGTGGAGCAGTTGAGAGAGAGGAGAATATCCGTTTACAGAAATGCGACCAACAGGCCACAGAATTCCGTCATTGATTTCGTTTCCAATCTACTGATTGTTGCCTTTTAGAGCGGTATATATGTAGGATGGATGGAATCATCGACCTGAATATACTGGATGGATGTGCCCTGAGCAGCGAAAGCCTTGACGAGACTGTTTGTATATCTGTATCCAGGATCTCAGGGCGGACTGAGTAGATAAGGGAATGGAAAAAATACGTGTAGATTTGCGTGTTCAGCCCGGATAGAGTTGTTGGCCAGCCGGACGGAATCCCTTGATGCCCAGGATCAGCCCCTTAGAGAGAGATGATGAGGTGTAAGACAGCTACGAGAACTAACATACTCACAAGTGTCGCTATAGTGGAGGTCAATGAGCAAAGTCATCCCAGCAGCAACAGCACGCTTTGCAAGGGCAAGACCATAGTTCAAACTATATTGAGAGTTGCTCGTGCTTGTCCATATGCGAATCCGTGCGAGATTGGCTCCATGGTTCTTCAGGATTGTCTCGAACTTGGCAGTCACGCCGGAATCTTTGTAAGTGATACCTGAGTTTTCGAGGTTGACGAGTGAAGAAAAGTCGGCTCCACGGTACGTGAGAGCTTGTACGGATGCAAGAACGGTCAGTAAGGAGACGATACAAGATTGTATGAAGCGCATGATGAGACGTGAGTGATTAACATTCCAGAAGACAATTTATAGAGCGATCATGAGGTGTTGGATACAATAACGATCAACATGGTAGAGCAGATGACATAGACATTATTTTCCGGTGTAGCCAATGGATGGACATCGGAACAACAAGAAGGTACAAGCGGCCCTGTCACCTATGCAAACGACTTGGCTTCATTCGTCTTTCACGAGGCATACTCATCACGAGAGGTATATGGCGGACCGGCCTCTCGAAAATGATCGTGAATGTGCTATTCTCACGAAATAGCTGGATTTTAGTCGCTCCAGCTTACGCGACCTTAGGTAGCTGAATGGTCAAATAGCAAATTGGTGAAAGTGAAGCAATTAGTTAGTATGAGCTTCGGATATCCTTGTCAGCATTTCTTTTACCTGGTACACCTGGTGATTTCAAGATGGACACGTACTTTCAGATGCACTTGTTTCTCATGTCAGAGCCACTAGGCCTTTCAAGGATCACAAGGTATAGAAGTGTCCAGGTAACGTTCGAATAGCAGGGTGCCACCAGTTTGATTGAAAATCTGCATTTTGCATGCCCAAACAGGCAGAAAGGCGCGGAGGTCACTCAGCGGTTGGCTTATCAATAATCTAACTTTCGGCATGTCGGATCGGGAAAGTCAGGCCCTCACGCGGTCACGACTCGGCTTAAGTATAATCGCCAAGCTAACGTGACGTTCGGACTCTTTTCATGGCGCCACCTTCGATCTCTACTGTGCGTTCAAATAGTGCTAAAGTGCCATTAAGTAGTCGAAGTCGCATAGAGTGCAAAGATTCTGGTCTTTATTCTACGGAGGGTGAGTCTCATGGCTTTTACTTTGTGAATACCTGATAAGCTGCTCCAGGTGCCCAGAGGATCATTGATTTGATTGAGAACCGCCGACTCGTATCCACCTTGGTGCTCTCCCACAATGAACTTGGGGACGACGGATGCGTCATCCTTTTCAAATTCCTAAGTTCGACCAAGGGACGACGATATCCCATATCTGAAATACAAATTGGATCTAATCAGCTAGGAAATACGGGCCTCCTTGCTATCGCTAATTACCTCGAGAATAATATACATCTGCGGCGTTTGCACTTGCCGAATGTATGTACTTTACTATCTCGTTTTCTCATGTGATCTCATCTCGTCCATAGAATGCTTTCATTGGAGATGAAGCCGTAACGTCTGCCTTCGTTCGCTCTATCAACTCTTCGCAGCTTGAAACATTGAATTTGGCGTCAAATAACAGCCTTTCTGATACCTTCGTCTCCTCCTTTTTTCCATCGTTAAATTCCCGCCTCCTGCGCGATCTCAATCTCACGGCCACTGGCCTCACCAAAGCTTCCGTTCCCTTCATCGCCGACTATCTGTCGTCAGATCGATGTTACCTTAGTGCCTTCTCTGGCAACCTCAATCTCCTTGGCATTATTGGCCTTCAAACAATATATAACGCTCTGCACTCCAGTGCTAATCACCGATTGACGACACTCAGCATATTCGCAAATCATACGGGAATCAATACTGAAATAGATGAAACGACACGATTTAAGACGCAGGAAATTCAAAGCCTATTGAAGAGATTAGTCATCCGAAACAAGTGTCTCAATGAGAAAACCCAAGTAGAGGCTCTGGAACTACTCCGTTACTCTCGACCACTTCTCCTGCAGTCTGCTAAAACAAGAGTCAAGCCTTTAGAAACCAATATACCTATATCTTGCGATGAATCTTGCTCCTGCTTGCCTATCCTTCAAAGTCAGACTAATCCTCCCTCGACTTCTTCGTCGTCATCTCCATTTCTCAAATTGCCGACAGAAATCATACAACATATTCTCTCACTTTTTGCCCCAAACTTAAGCGAAGTTCAACGCATTCGCGTATTTCAATATGCATCATCCGCGTCTACTTTACCCCAGCTTCTCCCTTGTCTTCCAAGTTCCGGTTCTAGTGGTACGGATCACACATTCTGTGTCCCTGACCCGTCGAATATCGGATTCGGAGATACTGGAAATATCTGGAAGATTGGTGGCGGAGGAGTCGGCGTAGGCGGGGGTTGTGCATCTGGCAAGTGTCTGGGAGCTTCAAATAGTCTGGTGTGCCACCGCGAACAGGATCGAGCAGCATGGCTATATGCGGTTGGATGCGATGCTTATGAAACGAATTAACATTCAAATAGGTACTCTTTCTATATCAAGAAGGGTATAGGGATGAATCTCGCCGTCCTTTCGTCACTCGGAGTCCCTCAACCCATTGATAGGGTTATCAATTGATGACCTCTAATCTAATTGATCGAATAGCCCGTCCATGCCACTCCAATGTTTCAGTCTTTGCCTCATCATGATCTTGGTCCAATGGACCAATCACAGCCACGATAAATTCTGTATTCTCTTCAGTCCTAAAGGAAAGAAAACTTACTTCAGTCTTGCTGGCCGTCCGACATCCTTCTTCGAGTTGGAATCGATGTACAGATTGTGCCGAAGTGCGAGACAATCTTAAAATTGGTCAGAATAACGTAGATTCCAGCCACCACTTATTGTCTCCTCTGGTTTTGGGTTGTAATTGGGACGAGAATATATCTCTGGAGGAGGTCTGATACGATCATCAATTCGGAAGAGGTATGGGCGACAGAAAACACATCTATCTTGTAGTGACGAAAGCTTTCGAGGCTCTGCACAGCCCTCCAGTTTAGGGCAAATTCACGTCCAGTCTTCGGCTCGCTGCAGGTTTTCGGCTCACATGATGGAAAATGATTTCAGTTCACTTGAACTGTAGGTATCTTGTACTTGTGTTGTGCTTGCTTTTGTGCTTTTAACAATCTATTTTAATCATTATATTTGTCTTTGTATTTATGTTGTCACTTATGTTATTGAAGTATTGTCATGAGAAAGTGGTCACAGAGATCTGTTGCATTTTGTTCAATCTTTTTGCTGTCAGACACTTATGCATGCTGGAAGGTTCATCTGTTCAAAATAAAGTATACTTGGTGAATGATGCATGTGAATACATGGAGGGTTTGTGTGTCCAGAATGAAGAACATGAACCCTCCTGGAACAGAAAAACTATCTATGATCAGGTGAGTGAATCTAAGTGAGCAGGGATGGTGTGTTATACTCTGGCACCAATTTTCAACACTCCCACCTGTTGGAGTACCCACAATGTTACCAAAGTTCATCCCTTGAGAACTCCCCAACAATACCATCTTCCTACACAGTTTATCCACAATGTCACATGAGAGGGCCTTGGTGAACAAGTCAGCCACCATGTCTCCCGAAGGTATGTAGACCCATTTGATCTTGATGCAGCCAAAACTAGTGTCAATCAAGATGTTTCAGACACCCCATGTGCTTGGGCTGCTTGCAGACTGGTGGTCAACATTCATGACCAATGCTGTTAACTGTGGTGCACCAATGTCCACAAGGAAATTTTGCAGCCAGCACTCTCACTTGCTGTTACAATTCTGTCTCAGTTGCAGATAAGGTAATGATGGTCTGCAGTTTGGACATCCAACTAACTGCACCACCTGCAACCATGAGAATTGAGCCTGTCATAGACCATCCATTGTCAGCGTTTCCACTGTGATCAGCATCTGTAAAGGCCACAAATTGAGGATCAGTAGCAGAGACAGTACTGGCTGAGCATTTGATCCTGTAGCTGAGGATACTTCAGACATATCACATCAAATGCTTGACTGCCCTCTAATGCTTGGGCCTAGGGCATGAGTTGAAATGGCATAGCATGGTTATAGCAAGCATGGTGTCAGGCTGAGTACACATGGCAAGGTAAAGAAGTGCCCCAGTTACTTGAATATAGGGGATGGATTGTATCTCCTCAAGCTCTTTAACCTACTCCAAAATACAACTTAATTGTTACTCCTCACTCCTATCAAATTCCAGCTTGACACCTAAGTCCTCCAACCTCTCTTCATCTCTGAACTTAGTATTCTTGCCAACTGTAGACCTCCAGATTGCCTGTTTGATTCCTATCAAACTAAAACACTCCACAAGTGCCCTTAGTCATTACAGTCCTCTGACTAGTGGGTTTTTTGCTCTACAGTGAGCCTCCAGGTTGGCTGATCTAACAATCACTTCTTGTATTTCATGATGTAGTGAAGCCAATTGTGAATCCTCATCATTACTTTTCTGGCTTCACTGGGAGGCAAATTATATTCTGAGTAAGTTCAATCAGTTACTGGTAACTGATTGCTTTGCCAGGCTTGGAAAAGTGCATTGTTGAATATTACAAAACAGACAAGATTTTCCATGACAAGATTGAGAAACAAGATTTCAGACATGGCCATCTTGGACATGAATGGAATCATGGAGATTGAGGCCAATTATGAGACTTGCAAGGGATTGGATGATGATGACACAGATATACCTCTGTGTCACATTGTCTACAAGACTGTGGGACTCAAGGTTCTTGCATAAGTAAATTTTGTACAGTATCCAGTTACTGTCATCAAGAGAGCCAATTGGTATTTGTATTTGTATTTTGGCAGTGCTGAGGAAAATATCTGGTCTTCTGAAGATAATGGTGAGCAACTGAGGGCTAGTAATAATGCTTAGACTGCTAAGATAAACTGAATTTTCAACCAAAAAAGGACCCCATTATGTGTTACGTTGGTCTAAATAAGAAACTTTTTGAGCATGCGTTATGCATTATGGTTTCCACACGTACAGTAGGTGTGCAAAATTAAATTCCATTATTTGATATTCAATCTAGAAATGTCTAGCAAATTGCAACCTACGTGAGTGACATCTATCTATATATCTGATCTATATATCTATCAGTGGCTCTGGTGACATAGGACAAGATCCAAAATTTCAAAGATTAAAATAAAAAATTGATGCAAGCCCGAAGGACACGCGTTAGCACTCAAGCACAATATTTTGAATATAATATCAACTTGATTTTAACATCTTTGTTCCAATAAAATTCTTTACAATTTCTAATACAATTTGTCAAGTCTCCACTCACTGCTGGCAGCTGAACCTGTTTCCTTGGGGAAAAGTGACCAGAAAACCTGTCACCCAGTTTCTGAACAAAGTTTCCCTAGCAAACATTAACCAGTTTCTTTTGGAAAAAATTAGGCAATTAAAATCATATTTCCCAACTGTTTCCAACATCAGAATGATACCTTTTTTGACCCTTCTTCCAGAGGAAACATTATGAAAAACTTAGTAATCCTGACTTTGGAGTCTCTGAAAGACAGGAAAAAACATTTTCTCTCAGAAACAAAGATGAAAAACTTTCAACTATTTTTCTTTATGTCTGTCTCTCTTAGAAAAATATACCCTTTTATCTAGAAACCTGAGACACATTTCCTACAGAAAATTAAATAAAAATATAATTCAAGTTTACTCTCTTGATTCAATGCTGATATATCAACTCCAAGTCGACATGGACTTGATAATTGACTTCCTGAGCTACTTGATATTGAGTTGATCTGTGTTTCTTTGCTTAGAAACTTAAATAATATATTTTTGTCTATAGTTTCCATTGAAAATATTCTTCAGATTTCCTTTACTGTTTCTAAGAGGAAAAGAAGTTATTTTTGCACAAGAAACATACAAAAAGACATTTCAAAGTTTTTCATCCATGTTTCTAAGGGACAAATTTCTTCTTTATGTCACAGAAGCCTCAGAGGAAATATTATGAAGTTTTCTATGTTTCCTCTTAGAAAGAGGGTTGAGAAAAAGATCATTCTGACTCTGGAAATGGTTGGGAAATATGATTTGAATTGCCTAATTTTTTACAAAAGAAACTGGTTGAATGTTTGCTAGGGAAAATTTGTTCAGAAACTGGGTGACAAGTTTCCTGATCACTTTTTCCCAAGGAAACAGGTTCAGCTGCCAGCAGTGACTATAGCAAAAATTGAGTCAGATAGATAGATGGGGAGAGTCATGTGAGCACGTGATCCACAACTGAATTGACTTTATTTCGATCAAGAGCGAACAAGAATCCTCTACGAAGTAGCAGGCATTTGGACAATGGGGCAAAGCTAGACCAAGTACTGCACAATCAAGCTTTCAATCAAAAACATACATATGGATAGTTCCATGACTCAAGGTGTAATTTTCACTCCAATAAAGCTCCCATGCGGCCGTACCGTTAACAACCGTCTCGTCAAAGTAAGCTATTGCAGTTGAAATTCTAGACCGCGACTTAAAAGGCCTAGGTTGCAATGTACGAACACCTAGCTGACTTTCTTGGAGGACCGCCGAATGAACATCACTATGCGCTGTATTCAAACTGGGCTGACTTTGGCTGGGGCATGATTATCACGGGCAACGTCCAGGTTTCCAATACGCATCTCTCATTAGGACGCGATATAATTCTCCCCAAAGATCTCTCGAAAAGAAACCTTCAGCCTTTCAAGTGTTTGGCGACGTCTATGAGAGGGTCAGGTGAATTGGGAGTGCTCGCTATCATGCAACTGTCTCATACCGGCCGCCAGTCATCGAATCTCATCGGCGGACGTTTCCCGTTTCAGCCACCCTTGGCTCCAAGCTCGATAAGAGTCGTATCAAAGGAATCAGGATGGATATCAAATGCTATTCACGCTTTCGCATTCCAACAGCCGACCGCAATGTCTGTGAAAGACATCGATGATGTGGTAGAAGCTTTCGTCAAAGGTGCCAGGGTTGCATTTGAGTCGGGTTTTGATGGTATTCAGCTCCATTCTGCGCATGGCTGTCAGTTTTACTTTGATTAACGCATAAACCCTTTGATTGAGAGAATAGCCCGTAGATCTTCTTGCCCAGTTTATCTCGCCCAAAGTATGCAGGGATCGTAACTCACAATGCCACGTAACATTAACGAGCCTTTTTAGTCCAACAAGCGCAAGGATTCTTATTCACATCCAAACAACGCTCTTCGAATATTGCACCGTATCGTCTCCGGGATTCGGTCGACTACTCCAGAAGAATTCATCATTGGAATCAAGTTGAATGCCGCTGACTACGCAACGCATGGTGATGCGAATGCTTATGATCGTGTTTTAGATCACTTTAAAGCTATCGCACAGTGGAAATTAGTTGACTTCATTGAAGTTAGCGGTGGAGATTACGAGAAACCTGGTAATTGCTGTTCTCGTTGTATTTTATATACTCTTGTCTAGAAATTTTCTCTCTCGACTCCAGACTTCATGACAAGGACAACCTCTTATCGCCAAGGGTTTTTTTCTGATTTTTCCAAGGCTGCCGTGGATATTCTCGAATCGTTGTCGCTTGGGACTTCTTCCCCGTTGGTCCTCCTTACAGGTGGCCTTCGAACTCCCGAACTCCTTCAAACCGCCATCGCGTCAAAACATTGCCATCTCTTGGGTATTGGAAGGGCCTCTGTACTCAATCCCAACCTTCCATATCTCCTAGCACATCAGATCTTGAACAGGTCCTCCGATCTCTCTAATAATTTCTGGTCGACGCCATTCTCTGCAGATCCAGATCTAAATGCATGGCCTCGACTGCGGAGTTATTTACCTACGATACCACTCATAGGTGCAGGTATCAATATGGCGTGGTACATAGTGGCAATGAGACGACTGGCGACCATACGCCTATCTTCCGGCCATTACCGGGAGGCATTCTTACAGCAAGATTATACCCTAGGCCCGGTGGGCGCCATCTTCTCGATGTGGGTTTGGATAGATGGCATCTACCGACCAGCTTTCTACCTGATCGTCTCGGTTGTGATCATCTTAGTACTTATCTTAATATCATGACAAGTACTCAAATCAAAATGCCTTTGCTATGGGATGGCAAGGTGAACCAACTGAATTCAACACGTTGTTCAGCTTCGTCCTATTCACAGGATTACGATTTCTCATGAAAAGATGTCAAATCCGAGTCAGATCACAACTTTTCTAACCTTGATGAACCCCACCTTGCTTCATACATTCATTAATTTGTTAGCGGCATTATAACCATGTTGACCATGTGCCATCCATTTTCTACGACTCCACGCCCTTAATCTGCAGTTTAACCGAGTTCACCAAAGCAACTCTAGAATATTTATTTAAACCCAATGTATGGGTGACATGTTCTCTGGTGTCCTCTTGCATAATGACACTAATCTTTTGGGCTGCTTGACGTCGCGCGATCGCGTCCCGACGTTATTGCTGGCGGTTACATTGGCAAGCATGACCTATGGCAACGTACTCGGACAATACTGGGCATATGAATAGGTACACGCTGGCTCGTCGACACTTGTCTGGTGACTTGGTTATTCACTGAACTCGCTGATGTTGAATCCTTACTATAGACCATCTGTCGCTACTCCAAAGCCAACCTAAGATTCATCCTCATTTTGTGGACTGTATCGATACCTTGTGAGATCGTGTCCGTTCAATGATTCTCGATTGGCAGACATATCCTGAAGCCAATTTAAGCCTATCGAGAGCTTCCAGTCGTAAATATGTGTAGGTATTCTCGGTCTGATTGATTTTTTGGAGACTAGCCTGTGTTCATGCCACTCGAAATAATGTAGGTGTCATATTTCATTCTTTACTTTTGCATATGGAATCTCGTTGTGTGTGATGACCTAGATCAAAAGCTTAGCACTTAAGGAAGAGATGTCACTTTTTCATTTGAGTAAGAAAGAGTTAACTTGTTGCTACTCCGCCCTCTGAAATTCAAGAGCTTCAAAGTTCTTGGCTATGCAGCAGAGATAGTTGATCAGTGTCTTCATTCGAGCAGATTATTTTTTGGTATCGATTACTACATAATGGGTGTCCGGAACTCAAAACATGGGGTGATCTGCCATACCTGGTTTGGAAACATGTCTGCATGGAAAGTAATATCGATCTGACTTTGAACTCAACTACCTTGTCGTTTTTTCCGTTTGCAGACGGCGCATACTAGGAAATATATCACAGGTCTTCTAGAACGTACACCTCCCGAGGGCCTAAGTCAAATAACTTCGTTACAACTTGTTTTTATTTCTCCTACCCTTGAAGCCCCAGCCGATCTGATTGGCGGTCTTTATCTCTACCCCAAGGTCCTCCGCAAACGCCCACACTGTCCCAGGGTTCTTTATGAAATTCCGACCCACTAAAATGACGTCTGCCTGACCCTTGTCTAGTACACTCTGCGCAGTGTGGCCATCCGTAATTGCGCCAACACTCCCCACAACCAGCTTCGAGGAGGAATCTAAAGCTTTCTTCACATCGTGTGCGAAAGGCGCCTGGTACGCGGGTCCTCCCTTGATCTTCTGCTCTGGATGATTACCGCCACCCGAGACGTCGAGGAAGTCGACACCGTGCGCATGAAGAATGGGTGCGAGCCTCGCAGTGTCTTCGGATCGCCAGGAGGGCTCATCAGGCATCACTTCCTCCAACCAATCAGTTGCAGAAATTCTGGTGTGTTGAGGTCAGGATCGTCTCCTCACAGTTGAGGATATTGAACCCTACCGGAGGAAAAGAGGCATACTGTCTGGGATGACTGCACGAACGGCATCGACAACCTCGAGCGTCAGACGAATGCGATTCTCAAAGCTTCCACCGTACTCGTCGGTTCGCTTGTTGCTGATAGGGCTCAAGAACGACTGCAGAAGGTATCCGTGTGCATTATGGATCTCAACGAGATCGAATCCTGCTTTGAGTGCTCGTTTCGTGGCCGCAACGTAAGCATCGACCACTCGTTTGATGCCCTCCTTCGTGAGTGCTTTCGGATTTGGATACTGATCACTATATGCGATCGCAGATGGTCCCCACACATCGTCAGGCCACCCGCCAGCCTCGGTGGATGCAGTTGGATCACCGCTAATCCATGGAGCGATCGTCGAGGCCTTGCGGCCAGCATGTGCAAGCTGGATACCAATTTTCTGACCCTGTGAGTGGGCAAATTCGACGATCTCAGCAAGTGGCGGGATATGCTCATCTGACCATAGTCCTGAGTCCTCTGGGGTGATCCGACCCTCGGGTGTTACAGCCGTTGCCTCGACTATACTTAGGCCAGGCCCACGGGTGTATATTCCTCCTACTGAATATCCCGTGACTCCGTCAATGTTGAAAGGACAAAAAGGTGTATATAATGACATACAGTGAGCTTTGTGCCAAGGTGTAAGCTTCCCATTCTCGGCAGAATATTGACACAGCGGCGAGAGCTAGGCAAGATTGATAAAAATCAGAAAGTGAAGGAAAATGAAAGAACATACAAATATTCTGTTGTGAAATTCGAGTTCACGGATCTTCAGTGGCTGGAAGAGCTTTGGAATTGATTTGCCGCTTGGCTGAGGGTCCAGCGCTGTTCCAGAAGGCGGATCCTGAGCGGGAGTAAAGTATGGGATGCCTTTGGCGGGAACATTGGGGTTATCCGGAGTCATAGCGGTGGGAAGGGAAGAAAGGATTTGTCAAAGGACACGTCTACATAGTCGGCATCTTTATAATCTTGGCAAGGCGTTTCGATGTCACTGATGGAAAACCACAATTCTGATTTTTTTCCGTTCACAGGATTCATAGACCGGTAACCTTCCCTCGACTGAGTTGAGACTTGTATCCGTGGAGGGACTGGTTGTCTAGGTTCAAAAAGGTTTGGAGCCCGGACCAGTTTCAGTCTGGGTTACGGACCGAGAAAAGGGTTGCGGACCGAGAAAAGCCGATGGCGTTTGCTTGCCGCGTGATTGTGAAGACGGCTTATCTGAAAGGATGGCGGTTTCAATCACTTGCGATCGTCACTGCATATTGCTAGTACTGAGCAATGTCATGGTAATGAGGTTGGTGCAGCGACTGCTGAAAAAACGGTGTACTAGACCTGTTCACTTGACAATTAAACTAATCTATGACACCGCTATGTAGACGACCTCACTCACCACATATCCAAATCTCCTCTGAATCTGACTTTCATTAGTACGAACTCTCAACAGACATTGAACGTTGAGCACACATAGGTATATCGCACAATTCAATTCAATTCAATCAACAAAGATATATCAGCAAAAAAGCAGGCGGATAAGACTGACAACAAGGTCCACTCCGCGTGCGGGCCCTGTTATTGGTCAAAAAGTCAGCGGACGCCTCGAGTTTTTTTAACAGAAAGTAATTTGTACTCTGTACTTGCGCAGTGGTTCTGGGTCGCAGGCATTTAGATGATTATGTGGGAGTGAAAGTGAGGAGTGCGGTTGGGGTGGTAGGGCTGGGGAACCGAGGACCGGGCAGCCGTAAGGAAGGCAACGAGCGTGGGCGCGGGTGTCAGTTAGAGTTGAGTTTGAGTTTTGATAATGATGACGGATAGGGGCCGGGATCGAGGTTTCGATATCAACATCGCAAGAAGTTAGACGGCGTACCTTTCAGGTACGTCTTCCCATTCGACAGTCAAGGTCATCCTATTCGTGCCGGGGAGCTCAAGTATCTGCTTCTAGATTCATCTGTGGAGCATTGCGGTAGCAGATTCTCATGCGCATGCATTTGCTGTGTAAGGTTCCAATGCTTCTCCTGATCACGAGGGAACCTAGTACCTTGGTGACCCACCGAGATACTAGTAATAGTATGTTCTCCTCCTGAGCTATCGCAATTTTGTCCTTACGTCCATCTGGCCTTTGCTCTTTTCTCACCTGAGCTCACTCATTTGTTGAGAGGGTTCCCATGAATGTAACAATTGTTGTTGAAAGCCGTTTCCCATAATTTGGATGGATTATGTGACAAGCATGGGTACCATGAATGTACTGTAATTGCAACTTTGCCTCTACCATGATTTTACAGTCATGGTGACGGTACTATGAGTGCCCTGAATGTAGTGGCTGTGAGTAGGTATTATGTATGTACTGTGTGTACCGTGCGTGTTACCGTGAGTTTTCCATGAGAGTACTGTGAGTCCCGTGAGCATACCATGAGTCTGCCGTATATGTTCTGTGAGTTTATTCTTAGTGTACTGTGAGTGTGCCATTAATAATAAAGCTATACGTCATATCGATATGACAATGTATGGAATTCCGCTTGTATACTCTCAATTCCAGCTGTCACAATTAAAATGCTACTACTATGACCAGATATTTTCATGGGTAGACTGACAGATGCATACAGAAGTTCCATGTAGCCACACTGTAGTAACAGATTTCAATACATTTCAAAAAAATCAATGCAACAGCCATGAATACTCTTCACTACCGCGAGTTTATCATGATTTCGTCCTGAATCCACGACACGAAGTAGCTCACGCCTGTCACGGCACTACGGCAATGAACTCACAGCTTTTTTCTTGTATCCAAACCGATATAGTCCTGTGAGAGGCTGGCCAAGCATATTGTCCGAACCTGGCAGTACTAGGTCTGCAGAAAAGGTATATATACGAGACTGAGAACACCAGAAGCTGGCAGGTTAGTTAGCAACTACATTCCGTCCAACCGAATTGCTTCAATAATGTCCGTAGTCGTCACCCCAGTCTACCCATATGCCCGAACTAAGGCTGTAGTCGATGTTCATGGTAAGCCTTTCAATAATGCCTGTGAATGCTGAATGTTGACGACTCAATTACTGGTAGAGGTCCATGGTAGGCACAGTCATTGCATGGTCAACAAAACTAGTATTGATATCTCACTTCCTAACAGACATGCTCAGGACCTTGACGACCGTTCCTGAGATCATCGATGTTGGGAATGGAATAAAGGGTTTCCTTCTCAGGCCCGACCCTACTACGAGGGGCATGCCTGTAAGGGCTTTCGAATTCGCCGTCGGGCCACTTGATGTCAGCGTCCACCCACTTCAATGTTACTGTGACTAACTCTTGACTAGTTGGAACTTGAAATTGACATCGCCAACTTGTCGGCCACCTTGAACGTTTTATTCAGTATCCCGTTCGACAGCTCCGTCACTCTGGGAAGTGTTGTTGGTGACACGAAGAATGGCGTTAGTCTGAACATAGGATATCCCGGCCTCCTTGGAGGCACCGTTGGCGTCAAATTAGTCGGCAGTACCGTCACCGTATATTGGGAATTCGACTATCTGGGAACTGCCTACAAGGGCGAGAAAGGCATCATCGACATTTGAATAACCTATTGGTCAGTCAATCCCAAGTCAGTGCAGAGACAATAAAAACAGCTCACTACGTCCTCCCTTCCAGACGAGCTCGCTTTCCAACGCCTAATCTATGCAGATCCTATCTACTAGTTTTGAATTTTGTCGTTTGCATTGATATCCGAAAAGAGCTTCGGCCGGGTTCTTAAGGGTTACAGCATACGAACATTACGATGTATTGCCTAGGCATCTAACACGTTATTTTTTCTGAGATCACCGTCTTGACAATTTGATCGTCCGACAAATATTAGTGATTCACGCTGACCTTTTAAGTTTCCCGTCAGAGATTACATCCCAGGTTACTGCGACGCCAATTTTGCATCTAATCCCGGTACATGCAACTGTCAGTCACAGATGGCGTACTTATTCAGACAAGGCAACCCAACATGCTCTAGACACCAAGGCACATGCTCCACCTCCACAGAGGCGAAATACACAGTGGCCAGGTAAATCCGATGGATGACGTGGCGCTGATGTGTAGGTTTGTCACCAGGTCTTTTTGAACTCAGCACGGTTATGGGAAGAATGAGTCGTCACGTAGAATAAAAACGTAACCGTTTAATCGTCAAAAGAAAGAAAGATTGTAATTATTTCGCACCTCGCAAAATCCGAGTATCTCGCGAATCTGCTTACCAAAGAACTCGGCGTGGCAACGTCTCCCAGACTGCAGCACACCGCCCGTGAGCTTAAGGTGTCCCACTGGAGCCTGGGTGAGTATCGAAAAGAAATCGCGGGACGTTGAACGCATGTGAGGCACGCAACATGATTAAGAAACACGGTAGTACACAGTACAGTTTATGGATGACGCCACAAGGTGCTGACTTAGGAACTGCGAACCCACCAGGAGGAATTGCGATTCACATAAACGCACATCACTGCCAGGAGCTAATGGAACTTCAGTCAGATCTAGCTGGATCACCACAGGGACACTGTTTTAAGCTGCCTATGTCTCGCTTTCGAGCTGTTTGAAATTGCCATATTAGATGGTGATCCACTCGGAATCTGGAACAAGATTCAAACATCAGCTTCCAAAAATTGATATACTTTTAGCCTCTCACTCATTTAGATGTATCCAAGCCAGCACTTGATGGTCATTGAATAGCTGCCAAAAATTTGAGCTTGGAAATTTTGACTGTACCATGTTGGAGTGACCCATTGGGTCGGTTTAGAAATGGAATAGATCACATCTGACTCTATTTCCAAGCTTACAGAGGGTGATTATACTAGCTTCCAACTCTCTGCATAACAAAATAGGACTCAAAGCACATTTTCCACTCACTAAAAACGGGCAGTTCAAAAGAAAAATTTCGACCACCGACCGGCTCTATGTGTTAGACCTCAAGATCGGCACCCCACTCGGAAATTGTCAATGTTCAGTAGATGTAATCAGATCGGGAGCTATCTGGGTAGTGATGAAAGGTGTCCTCAAAGCTAGGCTTGTTGGTGGAAATAGGAAACCTTAGGAATTGTGCCCGATTTTTTTCCACGGCTCGGAGGTTCGGATCCCGGACCCGATTCAGGTCCCCATGAAAAAAAAAAACTGATGGCACTTGCAAGTCAGACTTCTCGTAGCCCATGGCTCTTTGTAACCGATTACCCCTTCAGACCGACGGGTTTATGCTGTCCACTGACTTGGTTACCAGGGAAATTTGATGGCCCTCCGATACCCGATGCGCTATAAGGAGAGTCATAATCAATAATTTGCCCACAAAATATAGGTTCAAGACCACTAAATTGATTTTTTCTACCTAGAAATGTGAGTACATCTAAACTAGGCCTGGTGATACCACTCGAGCACTGAAATATCAGGGTAATTATCACTGAAAACTGTGAAAGTGGACAATAACCATATCACAATTGTTTGTCTCTCTCACATCAAAATCCTCTCTCAAAATGCTAAAGAATCTTCTTGAATTCTTAAAAGCAACAATTTTTAAAGTCAGAGGTAGAGCCATGTAGAAAAGCTCTTCTTGCATGGCTGAAGCACTCAATACAGCCTCAACTCTCCTCATTTGAGGGACCAACCATATGCATGTCAATTGGAAGAGCTTTGTGCACCAAACACATCTGAAGGAATTCCAGTCCATCTGGCTTACCACCCTCAATCAATATTCATATTTTAGAAAAAATTCATAGATAGTGATTCAATGATGTCTTTAGTTTATTTTGAACATGGCCTCTACAACAATCATTCCCATACCCAATAGCCTTTAATAACTGATACTTTTTGGCTTCCATGGAGGGGCCATTGGTTGTGAGAAGTTTGACTGTATATTACAGGGCAGCTTTTCCCCAGATTTGAAAACTTGAAAATAATGTTTACTGACACTGCTGGTGCTGGAATCTGTTTCCAAAAGAAAAAAAATGGCTTCCTTCTCCCAACATATGAGCTGCAAGACCTCTCCATTGGATTGCAGAGAGCTCAATAACCTCGATGACACTCCTGCTATCGATGCCTTCTATATCTTCATCATTGTGCTCAGAGACTTTGTCATCCCAATCAGAGTCTGATTCTAGCAATGTGGATGCAGTAAAAAGAGTTTCTGCATAATCTAAAATGTCCACCTGTGTTTGAGCCTTCATTGATTTCACCATTTTGTTGTGAGGGAGATTGGCCACACATAAGATGGTAGGACAGCATTGGATATTGAAATTTTAATCTAGAAATGGAAATTTTCATTTTAATCAAGTGAACAAATTTGTTCACATAATAATTGAGCACTCCTATTGAGTGCAGCTATTCAGACACAACTAGTAGTATTGGGGCTGGAGCTAAATATTGTTATGAGGAACACATCAAAAATAGCTTTGTGGAAGCAAAAGAACTGGCAGAACAGTATTTGAATAGTTACCCACTAGAGGTTATTTTATAAACTGTTCATGGCATTTCATGAGTGCCTATTGAAAGGATTTCTGCTGTGTGAGCTGCTTGTCATCACAGAAAAAAAGCTTACTGCTAAGTTTTCCAAAGTGCAATGATGTCAATTGAGGCAGTTCTTAAGTAGATTTTACCTATGGATGTTTAGATGAAAAAATTGCTTCAAAAATATGGTAACTTCAAAAAGTCCTCAAAAAAATCAAGTGATTACATTTCTTGACATTTTGAGGCATATAGAAATTGAATCTGGCACTATATTTTACCTAAAAAAATCTGCTGTCAAGATAGCTGAGTTGTTGTCTTTGGTTGTGTCTGCTACTGAAAATATTACAGTTGGTTGCCCTTTCTATTGTCCTGTATTTCCTTGTTCCTCTTTCAGACTACATTATCTCTGTAAGGGAACAATCACTCTGCAGGTAAACCCAGCAAGAGCAAGCAAGGCCCAAGCAGTGAGCAGGAGTCAAAGGGGCACAGAGGTAGCCAAGAGTCAAGCAGAGGGTGAGCACAGCAAGCTAAGCACAAAGATGATGCTGGAGGGTCTTACAGTTGAAACAATAGATAGATTTTGTCAGGTCCTGCTGACCACAGGGGCTCAGCTCAACTGGACAAGTCCTTACTAGGTGGACATAGACACCTATGAGAGTAAGCTGGAAATGCAGTTCAAGTAAGTCTGGGAAAGTCTTGGGAAATCTAAGACTAGGTGTGAGTAAGGGGCAAGCTTGGGGGATTGTTAGGCACAAGTCTGGGGGCAGATGCTTGGAAAGTGGGGCAACTTGGGGTGATGCAAGTAACAGGAGCAGAACTGGGGTTTGATGGGTAATCAAGTATGGTTGATGAGTTCTGGGGCTGAGTGTATGACAAGGTCTGGGGTTAGAGAACAGATACAGAGTTACAATGATAAGAACAGAGATTGGAATGGAAAAAGAGTTGAGGAAATCAGGCACACATGAAAGGAAAACTGAGATGAACAAGATGAAATGAAATAGAGATGAGAACAAAATGAATTGAAGACAATATGAGATGGAGACTGGAACAATGAGACTAGAGATGGAAATCAAGAGATGAGACAAGACAGGGCACAATCATAAGTAATATCAAGACCTCCATAGCTGATATTACTCTACAACTTAAGTACTGGCTATTGGACCTCCTCCAGGGAATGCAGGTCTGATGGTGGGGCTTGTTAGGGCAGTGCAGGTTTGATGGGTGTCAGCTCTGATTGGGCAGGCTGTGGTGACATACTGGTGTGGATCTGTGATGTGTGCTGGCATTTAGGAGAAGTGGCAGGGATACTTGGGAGCTGAGTGGGGGTTGGGAGGGTGATAGGGCCTGTTAGGGAGCTGTCAGAGTTTGCTGGGGCAGGCATGAAGGTGAACAAAGGTTGGAGTGGGTAGAGGAGGTGTTGATGGGCACTCTGGAGTGTAAGGGTTGCTCAGAGAGAGGTCTGGAGGTCTGGGGATGAGTCATGACAGATCTGGTGAACACTGCTATTGTTTAGTCTGAAGATATTCTATCCTGCAGACTATTCTATATACTACATTGTTACTAATAATGACTAACATTGTACCTACTCATCAGGCCACAGTGTGTAAGGGAGAATGACTAACAATAATCTAGATAGAGTAATGTCCAAGGATGTGATTCATGGAAGGCAACTAATGGGGACAGAAGGGTGTAGGGTATGACAGGCAGTATGTCAGATGAGCTAGAATGATGGATCATCCTCAGACTAAGCCTGGCATGGAGTCAAACAGTCCTGAGGGGACCATCCCCTTACAATCTCAGGTTTTGTCTTATTTGTACCTTCAAGTACTAAGGTCAATGATTAATGATACAATTCTATGAACTATCACACCTGTAATACCTTGATACATAAATTCACATTTAAGACTATCAAATACTTTGATAGAAAGAGCTCAAATGGCTTGTATAATACATACCTTAAATGCTCAGGTTTCTTTGTTGAATGTTCAAAAACTTTGCCTGAGAGCTTTTAATCCACTATTACAGACAAAGATTCACTTGTAGAGGCCTCAAATCTGCAAATTTCAGACTTAGATTTGGCTAGATTTGCCATCAAAACTTCTATCTCACAGACAAGGGTTGGCAGAAGCTTTTCAAAGCCTTTATTGGTTTGCCAGTGTGTACTGATCTTACATCTCTACTAGCTTTTTGATAATGTTCATCTTCTTTAACATTTATCTCTGTTTGTTGTTTGTTGAGCCTCTGTGCCTTTTCAAACTGCCATCCCAAAGATACCTTATGACACCTCCCATCACCCTATCTTTCCAACACACCCCTTTTCCACAATGGGACTCTGCCTCTACAACACATTCAACATCTACATTCTATCACAATAAAAACTCATGAGCTGCCTGCCAAAATTGAGTCTGATCACATGTCATTTAGGTAATTTATGTATCTTGTGCTTTCTTGAAATGTTCTCTAACTCCTCCAAGAGATGAGGTCCTAAGTTACCTGTATAATGTAGTTGTCATTTTCTACATAGTTAGCAATGATTGGCATGACTGACTGAACTTCAAGTCAAATAATTCATATGGTGTCAGAGACAGCAAAGTTTCAGCCCTCTAAACTATAGTAATTCTCTTGATCTCAACTCTATTGAACAACTCTGGGAGTACCTCAAGGAGTGGCTTAGGCAGTACAAAACACCTCATGGTGTGCATGAATTATAGGAGAGGGTTGCAAAGGAGTGGGATGAAATACCACCAGAAGTATGCCAAAGACTGATAGAGAGTATGCCTAGAAGGATTCAAGCAGTTATCAAGGCAAATGGAGGACATGCAAAGTACTAGATACCAAAATATAAAAAAATAGAGATGCTCAAACAACTGTCCCAATGAGTGAGTATTTCAAAATAGCCATTACTCCATCAGTTTCAAGTCAAGTTACATACAGTCCAGGTGTGATTTGTAGCCACAATGCTATAGTATTTTACATGATTTGATCAAAATTTTAGGTACTTCCAATTTTTCATGTCAATATCATCTTTCAAAAAGTATGAAATATTGGTACAGCTGTTTGAGTCACAGTACATAATAATTATCAACAGTCAATCAAAACACTGGTATTAACAGCAAGCTAAGGTAGACACCTGGAGTGACAGTCAGTATGCCAGTCACTTGAGTGTTATGCAGTAAAGGAATAAAACTCAATCAAGTAACAAGAAAACCATGTCAATAATACCAGAAAAAGAAATATGATTGGTTACTTTGCTAGGGAGTTGCTAGAGTCATCCTAAAGGGAGGGTCATTCATGGGCTGAGAGTCTAGACCACATGTGACAAAGTCACATGAAAATCACAACTGGAAAATATGGAAGTTGCCAAAAACATAGGAAAAGACAGAAATCAGTGCTTAGCAAGAATATGGTCTTATCACTGTCAACTGGAATTTTGATCCAGCTGCTGATCAGAACTTGTCTAGTGCTAATAGTACTTTCCAGTGGACACTGCTACAGGTTGACAATTCTTCATTGCAAGTTGCATTTTTTGGATGAGGAGACAGCCCTCAGCAGTCTCATCACTCAGGTGGTTGGTCTCAACACCTATAAGATTTCACCAACCACAGCCAGACCAATGTACAACTTGATCTGGATGGTGGGAACTGTCCATGCCTCAAAGGACTCCCAGACTTCTTGAGGAATTTCTTCTTTGTCTGCTAGAGAGTACCAAGAGCTCAGACAAATTATGAGGTCTGGAACATTGTATTTGATCTTATTTAATGCTGCTACACCCAGATATAGTAGAATATAGTTCTGGCACAGATATCAGATAAACTGCATTCCAATCCAAGACATATTACCAATTCTTTACTCAGGTATTGTCACATCCACCTACAATCATTGTGTTCCTCAAGGTTTCCATAAGTGGTAAGTGCTGCATGCACCCATGTTACAACATAAAAATTAGTTTTTGTGGATCCAGTGACCATTGATCAACTGGAGCTTAGCTTAGTAGAGTTGCAGTAGAAGCCATTATAGTGTTAGTGTGCACTGTCATTTGAATTTTCATACAGTTATGAATTGGTGGTTGGAGAAAGTAGGTGTTTACAACAGGATCAACAATGTAGACTACATGCAATGTTGTCCCCAGGTAGTAAGATTGCAAATCTACTATGGATATGGTGGGTCTGATGGGGATGGCAGATGTGATGTGCATGGCTAATCCAGCATATTTGGCATATCTGGCATTTGTTCATCCCATTGCACTCTCCATTTTAAAGGTGTTGTTGCCATTTGAGGTGGTGTAAAATCAGTGTATACCCTTCTGAACTTATAAATTGTCAATTCATACCACATGGCCACTTTTTTGTTAGCATAGGCTTGGAGACCTTTTTTTCTGTCTGACATGCCCCTTTGGGACCAGATTTCTGCCTGTTTAAGGAAATGGCAAATGATCAATTTCATTTCACTGATAACAAGTTGACATTCTTCTGTCCATGTATTTCATTGTGCTCTTGCACAGAGGTAGTGCACCTGGTTGACTGGCCAGATTGGTGAAATGGTGAAGCAGATATGAATATGATGCTGGAAAATTGAAGTTCAGGTGACAGATGGAAAGGACAGTGGACCAACAGATATGGGAGCAGCAGACAGATATGCCATCAGCAGGCAGATAGAGAATGAATGAACAGATATGATAGTGGGAAGCAGATATGTGAACAACCAAGCAACTTATATTCACAGAGAGTTTCAGGGTCATTTTCTGTGTATGTAATTAGCTTTATTCATGATGGTCCAGGAATATTTGGACCACATATAGCTGTGCTTGCAGCAAGATCTACTTCCTATAGAACACAATATTTCTTGTCAAATATGGAATCTATACCTATTCATAGGCCTGTGCTTTGATGAAAATGGATCCTTGAATTTTTTTGATTGATGCTCTAGCTCTGTAATGGATGGACTTAGTAGCACAGCCACCCCTTTAGTCTTTGTCCTTGCTACTGTGTGTAGTCACCTTTTCCACTGTAGAATTGGATTATATGCACTTGGGACTGAGGACTGAGGCCCATCCATAATCAACTGTTACAAGCTCATGTTTTGATGCTCTTGCTTAGAACAACCTGGACAACATGAAAATACATGAAAGATTTCTTGCTGATGGGATTTTAGAGTGCTTGAATATGCCTATCAATTTGAAGCAAATGCAATTGCTGCTCATTATTGCATAGTTCTCAGCAATTGCCAGCAATTGTTGATGGCAAAGATCCTTCAAATTCTTCTGGTGCAGTAGAATATGGTTCAGACAGAGGATCTGGGTCAGCTGATGGATCTGGCATTGTTTCATTGTCTTCCAATGTTTCTTCATTGAATGCACTAGGAATCTCATCCACCTCCAGTGGTGTAGTCCTTTGTGCTCTGAGCATATAGTCATGCTTGGATTGGGAAGCTGTAAGGGCAACCTCTGGAGGCTGTGGCTCAATCACACAACTGGCAGAGGGAGATCCAAAGTCTATTCAGTATTTACAAGAAGTTCTAGAGTTCTAGCTACTCACCTGGCAGAGGGAGATCCAAAGAGAACAAGTCTGATGATCTCCAATGCCAGTGTTTGGAAAATTTACTGGAAGTCACATGACCAAGTCACATACATCAACAGGTCAACCAATCACATAACTAATTGACCAGTTGGCCAGTCACATGAGGTCAACCAATCACATAACCAATTGACTGGTCAGCCAGTCACATGATCCAAGCATGTACATCACAAGGGCAACACTTGTCTGGATTATTGACAGAGAACCAGTGCAATCTGAGGGCTAAAACTAGGACTAATAGATAGGAAAAAGGAAGGAGAATAAAGGAAAACTATAGTGGGGGAAATCTGACAAGAACTGGAGAAGGAGAAGGGGAAACAAGTGGGATGTCCCCTGACATCACCCCCCCTCTAGTGTGTGGCATCTTGATGCACTGGGTAGAAGAAGTCACAAATTGCCTGGTCAGCTGTTGAAATAGGATAGATGCCTCAAATAGCTTTTGGAGCATTGGGATGCCTATGGAAGAAGTCTCAGATCAGGCCTAATGCATGAATGTTAGCCTATGGTTTCCAAGAAATGTCCTCAATGCCATATCCCTTCCATTTCACCTTGAACTGCAACTTCCCTTAAATATTCTGCTATTCAAGATTTCCTCCACCTCATACTTCTCCTCATTATTGACCAGGACTGGTGGTGGGGGTGGCTTAGGGTGATGGCTTGGAACTGGATCCTCTGGAGCTGGAAATAACTTGACTACATTGAAGACTGGGTGCAGTTGACATAGGCCTGTTGGGAGTCTAAGTCAGTATGCCAAAGGCCCCACCTTCTTCTCCACCATGAAGGGGCCAAAATGACAATGTCACAGCTTCTAGAATGACCTTGTTGTCTTAATGTCTGAGCTATCCAAGTACACATGGTCCCCAGGCTTGTAAACTGGGGCAGGTGTCCATCTGCAATTATAGTACTGTGCCATGTCCTCCTTGGCCTTCATCAAGGCAGCTTTTGCCTCCTCCTGTGCCCTCCTCATCCTATACACAAACTCATTGACAGAGTCATTCTCAAAGGAAAGTGCCTAAGGTTCAAATTCCATGCATGGGTGCCTGCCAGTGTACAGAAAGAATGGATTCATCTGTGTGGAAGAGTGGACATGGTTATTGTATTGGAATTCCACATCAGGCAGCAGCTCATCTCAGTCATCCTGCCTCTCATTACAAAACCGGTGGAGATACTGTTTCAGTTCCTGGTTGACACATTCTGTCTGCCTATCTGACTGAGAGTGATAGGCTGTGGTGGTATGGAGCTTTGCTTCTAGCAGGCAATACAGTTTCTGAGTGAATTCTGCCACAAACTGGGGGTCCTGGTCAGAGGCATCCTCATCTGAAAGACCATGGAGTTTCCAGACATTCTTCTGATATAGGCTGGCCACTCTCAAGGCAGAGCATGTGGTGTGGGTAGGTATGAAGTGAGCCTGTTTGCCATAGAGGTCCACCACTACCATCACAGCATTGTACCCATGAGCATCTGAAAATTCCATAATAAAATCCACTAATGTGATACTCCAGCAAGCGGCTGGAATAGGGAGTAGGTGGAGCTGGCCCATGGGTGCTTGGTGGCAAGGCTTGGTGTGGAGACAGAGGTCACAGGTGCTAGTGTAGGTGCCTACATATTGGGAGATCTGTAGCCACCAATATTTCTGAGATATCAGTTCCAGTGTCTTTCACCTTCTAGGATATTTGGCCATCTGAAAGTTGTAATGTTGTTCTACAATGTGCCAGCAAACTTCTGAAATGTTAGGCATGTAGATGCATCCTCTGAGAGCCTGTGCAGCCTGGGTGATGGCATCCTTTTATGCACCCTCCTGATTCCCTCTTCAGATGTCTCTCATGATGTTTGCCTCATTCTCTTGAACCACAATCCCTTCTAGCACTCAGATGGCAAAGAGCTCAAGAAAGGACAATGTTGTTGTTATCTCCTGCTCCTGTGCCATGGTCAGCCCACCTAGACAATGCATCTGGTTTGCCCATGCTCCATCCAGGTTTGTGATGCAGTGAGAAGTCAAAGTTAGCCAAATACAGAGACCACTGAGCCTGATGTCAATTGAGTTTCTTAGTAGAATGGAAGTGCTCCAGGTTCTTGTAGTCTGTTTAGACTTCAAACCTATGCTGTGTGCCTTCAAGGAAATGCCCTCATTCTTCAAAGGACTAAATAATTGCCAGCATCTCCTTGTCATGGATTTCATAGTTCTGTTTCACTGCATTAAGGCTTTTGGAGTAGAAGGCTACTGGATGCTATTTGCCATCCTTCTTTGACTGCTGGGAGAGAACTGCTCCTGTAGCAAGGTCTGAGCTATCTGCTTCCACACAGAATGGAGAGTCATTGTCAAGGAATAGGAGGACAGGCTTTGAGGTCACAGCTTGTTTGAGGGCATCAAAGGCAGCTTGCTGTGGGGGCTCCCACCACTATGCTGTATTACTAACTGTGAGGTCAGAGAGGGGACATGCATGGTGGGAGAAATCCTGTATAAACCTCCAATAGAAATTGACAAACTCAAGAAAGGCCTGCACTTCCTTCTTGTTCCTTGGCTCAGGCCACTCTGCTATACCTGCCACTTTAATATAGTCCATCTCCACCATTCCATGCAAAATGATCAAACTCAGGTACTCCACTTTAGTCTGCTCAAATTCACATATCTCAGGCTTTAAATAGAGCTGGTGTTGGCAGAGGTATTCCAAGACAATGCACATGACCTGGCAATGCTCCTCCAGAGTTTTAGTGTAGATGAGGATATTGTCAAGATATACACAGACAACACCCTCTGCAATCAGATCATAGAAAATGTCATTCATCATAGTCTGGAAGGTGGCTAGGTTATTAGTGAGACCAAAGAACATCACCAGAGGTTCAAAGAGTGCACAATTGGTTTGGAATGCTGCCTTTCACTCATCCCCTTCTTTGATGCATACATTGTTGTAGCCTCAACAGATATCCAACTTTGTGAAATAGCATGCACCATGAAGGTTGTTGACAAGTTCTGAGATGAGTGGCAAAGGATAGCAATTCTTCACTGTCATTGCATTTAAGACACAATAATCCTGAACCAGACAAAGAGACCCATCCTTCTTAATAAAAAAGACTGGAGAGACCATTGGAGACTTGGAGAGTTGTATCCATCCTGAGCTAAGATTCTTTTGCAAAAAAGCATCCAGCTCATCCTGCTCATGGGGCATAAGCAGGTGGACCTTGCAGCTGGAGGGCTCTGCATTGGGTATCAGCTCAATTGCATGATTTCACTGCTTGCACTCTGGAAGTGAATCAAAGAAGGCCTTGATGAGTACATCCTCAAGGTCATGGAGATGATTGGGAAGTAGTCTGACTGGCTTGAATCTCTGCCACAGTAGGGGGGGGCAGAAGGTTGTAGCATATATCTGATCACCCACCTCTATGGTTTCATCTGGGGACTCTGCATCTGGAGTACAGGTCCATTCTCCTTCACTGCCCTCTTCCTCTGGAGATTCACACCCAACATCTTGGACATCCTTGTAGAGGGCCTCTCTATGAGGGAATGCCAGAGGGGGGGGACTCAGGAGGTTGAGATCAGCATAAGGGAGATGTCTAGTGTGACAGGCACACACAGCAGCACACTCACAAACCTTGGCTCTCTGCTCCTTACAAGCTTCTTCTGTACAGGTAATGCAGCAATGGGGGCAACAACTCATCTTCACCTCACCCTTAGTTCAGTTGATCTCTGGGTTGTGTTTACATAGCCAAGTGAATTCCAAGATTATATCTTGCCTTCCCAAACTTGTGACAGCAAAAGCAGCTTGCTCTGAGTGGACTTGGTAGCAGAGAACTAGGTCCACCACAAAGCAAATAGAGCCAGCTTCATTGAGAATGCCATCAACATTATACATGGGGATAGGACAGAAAAGGGGGCAAGTGGTGAGGCAGTGTTGTTGCATATAGTCAGTGTTGAGAAAGAGGCTTGTTGTGCCACTGTCAAGGAGGGCCACCACACTTTGGATCTGCTGGGTGTCTGTTGTCTCAATTTCTATCTGTAGCTTTAGAAAGTTGGCAGAAGAGGTGGAAGCAACAACATAGCAATGGAAGAGATGGCATTCCCATGCAGGAATCTGGAGGCATGGGCTAGGAGGTGTGTTTCCAGCAGAGACTTTAGCTGGAGGGGGAGTTTGTATGTCTGAGAAGGGGCTTATTGTTTTGGGTGTAGTATCAACAATGGCAACAGATATATTTGATTCTACAGACAGGGGGGTGAAATAATTAGCACTAGGCAATGGGGGTGTACATATCATCTGTTGACCTTTTAAAAATCCTCAGACTCTGTAGGAATCTCCTCCAACACATTGGCCACTTCATTAGACTGGATGGCTATAAGTGCATTTGGAGAGGGGGTTCCCATTGTGTTCTGGGTTGCAAAGAGATGGATGAGCAGCTCTTCTTGCTTGGATACCAACAGGTAGCAGACCTTTAGTCCTTGAGGACAGTAGCAGGCAAAGTGACCAGCCTTTCCACAGCATTGACACAGCAGGGGAGTAGGGGACTGCTGTATAGAGGCATCAACATCCATTGGGACTCCTTGGAGCAGGGAGTGCAAGGGAGCAACATGGGATAGAAGGGGAAAAGTTGCACCTGCTTGTGGGGCTGCTAGAGCTAGCAGAGAAGGGGGAGTTCAGGGAGTAAACTCACTACAAAAGAAAGGTATTGACTTGCTCATCATCTGGGCACCCCTCTGCTATACTGTTGATGCAATCCATAAGAGAGGGATGGAGTCTATCATGGAAGATTAGGCAAAGTTGCAGACTGTCCAGATATCCTACCTGTTTGACTAAGGCACAAAAAGAGTCAATGTACTCATCCAGTGACTGCTTCCCTTGACCATACTGGGTTCAGTCTCAAAGGGAAAGAGCTGCAGTTTTAGTGGGGTTAAGGGGGAAGAACTCCACTCAAAACTCCTTCTCAAACTCCATCCAGCCTGAGAAACTCTCAACTCCTCCTGGGCATCAAAAGATATGCAGCACATAGGTTGAGGCTCAGCCAGCCTTCATGTAGGAGAGAATACAGGCAATTTTCAAGGCATTTGAGGTGAAGGCTTTGCTGCTCAGCTGGATATAGATTATACAGAACTGGAGGAATTATTCTCAGCCTTACAATTCCTGTTATAGACATCAGGAAGTGGAGAATGAGGGAGTTTGGAATGGGGAGCTGAAAGGCTTAAGCCAGATGCAGATGCAAACCATTCTGCAGCAGCTGGAGCTAAAAAGCCTGAGCTAGGTGCAGACACAAACTGTTCTGCATCTGCTGGGGGCATGGAAGGTGTGGTAGGAGCAAAGGAGAGACATTCCAGAAGGGCTTGGAGAGAAAGGGGCACTGCTTCAGTAGTTTGATGGAGTCTAGTGAGTTCAGCTATATAGGAAGTAAGGGAGGCTTGGGTAAGTTGAACCTATATCTCCAGAAACAGCAAACAACTCTAGGCATTGTCTTGGGGGCTTGAAGCATCAGGGAGAGGTGCTGGAGGGGTTGGCTGGGTCATAAGAGGAGCACAGGAAGCACTAAGACACTGGTGGGGAATGGACCTTTTGAGAAACCAAGTAGAAGCTCAGGTAATCAAAAAGGGGGCTTCCAGACCAAATTTAGAGACTTGTTCTGCTGTAAGAGTAGCCTCTGGAGGCTGTGGCTCAATCACACAACTGGCAGAGGGAGATCCAAAGTATATTCAGTATCTACAAGAAGTTCTAGAGTTCTAGCTACTCATCTGGCAGAGGGAGATTCAAAGAGAACAAGTCTGAGGATTTCCAATGCCAGTGTTTGGAAAATTTACTGGAAGTCACATGACCAAGTCACATGCATTGAGAGGTTGACAGATCACATGACCAATCAACTGGTCAGCCAGTCACATGACCCAAGCATGTACATAACAAGGGCAACACTTGTCTGAATTATTGACAAAGAACCAGTGCAACCTGAGGGCTCAAACTAGGACCAATAGATAGGGAAAAGGAAGGAGAATGAAGGAAAACTATAGTGGGGGAAATTTGACAAGAACTGGAGAAGGAGAAGGGGAAACAAGTGGGACATTTCCTGACAATGACCATGAAGGTCCCTGGCAAGTTTTATAATGTCTATATAGATATTGTGAACTTTGATTGCTATGATATGATTGTAGGAACACCATTTATGAGGGCACACAATGTCCTCTTGGATTTCCAGAATGACCAGGTGGTCATTGACAGAGTAGCAACTCCAGCCCATAAGTTGAAGCTGGAGGATGCAGATAATTAGGTGCAATACTTCTGCACTGTGGAAAAATGGCACAACAAACAACCCTGACTCCCTGGTGGACCCAAGCAGCCCACCATGGGAGAGGCAGTAGATGAGGATGAAGTCCAAGTGACAAGTAGTCTGCCTAGCAACCATCCATTTTTACTGGTCTTGGAGATAGAGTATTAGAAAAGTACTCTTCAAGAGAGAGGGAGTGTCATGACCTGTTCCCTGGAGCCCTGTACACCGCCTGACAAACCCCTGCTCCCCTGGAACCCCCTCTGACACTTTGTTGAACTTCCCCAGCACTCTGCACCAACTCTGGCTAACTCTGACACATTCTTGGCTAACTCTGACAGCCCCCTGGCCAACTCCAACATCTTCCCCGCAGCTGCCAGCACTTCTCCTGGACTTCCTGAGCCCCTGGGACCACTCCCCTGCCATGCCTGACCCCATTACACATCATCAACTTGACACCCTGGCTCCCCCAACTTACCCTGGGGTATCACGACAGCCTTGGAACAGACCACATTGCGATTGATCCCATCAACATATCAACGTGGCCTGCCCTCTGGTTGTAACTGACACTCATCGACTCCATCAAGCTCCGCCAAGCCCCACCACCACAGCCGACATCCCCAGAGCTCTTCAGTAGTCAGTATATAAGACATAGAGTAGCTCCTTGTACTCTAGTCTTTAGATTAACTACCTACCTTACCTGATGTGTTTCTGAGTGTTTCTTCTTGTGTTTTGTGTTCCATGTCTCATTTCCCTTATTCTCAGTCTCCCGGTCTTATCTCGTCTCTGTTCCGTTATCTTTCTGTTATCATTCTGTGTCTCCACCTGAATCTATTCTTGTTCTCATCTTGTCTTTGTCTTGTTTTGTTTGACTCCATATTGTCCCATTTGATCCTGTCTATTGTGTTCAAGTCCTTTCAACTATAACGTCCTCATGAACTCCACAGTCACAATTACGAACCTCCAACACTTGTTACTAACCCCGGACCCTGCTATACACGCGGCTCCAAACCCCATCAATCCCTGTTGATCCCCCATCAGAACTCTGGCTCTGCTCCTGTCATCCGCATAGCCTCCGCCTCCTCCGCACCTGCAATACTCACACATGGACTTATGCCTGAACCCCGCCAAGCCTGTCCCCCTCCCCCGCAACTTGTCCTCTACTCCTCCGGACCTCCCCGGACTTGCTCAGATCAATTTCCCCTGGCTATCCTCACAAGTCCCCAGTGCTTGGAACACCTCCGAGTGCCCAGTTGTCAGTGCAGGGAATTACGTTTGCCTAGTAAGGACTTGCCCAGTGTAGCTGAGCCCTTGTGGTCAGTGGAACCTGACATAATCTCAAGACTCTCCCTTACCCCACTTGTGATGTTTGCACTAACCCTGCACACACATCTGACAAACACCTCCGATATCTATGACTGGCCCATGCCTGGAAACCACTATGATTCATATTACCCCACCCAATTTGCCAAGGCACATTGAGTTGCGGATCTGACACAAAATGCCCCTTCCGCCCCAGTTACATCCATACAATGGCTCTATCCATGGACACCCTCTTACAGCTCCCACACTCCCCCACCATCTCCGCCAGCTCCACCCCCCCCACAGAGGCCAACCCCGACATCACCAAAGCTTCACCCAAAACCCCGGCAACAATTTGACCCAGTGCTTGACAACTTCTCTGACACTGCACCCTCACCCCTCCAACAACAATAGCAAAAGCCCAGCTGTGGAAAATTGCTCACCACATGAAAGACCAATTGCCAACCTCACCCAAGACAACAAAGAGACCTCCAAGAACATGTTCCCCCAAACCCCGCCTTTGGACCCTCCAACCCACAGCAGCCCTGGACGCCATCAGGAACAGACCCAGCAGGTTCCTGACAATATCAAGTCTGCCCACAACCCCAATAGCAGAACCCCACCACCAGATCATCTGACTTTCACACCCATCCCCGAGAAAGTCCACCCTCCAAAGCTAGCCCCGCCACCGACTGGAATCAAACTCAACCCAGCAACCCCATCCACAATAACGCAAGATTCCGAGACTGATGCTACCCCCCAATTACAGAATCCCACTTCCGGGATCAGTTAGGAACCCCCAGTCGACTCAGCTGTCACCTCCGCCAACAAATGAATGGGCCCCAATGCCTCTGACCTGACCCCAACAACCCTGGAACAAGACCAAGAAATCCCCGAGCTTCTAGGTGGTCAAGAAAGGAATGGCTATGCACCCCCGCCCCGCTGCTTGAAGCACAGCCCAAAGTTAACAAGGAGAACCACAGCACCCTGACTCTCAATGAAGAACAACTCTGGACCCCCACCCACTACTTCAGCACCTGCCTACTACCTCAACACCTTCTCCCGTACAATCCGGAACCTCCGACATTAAAGACCCTTGATGCTGACCCTCCCCACACACCACCCCCAGATGTAAACTCTGCTACCAGACTCTGCCACCTCCCACAAAGTAACCCCCAGCATAGGAGTTACCCCGAACTAACTATAGGAAAAATGACCCTATACAAAGTAGTTCCTGAAGTACTCTAAAACCGCTGACCTGTTCACATAAGGGAGGGAGAAGCTCCACCATCATCCCAGAGACTGTTGATCAACCCACTCAAATGTCCTGACGACCCAAAGAGCATACGCTCTGACATCCGTGGAGGACTTCCCTGCCAGGACCAACAACCCAATAACCCTGCGCCGACTCAAAGCTGCTCCAATCCACCCCTCTGACCCACTCCGGATTCTAGTAACACGACTCCGGGGCCCCCACTCTGACTCTGATATCCAACCAAGGGGACCTATGATGCCAGCTCCACACTCCATACAACCCAGCCCCTATGCTGGAAGATGTCTATCGAGCGGGGACCACATCAACGGAGTAACCAGAAACAAACCCCATGTGAAGTAATCTCTCCGGAGTACCCTAAAAGTTGCTGATGCCTTCCCCAAGAAGCAAGCAGTGCCTCTCCCCACTGCCACCCACCCACATTCGCAACAACCTCCAGGCCACTCCGGAGCATGAATGAAGAATTGCCCCAACCCCGCCGTGACTCCCAGGGAGTCCCACACCAATGCTTCCCCATGACTGACTTCCCCGCTGCCCTCCAACAATCATGAACAACCATCTCCCACCATCCAAGCTTAGCTCCAGGAGCCACTGCCACTCCTACACAACAACTCTGCTGCTCAGCAAAAACCCCCCACTCTGGAGCTCTCCCTCTGATTCGCAACACAACCCCACCAACAAGTTAAGACCCAACCCCAACCCCCGCATCGACCCCGGACCCCTGGTACTCATGCTTGGAATGGTGGACTGACAAAATGCGCCTCAGACCCCTTCCTCTGCCCACACCACCCCCAAAGCCAACACAACCAACAAACCCCCCACCGAGTGACCCTTGTATTGACTCTGGGACTGCCAACTTCTTTTCCAATGAAAGAACCACTGACCCCCAGAAGGAACAACCCACGGAATGAGCCCAGAAGCATCTCTGCTGAGGCGAGCCATTCCCCAACCAACCCCCACGCTACCCCTGCCCAAAGAAGCATCCACCAATACAACCCCAACAGACCTACAAACTCTAGGGAGTGTCAGAAATACATAAGACCCCTCTGTCCGTCTCTGGACTTACCCTTGGTCAGGAAAGCAATGTCACGTAAATGACCCAGAACCTTCAAATTTTGGCTCTGGACCCAAAGGAACTGGTCGGGACTGATCACCCTGCACCCCGCCCCCTCAGTCATCAACACTCTGGAGCACACCAAAGCACCACCCGAACATGCTCACCCACAGACACAATACTCCGGAGCACGACTTTGACCTGGACCAACACCCCGGAGCACAGTGAAGCCCGATCCCAAGTGCCCTTCACCAAATACAATACTCTGGAGCTCACCCTGCACAACCCCACCAAATGAAAACCTCCGGGCATTCTCAACCAAGGAATCGCAACTCTAAGGGAGTACCACTGCCTCTATGCTGACCAATCCCACAGCACAGATGGCACAGAAAACAGCCCCCTGCAACTTACAGACACTACCCTACCCTGGGGGCTCTGCCGCTATGCTGCTAGGGACTCCCTCCTCTGACCAACTGCGCCCCGAGGACAAACCTCACCCCACCACCCCCACCATCGTCAAAAAGGACCCCCGCCACCCTGCCACCCACATCAGCACAAAGGCTGGACTGCCGGAAGACCCCACTCCTCCCGCCAGCCACACCAACAAAAGACCAAAGCCCCAACCACCCCAAACACATGTCGAAGACCCAGAGGTCCACCCCCTTGAACTAGTACAACACACATCTCTGCCGCAGACTGAGGAAAACCCCTACACCCTGGGTCTGAGACTCCGAGAATCAAACCCAGCAATGCCGCCAACAAACGCCACAGAACTCTGCAGGAAGACTCCCAACACCCCCGCCAAGCCTTGGAACTCTTCCTATGGCACTCTGCCCTGCCCTGACAACCCCGGGGCTAGCCGACACAGATGGCACTAGTGGGCCTAACCCCCACCTCTGGATCCACTAGGGATTCAACTCCCACCAGCACTCCTGCATGTTTCACTTACCTCACCCTCACACAAATTAAAGTCTCACTTCACACACTCAGGAATGACGAGGAAGCATTGAAAAGTACAAAAAATATACGATACAAGGCAGAATGGGGCAGCAAACTCAAAGACGACAAGAAGGGGGGCCAGGCTGCCCCCTCACTCCTCCCCTGGAACCCCTGCCATCCCTACCCCCAAATCAACCTCCATCTGGGCCTGCACCACTGCCAAGACCTCCGCCAGCCCTGGCAAAGCCTCCCCCGCATCCACTGCCACTTCCCACCACAACCCTGGGGCCACTGCATTATGCTGTCGATGTCCTGCCAGCAACCTCCCCACCCTCACCATCCCCTGCTGCAACTCCGGAGGCTGACCCACAGGCATCTGCGCCAACCCATCTTGGATTGATGCAAACACCGCGGAGGCACCATCCAAGAGAACCCAGTGCTCCCGCACCCAACCTGGCCCCAAACACAATCCATTTAGTAACAGGCAGAGAAGTGGGAACAACACTTACAAAGGATCCCCATGTGCCCTGAAGCGGCCTCATTGGCCAGCCAATCCTCCCTCCACCTTGCTACCTCCAACTCCACCTGTAGCAGACCACCCTCCAGCGCCATTTCCCACTCCTCTGCCTCCTCCATGGGCTGCACCCCCCGCTGCGTTGGACGCTCCCATAAGCCCTGTACCTCCAGCACTCGCTCTGGTGCCACCTGCACTGAGGTGTTCCACGCCCGCTCCAACACCTCCTTCTCTGCCTGCGCCACATCTCAATTCTCCCTTGCCCATCAAAGCTCCCCCTCCCACGCCGTCAGCGCTGTTGTTAGCACCTCCACCCGCTTGTGAAGGAAGACCTCCGTGATCGAAAGTGGGGGCTCCAGAGAACTTGATGCCTCTCACAAGGCTGCGTCTGGGGTAGGAGAGTGAACATGAAACCCCAGAAGACCCACCATCGGCTTGTACCCCCGCGGCCTCTTGCTGGACCCCACCCCTGATGGCGGAGAAGCTCTCTGCTTCCCACAGTCTGCTGCCGAGGATGCCCCCTCCCTTCGCCCACCCCACAGAGGCCTCACCTGCCCTGCAGACCACCCCATGCTCACCTCCCCCAACATCTGGGTCTTCTGCGCCTTGCCCAGCTGACTCTGCACCCAGTCCTTGTCCCACCCCTGCTCCACAGCAATGCATGCCGCTTGCCACTCCAATGAGATTGAGCACTTCTCGTGGCTCATGCGATACAGAAGGCAAATGGAAGTGTCATGCCACGAGCCCATGGAGGGTGCATCAAAGATGCAGGCCTCACCCCGCTGCTCACAGAGAACACACTGAGAACAACAGATCAGCACATGTGACAAAGGAGAACTCAAAGACTCACTGGGGCCTCATTTTGGCACCATTTCAGCATCGGGGGGCCCCGAGCCCACACCAACGCCCTTGCAAACTCCTCTGCTGTCACCTCCACCTGAGGGATTTGCTGCAGCAGAGGGACCCCTTCCGCATCCCCCACCGCCAATTGGGGCACCACGGGACAAAATTTGGCCCACCTAGGGCCCCCCGGAGAACCCACTCCCACCATGGACAACTCTGCAGAACTCTGTCAGCCACCCCAAAGAAACAGGTCGATGCTGCTCATGACTCCGGTATATTGTACCAGCTCAGCGCCAACGCTTGAACTCCTCCCCCTTGCTGTTGTACACAATCACCACATCTGCATTTGAAATCAATGGGGCAGGGGAAGCAGCTGAATAACTGGGAGGGGACATGACAAAGAATTTGAGGGAGCCCCGGGGTATGTCCAAGGCCTTTTAATTGATTAGGAAGAACCCCCTGATGAAGTGGTGGCCACACTTTGACTTTGCCTCCCATGCCACCATCACTTACTGTGGATTGATCAATATTACTGGGCTTCGACTCCCATGCCCCACCAATCCCCGACCTGTTCCCTGCATCTTGAGGGTCTTGATGCTGAAGGGGGTGATGTCATGACCTGTTCCCTGGAGCCCTGTACACTGCCCGACAAACCCCTGCTCCCCTGGAACCCCCCCCCCCCCCCCCCCTGACACTTTGTTGAACTTCCCCAGCACTCCGCGCCTACTCTGGCTAACTCCGACACATTCTCGGCTAACTCTGACGGCCCCCTGGCCAACTCTGACATCTTCCCCACAGCTGCCGGCACTTCCTCTGAGCCCCTGGGACCACTCCCCCACCATGCCTGACCCCATTACATGTCATCAACTCGACACCCTGGCTCCCCCAACTTACCCTGGGGTATCATGACAGCCTTGGAACGGACCGCGTCACAATTGATTCCATCAACATATCAATGCGGCCCACCCTCTGGTTGTAACTGACACCCGTCAACTCCGTCGAGCTCTGCCAAGCCCTGCCACCACAGCCGACATCCCCGGAGCTCTTCAGTAGTCAGTATATAAGACATAGAGTAGCTCCTCGTACTCTAGTCTTGAGATTAACTACCTACCTTACCTGATGTGTTTCTGATTGTTTCTTCTTGTGTTTTGTGTTCCATGTCTCATTTCCCTTATTCTCAGTCTCCCGGTCTTATCTCATCTCTGTTCCATTATCTTTCCATTATCATTCCGTGTCTCCACCTGAATCTATTCTTGTTCTCATCTTGTCTTTGTCTCGTTTTGTTCGACTCCGTATCGTCCTGTTTGATCCTGTCTATTGTGTTCAAGTCCTTTCAACTATAACGTCCTCATGAACTCCGCAGTCACAATTACAAACCTCTGACACTTGTTACTAACCCTGGACCCTGCTATACACGCAGCTCCAAACCCCATCAATCCCTGTTGATCCCCCATCAGAACTCTGGCTCTGCTTCTATCATTCGCATAGCCTCTGCCTCCTCCGCACCTGCAATACTCACACATGGACTTATGCCTGAACCCCGCCAAGCCCGTCCCCCTCCCCCACAACTTGTCCTCTACTCCTCCAGACCTCCCCGGACTTGCTCAGATCAATTTCCCCTGGCTATCCTCACAAGTCCCCAGTGCTTGGAACACCTCCGAGTGCCCAGTTGTCAGTGCAGGGAATCATGTTTGCCTAGTAAGGACGTGCCCAGTGTAGCTGAGCCCCCATGGTCAGTGGAACCTGACAGGGAGAGTATGCCAGAAGGATCAATTTAATTCTTTGCCACCAAGGGAACAAAGAATTTAGGATAGACCAATCCCAATGCCAACCCTTAAATGGGCATATGACCCACAAATGCCACAAAAGTGGAATCAGGTCATAGCAGACCTGACACAGCAAGAAGGAGTTAGGAGGTCAACTCCTGTCATAGAAGCATACAGAATGGCTATGGAGGATTAAATATCTGACCCTAGTGAGTTTGAATACTCATGGACTGAGGCAAAAGGCAGGACAGAATATCATCTTGCTTGGCTGAATATCCCAGACAAATTAGAAATTTGTCTGATGGCTTTGCATCATAAGTATGTAAGGATGGTGCCATAGTTAAAGTTAGCTGAGGATGAACATTGTCCTTGGCCTAAAGCAGACAAAGAAAAAGCATAGCCTTCCAAGCTGACAGTAGGCAATATTCCTTGCCTTTGGCAGTAGTGGTACAACAAGTTTCAAGACATTATCAATGGTACAAAGGAAGAACTTCCTCTATAGTGTTAGGTCAACTATGAGATCAATCTCATAGATGAGACTAAATGTTACTTGTACTTCTGCTGAGGTGCCCAAAGTCACTTTAGCAGCAACTGTGGGATAAAATTGACTGCTATGTGCAAGCTAAGTGGTGGGAGCCATGTGCAGCTAATCAGGCTGCATGTCACTCTGTGTTCCAAAGAAGGATGGCTCCTTGCAGATGGCATTGAATGCATGCCAACACAATGACAATACAGTTCAGGATATAACACCCTTACCTGATCAGGAAGTCATTAGGGAAGATGTCATGCAGGTGCTAGTGAGGTCAAAAATTGACCTCACAGGTGCATATGAGCAAGTGTAAGGATATGTACTTTGGATGTACCTAAGACTGTGTTTATGACCATCACTGATACATACTGCAGCAATATCATGCAGACTGGTGACTGTAATGCACCAGCAACATTTCAATGTCTAATAACATCCATCTTGAGGGATGTCATTGGAAAATGAATGCATAAATATTTAGATGATATATTTATCTTCTTGGATTCTATTGAAGAGCATGAATAGCACCTCAGAGTAGTGCTTGAAAAACTACATAAAAACAAGCTCTATCTCAAGTGGAAGAAGTGTGAGCTGTATGCTGAGCACATTGAGTGCCTTAGCCATATTATTGATTTGCAGGGTATACACCCTGATATGGATAAGTTGAATAGGATCCAGGAGTGGCCTACTCCTAGAACATACAACAATATCCAACAATTTGTTGGATTGGTGAATTACATTGGGAACTTTTTGCCCAATATCTCTGCTTGTATAGGGCCACTGATGGCCATGACACAAAATGGGTTGCTATTTCACTAGCATCCTATTCACCACCAGTATTTCAACATGATCAAACAGATCTGTGCTGAAACTCCAATTATTTGGCCTATTGATCCTCAACATGAGGATCCTATATGGCTAATCTGCAATGCTTCAAGACAGGCATTGGAGCTATGTATGAGGAAGGACCCAGCCAGCAGAAATGTCAGCCAGCTGGGTTCATGTCCAAGAAGACCGCTAATGCATAGCAGAATTATGCCATGCATGAACTGGAGATGTTGGCAGTTCTAGAAGCCCTCTTCAAGCTTCTAGAATACAAGATCCATGTCATTATGGATCATAAAGCTCTTGAGTTTCTTAAAACTCAACAGAATATATTGCCCCATCAACAACAGTGGATGGATTATATGTTGAGAATTTTGACATAATGTATGTTAGAGGAGAGCTCAATAAGGTAGCAGACTGTTTATCCCACTACTTTGAGAGTGATTCTCCTTGAGATGTGCACCATGTCTACAACTACATATGGGCAGATGTGCAAATTGCTCCAGAGGGGGATGATTTGTGCCCAACATGCCTACAAGATATGCAGGTTCAACTGCATCAGATTTGCACTCTCCACAATGGACCAAGCCATAGAAGCCAGTGGGTGTGGGATTGTCATGAACTTTGTGATGTGGAAGCATAAGAACTTGCCAACATTAATGATGGCATGGAGGGATCAGTTCAGGCCCATCAGGGGTCTGCAAGCCCTGATGACATGGTAGATATAACTCATGGGTGAGGCCATCCTTGGAATGGCCCAGTCTCTGCAACCACAGGATCAATCTGATAGAGACTTTCTCTATCAGATTCAGGCCTTGGATAGTAAAGACAAGCTCTTTGCTGATATTCAGAGTTGGCCAAAGGACTATAATATGAGTCCTTCTGGCTAAAAGACAAGCTAATTTGGACTACTAATCTCTTGGGCCATGAGGTGCTATATATACCTTGTGAATGGGAGATGGTAACCATATTGCTTGACCAAGCACATTGCATGGTCTGGCACTTTTGGTGCCCAGAGAATGATGGAATACATTCATCATTGGTACTAGTGGCCAACTGTGGTAGCAGATGTGCATGCATTCTGCACCACTTTCCAACTGTGTCAGCAGGCAGCAAAAGGAAGTAATCAGCTCCCTTGAGGGAAATTACACTCCCTGCTTATGCCAGTTAAGCCATGGGACTCAATAGAAATGGACTTTATAGGTCCCTTCTCTGAGTCCAAGGGGTTTAACTACCTTTGGGTAGCTATTTGTCACATGACAAGAATGGTGCACTTAATACCAGTGCACATGACCATTACAGCATTACAGCTATCCTGGATCTATATGCATGAAATTATGAGACTTTACAGTCTCTCAAGTTCTATAGTTAGCAATCACAACTCTAAGTTCACATCCAAATGATGGTGTGAACTACATACATTATTAGGAGCTCAGCTTCTAATGTGTAATAGAGCATCCATTACATGCTGTACATATATTACATATTGATATTTAATTACACTAATAGCATCACATGATGCTATCCTTAAAGTATTATACTATTACTTATATAAGGCAGCACCTTACTTCATACTTCATAGACAAAACATCTAACTGGTTTGAACTTACATTGTGTGAACCATAAGCTGCATGACTCATAATAGAAACATTACATTTTTCTAAGTCAAACAAGCAATAACTTGTTTGTGAGTTGGAAACTTGAACTTCTGTAAAAGAAGTTCACTGCCACTAGATATGATCAGCACATTAAAGTTTTTGACATGCACCTTCCACAATGGGCACAGTGGTGACCATGGAAGGTCAGGTGCTCATGCCTAGGTCTGAGACAGAGTTCAATGGAGGATTGAAGAGTGCTCCACATGGGACATCAGAGATTGCCATGTCACACTATGATGGGGGCAGAGAGAGTGCTGTGATGCCAGGAGGACTGCCAGCAGTCACTCTGGTATGACCACCTGTAGGTGGTTAGGAGAGCATTCCAGTGGGGGGCTTGTAAGGGCTCTCTACTCAACTGTATTCAGCAGTGGAGCCAGGAGATGCAGTGGTGTCAGCAGACAAGGGAAAAACCCCTTTGTATGCACCCACAGCACTGAGGCTGGAAGGACTCTGATCCTTCCCAATTGCTGTGGGAGGTCAGATCAACTCCTCAATGGTGGGAACATTGCTGAGGAGTAGAGAAGACTCTTTATACAGGGCTCATGGGTCTGTAAGATCATAAGCTAGACCAGTGCTGAGTATGTGATCAACAGCCCCCACTGCATTCATGAGATAATACCAGAGGATGTTAGAGACACCTCTAATATGGACAGTGAGGCTCATCTGGATGACATCTTTCATCAAAAGGTGATGATGTTCTGGCAGAGCTATGTTGAGGTTCCTAAGACCTCAACTCAGCAATGTTTAGCTGCAAGAGTAGCTAAGCACATTGCAATCCAAAGATCATTGGGAGATGATATTATTCCAACTGATTCATTGAAATACATGGACATTTACATGCTGTTTTTAGCACAGGAGGTAATGGATTACCTCTAGCATAAGAAGCTGCAGGGGTCACAGACATTGTCTGCAATGCCATCTCTGTATATTGAGGGAGCTTATGTGCCCCCTCTGTCCCCAGTCAACAAAGCGTTAACTCTGTTGCAAGCACTGCAACAGCCTGGCAAAATGCCACGTGATTATGTGACTAGACAGGCTGTGGTGGACCATCAACAATGGGCCACATTAGGCACAATCATAGTACTGGACTTAGCATCTACTGATGCAGGGTTGGTGATTATGGTAGAGCAACCAGTGGTGCAGTGTAGACCTGGTGGATCTACATGGAGAGCGCTGACATGGGAAGATCAAATTGCTCTACAGTGATTTTGCAATGGGGACATGGAGGACTTTGGATAGTCCTATGTGGATGATCAAGAGGTGGTGTTCCAAGGGAATACTTCCTATAATGCATGGCCTGAAGGGTACATTCTACCAGAACAAACTAGGCCAATTAAGAGGGAGGAACATGATTCTTGCTTCCCTCTCAGAGATAGACATGCTGGGACTGGTCAGAGCCCTGCAGATTCCCAGAGAAACACAGGACATGGAGCAAATACTTCTGCACACTGGTCTGGGAAAAGACTTGCAGGCAGAGGAGACCCAGGATGGAGATCACTAGAGAGTGATCCTGTGTTGTCCCCTCTGTCTATGCTACACTGTAAACTCCAAGGCCTAGGAGGAGGTGGTGGAGGTCCAGGAAAAGGACCACCTTTTCCTAGTTGTGGATCACCATCACCCCTGGAAAGAGGTCCACCAGATCCAGAAGGACCAAATGAGAGCCCTCTTGGCAAGGATAATGGTGTGGGACACAGAGCTAGAAGGAGGAGGACTATAGTCCTCCCAGAGAGATAGCTGCAGTAGTTCTCAATGCTGCTGCAACATTGTAGATGCTTCACAACTCCAGGAGTGGAGGAAGCCCATGAATATCACTGGCAGACAATGCACAATTGTCTGAGGGTAGTGATGGAATAGTTGCTTGCAGTATGACTGGCTATACCAAAAGGATTCAAGCTTAGGCAGAGTGATCCATCAAAAACAATCATTCCCTATGCAGGGTCTGCCAAGTTCAGCAAACTTGAAGACTGGCTGATGAGCATTTGCATATTCTATGCTGTAGCTAAGTATGGTGGGGATGGGTGCAATTGTGAGGAAGTCCTATATTTAATGGACTTTCTAGCTGCAAGTGCACTGAAATGGTACCTACAACATATCATACATGTCAATAGGGCCCAGTCCCACTGGAGGTTTGAGGACATGATTCTTGGTCTGTACAATTGGTTTGTACAACCTTCAACAATGCAGGATGCATGCAATGCAGTATATGCAGTCAAAGAAGGGGTGCAAGGCTTCTATGGTGCCTTGCTTGACTATGCTCCAAACATGGCCATGTTTCCCAATGAATTTACTATTTGTGAGTAGTTCTTGGAGGGAATATCCTCTGACATGTTTGTGGCATTGATATGTGATGGCAGACTGGCTCCCAAAGTAAATACAGTTGAGAAGTTTGTCTTGGAGGCCAAAGCCTACAAGAGCAGCATTAAAACTGCTGTGCACTATTTAGAGTGCAGCAAGAAAAGTTGGTCAGGATGGCAGCTGTTATTAGCAGCAGTGCAGTAGGGACTGCATTAGCCAAGCACACAGAGGTGACTAGACAGCATGGGCAGTTACAGCCATTGTGGTTAGCAAAGAGGCCAGCTATATGCATGGCCTTGAGACTCATGATACCAAGAGCCAGTAGGGGCTTGGAGTTCTTCCAACCTGTGGCTGCAGTGCAGGCAGTGAGAAAACAAAAAAATGTTGTTGCCATAGCGTCTGGCCAACCCAGCAAGGATGCAAGGCAGTCCATGAACTGCTATAAGTGTGGAAAAGCTGGGCACTTTGCGTGCAAATGCAGGAAGCCAGCTAAACCAGCTCCCCAGGTATTTGTGCAGGCAGCTCATATAGTTGCACCATCAGATGTAGAGGAAGCTGATAATGAGCAGGCAGAAGAGCCTGCTGAGGCCAATGCCAATGAGGCATTTGAGCCCAATGGGACTCAGGAGCATGGTGCAGAGTATGTTGAATTAGAAATGTACAACAATGAGTACTATACTCATAGTAGTGATAGTGAGGGACTATTTGCCCTCACAGAGATTCCTATTGGTGAACAAAGAGAGACAGAACCTAGTAACAAGGTTTGCATAAGAAAAGTGCAGCTTGTGGTGTCCAAGGATGCCATGGAATGCCCAGTGCTGCTAGTACAAGACAAAGAATGTCTTGTCACTTGGGTAGAAGTGAATGGCCACAAAGCATGGATGCTGTGGAATTCAGGGAGTACCACCAGAATCACTCCCTCATTCACACATGTGGCTGAGATACAGGTGGCACTATTGGCCACCCTCATTACCCTGCAGCTGGGAACAATTGGAAGTTGTTCCATAGTAAATCACATTGCCAGGGTTACCATGAAGATTCCTGGTGAGATTTGCAATGTCTATGTAGACATTGCAAATTTTGATCACTATGATATGATTGTAGGGACACTATTCATGAGAATCCATAAGGTTCTCCTTGATTTTGCAAATAACCAGGTGGTCATTGATGGAAGGGTGACTCCAGCTCATAAACTGGAGCTGGAAGATGCTGATGGCCATGCACAACACTTCCACACAGTGGAGAAGCAGCATAATAAGTGGCCTTGACTTCTAGGTGGGCTCAAGCAGCCCACCATAGAGGAGGTAGTGGATGAGGATGAAGTTTGGGTAACTGAGAGTCTGCTCAATGATCACCCATCTCTGGTGGTATTGAAAGAAGAGTATCAAAGGAGTACTCTTCAAGAGGGGGGGAGAGTACACCAGAAGGTTCAAATTAACCCTTCAAAGGTACCCTTCAAAGGTAAGGGAAAGGAAGATCTGGGACAGACCAATCCCAAAGCCTACCCTGGAATGGGCATACAACCCATGCATGCCACAAGAGTGGAATCAGGTCATAGCTGACTTGACATGACAGGAAGGGGTAAGAAGATTGACTCCTGAAGATGAAATATATAGAATGGCTATGGAAGATGAAATATCCAAGCCTAGCAAGTTTGAATACTTGTGAAAAGAAGCAAGAGGCAGGACAACTCATAGTCCTGCTTGGCTGAACATACCAGACAAATTAGAAATTTGTCTGATGGCTTTGCATAATAAGTATGCAAAGCCTGTGCCACTAGTGAAGTCAAACAAGGAAGAGCATTGCTCTTTGCTGAAGGTAGTTGTGGAAAAGTTACAACCTTCCAAGCTATCAGAAGGCAATATTCTGCACCTTTGACAGCAGTGGTACAACAAGTTCCAAGACATTGTCAATGGAATAAAGGAGGAACTTCCTCCTTGGCAAGAAGTAAATCATGAGATAAATCTCATTGATGAGTCTCAACAGTACTCATACTTCATGCCAAAGTGCCCTAAGTCACTTCAGCAGCAATTGTGGGATAGAATCAACTGCTATGTGTGGGCTAATTGGTGGGAGCCATGTGTGGCTGACCAAGCCACACCATTATTATGCATCCCCAAAAAGGATGGATTCCTGTGGATGGTGTTAGATGCTCATTAGTGCAATGACAATACCATTAAGGACATAACACTCTTACTGGACCAAGAGGTTATTAGGAAGGATGTGGCTTGTGCACTAGTGAGGTCAAAGATTGACCTTACCAATGTGTATGAGCAAGTGAGGATATGTACATTGGATGTACCTAAGACTGCATTTATGACCATTATTAGAACATATCACAGCAACATCATGCAGATTAGTGACTGTAATGTGCTAGCCACATTCCAATGCCTAATGACATCCATCTTTAGAGATGTAATTGGCAAGTGGATGCATGTCTATTTAGACAACATATTTGTCTTCTCAGACTCCACTGAGGAACACAAGCAGCATCTTAGAATAGTCTTAAAAGACTACAAAAAAACAAGCTCTACCTCAAATAGAAGAAGTGCAAGTTGTATGCCAAGCATGTAGAGTGCCTTGGCCATGTAATTGATTTGCAGAGTATACACCCTGACATAGAGAAGTTGAATATGATCCAGGAGTGGTGCACTCCTAGAACCTACAATGGCATCCAACAGTTTGTTGGGCTGGTGAACTATATCAGGAACTCTCTGCCCAATGTATCAGCATACACTGGGCCATTAATGGCCATGATGCAGAACAGGTCACCATTTCATTGGTGACCCATCCACCAACAGTGTTTCAACATGATCAAGAAAATCTGTGCCAAAATTCCAGTCATATGCCCAATTGATTCTTGACACAAGGATCCTATCTGGCTGATCTGCAACACTTCAAAGACAGGCATTGGAGCAATGTATGGACAAGGTCCAAGCTGGCAGAAATGTTGGCCAGCAGAATTCATGTCTAAAAAGTTCAGTAATGCACAGCAAAATTATGCCATGCATGAACTTCAAACTCTGGCTATCTTAGAAGCCCTCCTCAAGTAGGAGGATAAGCTTCTGGGGTACAAAATCCATGTGATAACAGATCATAAAGCACTTGAGTTCTTCAAAACTCAACAGAATTTGTCCCCACATAAATGATGGTAGACAGATTATATGTCAAAATTTAATTTCAACATCACATATGTAAAGAGAGAGCTCAATAAGGTAGCAGACTGTTTATCCCACTACTTTGAGAGTGACTCTCCTTGAGATGTACACCACATCTATGACTATGTGCATGCAGATGCTTGTATTGACTTAGAGGGGGATGATCTGCTCCCTCCTTGCATACAGGAAATGCAAGTGCAACTGGATCAGATATGTGCTCTCTGCAATGGACATAGCCATGGATGCAGGTGAGTGTGCAATCATCATGAAATTTGTGATGAGGAAGCACACAGACTGACTGCCAGTAATGACAGCAAGGGAGATTTAGCCCAAGCTCAACATGGGTCTGATATGGCAGGGAACAAGATTAATATGTCTCTTGGATATGGTCCAGTCTCCTCAACCCTGAGATAGGACAGATGGGGAATTCCTCCATCAAATCTGATCCCTATACAGCAAAGACAAGCTCTTTGCAGAAATCATGACTTGACCAAAGGACTATAAGTCCTTCTGCATCCAGGACAAGTTGATCTGGACTACCAACATCTTGAACCATGAGGTACTTTGTATACCTCAGGATTGAGAGTTGGTGACTAGTGTGCTTGAGCAAGCACACAATCTAATGGGGCATTTTGGCACTCAGAGAACAACAGAGTACATTTGTTGTTGGTATTGGTGGCTGACAGTGGTTGCAGATGTGCATGCATTCTGTACCACTTGTCAGCTGTGCCAGTGGATGAAAGGGAGCAACCAGCTCCTTTCAGGGAAGTTACATTCCCTTCTGGTGCAAGTTAAGCCCTGGGATTCAATAGGGATGGACTTTATCAGTCCATTCTCTGAATTAAAAGGGTATAACTATCTATGGGTAGTTATATGTCAGATGACAAGCATGGTGCACCTTATTTTGGTGCACACTACCATGACAGCTTTGCAGCTGTCCTGGATTTACATGTATGAGGTGGTGAGGCTGCATGGCCTTCCAAGCTCAATTGTCAGCAATTAAGACTCAAAGTTCATGTCAAAATAGTGGTGTGAACTGCATAAATTGTTAGGAGCAAAGCTCTAATGTCTACATTGTTCCACCCACAGACTGATGGTCAGACGAAACATGCCAATTGGAACATTGGTCAGATCCTGCATACAATGGTACCACCAGACCAAAAAGACTAGTTAAGTCAAATAGACTTAATGGAGTTTGCAATAAATGTGAGTATTTCTGAGAAAATGCAGTTTGCACTGTTCAAGTTGAACAGTGGGTACATGCTGTCTATGATATAGGAGATTAGGGCAGATACTGTGATTCCAAAGGGAATCCAGCAGTTCACCTGCTAAGCACTAGAGAACTTGGCAGTAGCACATGACACAATTATAGAGGCATGTGGCTTTCAGACATGTCTGGCCAATTCATGTTGCAGGCCTGACCCTGAACTAGAGAAAGGTGCATTGGTGTACCTTTCAACAAAAAACCTCAACTTACCTAAAGGCAGAGCAATGAAACTCTGCCCTAAGTGGATTGGGCCATATAGGATTTTGGAGGCCCACAGTGAGACCTCCAACTATGTGTTGGAGCTGCCTACCACACTCCAGAAACAAAGGATACATCCTAAGTTCTATGTATTGCTGTTGTGCCCCTATAAGGCCAGCAAAAATGCCTTATTCCCCAATAGGGCAATGTTAGAGCCTTATGACTTTGGCACCCCAGATGATTAGGAATGGTTTGTTGATGACCATCATTAGGCATTGGAATGTGGCTAGCACATTACAGTCACCAATCTGCATGATGTTGCTGTGATACATTCCAGTGATGGTTATAAATGCAGTCTTAGGTACATCCAATGTACATATCCTCACTTGCTCATACACATTGGTAAGGTCAATCTTTGACCTCACTAGTGCACAAGCCACATCCTCCCTAATAACCTCTTGGTCTGGTAAGGTCATTATTGGGATGGTAAGAACCTAGAGTTCAAGGTTCACTGGAGTCTTAGGGACACTACTTGGGAGTCCCTTGCAACCTGCAAGGACCTGGCAGCCCTTAACAGATATCTGGAGCTGCAGGGCATGCAGCACCCTGCACAGTTGGCTAGAAGGTCTATGTTAACTTGACTTAGTCCTAGAAGTTGACAAGCCACCATGCTGATGGCCATCAACAATTATGTCAGCCAATTTTCTAGCTGAGTGTAAACTCCAACTGGACTTTATCTTCTTCTCCATCATTGGTGCTACAAGCCAACATTACAAAGAGGACTGAATCCTTGCCTCATGGGCAAGAAAAAGAAATGGCCAGGTGAGGTGGACATAGATCTGCTAGGATATTTGTTGAGCTCTGGACAGAGCTCAAAAGGGGGAGGGTCAGGGAGTAGCTTGCTCCCTAGCTTTGGTGGCTTCACTGTGCTGGCAGGAGGCTTAGTGCCAGGGGACATAGCACTCCCAACAATAAGAAGAGCAGCCCCAGCTCATAGGAACATGAGGCCTACAAGTGGGGGATTGCCAGTAGTGCTAGGAGATGTAGCTCTGCCAAGCTATGCAGTGGCAATGCAGCAGTCACCAGTAAGGGGACATGGGCTGCCCCCTCAATGAAGTGGAGCAGATAGAGAGCATGGAGAACCATTGGCCCCCCCTCAAGGAGCAGCAAGAGGATGTGGGGGACTACTGGCCCTCCCTCAGTTTAACTTTGGATACCCTGTGGCCACACAACCAGTGTAGTCTTAGGAGTTCTAGCAGTATGTGATGCCACAGTTTGCTGTGGCCCCACCTCCAGTGGCTGGTCCTGGCCATACAATGAGCATAGCAGGTCAGTGGCAACCTGCCACTATGTCATCACAGGTAGGGAACTTGGTCCCTGCAGCATATCATCAGAGGCAATGGAGGTGGATGATGATGGCCCAGAGTTAATCACAGCTTTGATGCAGTCATTGGCACCTCAGCAGTTGTATCTGCCATTGCCTACTGGGATGCATCTGTTAGATATGCCTTTGTCATTTTCAAGTGCATTGGGGCAATTAATGGTTGCCTTGATTAGCAAAGGAAAGGGTAAGGTGACTGCAATGTCACTGCCCACACTGGCACAGGGGAGTAGCACTCCCTCATTGACTGCCTGGAAAACAGTCAAGCAATGCTTCTTTGTATAGGAGAAGGGCAAGGGCAAAGCAAAAGAGCCTGAGCCTTTGACTGCCACAGATGAGCAGCTTTACAAAGTCAGAGTTCCAGAGGATGTTGGTGCTAACATCCTCAAAATCCTGTAGTGCAGCTAGCACTAGCTCAAGTTCTGAATGAACTTGATGTTGTTCAAACTCAAAGGGATGATGATGATGATGATGATGATGATGATGATGATGATGATGATGATGATGATGATGATGATGATGATGTCCCTATGTCTAAATGACATATCTTGAACAGTAACTCTGATGATGATGCTATGGAGTGTTGTTGCAAAGAGCAGCACAATGCTAATGCTAGACAGCTGTTAGCCATTGATGCTGAGTGTCAGGTTCCACTGACCATGGGGGCTCAGCTACACTGGGTGAGTCCTTACTAGGCAGATGTGATTCCCTGCACTAACAACCGGGCACTCGGAGGTATTCCAAACACTGGGGACTTGTAAGGATAGCCAGGGGAAATTGATCCGAGCAAGTCTGGGGAGGTCTGGAGGAGTAGGGGGCAAGTTGTGGGAAAGGGGGATGGGCTTGGCGGGGTTCAGGCATAAGTCCATGTGTGAGTATTGCGGGTGTGGAGGAGGCAGAGGCTATGTGGATGACAGGAGTGGAGCTGGAGTTCTGATGGGGGATCAACAGGGGTTGATGGGGTTCAGAGCTGAGTGTATAGCAGAGTCCGGGGTTGGTAATGAGTGTCAGAGGTTTGTAATTGTAACTGCGGAGTTTGCAAGGACATTATGGTTGAGAGGACTTGAACACAATAGACAGAATCAAATGGGACAAGATGGAGTCAAACAAAATAAGACGAAGACGAGATGAGAATGAGAATAGATTCAGGCAGAGACACGGAATGATAACAAAAAGATAACGGAACAGAGACAAGATAAGACCGGGAGACTGAGAATAAGAAAAATGAGACACGGGACAAACATGAGAAGAAACAATCAGGAACACATCAGGAAAGGTAGGTAGATCGATAATCTCAAGACTAGAGTACGAGGAGCTACTCTATGTCTTATATACTGACTACTGAAGATCTCCAGGGATGTCGGCTGTGGTGGTGGGGCTTGGCAGAGCTCGACGGAGTCAATGGGTGTTGGTTACGACCAGAGGGTGGGCCACATTGATATGTTGATAGGATCAATTGCAACGCGGTCCGTTCTGAGGCTGTTGTGATACCCCAGAGTAAGTTGGGGGAGCCAGGGTGTCAAGTTGATGACATGTAATGGGGTCAGGCATGGTGGGGGAGTGGTCCCAGGGGCTCAGGAAGTCCAGGAGAAGCGCCAGCAGCTGCGGGGAAGACGTTGGAGTTGGCCAGGGGGCTGTCAGAGTTAGCCGAGAATGTGTCGGAGTTAGCTGGAGTAGGCGTGGAGTGCTGGGGAAGTTCGACAAAGTGTCAGGGGGGGGGGGGGGGGGTTCCAGGGGAGCAGGGGTTTGTCAGGCGGTGTATGGGGCTTCAGGGAATGGGTTGTGACACTGAGAAGTCTAAACTGGACCTCAAGTGTCTGAATGATACAGTGCCTGGCTGCCTACCAGATGGCTGGGATACCACATTGGTTTGCAGGTGCTTTGAGCACCAGAATGACTTCAAGGGTATGCTACACCCCAACTTCTATTGGTCACCACTGACCAACACAGTTTTTGTTGGTGACAAAGTGGTCTTTGCCCACTCAATAGAGATGGCTGGAATATCTCACATATTCCCACATTACAAATTATTGTATTGATGGGCTCCTCATGGGATGCCCATGAATCCAGAGCAGATTCACTTGATCCTTAAACTCATTCAGGTTGGTGGATCCAAGATCACAATGAAGGAGCAGATTCATGCTGCTCTCCTCCAGGAGTTCTATCAGATCTCCTTCTATACAGCTCCACAATTGAGGGACCACACAATGAGGTGGGCTATAGAGCTAACTCTAGCAGAGTTGGAAACATCTCTGCCCAGAGGGGACTGCCATTGGGTACTGGTCCCCTTACCCTCACATTCATTGGCCATGCTAGGCCACACAGACAACAATATGTGGGAAGTGGGACTTAATCAAGTCCTGATCAGCCATCACTTTAACATTAAGGTATGGGCACAGTGCATCCTGCACCACAGCCACCCAGGTTCACAGAACTTATACTCAGGTGTGGCCATCAATGCCACTTTGCATGTAGACTGATGCTCAGTCTTCAGTTACATTTTGGATTGGGCACTGGCCCCAACTATTCCACATGCACAAATGGCCTATATGAGGCTGTTTGTGATGGTGGTGGCTCAGCTGCATCTCTATTGAGAGGTGGTAGACACTTACCAATCCAGTGTAGGGGAGTTTAATGCAATTACCTCCTACACTTTCACTCTATATAGGCTGCAAGTGCTGCTTATACAATTAACAATTTGAGTGATACAGAGGTGATATGTCACCTCCTGGCCAATTGTGTGCCTCTCTCTTGGGTGAATCACATGTATACCTATGGCATATGCTTTCTTGATCACTATTGGTCTGGGAGTGCACTGCATGCAAACTTGTTCACATGGGTCAACAATAAATGTTATTATTGACTCCAAACCATCAGGGTACTCTCTCCATTACCAGGGTACAATAGGTGGTATGTCCTCACTATTGATGTCAGGTTCCACTGACCACAGGGGCTCAGCTGCACTGGGTGAATCCTTACTAGGCAGATGTGATTCCCTGCACTGATAACTGGGCACTTGTAGAAGTTCTAAATGTGGGGAACTTGTGGGGATAAGGGATGGGAAGTGATCTGAGCAAGTCCAAGGTGGTCCAGAGGGGTCTGGGATGAGTTGCAGAGGAAGGGCTGGACTTGGCAGAGTGCCAGGTAGAAGTCCTTAAGCAAGTATTGTAGGTGCAGGGTAAGTAGAGGCTACATGAGTGATGGGAGCAGAGCTGGAGCTTGGATGGGGGGTCAACAGAAGTTGATGGGATTCAGGGCTGAGTGAGTAGCAAGGTCTGGAGTTGGATTAAAGAATGTTTGGGATTTATAATTGTAAGTGCAGGGTTTGTAAAAGCATTAAAAGTGAAAAGGACTTGAGCATGATGAAGGAAACAGATCAAATGAGATAAGACAGAGCTGAATGGAATGAGGTGGAGTCAAGATGGAAGTGATACAAGAACAAAAATAGATTCAGGCAGAGATACAAAATGATAACAAGGACAATAATGGAAAAGAGACAAGACAAGACCAGGAGACTGAGAGTAAAGGAAACATAACATGGGACACAAAATGTGAGAGAGAAACAATCAGACCATAGGTAACATTAAGCAATATCAAGACTAGAGTATGAGGAGCTACTCTACAACTTATATACTGGCTACTGAAGTGCTCCAGGGGACAGCAGGTGTGGTGGCAGGGCTTGGCAGAGTTCAGCAGAGTCAATGGGTGTCAGTTGAGATTAGAGGGTGGGCCATGTTGATATCTTGATGGGATTAGTTGGGAATGCAGGCCATTTCAAGGTTGTTGTAATACTCTGGAGTGGGTCAGGGGAACCAGGGTGATGGGCTGGTGATGTATGATGGAGTCAGGAATAGTGGAGGATGGTTCCAGGAGCTCAGGAGAGCCAGGGGAAGTGTTGGTGGCTGTGGAGAAGACATCAGAGTTGGCCAGGGGGCTGTTGGGGTTTGCCAGAAAAGCATTGGAGTTACCTGGAGTGGGCACAGAGGGTGTACAATAGTTGGGTAGTTTGAGGGGACATTGGAGGGGGAGCTCCAGAGAAGTGAGTGGGCTGGGAATGGGGTCAGGAGTCCAGGGAGCAGGTTGTGACAATTGACAACTAGGAGCACTTTTGCATGCTTCTCCAAATTCATGAGAACAGAGACCACTCTCCTTTTAATGCAGCTGAATGGCTGTGCTTTGGTGAGGATGGCATTTTCACTCACCTCTTGCACCAACCTGTGGAGATCATGAGTACCTCATGAGCTGCCACTGAGGAGCCATCATCAGTGGCTCCTTCTACAAGTGCAGCCCCAACTGAGGAGGGGCCTTTGTTGTCAGTGGCTGCAGCTACTTCCATTCCACTGTCAAACTCTGGTGCATCCTCAGAGGATGCATCTACAGAGGAGTCCATGGAATTGGACTACACCAACAATTCTGCATTGACCACACTAGTCCAACCAGCAATGACCCCACAAGTTGTCCCCAGCTCTATAGAAGTAGTGGTAGTGACTAACATTGCTACTCCTACTACTCCTGAGGCTAGATCCAGTGGCCCCAGTGATATGGCTAATGCTATATCAGAGTGCTAGGCAGACACTGTGAGTAACAAGGAAGCAGAGGCCTCAAAGATGGACAAACAAGCAGGGTGAGCTATTATCATAGCTCACAGGAAAGTGATAACTACACCTGGGCTTGAGCAGCCCATATTTTTCACTCAGCACAGTTGGACAGTGTGCTAAAGTATACTTGTTCATGTAGAATCATTTGATTCTACTACTGATATATGTAGGAATTTGCATGTGAATTCCAGTGCACACCCTTGGGTGGGATGCCATATTCCACCCCTTATTCTTTGACTTTATTTGTGTTAGACATGAGTCTATTGATGGACTCAAAAGGGGGGTATATAATGAAGCATCTGTTACATGCTGTACATATATTACATATTAATATTTAATGACACTGATAGCATCACATAATACTATCTCTAGAAGTATTATACTATTACTTACATAAGGCAGCACCTCACTTCATACTTCATAGACAGAACTATTGACTGGTTTTAACTTATGTTGTATGAACTGTAAACTGTGCAACCCATAATGGAAATGTTACATAATGTCAATGTCCTTCCATCCACAAATGGATGGACAGACCAAGCATGCCAACAGGAATGTCAGTCAGATCTTGTGCAATGTAGTGTGTCCAGATCAGAAGGACTGGTTAAGTCAAATAGACTCTGAGTTTGTGATTAATGCAAGTATATCTGAGACAACTAAGTTTGCACTGTTCAAGTTGAACAGTGGATACATGCCATCTATGATTTGTAAGATTTGGTCAGATTCTGTGATTTCTAAGAGGATTAAGCAGTTCACTCACCAAGCTCTTGCCCTAAATGCCAGGTGATGGGATGTGCTGTATGGACTATCAATGGAGAAGACTGTGACTACTAGTTTACAGAAAACAACTCAGCAGTTTAGGTCTCAAAGATGCACTAGACCACAGACCAGACCCCAACATCTTCTCCACTCTGGTCACACTCCTCCATGCAATGGTACTTGCCCCAGACAACTTCCCAGCCCATCTTCCTTCCCACTCCTCCCACATCCTCCTCCTTTGCACCACCCTCCCCTTCTCCAATGACCTTGCCTCCACACTGGTCAACAGTGGTGCCACCAATAACTTCATTGACAAATTCTTGGCAGTGCTTGCTCCCCAACACCTCCAATGCCTCCCCACTCCAATCCTTCTCAAACTTTTTGATAGCAACTCCACCTCTGCCAGAGATATCACACACTGCATAAAGACAACTGTTACCTTCACCAATGGATGACACTAAGACCTCTGACTACTTGTTACCAAACTACACCTCTCTGCCCCCATTGCCCTAGACTTTTCATAGCTCCACTCCATCAATCCCCACATTGACTGGCCCAGCCTCACTCTAGACCTTGACTGGGACAACCTGACTGACTTTGGGCCAGTGCCCTTCAATGTCTCATCCTCCTCCAAGAATCCTAAAGGTATGACTGACAACCCCTGGACCCCCCACAGCTTTGCTCAAAGTCCATGTGGTCATTTGTCATCAATGTCCAGCTTGACAGTTCACCAAGGGTTCCTCCACTCTCATCAACAGCAGTGCCTCTGGCACCTTCATCAGCAACCAGCTCAGCCTCTGATACAACAACCTCAACAAACCACTCAAGCTCCAACTCTTTGATGGAAGCCCTGCTATGACAGGAATCACTCAATACCATGACAATGCTCTCACTCTCAATAATGATTTAAGGTTCCAGGCCTGGCTTCTTGTAACCCAGCTCCCCCTGTCAACTCTGATTGTGCTTGGACTTCCATGGCTGCAGCACATCAACTCCAACATTGACTGGATGAACCTCACTAAGCAATTCCCTGGCCCCAAGGCAAGTTTGGTGGCTGCCATCCCCCTCCACATCCAGTCCACTCTGGACTCCAACATCCCTGACATTGATGCCAGCATCTCTAGAGAAACCCAAAGCCCCTCAACCCTCAACAATGGCCAAAAAAGTGAAGACAATGTGCCTCTGCCTGTCAGGGGACTTCCATTTCCAACCTTTGCAACTTGTTCCAGCACCTCTGCAGCTTGTTTAATATCTCCAGAGCTCTTTCTGGAACCCAAGAGATCTCCAGAGAACTGCAGAGTTCTCTATATTACCTCAGCAATCATTGCCTTAGGGTTAGGAGTAGCTCTGGTCATCTGTACAGTAGTTCCCATGCCTCCACTGCCTGCTGATATGCTGCACTGAGTAGTGGGGATCCTCAGACTTGTTCTCTTTGGATTCCCCTCTGCTAGGTCATTAGTTACTGATTGTATTGTTGTCTACTCCACTAATATACTTTGGATTCCCCTCTACTAGCTGCATGACTCTGATCCACTGCTCTGGAGGTTGCCCTTACAGCAGAACAAGTCTCCTAAAACTAGTCTGGAAGCTCTTCATAGCTGCAAGGAATCTCCAAGCCACTACCAGTTGCTTCCCCATCAGGACTAAACACTGTGGAGTTCTATGTCTCAGCTCACCAACCCAGACACACCCTTGGAGGCCCCAGCCCTGCAGGACAAAGCCTGGACTTGCCTGCTTCACCTAGAAACCCAGGTGCAATTAACACAATCATCTTTTACCCACTATACTACCAAACTCTCTACCCTCTGTCAAACAACTGATCTTATCTCCCAGTCCCTCCAAGCACTGCTCAAATGCCTACCCCCTAACTCTGCCCCTCCTGTGGCTGTGGAACTAGCCCCAACCACATCTGCACTTATTTCTGCAGCTCTGGTGACCTTATAGCCACAGATTTCATGTCCTATGCTACCAGACACATACAATGGCACCTGCTCTAGTGAGGAGTGATTCCTGCAATCCTGCTTCACCTATATCCACCTCAGTAGGGATGCCTTTGACTCTGATGCATTGAAAATAGCCTGGGTGCTGTCATACATAAGACTAGACATGCCTCTCCTTATGCACTGTGAGTCTTCCACTGCTCCAGAGGTGTTGGAAGCTTTCTGGACTGGGCCACCTTTGGGAAGGACTTTCATACAGAGTTTTCTCCATTAGACCCTGCCAAGACCACAGCCTTGATGCTACATGATAGGAAGCAGTACAGACAAGGGAAGCATACACTAAATGAGTACATTGACTTGTTCTAGGCTCTGGTGGAGCAGGCCACTTATCCTGATGGCCTCCAACTATGCCTTACTTTCTGGGATGGCTTGCACCCTACACTGGTGGAACACATTGACAATCTGGCAGAGGGTTGCCCCAATGATGGAAAGATTGCATTGTAGTATAAGGTGGCCTGGGGCCAATGGCAACTCATGGAGATCTAGAGGGAGCTCTGCCACCCCCATTCTGTGCTGTGCCCAGCTCTGACCAGTAATCTCCACCACCCTGCACCTGCCTATCTAATGCTGGCCTTCACTCCAGCTATCCCTGCAGCATGCTCCCTCCTGCTGGAGATCCCCATGGATATGGATGCCACCAGGCAGCTCCATGCTGCCCTACCACTATGCCAGAGATGCCAGAAGCCTGAGCACTTTGCATGGCACTGCCCCCTGGGCCTGAAGGTATGCTACCTTTCTACAGTGGAGTAGGAGGAACTCCTTCTGCAGCTGCTGGCCACAAAGGATGCTACTGGAGCTCCATTGCTGGATGAGCCTACACTGGAGTTGACTCTGGAGGAGATCAGTGTGTGCACCTCACCTCTGGAGCTGGAGGGGGATTTTTAATTGAGCAACAGATGAGGTGTACACTTCCATTGCTGGGTGCTAACAGGTTCTCATGTCTGTTGATAGAAAATGAAACTGCCTTTTCCAACACCCTTCATTTTGAGACAGAAGAACCTCAATGCCCCCTTTAGACATATAAACACTAACTCCAGAGCCCCCACTGAGTTCCCCAACACCTCCAAAGGTCTATCAGCACAGCCCTACTTGGGTGTGTCAAATACCCCAACAGTATGTGATGGCCTCTGCCCCATCCACCAACTCCCTGCACCTTGATGTGGAGATTGAGATGATGAACACTCAGCAAAGCCACAGAGTCACTGCTCTTCTGGACAGCAGAGCAATGGGACTGTTCCTGGACTTGGAGTTTGTCAAATGCCATGGCCTGACCATGCAGCCCCTCCCCAAGCCCATTCCTGTCTACAACATCAATGGAATGCCTAATGAAGCAGGCACCATCAACTCCATGGTTGATCTGGTCCTCCATTATCAGAACCATGCAAAGCACACTGTATTTGCCATCACCAGCTTGGAAAGGCAGGACATGATCCTTGGTTTCACATGGCTCTGAAAGCATAACTCCAAGATTGGTTGGACTAAAGAGGAGGTAACCATGAGCAGATGCTCCTGGAAGTGTTCTGCCTGTGCCATGGAGGACAGAGCAGAGCACTAGACCCAAGTTTGGGAGCATGCAGCCATCTGTGCATGTTATACTGGCCCTCTTCTCTTTGCAGATCTAGACCTCCTGGATCCCCTGCCTCTGGCATTCCCTCATAGAGAGGCCCTCTACAGGTATGATCAGAGCAACAGCAGAGCCCTGGAGGAGGAGCACAGAGGGGAGTTTGGTAGCATACACAAGGCAGAGCTCCCAGACAAAGTGGTAGAAGTGGAGGATCAAATCCATGCTACCACTATACACCCACTGCCCTCCATTGCAGAGATCTAGGCTAGCCAGACCACATCTCAATGGCTGGCCCAGGCATTTGCTGCTAAGGCCATGCCTCAAGAGTTCTGGGATGTGGTGCCCCACTATCTTCATGCATTCAAAGATGTGTTCTCCAAAGCTTCATTCAACTTGCTTCCAGAGTGCAAGAGGTGGGACCATGCCATTGAACTGCTACCAGACTCAGCACCCTCCAGCTGTAAGATCTACCCACTTGCACCCCAGGAACAGGATGAGCTCAACACATTCCTGCAGGAGAACCTGGACTCTGGTTGCATCTGCCCATTCAAGTCTCTGATGGCTTCTCTGGTCTTCTTCATCAAAAAGAAGGATGGCTCCCTCCAACTGGTCCAGGACTACTGGGTACTCAATGCCATGATGGTGAAGAGCCATTACCCTCTCCCAGTCATCTCCAAGCTCATCAATAACCTCTGGGATGTGCAATACTTCACTAAGCTGGATGTCCAGTGAGGTTACAACAACATGTGCATTTAGGAGAGAGATGAGTGGAAGGCTGCCTTCTGAACCAACTGGGGATTGTTCAAGCCACTTGTTATGTTCTTTGGACTCACTAATAGCCCTGCTACTTTCCAGACCATGATGAACAACATCTTCTAGGACCTCATAGCAGAGGGTATAGTATGTGTGTACCTTGATGACATCCTCATCTATACCAAAGCACTAGAGGAACACCATTGGATCACTTGCCTTGTCCTGGAATGCCTCTGCCAGCACCAGCTCTACCTCAAGCCAGAGAAGTGTGAGTTCAAACAAACCTGGATTGAGTACCTGGGCCTGATCATATTGCATGGAACTGCAGAGATGGACCCAGTGAAGGTAGCAGGCATGGTGGAGTGGCCAGAGCCCCAGAACAAGGAGGTGCAGGCATTCCTTGGTTTTGCAAACTTCTACTGGAGATTCATCCAGGACTTCTCATACCATGCCCATCCACTATTTAACCTCATGGAAAAGGATGTTCTGTGGAGTTGGGTTTGACACTCTCAAGTGCACCATGACCTCCAGACCTGTCCTCCTGTTCTTGGATGACAATTCTCCCTTCTGGGTGGAGGCCAACAGCTCTGACTTTGCCACTAGAGCTGTGCTCTCACAGCAATCTCCAGAGGATGGGAAGTGGCATCCAGTGGCCTTTTACTCCAAGAGCCTGAACATGGTGCAGTGGAACTATGAGATCAATGACAAAGAGATGCTAGCCATCATCTGGTCATTTGAGGAGTGGCAGCACTTTCTGGAGGGTGCATGGCACAAGTTTGAGGTCTGGACAGATCACAAGAACCTGGAATACTTCCCAATGGCTAAGAAGCTCAATTGCCAACAGGCCCAGTGGTTCTTCTACCTTGCCAACTTTGACTTTTCCTTGCACCACAAGCGTGGCTGGAGCATGGGAAAACCAGATGCCCTGTTCTGGAGAGCAGACTACAGCATAGGAGAAGGAGATAACAGCAATATTGTGCTCCTCTGCCCTGAATTGTTTGCAATCTGAGCCATGGAGGGTATTGCTGTTGAGGGAGCTAAAGCAGACATTCTCTGGGACATATGGTGGGGTAATTGGGACAGTCAGCAGGAGGAGCTGGTGGTGCAAGCTGCTTGAACACTGAAGTTGGGGCATACCACTGGTGCCAAGGCAGTCTGCACTGACAAATGGGCCCTCCAAGATGGAATCCTAACCTTCCAAGTGTCAGGTTCTGCTGACCATGGGGGCTCAGCTACACTGGGTGAGTCCTTACTAGGCAGACATGATTCCCTACACTGACAACTGGGCACTCAGAGGTGTTCCAAACACTGGGGACTTGTGAGGATAGTTAGTGGGAATTGATCCAAGCAAGTCCGGGGAGGTCCAGAGGAGTAGAGGATGAGTTGCGGGGAAGGGGGATGGGCTTGGTGGGGTTCAGGCATAAGTCCATATGTGAGTATTGCAGGTGCGGAGGAGGTGGAGGCTATGCAAATGATGGGAGTGGAGCCGGAGTTCTGATGGGGGATCAATGGGGATTGATAGGGTTTGGAGCCGAGCGTGTAGTGAGGTCTGGAGTTGGTGAAAGAGTGTTGGAGGTTTGTAATCATAATTGCAGAATTTGTGAGGGCATTATGGTCAAGAGGACTTGAACATGATAGACAGAATCAAATGAGATGAGATGGAGTTGAACAAAATGAGATGGAGACAAGATGAGAACAAGAATAGATTCAGGTGGAGACATGGAATGATAATGAAATGATAATGGAATGGAGATGAGATAAGACCAGGAGACTGAGAATAAGGAAATGAGACACGGAACATGAAACATGAGAAGAAACAATTAGAAACACATCAGGTAAGGCAGGTAATCTCAAGACTAGAGTATAAAGAGCTGCTCTACATCTTATATACTGACTACTGGAGAGCTCCAGGAACATTGGCTGTGGTGGTGGGGCTTGGCAGAGCTTGATGGAGTTGATGGGTGTTGGTTATGACTAGAGAGCAGGCCGCATTGTTATGTTGATGGGATCAATTGTTGACATGGGCTGTTCTGAGGTCATCATGATACTCCAAGGTAAGTTGGAGGAACCAGGGTGTTGAGTCAATGACATGTAATGGGATCAGGCATAGCAGAGGAGTGGTCCCAGGAGCTCAGGAGATCCAGAGGAAGCGCCAGCAGCTGTGGGGAAGATGTCAGAGTTGGCCAGGGGGCTGTCGGAGTTAGCCAAGAATGCATCAGAGTTAGCCAGAGTAGGTGTGGAGTGCTGGGGGAGTTTGATGGAGCATCGGAGGAGGTTCTGGGGGGATGGGGGTTTGTTGGGCAATGTACGGGAGTCCAGGGAATGGGTCATGACATCACTCCTCCTTCAGCATCAAGACCCTCAAGATGCAGGGAGCGGGTCAGGGATTGGTGGGGGTGTGGAAGTCAAAGCCAAGTAATATTGATCAATCCACAGTGAGTGATGGTGGCATGGGAGGCAAAGTCAAAGCATGGCCACTGCTTCATCAGGGGGTTCCTCCCAGTCAATTAAAAAGCCTTGGACATACTCCAGGGCTTCCCAAATCTTTTGTCATGTCCTCTCCCAGTTACTCAGCTGCTTCCCCTGCCCCATTGTATTCAGATGTGGACGAGGTGATTGTGTATGACAGTGAGGGGGAGGAGTTCAAGCATCAGCACCAAGCTGGTGCCATGTACTAGAGTTGTGAGTAGTATTGACTTGTTTTCTTGGGGTGGCTGACAGAGTTTTGCAGAGTTGTCTGTGGTGGTGGTGGGTTCCTCAGGGGGTCCTAGGCAGGCCAAATTCTGTCCCACAGTGCCCCAATTGGCAGTGGGGGATGTGGAAGGGGTCCCACCATTGCAGCAAATCCCTCAGATGGAGGTGATAGCAGAGGAGTTTGCAAGGGCATTGGCATGAGCTCAGGGCCCCCCAATGCTAGAATGGTGCCAAAACGAGGCCCCAGTGAGTCTTTGAGTTCTCTTTTGTCACATGTGCTGATCCATTGTTTTTAGTGTGTTCTCTGTGCATGCTAGGGCAAAGCCTGTGTTTTTGATGTGCCCTCCATGGGCTTGTGACGTGACACTTCCATTTGCCTTCCATGTTGCATGAGCCATGAGAAGTGCTCAATTTTGTTGGAGTGGCAAGTGGCATGCATTGCCACAGAGCAGGGATGGGATGAGGACTGGGTGTGGGGTCAGCTGAGCGAGGCACAGAAGACCTGGGTGTTGGGGGAGGGGAGCACAGGGCAGTCTGCGAGGCAGGTGGGGCCTCAGCAGGGTGGGCGGAGGGAGGTGTCAGGTTCCACTGACGACGGGGGCTCAGTACACTGGCGAGTCCTTACTAACCAGATGCGATGTCCTGTGCTTATAACCAGGCGTCCAGAGTTGGAGTGGAGGTGGGGAAAGCTTGCGAGGGGGTCCCTATGGAGAGCGGCCCGAGTAAGTCCTGAATGGTCCGGAGGAGTCTAAGACCGAAGGTACTGGTCATTGACCCAGGGCGGGTGTCAGGGCTAGTTTGTGGGTGCGCAAATAGATTGCGGGGTAAGCGGAGGCTTCTTGGGTGATGGGGGCGGGGTCGGAGCTGGATTGGGGATTACCAGGGCTTGATGGGTTCCGGGGCCGAGCAGATAGCAAGTTTCGGAGTTGTCATAAGAATGTTCGGGTCATGGCGCATGCATGGAGTTTGTACTGACGTAGGGAGCAAGGGAAACTTAGAGGAACAAAGGAAATATGTACAGTCAAGATGAGACGGAGACAAGACGAGACTGAGAAAAAGGATAGATTTGAAACTTAAGAACAGGAATAGAGACAAGACGAGAGACAAAACATAGGAAACCAGTAAATGTAATATCAAGACTAAAGTTTGAGGAGTTATTCTATGACTTATATACTGGCTACTGGGTACCTCGGAGGGCGGCAGATATGGTGGCGGGGGTCGACGGAGCTGTGCGGAGTCGACAGGTGTCGGGTACAATCCAAGGTCGGGCCATGGTGGTATTCTGATGGGATCAGTTGGGGGCGCAGCCACTCTGGGGACGTTGTGATACTCCGGGACAGGTCGGGTAAACTAGGGTAGGGGGTCGGGGACGTATGACGTGGCCAGGAACGGTGGGGGAGGGTTTCAGGGGGAGTGTTGATGGCTATGGAGAGGGAGTTGCCATCGGGGTTTGCCGGAGAAGCGTCGGAGTTATCCAGTATGGGCACAAAAGTGTGGGCGGGGTTCAGGGGAGTTAGACGGGAAATTGGGAGGGGTTGGGAGCAGTGTCTAGGGAGCAGGTCATAACATCACCCCCCCTTCAGCGTCGAGACCCTCGAGACATGGGGAGCAAGTCGGGGATTGGTAGGGCATGGGAATCAGAGTTGATCAATATTGATCAAACTGCAGCAAGCGGCGGCAGCATGGGGAAGGAAGTCAAGGTGCGGCCGCCATTTGTCAGGGGCCCCTTCCTAAGTTATTAAAAGGGGTGGACACACCTGGGGGTCCCCCAGCGTGTTATAATGTCTTCTTCAGCTTATTCTCCCACAGCATCTAGGTCGCTGTCCCCGCCATCCCAGCTGTCATCTTCCAAAGATTCAGAGGGTCGCCAAGATTGCCGTCGGGTCGAGGCGATGTACCGTAGTCATGAGTGCGGTCTGTCTCATGTACTCCAGAATACTGATTGTCCCTTCGCAGAGTTGTCCGCAGCCATGGCTGGTCCCTCAGGGCCACCGTCTGGTGCAGATGTGACGCAGCCACCAGTGGGCATGGCCCCTTCTATGTGCTCCAAGTCTGGCATTTGTCCAGGGGTGGTCCAGCTTGTCCCAGAGGGTTCAAGGGTGGTACAGGCGGAGGTGACACCGGAGCAGTTTGCTGAGGCGGTGGGTTGGGTGAGGGGTCCCACCACCCTCGAGTGGTGTCAGGCAGCGGCCCTGGTGAGTGGCTACTTAGCTTCATGTTTTCCGGGACCAACATGCCCCTGCAGTGTGCATCTTGTACCCGACGAGGGGAGCAGTGTGAATTTGAGGAACCTGCATTGGGGGTACGGCAGGACACGTCGGTGTGCCTTCCGTGCCATTCGCGGCACGAGAAGTGCTCCATCACCCTGAGTTGGCGGGCCATCTGCATCGCGGTAGAGCAAGGGTGGGATTGAGGTTGGGTTGCAGCGCAGCTGGAGGAAGGGTGGAAGGGCAGGGTGTCGGGGAGGGGCTCCGGGGCTGGGGAAGGGGAACGGGTTAGTGCGCCTGTCATGAAGGTGGGCCCCCCGCGGGGTGGGCAGAGGGAGGGGGCCCCTTCCATGCAGGAGAAAGGGAAACGGAGAGCGTCCCCTTCACCCGAGGTGGGTCCCAGTAAGCGGGTGCGGGGCGAGCAGGTAATGGGGGGCCCCCCTGGTTCCGCGGTGTACTCCCCTACATCTGGAGCCCCCGTTGAGCAGTCCGCAGATAGGTCGTGGTCGGTTGCAGAGGCCTATCTGCGGCGTTGGGTAGAGGGCTTGGAACAGTTGTTGGTTGCACACAAGGAGGAGATTCAGGGGGTATGGGAGGAGAGGGACGGGGCTTGATGGGAGTTGGACAGGGTTCGGAGGGAATGGGACGCGGCGTGGAAAGACAAGGATGTCGCCGTTGGGACTGCCATGGAGCGATTGTCTTGTCTGCAGGAGTTGGAGGTGCGGACGGTGCATTTGCAGGCGCGGGTGGAGGAGGTGGCAATGCAGCAGGCAGGAGGCTCAGGGGTGCGGGAGACCCAGCAGGGTTCCAGCACTGGGGAAGTCTGGGTGGCGGCGGAGAGGGTGTGGCAGCGGGAGGAATGGCTTGCCAACGAGGCGGCCTCAGGCTGGCGAGGAGTGCTTTGTGAGTGGTTTCCCTGCTTTTGTCTCCTAAGCACTGATTCAGTTTCCATAGACTGGGCCAGGGAGCATCGCATCCTTCTCAACGGAGCGTCGGCAGCACTGGGGTCCATCCATGATAGGTTGGTGAGGATGCCTGGGGACCTTCCACCGGAGTTGGGTCAAGGGGTTATGCAGATGGGGCGTCTGTTGGCAGGGCATCAGTGGAGGGCGACGGCAGATCCCAGGGCGTGGTGGGAGATGGCGACAGACATGGGGGAACCGCTTCCCAGGCAACCTGAGGTTCTGGCAGCAGTAGTGGCACAGTTGGAGGTGTTCATGGTGGGAAGGGTAGCGGGGTTAGGGTCGGGGGAGGAGGGGGAGTGAGGGGAACTCGGACCCCGTCGTTGACTTGTTCTCTGCCCCTTCTTGTTCAATATATATATGTACACCACTTGTTTCTATACAGTTTCTGGTCCTTCTGCTGAGTGTGGGAAGTTTCAGATAGAGTGAGGAGAGGAGTAAGTGAAAACACATAGGAGAGTACTGGTGGGAGTTGAATCCCTGGTGAACCCAGAGGCAGGGGTTATGCCCACTATTGCCATCTGTGTTGGGTCAGTCCCAGGGGTTCCGGGGCTTGGCGGGATTTCGTCAGTGGAAGTCCCGGAGTTTGTCAGGGGCTCTGTCGAGGTTCTTTCAGGGTTCCCATGTGTCATCCTCAGGTCTGTAGCCTTTCCAGCAGACCAAGTACTGGAGTCAGCCGCGAACTATCTGGGAGTCGAGGATCTCGTCGACCTTGTAGTGATACTCGTCCTCGACTTTGACAGGGGGCAGTCGGCTGGAGCGTTGGCCGGGGAAGGGGTCTGGAGCGTGCCTTTCAAGGAGTTGAACATGGAACACAGGGTGGAGGCCCTTCAGGCCCGGAGGCAGGTCAAGCTTGTAAGCGTGAGTGGAGACCTTCCGGAGGATCTTGAATGGGCCAAGGCCTTTGTGGTCGAGTTTGATGGAAGGCCTCCGGGTCTTAAGATTTTGTCGGTCGAGCCAGACCAGGGTGCCGGGGGGCCAGTTGGGGGTTGGCTTGCGGCGGGCATCGGCATGCTTGGAGTAGGCTTGGTTGGTGGTGTTGATCTTGTCCCGGAGGAATTGGTGAAGGGATTGGAGGTCCTCGGCGACTTTGTGGGCAACGTGGGAAGGGATATCTTTGAGGGATAGTGTGAGTTGAGGATTGTAGCCCTTGTTGGCATAAAAGGGGGAAACTCCGGTGGCGGAGTGAGGCGTGTTGTTGTAGGTGAATTCGGTGAGGGGAAGCTCCGCGCGCCAGTCGTTCTGTAAATAGTTAACGTAGAGGCGAAGATACTGTTCTAACATCTGGTTTATGCGCTCGGTTTGTCCGTCGGTTTCCGGGTGGTAGGCAGTAGAGAGGCTGGTTTTGATCTCGAGCGCCTTGCACAGCGATTGTCAAAAATGAGATACAAATAGGGGTCCGCGGTCGGAGATGATGTTGTCGGGAAGTCCGTGTTTGGAGAATACGTGTTTGAGAAATAGTTTGGCAAAATCTGGGGCGGTGTCAGTGGTGTGGCAGGGAATAAAGAGGGCTTGTTTAGTAAGGCGGCAGACAACAACGAGGATTGCGTCAAAACTTTCGGAGTCGGGGAGTTCGACGATATGATCCATTGATATTGAGGACCAGGGGCAGCAACCGACGGGGAGGGGTTTCAGTAATCCGTGGGGGCGATGGCGGGGTACTTTGGCCCGTAGGCAGGGTTTGCAGGCTCTTATGTATCGCGTGACGTCCTTCTTCATTGCTGGCCAAAAATAAGTCCGGGAGATGAGTTGAAGGGTCTTACAAATTTCTGGGTGCCCCCGGAGTTTGTGATCGTGGTGCTGCTGGAGTATGTCGAGGCGAATGGACTTGTGGTCCGGGGTGTAGATTCGTCCACTCCGGAGCAGGAGGTGGTGGTCCGGAGATAGCGAAAAGGGGTTGTCTATGCTTGACTCATCAGGGTTGTTGCGGGGGTCGTGCTGGTTGAAGAAGGGGTCTGGGGGTGAATTCCTGATTTGCTGGAGGATTCCTTCTTCATTTAAAATCAGCACAGCATGTAGATGTTTGAGTGGGATTACCACTCAATGGTTGAATGCATTTTGTTTGGTTTCAAATGATTTCTTCGGATACACATCAGGTCTCCAAGTGAGGGCATCGGGCTTTGCACCGAGTCGCCCAGGGCAGTAGTGAATAGTAAAATTGTACTCCGAAAGGGTTTTGGACCATCGAGCCTGGCGGCAGCTGAGCTGTTTTGTGGTCGTGAAATATTGCAGGTTGTTGTGATCGGAGTAGACTTGGATGCGGTGTGGGGACCCCTCGAGGTAGGCCCGCCACTGACAAAAGGCTTTGATGATTGCGAGGAGTTCCTTGTTGTAAATGTCGTAGTTGAGTTCCGCTGGGATCATTGATCAGGTGTAGAAGGTAACAGGGCAGAGATCCTTGCCCCCCGAGTTCAACTGGGAGAGTATCCCAGCAATAGCATAGTCGGAGGTGTCACATTCGAGCACGATCGGTAGGGAGGGGTCGAAATGGTGGAGGACCGGAGCGGAGGTGAAGGCCTTCTTCAGGAGGAGGAATACGCTCTGGCACTTGCTGTCCCAGTCCCAAGGGGTGTCCTTCCATGTGAGTTGGTTGAGGGGTTTGGTGATCCCGGAGTAGTTGTCGATGAAGCGGCAATAGAAGTTAGCAAACCCCAAGAATGACTGTACCTCCTTGACGTTCCGCAGGGAGGGCCAGTTGAGTATTGCGTCGACCTTGGTGGGGTCCATGCGCACACTGTCGGGGGTGACGATGACCCCGAGATATTTGACTTCCGCTGTGTGGAATGAGCACTTTTTGGGTTTAGCATGAAGGTGATACTCTCGGAGTCGTTCCAGGACACAGCGGACATGCTCCGAATGCTCCGCCAGCGAATTCGAGTAGATCAGGATATTGTCCAAATATATGATGACAAAGACGTTGTTCATGTTGTGGAAGATGTCATTCATGAAGTACTGGAAGGTGGCGGGGGAGTTAGTCATTCCGAAGGGCATTATGAGATACTCAAAGAGGCCGTAGCAGGTGCGAAAGGCGGTCTTCCATTCATGTCCCGGGGCAATCCGGATGTTGTTGTAGCCGGAACGAAGGTCGATTTTTGTGTAAATCTTGGCACTGCAAAGGCAATCAACAAGGTCTCCAATTAAGGGGAGGGGGTACCGGTTCTTTTTGGTGACCTTGTTGAGTCCCCGATAGTCCACACAGAGTCGGAGGGATTCGTCTTTTTTCTTGGCAAACAGAACTGGGGCGCCAGCTGCGGAGATCGAGGGACATATGAAACCTTTGCCAAGCATGTCGTCAAGGTATTCCTTCAGGGCCCGGAGCTCGATTTCGGACATGTTGTAGATCTTGCCAAACAGGGGTGAGGTACCTTCTTCGAGGTCGATCTGGTGGTTGTAGGAGCAGTGCGGAGGGAGTTCCTTGTTGGAGGTTGAAGAGATTTTCCTCCGCCTCTGCTATGGTGTCAAAGATGCCAAACTTACTTGAGAACTCTTGGGTGAAAGCGAGCCAATTGGAGAGTACAGGATTGTTTGGGTCGAACCAGAGTAGCACGGTGTAGTGGTCGAAGGCAATGCCCTATAAGTATGATGCGGCAAAGGCTACTTGTGAGCTCTCAAGCTGAAAAGTGATGGGCTTAGCTTGGAACATAGTTAAACACTGGGTCAGGAAGATTTGCTACTTCCGAGGGTCACGGCCGGTGAAGGGTTCAGGCTTCTGGATGTCGAGCTGACTCTCCCAGGCCAGTGTGTCGCGGGTATCGTCCTGTGAATTTTGAGTTCGAGGTGGGGGTCCGGCGTTGTAGTAGTAGTAGTAGTAGTGATTTCCGTTTCCACGCTGGGGGGGAAAGTTGTCCATCGCTGGGCCCCATCCTCCTGGGGGTCCGCCATTGGGTGGTCCTCCACCGGGGTTTTGACCCATGCTACCCGGGGCAGGTCCTGGGGCCCATCAAGGGGGAGGGGGTCCTCTGGGGTTCGGGGGTCCGAAATAGTTGGCATCGGTGGGGGGATTAGGCATCGGGGCGGGTGGGGGGTGAGAGGGGTTGGCGGAAAAAGGGGGTCGGGGCACCCCGGGGCCCATGGGCTGTCGTGGGGGAACTGGGGCGTTGGGACAGGGCGGAGGGGCATTGCTACGAGGGGCGCGGAGATCGAAGTGGGGGGGTTGGTCTCGTTGAGGCCCGTTGCGCGGGGCGTGTTCGTCAGCGGGGTTGCCCAGCTCATCGATATAGGAGAGGGTCCTGTTGTCATTGTCAATGCGTAGGGGCAGTTGTTGGGAACAGAGTTCGGGGGCGGCAGGTTGGTCCCAGGTTCGGAAGGCGCTGGGCATGGAGCTGGCCTGGGGCCGGGCGGAGAGAGCCAAGGTGTGGGCAGCGGGTTGGTCAAACAACCCCCCCATGGGGTTGAGGTTCCTCAAGATGCTGGAGGCCGCATTGAGTTCTTCCTGCTGATGGGGAACAGAAGATGGGGCTTTGTTTTGTGTCCCGACGGGTTCCTCACGTTGCACATGGAAGGAGTGGGCGGGATCCAGAGGGTCTTTGAAGGGGCGGGGGTTCAGGCTAGTGTGGATTTCTTTGACCAAGGTGCGGAGCTCATCCCGTAAGTTGTCATCAATGCCCAGGGTGCCTTGCGTATTCTCCGGGAGGTTCCCTTGCAGGTAGCGTTTGTGGAAGTCGAGGAGTCGATCCGCCCAGACCTCCGGAGTTGCGGAGGCATCAGGGTAGCCTAGGTTGGTAAGGAGGGTGCAGGTACGCCTTGCGAATTCCGCGGGGGACAGGCAGAGGAAGTGGAGGACTTCGTCGTGTTGCTGGGCGTAGGCTTTGACCCTTTGCTGCCTAGGAGAAGGAAGGGTTTGAGCGGCAAACAGTGGGCGGGGGGGGGGGAATAGTTATCCGTGGCCTCCGGAGGGACTGGGGCTGCAGCGGGGATTGGGTACGCATAGTAATGGGCGGGGGGGAGGTAGGCGGGGTTGGGGGGTGCTGCGGAGTATCCTCCGGGGTTGATATGGGGGTTGTTGCCATCGGCATGGAATGCAGGAGGGCAGCACCAGCCCGGGGGTATTCCCTGGCTGATGGAGGGGGTGTAGAATGCCTGGTTGGGGTCAGGGGTCCAGTGATGGGGCACATATTGGTCCGCGAAGGGACCCGGGTAGAATGGGGTGTAGGAATTTTCCAGTAGGGGCCGGCCATAGGTGTCGGTTGGGTAACCGACAGGGTTGTACGTGGGGTTAAATGCAGACATCAAGAACGGGGTAAGGGGGAGTCTTGATATTATGTCCGGAGGGCGGCGGATATGGTGGTGGGGGTCGACGGAGCTGTGCGGAGTTGACAGGTGTCGGGTACAATCCAAGGTTGGGCTGTGGCAGTATTCTGATGGGATCAGTTGGGGGCGCGGCCGCTCCGGGGATGTCATGATACTCTGCAACGGGTCGGGTAAACTAGAGTAGGGGGTCAGGGACATATGATGTGGCCAGGAACGGTGGGGGAAGGTTTCAGGGGGAGTGTTGATGGCTACAGAGAGGGAGTTGCTGTTGGGGTTTGCCGGAGAAGCGTCGGAGTTATCCAGTGTGGGCAGGGTTCAGGGGAGTTACCATGGGAAGTGGAGAGCTTCCTCGCCATTGGGGGCAGGACCCAGCAAGAGGCCACAGGGGCACAAGCCAATGGCAGGGCCTCTGGGGTCTCACATTTACTCTCCTACCCTGGGCACACCCTTGGAATGGGCATCAAGTTCTCTGGAGCCCCTGCCTTCAATCACAGAGGTCTTCCTTTGCAAGCAGGTAGAGGTTCTAATGGCAGCATTGATGGCACAGGAGGGGGAGCTTTGATGGGTGAGGGAGGATTGAGATGCAGCACGGGCAGAGAAGGAGGCATTGGAGCAGGCATGGAACACCTTGGTGCAAGTGGCAACGGAGTGAGCACCAGAGGTACAGGGCTTGTGGGAGCATCTGATGCAGTGGGAGGTGCAGCCCATGGAGAAGGCAGAGGAGCAGGGAATGGCACTGGAGGGTGGTTCACTGTGGGCAGAGTTGGAGGCAGCGAGGCAGAGGGAGGATTGGCTAGCCAATGAGGCCACTTCAGGGCACACAGGGATCCTTCGTAAGTGTCTTTCCCAATTCTCCGTCTGTTACTAAAATAGGTTGTTTTTGAGGTCAGGCTGAGTGCAGGAGCACCAGGTTCTCTTGGACAGTGCCTCTGCAGTGTTTGCATCAATCCAAGATGGGTTGGCACAGATGTCCATGGGTCAGCCTCCAGAGTTGCAGCAGAGGATGGCAAGGGTGGGGAGGTTGCTGGTGGGGCATTGGTGGCAGAATGTGGTGGCCCCAGGGTCATGGTGGGAAGTGGTGGTGGATGTGGGGGAGGCTTTGCCGGGGTTGGCAGAGGTCTTGGTGGTGGTGCGGGCCCAGATGGAGATTGACTTGGGGGTAGGGATGGTGGGGGTTCTGGGGAAAGAGTGAGGGGGCAGTCAGGCCCTGCTTCTTGTTGTCTTTGAGTTCATTGCCCTATTCCGCCTTGTATTGTATAGTTTTGTACTTTCCAATGCTTCTTTGTTGTTCCTGAGTGTGTGAAGTGAGACTTTAATTTGTGTGAGGGTGAGGTAAGTGAAACATGCAGGGGTGCTGGTGGGAGTTGTATCCCTAGTGGATCCAGAGGCGGGGGTTAAGCCCACTAATGCCATCTGTGTTGGCTAGTCCCAGGGTTGTTGGGATGGAGCGGAGTGCCATAGAAAGAGTTCCTAAGGCTTGGTGGGGGTGTTGGGAGTCTTCCTGCAGAGTTCCATGGTGTTTTTGGACAGTGTTGCTGGGTTTGATTCTTGGGGCCTTGGACCCAGGGTGTAGGGGTTTTCTTCAGTCTGTGGCAGAGATGTGCATTGTGCTGGTTCAAGGGAGTGGACCTCTGAGTCTTCGACATGTGTTCGGAGTGGTTGGGGCTTCAGTCTTTTGTTGGCGTGGCTGGCAGGGGGGGCAGAGGTCTTCTGGCAGTCTGGCCTTTATGCTGACATGGGTGGCAGGGTGGCGGAGGTCCTTTTTAATGATGGTGGGGGTGGCGGGGTGAGAGTTGTCCTCAGGGCATAGTTGGTCAGAGGAGGGAGTTCCTAGTGGCTTAGTAGCAGAGCCCCTTGAATAGGGTGGTCCCTGTAATAAGTTGGCGGGGGGCTGTTTTCCATGCCATCTATGCTGTGGGTTTGGTCAGCATGGAGGCAGAAGTACTCTCTTAGGGTGAGGGTTGCATTTCCTTGGTTGGGGGTGCCCGGAGGTTTATGTTTGGGTGGGGTTGTGCATGGTGGGGTTTTGTCGAGCTCCAGAGTATTGTATTTGGTGAAGGGCACTCAGGATTGGGCTTTGCTGCACTCCAGAGTGTTGGTTCTGGTTGAAGTCATGCTCTGGAGTATTGTGTCTATGGGCGGGCATGCTCAGGTGGTGCTTTGGTGTGCTCCAGAGTGTCGATGATGAGGGGGCAGGGTTTGGGATGATCAGTTCCAACAAGTTCCTTCTGGTCTGGAGTCGAGGTTTGTGGGTTCTAGGTCATCTACGTGACATTACTTTCCTGGCCAAGGGTAAGTCCAGAGATGGACAGAGAGGTCTTACGTATTTCTGACACTCCCTAGAGTTTGGAGGGCTGTTGGGGTTGTATTGGTGGATGCTTCTTTGGGCAGGGGCAGCATGGGGGTTGGTTGGGGAATGGCTTGCCCCAGTGGAGATGCTTTGGGCTCGTCCCATGGGTTGTCCCTTCTGGGGGTAGGTGTTTCTTTTGTTGGGGAAAAAGTTAGCAGTCCTGGAGTCAACACGAGGGTTGCTTGGTAGGGGGTTTGTTGGTTGTGTTGGCTTTGGAAGTGGTGCGGGGTGGAGGAAGGAGGCACATTTTGTCAGTCCACCATTCCAAGCACAAGTACCAGGGGTCTGGGGTCGATGCGGGGGTTGGGATTGGGTCTTAACTTGTTGGCAGGGTTGTGTTGTGAATCAGAGGGGAAGCTCTGGAGTGGGGGTTTTCCTCTAGGTTCACGTCAGCACAACAAGTAGATGTTTGATGGATGTTACCACTGAGCAGTGGAGTTGTTGTGTAGGAGTGGCAGTGGCTCCTGGAGCCAAGCTTGGATGGGGGGAGCTGGTCTAGCTGTCTTCTGAGGTTTTGGGTGAGTCTGGCCATTGTCTCTCTGTGCGAAATATTTGCTGCATTGGGGGGAGATGGTCATTCACAATTGTTGGAGGGCAGTGGGGAAGTCAGTCATGGGGGAGCATTAGTTTTGACTCCCTGAGAGTCACAGCAGGGTCAGGGCAATTCTTCATTAGTGCTCCGGAGAAGTCCAGAGGCTGTTGCAAATGTGGGTGGGGGTTGGTCACTTCTGTGGAGGGCATCATTGGTCCCTTGAGGGTTGGGGCAGAGTCAGTGGGGCCACTTCATTATTCTTGGCTTCAGGGTTGGTCTCCATCAGGTGTGGTTGGATTCACTGGAGGTGTTGTGAATTTTGGAGGGGAGCTACTTCGAGGGTCCCAGAGTTTCTTCTCTTCTTGGAGAGTGTTTTGCGTTGGGGGAGGGGAGTGGAATGGTGGTGGGGCTGGGACTCCAAGGGCGGGATTGCAGCATGTGATGTCCTTTGCCAGTTTTTAGATGTTGATTTGGGGTGGGTGGCAATGGGGAGAAGCACTGCTCGCTTCTTGGGAAAGGCATCAGCAACTTTAGGTACTCCAGAGAGATTACTTCGCATGGGGTTTGTTTCTGGGTACTCCATTGGTGTGGTCCCTGCTTGATAGACATTTTCCGGCATAGGGGCAGGGTTGTATGGAGCTGGTGGTTGGTGATTTATGCTTGTGGGATAGGAGCTACAGGGGCCTTGTTGTTGGGCTGGCATCATAGGTCTCCTTGGTTGGATGTCAGAGTTGAAGTGGGGGCCCTGGAGTTGTGTTGCTAGGGTCCAGAGTGGGTCAGAGGAGTGGATTGGAGCAGCTTTGAGTTGGCACAGGGTTATTTGGGTCATCAATCCTGGCAGGGAAGTCCTCCAAGGATGTCAGAGCATATGCTCTTTGGGTCATTAGGATGTTTGAGTAGGTTGATTGATGATTTCTAGGATGATGGTGGGGCTTCTCTCTCCCTTATATGAACAGGTCAATGAATTTAGAGTACTCCGGAGAACTACTTCATATAGGGCCATCTTTCCTATGGTTTGTTCTGGCAGGGCAGCTCCTATGCTGGGGGTTCTTGTTGTGGGAGGTGGTGTAGTCTGATGGTGGGGTCCACATCTGACAGTGTGTGGGAAGGGTCAGCATTAAGGATCTTCAATGTTGGAGGTTCTGGATCAAATGGGGGGGTGTCGAAGTAGTGGGCAGGACTCCAGAGTTGTTCCTTATCAAGAGTCAGGGTGCCATGGTTCTCCTTGTTAATTTTTGGGGTTGTGCTTCAAGGGTTGGGGCAGAGGTGCATATCCCTTCCTTCCTTGATCACCTAGAAGCTTGGGGATTCCTTGGTCTTGTTCTGGGGCTGTTGGGGTTGGGTCAGAGGCATCAGGCTCCTTTCATTTGTTGGGCAGAAGTGATGGCCAAGTCAGCCAGGGGGTCCTAACTGATCCTGGAAGTGGTTTCTATAATTTGGGGCATAGCCTTGGTCTTGGAATCTTGCATTATTGTGGGTGGGGCTGCTGAGTTGAGCTTGATTCCAATCAATGGCAGGGCTAGCTTGGAGGATGGTCTTTTCTTGGGGAGGGTTGTGGGTGAAAGTCGGATGATCTGTTGTGCGGTGTCGGAGAAGGTGTCAAGCAATGGACCAAATTGTTGCTGGGGTTCTGGGTAAAGTCTTGGTAATGCCGGGTTCGGTCTTTGTGGGGAAGCAGAGCTGGCAGAGAAGGTATGGGAAGAGTGGGGGGTGGTTTGCAGGAGTGGTGTAGGGTTGGGCATGAGTTGGAGAGGGTGTCCATGGAGAGAGCCATTGTATGAGTGTAACTGGAGCAGAGGGGACATTTGGTGTCAGATCCACGACTTAGTGTGCCTTGGCAAATTGGGCAGGGCCATATGAATCATAAAGGTTTCTAGGCATGGGTTGACCATAGACATCAGAATTGTTTGGCAAATGTGTGTGCAGGGCACATGTGGACATCATGAATGGGGTAAGGTAGAGTCTTGAGATTATGTCAGGTTCCGCTGACCACAGGGGCTCAGCTACACTGGGCGAGTCCTCACTAGGCAGACATGATTCTCTACACTGACAACTGGGCACTCAGAGGTGTTCCAAACACTGGGGACTTGTGAGGATAGTTAGTGGGAATTGATCCAAGCAAGTCCGGGGAGGTCCAGAGGAGTAGAGGATGAGTTGTGGGGAAGGGGGATGGGCTTGGCAGGGTTCAGGCATAAGTCCATATGTGAGTATTGTGGGTGCAGAGGAGGTGGAGGCTATGTGAATGACAGGAGCAGAGCCAGAGTTCTGATGGGGGATCAATGGGAATTGATAGGGTTTGGAGCCGAGCATGTAGCAAGGTCCGGAGTTGGTGAAAGAGTGTTGGAGGTTTGTAATCGTAACTGCGAAGTTTGTGAGGACATTATGGTCGAGAGGACTGGAACACAATAGACAGAATCAAACAAGACAAGATGGAGTTGGACGAAATGAGACAAAGATGAGATGAGAATGAGAATAGATTCAGGCAGAGACATGGAACAATAATGAAATGATAATGGAATAGAGACGAGATAAGACCAGGAGACTGAGAGTAAGGAAAACAAGACACGGAACACAAAACACAAGAAGAAACAATCAGAAACACATCAGGTAAGGCAGGTAAGTAGGTAATCTCAAGACTAGAGTACAAGAAGCTACTCTATGTCTTATATACTGACTACTGAAGAGCTCCGGGGACATTGGCTGTGGTGGCGGGCCTTGGTGGAGCTCGACAGAGTCGACGGGTGTCAGTTATGACCAGAGGGCAGGCCACATTGATATGTTGATGGGATCAATTGTGATGCGGTCTGTTCCAAGGTTGACATGATACCCCAGGGTAAGTTGGGGGAGCCAGGGTGTCAAGTTGATGACATGTAATGGGGTCAGGAATGGCAGGGGAGTGGTCCCAGGGGCTCAGGAAGTCCAGGGGAAGTGCTGGCGGCTGCAGGGAAGTCATCGGAGTTGGCTAGGGGGCTGTCAGAGTTAGCTGAGAATGTGTCAGAGTTAGCCAAGAATGTGTTGGAGTTAGCCAGAGTAGGCGCGGAGTGCTGGGGAAGTTCAATGAAGCATTGGGGGAATGTTGATGGGATCAATTGTTGACATGGGCTGTTCTGAGGTCATCATGATACTCCAAGGTAAGTTGGAGAAACCAGGGTGTTGAGTCAATGACATGTAATGGGATCAGGCACAGCAGAGGAGTGGTCCTAGGGGCTCAGGAGATCCAGGGGAAGCGCCAGCAGCTGTGGGGAAGATGTCGGAGTTGGCCAGGAGGCTGTCGGAGTTAGCCAAGAATGCATCAGAGTTAGCCAGAGTAGGTGTGGAGTGCTGGGGGAGTTTGATGGAGCATCGGAGGAGGTTCTGGGGGGATGGGGGTTTGTTGGGCGATGTATGGGGCTTCAGGGAATGGGTCGTGACATCACCCCCCCTTCAGCGTTGAGACCCTTGAGACACAGGGAGCGGGTCAGGGATCGGCGGGGTGTGGGAGTTGAAGCCCAGTAATATTGATCAATCCACAGCAAGTGACAGCAGCATGGGAGGCGAAGTCAAAGCATGGCCGCCACTTCATCAGGGGGTTCTTCCTAATCAATTAAAAAGCCTTGGATGTACCCTGGGGCTTCTCAAATCCTTTGTCATGTTTTCTCCCACTTACTCAGCCGCTTCCCCTGCCCTGTGGATTTCAGACACGGACATGGTGATTGTGTATGATAGCAAGGGGGAGGAGTTCAAGCATCAGCGCCAAGCTGGTGCAATATACCGGAGTCGTGAGCAGCATTGACTTGTTTCTTTGGGGTGGCTGACGGAGTTTTGCAGAGTTGTCTGCGGTGGTGGTGGGTTCTCCGGAGGTTCCTAGGCAGGCCAAATTTCATCCTGCAGTGCCCCGATTGGCAGCAGGGGATGTGGAAGGGGTCCCACCATTGCAGTGAATCCCTCAGGCAGAGGTGACAGCAGAGGAGTTTGCAAGGGCATTGGCATGAGCTCAGGGCCCCCCAATGCTAGAATGGTGCCAAAATGAGGCCCCGGTGAGTCTTTGAGTTCTCCTTTGTCACATGTGCTGATCTGTTGTTCTCAGTGTGTTCTCTGTGAGCAGCGGGGTGAGGCCTGCATCTTTGATGCACCCTCCATGGGCTCACGGCGTGACACTTCCATTTGCCTTCTGTGTTGCATGAGCCATGAGAAGTGCTTGATCTTGTTGGAGTGGCAAGCAGCATGTGTTGCTGCGAAGCAGGGGTGGGACAAGGACTGGGTGCAGAGTCAGCTGGGCGAGGCGTGGAAGACCCGGATGTCAGGGGAGGAGAGCACAGGGCAGGTGGGGCCTCCGCAGGATGGGTAGAGGGAGGGGGCATCCTCAGTGGCAGACCATGGGAAGTGGAGAGCCTCCCTGCCATTAGGGGCAGGGCCCAGCAAGAGGCCGCGGGGGCATGAGCTGATGGCAGGTCCTGTGGGGTTTCATATTTACTCTCCTACCCCAGATGTGGCCTTGGGACAGGCATCAAGTTCTCTGGAGCCCCCACCTTCGATCACAGAGGTCTTCCTTCGCAAGCAGGTGGAGGTGCTAATGGTGGCATTGATGTTACAGGAGGGGGAGCTTCAACAGGCGAGGGAGGATTCAGATGTGGCATGGGTGGAGAAGGAGGCATTGGAGCAGGCGTGGAACACCTCAGTGTGAGTGGCACCAGAGCAAGTGCTGGAGATATGGGGCTTGCAGGAGCATCCAACGCAGTGGGAGGTGTGGCCTATGGAGGAGGTGGAGGAGTGGGAAATGGCACCAGAGGGTGGTTTGCTGCAGGCGGAGTTGGAGGTAGCAAGGCAGAGGGAGGATTGGCTGGCCAATGAGGCCACTTCAAGGTGCACGGGGATCCTTCATAAGTGTCGTTCCCAATTCTTCACCTGTTACTAAATGGATCGTGTTTGGGGTCAGGTTGGGTGCAGGAGCACTGGGTTCTCTTGGATGGTGCCTCTGTGGCATTTGCATTGATCCAAGACGGGTTGGCGCAGATGCCCGTGGGTCAGCCTCTAGAGTTGCAGCAGGGGATGGCAAGGGTGGGGAGGTTGCTGGTGGGGCATCGACAATGTAATGCGGTGGCCCCAGGGTCATGGTGGGAAGTGGTGGCAGATGTGGGGGAGGCTTTGCCGGGGTTGGCAGAGGTCTTGGTGGTGGTGTGGGCCCAGATGGAGATTGACTTGGGGGTAGGGATGGTGGGGGTTCTGGGGGAAGAGTGAGGGGGCAGTCAGGCCCTGCTTCTTGTTGTCTTTGAGTTCATTGCCCCATTCCGCCTTGTATTGTATAGTTTTGTACTTTCCAATGCTTCTTTGTTGTTTCTGGGTGTGTGAAGTGAGACTTTAATTTGTGTGAGGTAAGTGAAACATGCAGGGGTGCTAGTGGGAGTTGAATTCCTGGTGGATCCAGAGGTGGGGGTTAAGCCCACTAATGCCGTCTGTGTTGGCTAGTCCTGGGGTTGCCGGGACAGGGTGGAGCACTGTAGGAAGAGTTCCCAAGGCTCAGCGGGGGTGTTGGGAGTCTTCCAGCAGAGTTCCATGGTGTTTTTGGGCGGCATTGCTGGGTTTGATTCTCGAGGTCTTGGACCCAGGGCATAGGGGTTTTCTTCAGTCTGTGGTGGAGATGTGTGTTGTGCTGGTTCAAGGGGGTGGACCTCTGAGTCTTTGATGTGTGTTCAGGGTGGTCAGGGCTTTGGTCTTTTGTTGGTGTGGCTGGCAGGGGGGGGGGCGGAGGTCTTCCAGCAGTCCAGCCTTCATGCCAATGTGGGTGGCAGAGTGGCAGAGGTCCTTTTCAACGATGGTGGGGGTGGCAGGGTGAGGTTTGTTCTTGGGGCATAGTTGGTCAGAGGAGGGAGTCCCTAGCGGCTTAGTGGCAGAGCCCCCGGGGTAGGGTGGTCCCTGTAGTGAGTTGGTGGGGGGTTGTTTTCCATACCATCTATGCTGTAGGTTTTGTCAGTGTGGAGGCGGAGGTACTCCCTTGGGGTGAGGGTTGCATTCCCTTGGTTGGGGGTTCCTGGAGGTTTACGTTTGGGTGGGGTTGTGCATGGTGGGGTTTTGTTGTGCCCCGGAGTATGGTGTTTGGTGAAGGGCACTTGGGATCGGGCTTTGCTGCGCTCCAGAGTGTTGGTTCTGGTCAAAGTCGTGCTCCAGAGTATTGCATCTATGGGCGGGCATGTTTGGGTGGTGCTTTGGTGTGCTCCGGAGTGTCAACGACAAGGGGGTGGGGTGCAGGGTGATCAGTCCCAATCAGTTCCTTTGGGTCCAGAGTTGAAGTTTGAAGGTTCCGGGTCATCTACATGACATTGCTTTCCTGACCAAGGGTAAGTCCAGAGATGGACAGAGGGTTCTTATGTATTTCTGACACTCCCTAGAGTTTGGAGGTCTGTTGGAGTTGTATTGGTGGATGCTTCTTTGGGTGGGGGCAGCACGGGAGTCAGTTGGGGAATGGCTCGCCCCAACAGAGATGCTTTGGGGCTTGTTCTGTGGGTTGTTCCTTCTGGGGGTCAGTGGTTCTTTCATTGGGGAAGAAGTTAGCAGTCCCAGAGTCAATACGAGGGTCACTTGGTGGGGGGTTTGTTGGTTGTGTTGGCTTTGAGGGTGGTGCGGGGCAGAGGAAGGGGTCTGAGGTGCATTTTGTTGGTCTGCCATTCCAAGCGCAAGTACCAGGGGTCCGGGGTCAATGTGGGGGTTGGAGTTGGATCTTAACTTGTTGGTGGGGTTGTGTCACGAATCAGAGGGGGAGCTCTGGAGTGGGGGTTTTCACTGAGCAGTGGAGTTGTCATGTAGGAGTGGCAGTGGCTCCTGGAGCCAAGCCCAGATAGGGGGGGCTGGTCTAGTGGTCTTCTGGGGTTTTGGGTGAGTCTGGCAATCATCCCTTTGTGCGAAATATCTGCTGCATTTGGGGGGAGATGGTTGTTCACGATTGTTGGAGGGCAGCGGGAAAGTTGGCCATGGGGAAGCATTAGTTTGGGACTCCCCAGGAGTCACGGCAGGGTCGGGGCAATTCTTCATTCATGCTCCAGAGTGGCCCAGAGGTTGTTGCGAATGTGGGTGGGTGGCAATGGGGAGAAGCACTGCTCGCTTCTTGGGGAAGGCATCAGCAACTTTTAGGGTACTCCAGAGAGATTACTTCGCATGGGGTTTGTTTCTGGGTACTCCGTTGGTGTGGTTCCCGCTTGATAGACATCTTCCAGCATAGGGGCAGGGTTGTATGGAGTGTTGAGCTGGTGTCATAGGTCCCTTTGGTTGGATGTCGGAGTTGAAGTGGGGGCCCTAGAGTTGTGTTGCTAGAATCCAGAGTGGGTCAGAGGGGTGGATCAGGGCAGCTTCAAGTTGGTGCAGGGTTATTTGGGTCATCAATCCTGGCAGGGAAGTCCTCCACGGATGTTGGAGTGTATGCTCTTTGGATTGTCAGGACATTTGAGTGGGTTGATCAACAGTCTCTGGGATGATGGTGGGGCTTCTCCCTCCCTTATGTGAACAGGTCAGCAAATTTAGAGTACCCTGGAGAACTACTTTGTATAGGGCTGTCTTTCCTATGGTTTGTTCTGGTGGGGTGACTGTTATGCTGGGGGTTCTTGTTGTGGGAGGTGGCATAGTCTGATGGTGGGGTCCACATCTGATGGTGTGCAGGGAGGGTTGGCATCAAGGATCTTCAATGTCAGAGGTTCCGGATCAAATGGGGGGGGAGTGTCGAAGTAGTGGGCAGGACCCTGGAGCTGTTCCCTATCAAGAGTCGGAGTGCCATGGTTCTCCTTGTTAAATTTGGGGTAGTGCTTCGAGAGTTGGGGTGGAGGTGCATATCTCTTTCTTCCTTGATTGCCTAGAAGCTTGGGGGTTCTGGGGTTGTTGGGGTCAGGTCGGAGGTGTCAGGCTCCTTTCATTTGTTGGGTGGAAGTGACGGTCGAGTCAGCCAGGGGGTCCTAACTGATCCTGGAAGTGGTTTCTATAATTTGGGGTGTAGCCTCAGTCTCGGAATCTTGTGTTATTGTGGGTGGGGCTGCTGAGTTGAGCTTGATTCCAATCAATGGCAGGGCTAGCTTGGAGGATGGTCTTTTCTTGGGGAGGGTTGTGGGTGAAAGTCGGATGATCTGTTGTGCGGTGTTGGAGAAGTTGCTGGGCAGTGGACTGAGTTGTTGCTGGAGTCTGAGTGAAGCCTTGGTGATGCTGGGTTTGGTCTTTGTGGGGAAGCGGAGCTGGCAGAGAAGGTACGGGGAGGGTGGGGGGTGGTTGATGAGAGTGGTGTAGGGTTGGGCATGGGTTGGGGAGGGTGTCCATGGAGAGAACCGTTGTATGGGTGTAACTGGAGCAGAGGGGACATTTGGTGTCAGATCCATGACTTAGTGTGCCTTGGCAAATTGGGCAGGGCCATATGAATCATAAGGGTTTCAAGGCACAGCTCAACCATAGACATCGGAATTGTTTGGCAAATGTGTGTGCAGGGCATGTGCGGACATCACGAATGGGGTAAGGTAGAGTCTTGAGATTATGTCAGGTTCTACTGACCATGGGGGCTCAGCTACACTGGGTGAGTCCTTACTAGGCAGATGTGATTCTCTGCACTGACAACTGGGTACTTGGAGGTGTTCCAAACATTGGGGGCTTGTGAGGATAGTTAGTGGAGATTGATCCGAGCAAGTCCAGGGAGGTCTGGAGGAGTAGAGGATGAGTTGTGGGGATGGGGGATGGGCTTGGCAGGGTTCAGGCATAAGTCCATGTGTGAGTATTGCGGGTGCAGAGGAGGTGGAGGCTACACAGATGACAGGAGCGGAGCTGGAGTTCTGATGGGGGATCAACAGGGATTGATGGGGTTTGGAGCTGAGCATGTAGCAGGGTCCAGGGTTGGTAAAGAGTGTCGGAGGTTTGTAATTGTAACTGCAGAGTTTGTGAGGATGTTATGGTCGAGAGGACTGGAACACAATAGACAGAATCAAACAAGATGAGACAGAGTTGGACGAAATGAGACAAAGACAAGATGAGAATGAGAATAGATTCAGGCAGAGACATGGAACAATAATGAAACGATAATGGAATAGAGACGAGATAAGACTGGGAGACTGAGAATAAGGAAAACAAGACACGGAACACAAAACATGAGAAGAAACAATCAGAAACACATCAGGTAAGGCAGGTAAGTAGGTAATCTCAAGACTAGAGTACAAGAAGCTACTCTATATCTTATATACTGACTACTGAAGAGCTCCGGGGATGTTGGCTGTGGTGGCAGGGCTTGGTGGAGCTCAACAGAGTCAATGGGTGTCAGTTATGACCAGAGGGCAGGCCACGTTGATATGTTGATGGGATCAATTGTGATGCAGTCCATTCTGAGGTTGTTGTGATACCCCAGGGTAAGTCGGGGGAGCCAGGGTGTCAAGTTGATGATGTGTAATGGGGTCAGGCATGGCGGGGGAGTGGTCCCAGGGGCTCAGGAAGTCCAGGAGAAGTGCTGGTGGCTGCGGGGAAGACATCAGAGTTGGCTAGGGGGCTGTTGGAGTTAGCCAAGAATGTGTTGGAGTTAGCCGAGAATGCGTCGGAGTTAGCCAGAGTAGGCACGGAGTGCTGGGGAAGTTTGATGAAGTGTTGGGGGAGGTTCCAGGGGGACAGGGGTTTGTCGGGCGATGTATGGGGCTTCAAAGAATGGGTCGTGACACACTTGTCCCAATGCCTCTGCAAACTTCTCTGGCATTATGTCCACCTGTGCAATACAGAGTGCCTCTGGGACTGCCATCACCACCCCTGGCTCAAAATTTGGCTGCAAGGAATGCTCCAGAGCCAACTGAGTTGAACCCCCACTCTGAGGTGGAGCTCCAGAGGACCCTGCCACCACTGCCAACAGTTCTGCAAGACATGTTAGCACCTTGTGGATGACACAGCAAGAGCACCTATGACTCTAGTACATCATGTCAGTCTTCTTACTCTGCTGCTAATTGGACCCCTCCTTCTTGTACTCAGACAATCTCTCCATGCTATTGCCATTGGGGGGTGGAGGAGATGCTGAGGGGATACAGTATAGGATGCTGGAGAAGACATTGAAAAGGCTGGGGAAGCACTAGAGTATGTCTTGACCCTTTTTAATTGCTTTGTGATGGGCAATGATCCTGCTTGAACTTTGTTACCCATGCCACTGCTGCAACTGCAGTTTGATCAATATTGCTTACACTTCAATTCCCACACCCCTGCCAATCCCCAACCTGTGCCCTGCATCTTGAGGGTCTTGACACTGAAGGGGGATGATGTCACAACCCACTCCCACACCTCCAGACCTCCTCCCAGGTCACCCTGCCTCCCTGAAGCACTCCTCAACATTTCCCCAACTTACCCCAACCTTTGTTGATCCATGGCACCCACCCTGGCTAACTCCAACACTTCCTTGGCAAACCCCAACAACCTCCTAGTAAACTCCAACACCTTCCCTGTGGGCCCTCTCAGCTCCTCCTCTTGCTTCCAAGGCCCCTGCACCTCTCTGACACTTCCTCTGGCCCAGATGTACATTACTCAACCACTCCTGTGGCCTATACAATCACTCTGGAGTTCTCCAATGACTGTGGGACAGACTGCATTCCCATCAGAATATCACCACAGCCTGCCCTCCAATCAGAACCAACACCCATCCACCCATGTAGCTCCGATGAGCCCCACCATCACAACCTCAACCCTCAGAGAAGGTCCAGTAGTCAGTATATAAAGATGTAGAGTAGCATTTGTTACCTTAGTCTTGATATTACATTAATTGGTTACTTGTGTCTCATGTTTCTTTCTGTCTCATCTCTGTTTCCATTTTTAGCCTTAAATCTATTTCTTTTCTCCATTCCATCTTGTCTCATCATTGTCTCATTTTGCCTGTCTTTGTTCCTTATTTTTTCTAAGTTCCTTTCACCTCCAGCATCATCACAAACTCCATGCATGTGCTACAAACCTTCAAACATTCTTATGATAACTCCAGACCTTGCCCCATGCTTGGCCCCAGAACCCATCAGTCTTGATTGATCCCCCATCAAACTCTGGCTCCACTCCCATCACTTGCAAAGCCTCTGCTTACCCCACAGTCCATTTACACACCTACAAACCTGTTCCTGATGCCTGCCCAAGCCCAATGTTTAACATACTTGGTCTTAGACTTCCCTGGACCACTCTGGACTTGCTCAGACCAATTCCCCTGACTTCCTCTTGCAAGTCCCTAAAGTCTGCACCCCCTCTGGAGTGCTAAGTTATAAGCACAGCACATCATGTCTGCCTAGTAAGGACTTGCCCAGTGGAGCTGAGCCCCTGTAGTCAGCAGAATCTGACAGATGCCCTATCCCACCCCCTTATTCATTGCCTGATTAGTTGTGAGTCTGTTGACAGACTCAAAAGGAGGGTATGTAACAGAGTGCCTTTTACTTCTCTAGTGCATATTGTATAATATTGATTTACTTATTATTATTACTCAGTAGCATCACATGATGCTACCTATAAATACTTATACTATAATTATATAAGGCAGCACCTTACTTCATACTTTGTAGACAAGATCAATTGACTAGTTTTGACTTATGAGGTGTGAACTGTAAGCTGCACAAACCATAATGGAAATGTTATAGTCTGGACAGCTTTAAAAGATTTGTCATTGATCAAGTTAAGTAGTGCAATACATTTTAAGAGGTCTTTGTCAATCACACTGATGGCAAAGGCTCAGTCAATTAACTTGCAGATTTTTTGGGTGGTGTTCTTGATTGGCTCAGCAATGGGTGCATATGTGTAGAGTGCCTCACAGATGAGTGTGACCTGCTTAATGGGCCCTTCTCATTGCACCCTGCCTTTCAATGTATCATAGGATTCCTTGATGGTACTGTCAGTATTAAATTCTTTCTGTTCAGCCTCAAAGACAGCAGCACAGATGACATCAATGCTTAGATCACTGTTTGACTGCCAATTGACATGTGCAGTAGGCTTGGCAGAAGGGTCTGCAGGTGTTATCAGGTGTTCAGGCCTTGATTCTGGCATGAAGATATGGTGGTCTAAGCCAGTCTGCTGCAGGAATATCTTGAGTTTTCTTGACCATTTGGTGAATTTGCTAGTGGTACAGTCAAAGGGGACTTTGCATGCAGGCCAATGCACATTAAGTTTGATAGAGTGAATATGCTGATAAGACCCACTTGGTACTGAACACCATTTTTGGCATTTCTGATTGGACAGCAGCTGATTATATTGTACATGACCTGGCACAAGTTACAACACTTATCATGTGAGGTTTAGCCCCAAGGTCTGGAACAATGTAGCCTTTGCACAGGATTTTAGAGACCATGAGACTTATGGATCACAAGCCACATCACATGGAGTCTGGACTTTGAATCTAGAATGACAATGCCAAGACCTTTCTTAGCAATGACTGCTAGCAACATTTCCTGGCAACAACACTGCCTCAATTCTAAAGAGGGATATATTGAAAGCCATGTGATTTCTTACTTATTATTTTTCTTGTTGAGCTTACAAACATACTTGAATGGCATCTACACTTCAGGTGTTGATGTTGGAAATGCTCTTTTCTTGTGATTGACAATTTTTATGCATTATATCAACATCACATACATATACTTGGTTACCAGACTGACATCCAGTATGTATCATAAACACTTTGGCAGATGCCATTGCTGGTGGTGACTAATCTTTCCTTTCTAAATACTATACCTACAAACAGTATAAATACTGCCTGTACATAGAGAAAAAAAACAACAAATAAAATACCATTCCCCCTTATTAGCTCTCAGCTTACCAGCTTCAGATCTCTTATTGCTCTTTCTCTCATCATCACCAACAACTTAGCAACAGTCTTGATGACCTTGACCTCAACTTAGTGTGGGTGCCAACTGCAGGTACCCTTAGCATTACTACAACTTAGCAATGCTAGCAACTATGGCTAGTGACTAGTTTGCATTCATCCCCTGTTACACTTTAACTCCATTCATTCCTTGTTCCCAACTCCTTTTCCATTGCTTAGTTCCCCCCTTTCTTAGCAACTCTTTTGCCTTCATTATTTTCCCCTTCTTTTACCCAGTGACCTTTCATTACCATCTAGCAAGTTAGGCTAGCAATAGAAACACTTTTTCACTTGATTCCTCATTCACTCCCCTTCCATTAGCTCTCATTTTCTGGGATGGTTACTGATTCACCCCCTATTAACTTCCTATTGCCAGCTACCCTATCTAGTTGCTAGTGTTTAGGTCTTCTTTTTGGTTTCCTGCATGGCAGCTAGGCAGCATAGGAATGCATCAATGTGGGTTGGCAGCATCAGTATCTATTGAGATGGATAGGGCTGGTGGGGTAGGGGGGAGAGAGATCCCATAATGCAAGTCCATAAGTAGACAAAGGATTCTGAGTGCTCAGCATGGAGACAAAGATGTGCTGATAAGATTTTAATCAGATCTAAGGTTCTGGTGTTGCCAAGAGAAGTGATCTGCATGAAGAGTGATGTGGGGGTAAGGGTTCTGAATGTTGTCACTAGAGTGTATGGCAGGAAAGTCCCATAACCTGTTAGAACCCTATACAAAGTATGTCTGACAACACATAAGTCTGAATCCTCAATGCAATATAATTGAGTGAGTAACTATACCTGACAACATGTAAGTCTGAATCTATGTACACATTGTCAGTATTGTACCAAGTGCTGTATGTAGAATGTGTACTCACCCTCAATGCAATATAATTGAGTGAGGGTTCATATAAACTAAGGTAAGGTATATATATATATATATATATGTTATTTGGGACAATGTAAAAGGAAGTGGCCAGAGGGCCGATATCTTAACAATGGAAAGGAGTGGCCAAAGGGCCAGTATCTAGACAATGTAAGTGTGATAGTGGTCAACATACTGTGCTGTGATTGAGGTTGATGCTTGCATTATAGATGCCAACAAAGCTAATCATCATGCACTGCTGACACTGGAACCTGTTTCCAGTGGAAAAATGGAAAAAGAAACCTGTCAATCACCGTATATGGATTTCAAGTTCAGTAACATGAACTACTGAAACACTGGTGGACTCCACTGTAAATTTCAATATCCATTCAAGAGACTTATGCATGATATTGCAACGTGTCAAACTTGACGGGTGATAATTGGCTGGACATATCAGGATTGGTGTTCCCACGGCGTTCAACGTTCGAAAGGGACATAGCACCATATACTTGGTCACCTACATACCCAGATGTATGTACAGACCTTGGTGGTTAACGCACATTCAGCGAGTCACTCGGATTGCCCTGTAAGTAAATCTCCCTACTTAGTGGAAATGACGTTGTGAGTTCCTGTGAGCTGGTATGTACCTCACAGTTCATCATGAATTCGCGAAAATTTCCAAATGTCTCCAAGGTCAGAAACTCGAAATGAACAAACTGCAATTGGGTGCACCCATCATGTTGCAAGAGCAGGTTCTGTTCGCTCGGCTGGGTCTCCGTCGATAAGGAACAAAAAAACGAGTGCATGGTGGATGTGTCAGCTATCAATCTGATGCACATGTGATGCATAATGTACATCATCAACTCATCAACTCGTTCGTATTGATCAGAAGATATATATGTACTTTGAAACAGTCGTAGGCGATTGTCATCCCGCAGCTTAAAGGAGAGCGCTTTTCCTTCCCGGTTCCGCTGAGATCGTGGTGCTATCGGCCATCTTCTCAGCTCCACCTATTATCATTGTATCAACGGCATTCTCGCACGAATCGGCATCCGAATTGCCGGTTCCATTCTCGGTACTTCGGAAAGACACAAAACGGAGTGAAGACCTCACACCCCCGTTCCCAGCTTCAGGGTCGAGATTCCCAAGCTGAGCTGCCGGCCATCGCGTAGAGATCGTTTCTTCTCTGAACTTACCGAACCTGGTGTGGCGAAAAACTCGGCACGCCATCATATTCGTCAATGTAATGTTGAAAATTGCGAACATGAGACGATAGGGAACAGCTCCCACCCATGTAACGACTACGTCCACTAGATTACTGGTTACTGATACCCTGAGTCCGGTTTAAGTACAACCAAATCAAGTTGAATAAGCATTGAGAACATAAACTTGAACTTGAAAGTATACTTACAGATAATAGACTTGACCGTCTTGAAGTAGAGATCTTGAAAATGCGGGAAGATATTTACCTAGCACTAAAGATTTCATGTCCAGTTTTTCGCAACGAAGAGTCCCGCTTGACAAAAGCCGCCACGAAATAGCGAAGAACACAAAGGTGTCGTTGACTGTGAAAGCGATTGGAGCCGCACTTGCGTACGGTTTGAATTCTGTGCTGATACAGTGACGAGTAGGTCCAAGGTGGAATCCATTAGAGACAGTGGCAACGGTTAAAGAGCCACCGAGAACCCCTAGCCACAGCATTGCGAAGAACGCCACAATGAATTTGTTTTTGTTGAAGACTGCGCGTACACGAAGGAAGAAGAGGAAGGCTGTCGAGGAGAATGTGATGTGGTACAAGATACAGATAGTTCTCTCTATCAGTTGGCAATTTGGCAATGCCGCAGCTACAATACTGTGAACAACAAGGAACATGACGAGTGATTGTTGGCTCACTTATATAGATGACGTTCAGAGAAACGTAAACCAGAACGCTGGCTCTGTAAGAAAAATCCATCAGCATCACAAAGATAAAAGTTGTGGTCAGGTAGAAATGTATACCTGGAAAGAAAATATACTACAGTTGGAATACCAATTTTCTGTCTGAACAGCAGTTTAAAATCGCTGTCGACATGGCTCAGAACATCCCAGATCAAGGCCTACATGCCAAGGCCGGAACTGAATCAGGGACACCCGTTATCTGTAGAAGAAAAACTCACAGCGAGGGACCCCACCATCACATATGCAGAAATTGTTGCTTGATACCCAACACGTGGGGACAAGAAAGCCATCGGGGTCAATGGGTTCAGTTGTTGAGCTTGTATCTCTGAGAGGTTGAAAGCCATAATGTGGGATTTTACTGAGGACCAGGACAACATTTATTTAAGTAGAATACAATGTTTGGATTTGTAATTCAGATCATCAAAGTTTTTGACACAGATATGATGTGGATAGAACATTTTGAGGAGGTAGATATCGGTGGCTGTCAAGATGAAGCACTCACTACTCAGCGGGATGATGGTTACGAGATCTAGGATAGATCGAGGTCTTTCCTGGCAGCGGATTATGTGTGGTGTGGGAAGTGTCGTCAATGTCGGAAACTTAAAGATGCTGATGGCCGAGTAATAATTAGACAAGCAGACTAGATCAGACCTTGGCCCTGATCAGGGCCAAGGGTTAGGCTCACATAAGCACCCTCACACACTTATATAAACGTCCGAGTGAAGTGAGGCAGTGTATGTGTATTATCACTCTGGAGTTCTGATCTCAACCCATCACCACATGCTTTGCTGAGAGAAAACATTTCTTACATCAAACTATCTTGTTTTGTGATGCAAAGGTCAGTAGGGTCTTTTCCATCAAAAATAACAAAATCATCTACCTAAGCTGTCTACTTGTTATTTGAGCCTTCAATTGGCTCTGAGGCACTTCCTGCAGGTGTCTCCAAGCTGCCAGCAAAAGAGTTCTGGGATATGTTTGCAGCTATATGGAGAGATCCCCTGTGGAAAGGCTGTTCTGAATCAATCTCCCAATCATCATTATTGCTTTCATCTCCAGCATCAGCTTGTGCATCAACATCACAGAGAATGTCTTTGTCTTCGAGGCTGCCAGACCCTGATGGGATCTTGGTGTTATCAGTGCTAGGCTTTATGCCAAATTGCCATTTGAATCAATGTAATGCTATACCACTTGCTGCATGCTGTCTACAGAGATGACCCTTTATGAAGGCAGTGTCACAAAGCTTTTTGACTGCAAGGCAGCTGCATTTCCTGGTTTTGATGTCACTTGAGCTTGAGACAGACACTAGGCAGATGCAGAGTTTGGCATGAAACTGAAGATCAGAATTGCTGACTTGACAAGTGGGCAGCTCTTATACATGATCTTCCAAATACCAATGGGATTGATTGACCCATCCTATTGATTCTCAGATACAATATAATAAATTGAGTCAGTGCTGGACCTGATTTTTCATTCCACTTTTGAGTGTTTCCCAGGGCCAATTGTGCTCCAAAAACATTCCTTCATGGTTATGGTCATCATAGGCCTATTGAATCAGGCTTTGCAAATGATCTTCCTGGTCTGAGCCTGAAAAGACTGATGTGTAGAGCCATTTGACTATTCCAAAAAAAGAGAACAGCAATAGAGAGAGCTTTGTCATTTCAGAAACAAGGGTCAATGAATGGATTAAGCCAAGAACAGGCAAGATATAGATCTTGATCACATTTTAGCCATTGCTTCTCAATGCTTTCTAGAATTTCAGTCACATCAGTCACAGGATGGGATGCATCTTCATCAATGGCATTGAGAGATATGATCATGTATTCAGACATCAGTGTATACTCAAAAGAAGTTACTGAGTATGAGCACAATGTGGTTACAATGGGTATTGGTAGCCTGAGCCACATTTACAGCAATAGCTAGTGGTTCAATGTGAGTTTTGATTCCATTTTTGCAATAAAATCAAAAACAAAAAAGCTTGAATGACATCAACAGACATAACAACCTTGTTCCACCAAGCATCATTTCTAATGCAAGCAAGATCTTGCATGTCTTCTGTTTACTTTTAGTTTTGGGACAAACCATTTCTATAATTTCCTCACAATATTTTGAAGCTGTCACAATAAGTGGTTTGTTTAAACAGCAGAATGCCATCTAGTGTGATACAACAGGAATGATAAGAGCAAGGATGTGCTTATGATATCCTGTTGCTTTCTATTGAACATTCTCAGAGTATATAAATGATTTTCAAACCATTTACAACCTCTGTAGACTCATCTATTACTGTTGAAACAATGGGATTTGCCTTTTTATAATCAGCAAGGATTAGTGGAATCTGTAGAGGTTTTAGAATTTGGTACTTATCCCTGAATGTACTCAAACATACCTGGTGGCCCCAGCAAGCAGATATGAGAAGCCAGGGATATTTCTCTTGAATGAGACAGCAAGCCTGTCTTTCATCTCTGTCATCATCTCTGGCAAGTTCAATAACCTTCATGTCAATTGACTTCTATTCAAGTACTTGAGCTCACTCTCCATTAGCTTAGCAAGGGCTTCACCCATCTTATGCTCCAAGGATTGGTTGTACAAATGGTTCAAATCATCCCAACCCCCTTTTTTTATGGCAATCCCTTGCTCTGCCCTTGCTCAGCCTTGACAAACACCCCATCTAATCATCCTGACCCCACAATCAAACCCCACCATCAGCTCATTATCAGCTTATTAATTCTGCATCAGTAGCCTTCCCTGTTTAGGCAGAACACCCCAGACTTGCTGCACAAAACTCTTGAACCCATCCCACATTCTACTCAAGGTCCTCCAGCAACACCACCAACCTTAGTAACCCCTGTAGTCAGTCACTTAGTCTCAATATTTCCTAAGTCTTTGTACATTTCCCAGCCTTAGTTTCCCAGAATTATCTGTTTCCCAGCACTTAATTCCAACTTTTCTCATCTCATAAACTACACTACACTAAATACAACTTCATCATTAACCCTACTCCTAACAAAACTCCAGCTCAATTCCTAAGTCCTCTGACTTTGTCTCTGAACTTGGCACTATTGCCAACTCCAGACTCCCAGATTGTCTGTTTGACTCCCATCAAACTCTGATGCTCATTGCAGTCCTTCAACTAGTGGGTTGCTTGCTCTGCAGTGAGAGAGCCCCCTGGGTCAGCTGGACCTAACATAATATTGAGACTCTCCCCATTCATTGGAATACTCAATCTCTAACTACATGTACCCACAAAATCACTGGCTGACAACCACTATACCAGTCAATCCATACACCCACCCCATTACCTCCCAACTACAACTACCCTAAGCCTCCAACCCCCTTACTTGCACCCTGATGACTTTACAAATGCCACTCTGAGCAATTCCTGGCTGATGGACCAACCTCAGCTTTTGCTAGGATTATCCATCAGTCAGGGGCCCAACTCTAGCTGGCACTCTATGGCCCCTCCCAACATACAAGGCCCCAATTAGTGGATCTATGTGGAAGAGCAGCCAACTGCTCCTTGGGCTGCTCTATTGTATGCAAGTACTGGCCTGTTTACAGCAGCTCCAGTGTATGCTAGGATGATAACAGAGGGTCCCAGCCCCCATTTGTGCCCATGAGAACTGCAGTCCCTCTGCCAAGGAACTGGAACAGCTCTGACTGCTCTCAGCCCCCTAACACCCAAAAAACAAGAAAACATGTCTGGAGTAAGCATGAATCAATTGTTCTGGAAAAAGGAGCAACTCACAGCCCATACACAGCATTGCAATGAGGTCCTGCAGGAACTTTGGCTCTCACAAGCCAAATTTTTCCAACATACTCAGAATCTTTTCAAGAACCTAGGGCAACTGACTTCTGAAGCTATTACCAAAGTATGGGCTGACCAGAACCTGACATTCTATGAGCTCTACAAGCATGGGAACATCCCAATGCATATGATTGCACTTCTCTGAGTAAACACTTTGCTGAAGAACAAGTTGCAAGAGCTGGTAGTGGAAATCCATGTCTCCTCATCACCAGGATGTTTCAAAGATCTGGCTGACATGGTAGTCTCCTTCCACATGCAGAGGGACCCAACCACCACTGTCAACCCCACCCATCAGAGACTGGTACTAGATGCAGAACAATGCCACTGGAACAACCTAGAGGTCATGTCAATTCTGTTCTGTGAGCTCAACTCTATGAGGAGTTTGTTTGAGCAGCCTGCTTCTTGCATAGTAGGTCTCTTGGTGTGCCCCTATTCCAATGCAGCTCCAAGTACTATGACCTTTTGCACCCAGTCTCAACCTGCAGAGGAGCCCTCCACTGCTCTAAAAGGCCAAGACCTGCCTTAAAACCTGCAACTGCCAGATGAGACTGATGCCCATTCCAAACACACTCTAAGCTATGTTGACAGAGGTCCACAGTAGGCCTGCCTCAAAGCTACTCAGGACTGACCCCCTCATCTGGGCCTTTGCCCCCCCCTCCCTCCTGCAGCCCCCTGGTAGACATGATTTGTTGACCCTTCCTCCCCCAGGATCCCTAGAACACCAGGCAGACAATGCCCCATCCCCATGGCCTCCTGTTGCTGGTGGAGCTCTGGAAGAACCTCTGATAGGAGGAGGACCTCCTGATGGCAGACTCTTACTTAGAAGGATGAGAACCAGTGATAGGTGCATTCCCATAGGAAGGGCTGGGCCCAGCAATCATTACTATCATTATTACAATGCTGGTGCCCTACTAAGAATGATTGGAGAGATGACAGGAGTGTTTCAAGAAGCTTTTGCACAGCTTTTGCACATGAAGGGTGTCTGGACATTCAAAAACTGAAACTATTCAGTGGGAAAAACCCTCAGGAGTGGCACACCTTCCTGGTCCAATGTCTCAATACCTTTCAGAGGAAGCCATACACCTTTTACAAGGACCATGCCCACTTCACATTTGCCTCTTTGTACCTCCAGAGTATTGTGCTCAACCACTACACCACTCTGCTACACTACAACCCCCACCACCTGCTGTTCACAAACTAGGATGCCTTCATCCAGGAAAAGTTCAGCATTTACAACACCATGACTGAGGCTGAGTGAAGGCTAGTCTCTCTCCAGATGGACCCTAATGAACACTTCACAGCACTTGTTGTCCAGTTTGAGAAGGAGGCCTATGAGACTGGCTTGAATTGCAATACCTTATGATTCCAACTCTACAAGGCCCTCCCAAAATGCATCCACAAGAGACTCCAGACCCTGAAGATGCACTGAATCACAGAATCAACTCCAATGTCTTCTTGGCCCTGGTTACATTACTATGTACACTGGCCCCTGTCCTAAACAAAAACTTCCCCCAACACACTCAACTGACCTAGAAAGCCTCCATTCCAACTCTTCCAAGTCCTTCATAATCAATGTCATGCTCTAGTCAACAGGTAAGACCTATGCCACCCTCATTGATAATGGCACCACCAGAACCTTTGTTGGAATGGACTTGGTGCTTCCCAAAAATGAGTTAAAAAATCCAGTCGAACTCTGACTCTTTGACAGAAACTCAACCCCCTTTGGCCTCATCTTCCACTACCATGTTGACACCATATGCCTATCTAACAGCCTCAAATTCCTGTCAACCTGATGATTATGCAGCTCCACTGGACCACTCCACTAATCCTGGGGCTTCCATGGCCATGTGAAGCCAACCCCAATATAGACTGAAGAAGCATGGACTATGTTGTTTGAGACAGGGGATGCCCACTTGGCAGCAGGAATCTTGCTCCAATCCTGCCACACACCCTCCATTGAAGAGAAGTATGGCCCAGTCCAACCCCTCAGCCAACTCCAACTCCCATCAACAACCCCTCTTAAGAGACCTTGAAGAGGAGAATGGTACAACACCTCTACTACTCCAAGACCACAACCTCCTCTCCAAGCAAACCAATCATTGTTCCCAAAGTTCCCCCCATCTCCTCTCAAACTGACCCTCATCCCAAAATTCTCTCAACTTTTCCAGAAACTGACCATCATCCCAAAATCTCTCTTCCAACTCAACTTGTGTTCCAAGTTTTCCCTCCCCCCCACAGACTGACCACCATCTCCAAAACCCTCTTATATAGCTCTGCTCCCCACCTTCTCTTGGCTTCTTTCCCCCAAACATCCCATGGAACAGGTACCATGAACCCCAACACTCCTGCCCCTCACCCTCAACACCCTCCTCTAGCCCCAAAATCCCACCAGAGTTTTCAGGCCCATACTGTAAGAGCAACCTCTGGAGGCTGTGGCTCAATCACACAACTGGCAAAGGGAGATCCAAAGTCTATTTGGTACTGTATGGTGTCTACAAGTATAACTACACACCAAGCAAAGGAAGATCCAAAGAGAACAAGCATGAGGAACTCCTTAGGCCAGATGCTGCACTCTAGGCCTTCAGACTCATGAGACAGAACTGTACAGTAGGACAGAAAAATCACATGACTTACACATGCATGGTCACAGCCATGCACATACTGACCTAGTCATGTGACCCAACAATGGGAGGCCTACCATGAGTGGTTGTCTTGGAATAAAAGAAACAATCCAGGGGTCCAGCCACAGTGGTTCTCTGACATCACCCCCCCTTAGCATGCAGTGTCTCGATGTACTGGATAGAAAAAGTCACAAATTGCCTGGTCAGCTGCTGAAATAGGGTAGATGCCTTTAATGGCTTTTGGGGCATTGGGATGCCTGCAGTAGAAGTTCCAGACCATGGCAAGTGCATGTACATTGGCCTGTGGCTCCCAAAGATGTCCTCAATGCCATATCCCTTCCATTTCACCTTAAACTGCAACTTCCCTTGGAATATCCTGCTATCCAAAATTTCTTCCACTTCATACTCCTCCTCATCATCAACCAGAACTGGTGGTGGAGGTGGCTTAAGGCAGTGGCCAGGCATTGGATCCTCTGGAGCTGGGAACTGTCATGACCTGCTCCCAGAACTCTGGACCTTGTTCTCAGCCACCTTGCTTTCCTGGAGTTCACCCCTAAATCCCCCTTCAGCTCCCCCAACCTTCATTCATCCATGGCACCCACTCTGGGTAACTCCAACACTTCTCCAGCAAATCCTGACAGGCTCCTGGCTAACTCTGACACCTTCCCTGCAGCCTTTGACACTTTCCCTGCCTCTCCTGAGCCCCTGGGACCCTCCCCCACTGTTCCTGACACCAGCATACATCACCAGTTTGTCACTCTGGTTTACCTGACCAGCTCTGGAGCATCACAAAGACCCCAGGATGGCCTGCATCCCCAATTGATTCCATTATGATCCCATCAGTATATCACCATGGCCCACCTCTTGATCACAACTGACACCTGCTGGCTCTGCATGACCCCAACAAGCCCTGCTGCCAGACCCACTACCCCTAGAGCTGTCCCAGCAGTCAGTGTATAAGTTGTAGAGTAGCATCCTGTACTCTAGTCTTGATATTGCTTAATGTTACCTATGTTCTGATTGTTTGTCTCTTGTGTTTCATGTCTCATGTCATGTTTTCCCTTCTCTCAGTCTCCCTGTCTTGTCTTGCCTCTATCTCTGTTATCATCTTGTTATCCTTTTGTATCTCCACTTGAATCTATTTTCATTCTTGTCTCCCTCTTGCCTCAACTCTGTCTTGTCTTGTTCAACTCTGTTTCCTTTATTGTGTTCAAGCCCCTTAAGCCTTAACACTATTACAAACCCTGCACTTACAATTACAAACCTTGACCCTTCATAAATCAACTCTGAACCTTGCTATTTGCTTGGCCACAAGACCCATCAACATCAATTGATCCTCCATTAAACTCTGGCCCCACTCCCATCACTTGTGTAGCCTCCATTTGCTCTGCACTTCCAGTACTCACTTCTGGACTTGTGCCTGACATTCCTTCAAGTTCAAACCTTCCCCATACCTTGTCTTAGACTTCCCTGGACCATCCCAGACTTGCTTGAACCATTTCCCCAAGCTTCCCCTCACAAGTATCTGAAGTCCAGACCATCTCTGAATGCCAGGTTATCAGTGCAGGATGTCACATCCACCTAGTAAGGACTCACCCAGTGTAGCTGAGCCCCTATGGTCAGCAGAACCTAACATAATATCAAGACTCTCCCTTACCCCAGTCTTGATGTCTGCAATTAACTCTGCATATACTCCTGCCAGAACTCTCAATGTCTATGGTCAGCCTGTGCCTGAGACCCACTCTGATTTGTTTTGTCTTGCCCAGTTTGCCAAGGCACATTGAGTTGCAGATCTGATGCCAATGTCCCCTCTGCTCTAGTTACACCCCCACACAATGGCTCTCTGTGAGGGAACACTCAACAGTGTGGGATAATCCTACCATGCAGTGTGAAAGCTAAGAGACAAGTGAGTACTTAAACAGGCAAGTGGTGGACAAGGGTCAAAGCTAAGTGGAGACAGAGTTGGACAATTCTATGGAGCTTCACAGTTGATGCACTAAATAGACCTAGAGAATGCTGCTATTGATTGGTTGAAGGATTCTATCCTTGTGATTGGCTTATATACTACATCTGTGGCTACACTATGACTAATGCTGTGTGTGGTAAGTGGCCCAGGTATGCTAAGCAGTAATGACTATCAATACGTCAAAAGGAGAAATAGAGTTCAATGACTATGAAGGGCTGACTAATACTGTCTGGAGAGTGCAGGGGCTTGGTGGCTGGTCAGTCAAATATGCTAGAGATGATGCTATACCTGTGACTAAGGCCAGATAGAGTTGAAGTTGCCCATAAAGGGGTCATCCCCTTACATCACTCCCTCCTCAAGGTTTGTCAACCCAACAAACAGCTGTAGCATTAAGATGCTCTTTCCTGTCCCTGATATGGCTGACTACAATGTGCAATGGCTGGTTCTGCCCCCCTGGAATAATGTCTGAAGGCATATTGTATTATTGGGGCCAACGCTTCAGGCACCAGAGTAGAGAGGGTCATGGGAGAAGTTGTGTCTATCAGAGAAGCTGGTGTAGCCCCCTTGTGAATGCTCAACATTGGCAAGCCCAGAGGGAGAGACAGGGGTTGCTGGGTGGAAGGGGTAGGGGCCATGGTAGCAGTCTGAGATGCCACCACCGGAGTGCTAGAAGAGGGCACTCCTGGCCTGATAGAAGTAGGGGTGCACAACACAGTGGATCCTGAAGGTGCCAGTGCAGCAACTGCCAGTGCAACATTGCCTGAGCATTGCTTCCATGGTACATGGACTTGCTTCTTAGCTATCCACTTTCCAATAACCACAAGGGCTTCTCCAATCTGCTGATCAGAGCCCCAGATAGAGACAAACCAGTAGTCTCCTCCCACCAAGTTAACTGTAAAAGCTGCCAAATGGGTGCTGGAGATGTTGAGGGCTTGTTTAAGGCCCTGCCCCTGGTGACCAACCACATGTGGCACAAGAGAGTTGGGGAGTTCAAGTGCACACTTGAAATATGGGGTGTGGCCATCAGTAGGAGAAAGGTCCCAAGCAAAGGGGATGGTGAGGGGAACATTAGAGGTAGGGCACACTACACATTGAGGAATGCAAGAGGTGGGCATGGTAGGAGTTTTGGTGGGAGGCTTGGGCTTTGGCTGCCCAGGAGGAGCTGCCTGTATAGCTGATCCCTTGGGAACTGAGCAGCCACACATACTAGGCTGCAAAGCTGTTCAGGCAGAGGCAACAGTGGCCTGGGGAGTGGGCATATGAGTGGACTCAAGTGCCACTAGCCTGTTTTTGAGTTCCACAACATGAGTTAACAGTCTCTGAATAGAATCCATGGGGTTGGGCAAAGGTGTGCCAGCAGGGGAGAACAACATAGAGCCTATAGAATTTAGAGTGAGGTCAAAGGTAGGTGGTAGTTTGGATGTTGTGGGCTAGAGATGTGGACAACATTGATGAGTCCCAGTTGTTGCTGAGCACCATTTTTGGCATTTCAGACTTAGCGGCAGCTGACTATTTTAAATTTGGCACAAGTCATGACACTCAGCATGCAGGGCCTAGCCTAAGGTCTGGACTGAAGTAGCCTTAGCATGGGACTTTAGCACATAGAGCCTGTAACTTGGGCCTAGATCAGCAAGGCCTAGACCCTTCCTAGTGACTTCCATGATCCTAGCAACTCTGGCAACAAAATGGCATTATCTCCCTATATATGGACATATTGCCAGACATGTACCTTTTTGCTATCATTTCCTTTGTTGAGTTGACCAACATACCTGAACAGCATCTACACATCAGAGACTTTGCTTATGGTTTTTTTTCACCTAGTTACAGACTGATGCCTTGTATGGACCATAAACACATTGACAGATGCCATTGCTAGTGGCAACTATTTGCTTACTTTCCTATACTATACTTTGGAACCATATAAATACTGCCTGTACATAGACACTTGGACAAGAGAATTGACTCAGATAGATCCCCCTCAAACTGAATCTGTCTATCTCTAAGCCTATCAGCTTGAGATTTCACTTTGCCTATACTTTCCCTCTATTCCTTACTCACCATTGACTTTGACTTAGCAACAAGTCCTATCACCTTTGACCTCAATTTAGTGTGGTACCAACTACAGGTGCCCTTTGCATTATTTCAACTTAGCAATGTTAGCAGCTGTGGCTAGCAACCAGTTTACAATGACTCAGGATAGCGATAGTGATCCTTCCAACTTCACCATACAATACAACTTTTGCTCTTGTTCTCTGGGATGGTTACTGACTCACCCTCAACTATTAACTTCCTACTGCCAGCTACCCTATCTAGTGACTAGTGTTAGGTTCTTTCTTTTTAGGTGTCCTGCATGGCACTAGGTAGCATAGGAGCACATCAACGTAGGGACTGATCAAGATGTGAAGGAACACTCAATAGTGCAGGATAATCCTACCATGCAGTGCAAAAGCTAAGAGACAAGTGAGTGGCAAGTGAGTACTTAAATGGGCAAGCAGTAGACAAAGGTCGAAGCTAAGCAGAGTTAGAGTCAGACAATGCTATGGAGCTTCACAGTTGATTCACTGGATAGACCTGGGGAATGCTGCTATTGATTGGTTGAAGGATATTCTATCCTTGTGACTGGCTTATATACTACATCTGTGGCTATGCTATGACTAATGCTGTGTGTGGTAAGTGGCCCAGGTATGCTAATTAGTAATGACTATCAATATGTCAAAAGGAGAAATAGAGTCCAATGACTATGAAGGGCTGACTAATACTGTCTGGAGGGTGCAGGGGCTTGGCAGCCAGTCAGTCAGATATGCTAGAGATGATTCTATACCTGTGACTAAGGCTGGATAGAGTTGGAGTTACCCATAAAGGAGTCATCCCCTTACACTCTCTCCATAGATGCTCTCTCTGCTCAACTCCCATTACATCACTCTCACACCAACTCTCTCCTGCACCTCTCTCCCTATTCTGCCAGCTCCTCCCCCTACTAAGATTGACCATGACATCTCCAACCCTGTCCTAATCAACTCCAGCAACAATCAATCAATTGCTCAATGACTTCTCTAGCATCTCACCCACACCACTCTCCCCAAGTTCTCCAACAACAATACAAAACTCTGCTGGAGGCAATCACTCACTGCATGAGAACAAGCTACCCTCCTCACTAATAAATGACAACAAGACCTCTGACTGCAAGCCCCCTAGTCCAACACCTCCACACCTACTGGCCCAACCACCACTTCAATTGGAATAGCTACACAACTCCAGACCAATCCCCTCCAATGCCACACCTTCTCCTAAGAAACAGCACCAACACCTCCAGGCTCTTCCACAGCTCTGTCAAAATCTGTGCATGACCCATATCCAACCCAACAATTCTCTGACAATGCCCCCTCCACCCATATCAATAGCACAAGCCCTGACACTTTGCCCATAAACAATCTGACCCCCATGCAATACCCTTATCCAACCCTGAGGATATCAACCCTCTGAATAAACCCTGCTGTCATTGGAATTCACCACCACCCCTGACAACTCCCCTCTTCCAAGAATAAGAAGATTCCAAGACCAGTGCTCCACCCCCAACCTCAAACCTAAAACTCCAGAATCAGCTAAAACCACTCTGGTTACCCAGCCATTGACCTTACCTAATGTTTGACTGGACAAACTCTGCACTGAAGTCTCCAAGCATGAATACACCCCCCTCTACCTCTCCCTCGAGTTCTCTAGGGCTCTGATGCCTCCAACCTGACTCCAGCAACTCCAGAGCAAGCCAAAAGAATTCCCAAGCCTCAAGACAGCCAAGAAAGGAAAAATGCACCTCTGCTCTAGCCTCCTTGAAACACACCCCAAAGACACCCCCAACAAAGTTGATGTGAGGAACATGGTACTCTGACCCCAATGCTAGATGACTTCAGACTCCACCACCATTACTTCAACAGCCCCCCCCCCCCCCCCCCCCCCCAATTGATCCAGAACTCCTGGCATCCCAATACTCAATGCCACCCCCTCCAAATGCACTTCACAAGATGGGACTTCCACCCTCAACTACCAATCATGCCATCCTTACCAGAAAAACACCCAAGTGCAGAAGCTACCCTGCTAGAACAGAATATAGAAAAAAAAAGAGAATTCTATATAAAGTAGTTCCTCCAGAGTATCATGAACTTGCTGACATGTTCTCCAAAGGAAGCAAAGAACCCTGCCATCACCTCTCTGGACCCCATTGTGGACAAGATTCTCAACTCCCAGCTCTATTAAGGAAAGGTTTGTTACCTGGTCTGCTGGGTAGGGTATAGCCCAGAATACAACACCTGGAGATCCCTTAACAATCTTGGAGGTGCCCTGGATGCCCTTCAGAATTTCCACTAGTTCTTCCTCCACAAACTCTGAGACCCCTGGTTCTCCTGACTTATGAGAACAATTGCAGGTTTAAACCCCATCTTTTGGAATCACTAGGGATGGAACTCCCACATATACATATCCTCTTTTCTTTTTTGCTCTATCCCTTACCTGAAACCCTCATTGTCATTTCATCTCTGCTCACTTCTACTCACTGCAATACACCTCCATCCATGCACTAGAGATCTTGTCTGTCACTAGCTGATCCATGCAATGCTCCCCCTGCATCCCCAAAATCCCCAGATTGTCTTTCACAGTACACTTCCCTACCTATACAATAGTTATCTCATCAGCCACTGTCTTATCCTTGTGATTGTAAGGGGACAACCCTGTTAGGTAGTCCTGATAGGTAATTCTGACTCTATCCAGCCTTAGTCATAGGAACAGCATCATCTCTAGCATTACTGACTCTGACTGGCTGCCAAGTTCCTGCACTCTCCAGATAGAAGTAGTCAGCCCTCTATAGTAATGGGACCCTATTTCCCCTTTTGATGTATTATTAGTCATTACTGCTTAGCATACCTGGGCCATTTATCACATATAGCATTAGTCATAGCATAGCCACAGATGTAGTATATAAGCTGGTCAGCAGGATAGAATATACTCTGACCAAACAATAGCAGTGTTCTCCTGCTCTACACATTGAACCAACTGTAAAAAGCCAGCATTGCTACTTGTGTTTGACTTGCTGTGCTTGCCCCTTGCCCAACTCTTAGCTGCCTTTGTGCTCCTTTGACTCTTGCTCATTGCTTGTGTCTGCCTGCTCTTGCCAGGTTTACCCATGGAGCATTTGTCCCCTTACAGTGCTATCACTCATCTCTGACATCTCTAATACACCCTCATCTCTAGCATCTCTGGCACCCCTCCATTTCAGAATTTCCCAAACTATCTTTATGCTACCATCACTTTTCTCTGATATTCTGATACACCTTGTCTCACTCCATTCTTGGCATCTGGGACCTGAAACACCAAGAAGCAAGAAATGATTCTAAGAACTACTTCAAGAAAGGGACTATGATACTCTTGCACTGTTTGACTTGCATTGATCACTGCTTTCCAATGATACCTGGTTTTGCACCAGTCTAAGCCACAGTTCTTGCTTGACATTGTCATCATCATTCATCACCCTCATCACCCCACTCTATGACTCTGCTCTCACTGAACCTATGTTCCAAGGTTTTAACTTGGCTGTTTCTGGGTCATTTCCATCACCCCTTTCCATTCCTACCCATACCTTTCATCACTGTTCAGTACCTGGCCCAGTATCTTGGATTATTTGCTGTGGTGCCTTGGCCTGGCACCTTCCTATGTGCATTGCATGAAATATGAAAATATTCCACTTTTTTTACCTATATATGGAATCAACTCCTATCTATCCTCACCTTGTCAACTTTTGATACCATTCACCATGACTCATCTTTGTTACATATGCACCTTGCACTTGGGCAGCATTATTCTGAGGAGGCCTTTGCCTAATTCAGAGGAGGACTTTGTTTGTTGGACATGCACTTCACACTTGCCTTCTGCAGTGATCCCTCAGCATCAGTCACACATTAGTGTGGTGTTTGAGGGTAGAAGCCTCTGTGTAAGTTTGCACTTTGTTCTATTTGCTCAAGAATTGACATGTCTAGTGGCTGGTCACTGCCACTTTCCACTCTGCTTTTTACCCATCTATGTTCTAGGAATGCAGATGTTTCTTTCAGTATCCTTTCTGTGGTTGGTCACTCTTTATTTACCCACCCACTCACTGCCTACCTTATCTCATGGATCTTCTCTCTTGACACTTGCTCTTTTTGTCAAGAGGGGGAAGGAAATGGATGGAACCTCAGACAAAATTTTGGAGGGCATATGGAAGGGGAGGATGGAGCAATTATGAAGCAGAGGACAACATAATTCAGCAAACTATAGCCTGAATGATGAGGACAATAGGGGGAAGAACATGGCATTAGTGAGCCTTCAGAATCTTTTTTTTTCTCTTTCTGGTTAAGATTGTGTTCACTGCTCAAGATTGTGCACACAATCTGAAGGGGGGTATGTACAGTGTAGTAACCTTCCTTGGAACACCAAAACATAAATAGCAAATTAAGAATTATATTGCCAAGAATTCAAACTTCTAACTATATAGATGTCTGTACATGTTATTTACAAAGATATTTATGTATCTATAATGATATATAAGGGATGTGAAGTTTTAGTAAAAGTTAAAATAAGGAGAGGTATAAAATGTCACAAATATCATTCCTTGGAATAGGCATGACAGCATGATAGGTCACCACCAGAAGAGCCAGATCAATTGTTGTTATTCCTCATCATCATCATCCTGAACATCCTCCAGAGACTCATGAACAATGATGGGAACCTTTGGCTTCCATGCTTGGACTGGCTTTTTGGACCAGTTCTTCTTTGGCACCTCTTGTGATGCCAACTTTATACATTTAGCTTCCCAGACCTTGACATTGGCACCATGATTTACTTTGATTCTCAACCATTCTTCCTCCACTATGGCCAACACATCCTCCCTCACCTCCCTCAGTTCAGCATTCTTTGCCTTCTGCACTGCCTCTGGCTCCTTGCATTTGGCTTGCTCTTCAACCTTCTGGAAAAATTTATCTGATGACAAGACCTGTGCTTCTCCATTGAACAGCAGTGCATGGTCATTCTTCTTGTGGTTCTCATGGTTGAACAATGCCTAAGAGGTTTTGTGGAGGTGTAGATCTTGAAGCACCAGCTGTGCTTGAGCTCACTCTATCATCATGTCTTGTGCTCAAAGGTGAGCTCTTCACTGTCCCCTTCTAATTGCTCACATGTCCTCCAGCAGGCTGGTGTATGAATCATATCCAATCAAGGTTCAGGAAGCTTTGGGGCTGCTTCTAGGACAGGATTGGCAATTGGAGTGGCTGAAGTGACAGGTATTTTAGAGATGAGGAAAGAACCCAATATTGTTGAAGCAAGAGCAGAGTAAAGTGACTGCATATGTTTTGTTTGCATGAATAGTGGATGATCAATGTCTAAGACATGCTTTGCAGGTTGCAAATGAGTATTGGGTGAATCAGGTGTGGTGGCAGCTGTGATGTTCAAAGGAGATATGTCAAATGCCATAAGTGGGTGATGATGGAACACTGCCATGATGGAGTGTACAGGTGTAGCTTGGGAAAAAGAGAATGCACCCTTCACAGAGCTTGGTATGCTTGGTTTCATCTGTTGGGCCATTATCACAGTCTATCAAATGGATGAATGCCAGTAACATGGAATGCTGCCTTGATTGTAGCTTCATCAAATGCTGAAAATAGGTATGTCCAAAAAGACCAGTGAAATCTGCTTTGGTCACATCCTGTTTGTGCACAACCTCAAACTCTTCAATCTCTTTCTTCCAGGTATTCTTCATTTTTGCAAAACAAACAACATCAAGGCCTTGCAGGGCATGAGTGCAGTGAAGTGTGTATCCAAGAGCAATGATGTTGCTTGTGCATGCATAGTCAAGGAAGTTGAGGGAGTAATGTGAGCTGCGGCCATCAATGATGAGGACTCAGGTGTGTCCTACTGCCTTCTCTTTTGTTTCATGATCAAACACATCCTCTAACCATGCTTGGCCTAGCTTCCCATCTGTCCAACCAATTTCTGAGCATGAGATACTGATATTCAAAATGAGACATGATTGGATCCAACATCACAAAGGTGTGCAACTCACAATGCTTCTGTGACATTGTTCTCATTCCACTTCTGCATGAAGTTGTTGCCCCTGAAGATTATTAATGGCCATACTGTTGTACCATTGGCACAGATTGTGACAATTGCAGTCACATTCTCATGATCTGCACCACCTTGCTTGTGCTGGGTCTTCATCCTTGACACCCAATGACATGCTCTGTTGCATGTATTCCAGTAGGAAATCCACTTTCATCCATGTCATAAATGTTCTCTGGTAAGATCCCAAGCTTGACAACATATTTCTTGACAGTTTTGAAGCAGGATTCTACTGCAGCCAGGTTGAAAAGACTTTGCACACTGCATGTCAAGAGGCATGGGCCAATAGGCCTGTATATGTGAGTGATGCTGGCTGAGGAATTTGAACACCCATTTCTTTCCAAGCTTCTTGCAATCTATGCCAAGTCTGCTTTCAGTTACAGCATTTGCATACCTTTCAATCTCAATGTGGGTAAGAGAGAATCCCAGCTCTGCAGACTTGCAAATAAATTCCACAAGTTTTGCTTCTTTAGTAGGCCTGAGTTTTTGCTTTGAACATGCATTGAATTATTGTATGGATTCTTCCTTTGCTTTGAGTCTCTGTTCAAGGGTGGATTTGGAGACATTGAATTGTTTTACAATCTGCCAAAGACTGGGCTTGGGATTAGGCCCTGCCTGCCCAAGTCTGTATGCTGCAACAGCCTCAATTGTTTGCTAAACTGTGGCTTGCCCCTTTTTGATGCATTTTACATGTTTGGAAAGCACCTGACCAGTCATTGTGAGGTTATCAGGGTTATGTAGTCCAGAGAAGTGGCAGGGGATTGATGTTCAATTAAGAAAAGTGGATTGGCCAGACACACAGCTGATCCAGCATGTCACACTTGAGAATTGTCCAACATTATTGTCCCCATGGAGACTCCAATTGGGCTTGGATTGCTCATATATATAGGGATGAAATGTACATAAGGTCATATACTCTTAAGCCTGTATCATAGTTTTGTAAATAATGAAGCAGGGGAAGGCAAAAAGTCAAAAAAAAATGAAGTTGAGATGATAACAAATTGGCAGATTGGTACTTTTGTACCCATTCCTATTGAATATGTCATCCAGTGCCCCTCAAACTTGTGCAGGATTTAGATGATATGTATATCAACACTATTTGATAACTCCAGTTGCTAAATGAGATTGTCCCAAGGAAGGGTTGTGTCCCAAGGTTACTACACTGTAATGGACTGGGCCCTCTGGCCTATTTTGGACTTAGTAGCACAGCCACTCCCTTTAGTCTTTGTCCTTACCACTGTGTGTAGTCACCTTTTCCACTCTAGAATTGGGTCATACACACTTGGGACAGGGGACTGAGGCTCACCTATGACCAATTACAGTTTCCCAGCACTTTGTTCAAACTTATCTCATAAACTACACTACACCAAATACAACTTCATCATCAACCCTGCTCCTAACAAAACTCCAGCTTGATTCCTAAGCCCTCCAACTTTACTTCATCTCTGAACTTAGCACTCTTACCAACTCCAGACTCCCAGATTGTCTGTTTGACTCCTATCAAACTCCAACACTCTGTAAACCCTTTAGTCATTGCAGTCCCGACTAGCAGGTTGCTTGCTCTACAGTGAGAGAGCCTCCTGGGTCAGCTGGACATAACACAAATATGCCTTTTGTTTCATTAGTATTAGATTGACAAATTAACAATGAATAAAGGTATACCTTCCCATTGGCCATAAACATGAATCTCATGATGTACTTTCTTAAGATATCCTTCCATCCATCATTTACCATTGTTGAGTGCTCCTTCTTTAATACTTGTGAGTTCACTTTCTATTCAAACCACAGAACATTGGAGAATGGGTCTGACAGCTTATTACAAACAGGAAGATATGCACCAGGTACATAATCATGGAAAAGCTTGGGTCTGCAATCAAATTATAGGACCATCCACCAGAGAGAAAAGCATGAAGCAGCTGATTTTCAAAGCCACTCTGCTGATAACAAATGATATCTGCTTTTTTGGAGCATTTTTAATGGTGTCAGTGCCTGATCACTTTCCAGATGTAGATGCAATAGAGATACCGTCATCAGAATCATTTCCATCTTTGACACCTGATCTCCATCCTGTGATAGTCTGCTTCTTGGCTATAATCACTCGAGTTAAGGTTACAGTAAAAACCAATATATCTCAGTGGTTAGCAGTTACAGCTTGTGTCTCTTGTGTTTGGATCGACATTTGCACAGTGGCACTCTTGCATCCTTTAGGCATTGTTTTTTGTCTTGCAGAAAGACAGAGACTAATCCAAATACCTGCCTCGAAAGAGTGGAACTTCGTGAAAATTTTCTATCTTATTGCGGGAATCGTCCTTTTTAGTGGGTTCCCTTCCTGAAAGAAATAGGAAAATTTCCAAGTACCTATCGGAGAAGTGGGTGACCTTTCTCTTACTTACGTAAGCGTCGAGGACCCCATGCTCTTGCACTTTGGCCCTGACATGTTCAGTGACAGCTCGCAGGACACTTTCGTAACATGCATGCAACCCGTCACTGGCACCCGACTACAGGGATCAAATCGACCTCCAACGGCTCAAATTCCTCATCGAATCGATACTGTGGTTATCCACTGTAGAATCGGAGATACAGCGCTGGAACAGACAAATCGTTTTCTCCGAACGAGGTGAAAGCGTGCGATGGATGCTGTAGAGTATGGCCAGACAACGTGTTTTACACATCAATCCCTAGTAGCGACTAGAATACTTGACGCCGGTAAAACCCCTGATCAATCTATGTAAAATGCTAAAAATATTGCCCTTAAAGGATTGATAATGTGTCATCCAGTGTCTCTTTCTACTTCTCCAGTCCCTACCATGTCATCCCGAAAAATGCCTCCTCTGAAGCCAGTACGACGTCCTCTCTTGTTGGCGCATTTGCCGTTGGAGGTTTTGAGCATCACGCAGCACTTTCTCGAGCCAATCGACATCCTCTCTCTACGGTTGGTTTGTCAAATATTTATTTTCTTTATCTTTCGGCCAATCTAACCCATCTACTTCGAAGACCTGTAAGCGGATTTCCAGTACGACCAGGGATCGAACCACCTGGACGCATGTTCTCCGAAGACTCTGCTCCACTCATGGAGTATTCGTACCAACCTTTCGTTTTGGAGAAATGACCCAACGTGAACTAGAGCACGCTGCGCTAGTGCCATTCCGTTTCCTCGCCTTCCTAACCAAAGATGATATTTCAAGTGTTCGCCCTCGTGCCATACGGTTGTTGGTTCCGCCAGGTCAAGCTAGATTCATGGAACTGTTTCTTGTTTCCGGTGGTCGTTACCTTTTTACTCAGACTGTTGACGGTCGGATTGACTTGTGGGATTTGGGGCATAGCGTAGCTTCCGTCATCAACCCTTCACCTGTCGCATCGTTAGGCGAGGATGATCAGACGGAAAGTAGTATAGCGGCATTGGAGCCCACAAAAGACGGACTAGGGATGTATATGGTCATCAGAGAACGCTGGGGAACGTGAGTTCAGTCATCGTGTTCTTTGCGTGCTTCCTTTGCCTGACTCAGTGGCCTTCAGCGCAGGTCGTCTTTCTATTTATCTGGTGTATCCGTTGTCTCCGACCCCGGAATTTGTGCCGTTCAGGGTGAAAACTTTCATCGATGGCATTAACTACTTCAGTGCATCACCTGGGATGTGCGGCATCCACCACGGTGTACTCTTCACAGTTTGGGACTACGTACGCGATCTCACGGTGACATGGACTGTTGGAAGGGAGAACTACGTCAGTTGCCCCACTCTCTTCCGTTTCACCTCTAACTTTTCTCAAATAGTCGTTAATTTCTCAAGGGTGCGCATTACTCTTCGACGCCAGAGGGATCAAAATGTGGAAAATTCCTGAGCTCCATGCATCTTGCGGAGACGTCGGTCCCTTCGAGCCCGAGCCAAATGTTATCCCAGTATTCAGCTTCCAGTATGCGAGACAATCTGGTCAACTATATGAAAAGTGCATGCCATATACTGCATGGCCCCGTGGTGAAGGGCGCACCGAGATTCTTTCCTACATGGCTCAAGCAGAGGACGGTCCAATGCTCGATTATTACACCATGGAGACCCTGCCTGGCAACAACGTCAAACTTCCTAATGCCATCCCCCTGCTCAGGGCATCAACCAATATATGCAAAAATGACATCCGTGTCATACCAGCCATTGCAGGACGTTATTGTGGCCGATGCTTTTTTCAGCCTTTCACAACCTGGGAGGACAATTTCATGGTCAATATCACAGATCCAGAGAATCTTGCTCAGAATAAGTCGGTGCAGCTGTATAAGGATGATATCAGCAGGCTCACGGAAGGCCAATATCCTAACACTGATCTCTATGGGTTCTGCCCTATGTCTGGGCGTCTCTGCGGATTAGTTACAGGAGGACGTGAAATTCGTGTCATGGATTTTATTTTACCAAAATAATGCACGCGTTTACAACCTCCAAGCTTCAATTTTATGCTAATCAAAGCACCACTGTTATATGCATGATATTGCTAGGCTACTCTCGAGGATATCCTGGGCTCATCGGAGGTACCGCTGGTGTCAAACGAGTTGACAGTGTTGTCCCCTTCCATTTGCTAGGAACTTCCTACAAGAGCGAGCGCGAGCTAGCCATCTTGAGCATATTAGCAGCATATTAATAAGATATTCTCCACTACAGAGGCAAGAAAGTGGCCCCTCATTGCAACATACTTTCTAGCCAAACTCGCGATAAATCTATTCTTTCTGAGAGTGAAAGACCTGAAAAAGGTGCTGGAGCACGATCGGAATCCCTAATGAACAGAAGGACCCCAGTTGGTTGTTAAACGATCGCGACTGTATTGATATTTCAGCCATCTTCCAGCCGTTTTAATATCGATAAACAGGCTCAAAATTTTGAACCTGGCTATCGATATCGAAACGGCTGTCATACTATCCCTACCAATGTAACGTTCCCTTCCGTGTTTAGATATACGCGATTACTGTCTAATGAGTGAGAACTGGATCTAGGCTCAACTGGAAAGATCCGATTGAGTCCGCTTCTGTCTGTATTGTATCTGGGCCAGATGTACCCAGATTTTGAATGCAAAATCAGTTTTTTTTTTCTGAGGCTATCTGAGGGTTATCCAAAGTGATACTTTCACCTGACTGGTCTGAATTTTTCTGCATTCTGCTGAAAATCTATCTAATGTGATGGCACAATATTGATCTAGTACTATCTGGAATCTACTGAAACTGTCCGACGTTGATGATAATAAAACACGTGCCTGATCACAAACCAAATATTGATATAAGTATAGAAACGCCACAAGGAATGTTAGACGTACGATTCAATTAAATGCTGGTCGAAAGTGGTGAGGAGAATGTGTCATGCAATTGAGTATGATTTATTTGATTCCCGTTCCTCTTGGCCTTTGAGTAATTCTTCGACAGCTCTTGGTACTTCTACATACGAGGAATGTTTTAAAATACACCGACAAGGTAAACGAAGCATACCTTTTTTGTATCGGCATTGCAAACCTTCCATGCCATGGAACAGTCACTGCATTCGCCTTAAGAAAGTCCACAGCGTAGAGATTTCTATAATCACAAGATAAGTAAGGCAGTCAGAGTTTGACAAGTACATACCGAGCAGTCATTGCACCATCTTTGGGTTGAAGTGGCTTTGAATTCAACTTTCTAGGAATAACTTGCTGAGTTGGAGGGGGGGAGGGGGATATCAATATTTTTCTAGTTGAAACATTGAGTACAATAGACAATATTAAAGGAAACTTACAGTGGTGAAACCTATCAAAGATTTGCTATCGTTGGCATGAGGGGCTGGCAGAGGTAACTGCTGAGGCATGGATCCATTTGCCATTGTCAGCATTGAGGTGGTGGCATGAGGGGGTGGCAGAGGCAGCTGCTGGTGCATGGATCCATCTGTTGTCATTTTTGGCATTGAGGCGGACATTTGAGAAGCTGCTGGGGTGTGGATCCATTGGCTGTTGTTGGCATAGAGGTGGTGGCATGAGGGGCTGGTGGAGATGGCTGTTGGGGCACAGATCCGTTCATTGTCATTGTCGGCATTGAGGTGGAGATTTGGGAAGGTGGTGGAGGCAGCTGCTGGGGCTCAAAGAAGGTGTACAATGAATCAGGAGCTCCTGAACATGTCAGTAAGATACAAATGGATAGAATGAGAAACTTACAAGAGTGCTCCACATCCTCAACATCAATTATTTGCACTCCTTTGGGCAGAGAAGACAACCATCTGTGCTTTCTGGACTTGACCTGTTGACTTAGATGGGTGACACCATCATTGAGATATGCAGGAGTGGACACAATTTGAAAACTTGTTAGGATGGGAGCAGTCAATGGGCTAGTCATGAAAGGGGACCCTGAAGTTAAAGGACTGTGCAAAGACTGCATGTACAGCAAGCATACTTTGAGACCATACAATGGCAAATGTGAAGTCAAAGACTGCCCAAATGACTGCATGTATATGTATCTGTGGGAACTGACATCAGTAAAGTCTTTAAGTGGTGCAGTATATATGATGCTGATTGCAATGGATGTCTGTCATGACCCACTCCCAGACCTCTGGGCCTCTCCCCCCCTTCAACCCCATCTCCCTGGAGTACCCACTAATGCCCCTTTGACCTGACCCAACCTCTGATCACACATGGCACCTGCCCTGGCTAACTCCAACACTTCCCTGGCAAACCTTGACACATCCCCTGTGGGCCCCATCACTTCCCCTTCTCCTCCCAAGCCCCCAGGCTCCTCCAACACTCCTCCTGACCCCAGTACACATTGCTGACTTGTCCCCAACCCAACAACTAGGGGGTGGACCATGTTCCCATCAGTTCTCATCAGAATATTACTGTGGCCTGCCATCTGATCAGAACTGACACCCATCAAACCTGCATGGCTCTGCTAAGCCCCACTGTCACACCCTTAGTCCCTAGAGGAGGTCCAATAGTCAGTATATAAGTTGTAGAGTAGTATTCCTTACTCTAGTCTTGATATTACTGACAATTACTTGTTTCCTGTTACATTTGTCTCTGTTACATTTCTTGTCTCTGTCTCTATTTTCTATCTCTAGTCTTGCATCTCAATTCATTCTTGTCTCTGTCTCATCTCAACTCCATCTTGCCTTGTCTGCCTCAGTTTCCCTTATTGTGCCTAAGTTCCTTTCAACTACAACACTGTTATGAACTCCATGCATATGCTACAACCCTTGAACATTCATAATTAACTCCAGACCTTGCTCTATGCTCAGCTCCAGAACCCATCAATCTTAATTAATCCCTCATCATTCTCTGGCCCTACTCCCATCAATTGTGTAGCCTCCATTTGCCCCACACCCTCCTGTATTTGCCTCCAGACTTGTACCTGAGTCTTCTCTCCAGCCTGACCCTTCCTTGTACCTTGTCTTAGACTTTCCTGGACTACCCCACACTTGCTCAGACACTTCCCTCTAGTCTATCCTCACAAGTATCCAGAATCTGGACCTCTCCAGGATGCTAGGTTATAAGTGCAGGACATTGCATCTGCCTAGTAAGGACTTGCCCAGTTAAGCTGAGCCCCTGTGGTCAGTGGAACCCAACATGTACTTTGCAGCTTGCAGAGTATTTCCTTACACAAAAAGATGCTCTCTCAATGTTAGCAGCCTTCAAGTTCTACCATACAAAATCCAAGCAACAAACAGGTCAAAAACTCCTGATGGCATGCATTGATGTGAGGAGGGAATGGCTAAACAAGGACTGGAAGACATACTTTACAGAACATGGGATCATACTCGAACCTGCAGTGCCTTATGTTCATTTACAAAACAGATTTATAGAATGTGCAATCTAAACAGTCATCAAAGAAGTCCATTGCATGCTCACTGAGAGCAGACTACCCAAGGATAGGTGGGCAGAAGTGGCTGTGGCACAGATTATTACTCAAAACCTACTCATATTGGTGTGACATGAGGGGATTCCAGAGCAGGAATGGACAGGGAAAAGGCAGAGTGTAACTCACCTCCAACCTTTTGGCTGCATAGGCTTTGCAAAGGTACTAGAGGAACTTGTCCAGTCCAAACTTGAACAATGCTCAGTCAAGTGCACAATGGTAGAATATGCTGGCATTGGGGGGTACAGATTGTATGACTGTACAATGAGAACCATCATCACCTCCCATGACATTATTTTTAATGAAGGGACTGGTCACCAATCTCTCACAATCATTGAAGAAGCTGACAATTTGTTGGCATCAGATATGTCCCACACACAAACCCAACCATTAACCAAAACATCAAACACATGTGTCCTCACCCTTGCTAGCCAGTTGCCCCCCACATATGTGGGGGTGTGGCACTCCATGAGCCACAACCATCAGTTGATATGCCTGATTTGAGCACTGATCCTGTCACCAACCCTGGCACATCAGCAGATACTGCCACACTCCAAAATGCTGTTGTTCCACAGTGCTCAAACTGTCTCCAGGGTATACTGGTACCTGAGGAAGTCAACTCCTTTGTCACACAAGACCCTTACAACTTCCTGGTGCTCATAGCAAATGCAAACACAGAGGTCAAGATACATGTACCAGCAACATTCTTCAAGGCAATGCAGAAGCTGGAGTTGTGGAAGCCAGCAATAGAGGAGGAGTTACAAATGATGGAAGGGAGAGGTGTGTGGAAGCTTGTGGATGAGTCTGAGGTGCCAAAAGGGAAGAAGGTGATTGGGTGTAAATGAGTATTCACAAATAAATTTGATGCGGAGGGAAACATAGTGAGGAGGAAGGCACATTTAGTGGTAAAGGAGTATTTAGAAGTGTTGGGGGAGAACTACAATGAAACATATGTGGCTGTCATCTGACTTGAATTGCTCCAAATCACCATGGCTATTGCAGCTATCCTTGACCTCAAGATTTGGCAAGTTGATTTTGTGTCCAAATATCTGAACAGTATCCCCAAGTTCCAGATGTTCATGAAGCTGCCACCAGAGTTATCAGGGGGGGAGGGAAAGGCAATGGAGCTCCTGAAAATGCTGTATGAATTGATGCAGGGTGGTAGGAACTGGTATTAGATGCTAAATAGAGCATACAAGGACCTGGGATACCACACATCATGAGCTGACCCATGCATGCAAGCAAGAAAAGCAGAGGACCACATGATCTCAAACACATCCAACAACAATGTTTTCAGAACATCCACTATGGTCAGCAGTGCAGAACAGGCAAAACAAGAGCTAGCAAAGATATATGACATCAAGGATTTGGGAAAACCATTGTTCATACTGGGGATGGCCATAGAGCATGACCACAACACTCTATCTTGCTGTTGCAACAAGCATACCTAGCATGCATCCTTGAAAGTTTTGGAATGTCTAACTGTAACCCTCACTTTACCCCTTTACTAGCCAGAATACAACTCACTAAATCCATCAGCCTGAGGACAGATGCCAAAAAACAGTTCCTGGCTAATAAATGTTATTAAGAAGTACTCAGATCTTTGATGTGAGCACAAATTTTAACCTGCACAGACCTATTATATGCTGTAGGACTTCTAGCTCACTTCCAGACAAACCCTGGCCCTATGCACTGGAACACTATAGTTCATGTGCTTGGGTATGTGAAGGGGTCTCTAGGACATAAGCTCACCTACTCAAAGAAACTTGGGGAACAGATCAAACCCATCAGATATGTAGATGCCAATTATGAGGAAGATCTTGACACTAAAACATCCACATCTGGCTATGTGTTCATGATAGCAGGTGGTGCAGTTTCATGGAGCTCTAAATGGCAACCTACCATTACATTGAGCACCACCAAAGCCAAACATGGCACTCATATGAGGTGCTCAGCAAGTGCTCTGTATGTACAATTTTCTTGTCAAAGTAGATCTCCCACAGACCCTCCCAATGGTTTTACATAGAGACAACTGCTCATCTATTGCACTTGCTGAATCAACAAAAGGTCATGCTCAAGCAAAACACATTGAGATCTGACACCACTACATTCACAAACACATCTGTGAAGGTGAGATCAAGATTACCCCAGTCCCCTCTACTAAGAACATCACCAACCTTTTTACAAAACCTCTCCCTTGTACTACCCACAAGTATCTCATTGCTAAGCTAGGTCTGAAGAACTAGTGCATTCTGTTCATCAGGCAGAGTATTGAAAAGCAACTCCAGTATGCACTAGTCATGCCATTTCCTATTTTGGTACTTCTTTCATTTATTTTATTATGCTATGATTTATGCCACCACTGGTGCACTCTTCTCTTTATTTACTAGCCTTTACATCAAAACTGTATTTTTTCAGAAGATAACACATCAGATACACACATTGCATTCCCTCAGTTGTCTAACACACTGTGTCATGACCTCTGAGGGTACATATCTTATTTACACATTACTTATGCACTTTTATTTACCTATACTCTGTAGACTTATACTGGTCTTTCTGTCTACAGGTAATATATCAATCATCTAACACACTGTGTTGTGACCTCTGAGGGCTTATACTGGTCTTTTTGTCTACACAGCTCCACTGTCTAACCTTGGCCAGATCAAATATTTCGAATATCACAATATATTCTTCATTTTCTTTAAGTTGGCAAGGATATTTATCATGATGGTGTAAAAGGATAGGCTGACCAGGAGGTGGTGGTTGGGCAGTTGGCCAAGATTTTTGAGTCATGTCTTCAAGATCAGGAAATAAATTCACTAGAGCATTGATTCGACATCAAAGTAAAGCTTGCTGAGAAAGATTAGCAAATGGGCTTGATGGTTGGCAAATCTCTTTTCCAAGACTACCAATCATTTGCTCCATAGTGAATTGTGAATAATATGCTCTAGGTCCAACTTATGTATGCTCTAGGTCCAACTCATGCTGTTTCAGAGGCAAGATGATTGAGAGTATGGACTGATGGATAGCAAGCTTGAAGTCAGTCAACACATCATTGGTAGTAAAGGTTTTCACATTCCTCAATGAACTGAACAGGTAATGAATGTCCTTCAGCAATTTGTGATCCAGTGAGGCACCATTGGATAAAGATACAAATACCTGCCACTAGCTTGTAGAAGTTTTTCCAATAAGCCAGTGGTAAAATATCCTGAAAAACAGCATGTCCCAGTCCATAAATATAGAGAAACCATTTTGAAGCCTTGTATCCACTAGATATCTTCTCTGCAGGATTTCAAGGGAGTCAGTGAAATGAGGAGTGAAAATAATGAGTGGCATCTTCTACAAGTTTGTCATGATCATTCCAAACATTTCCTACAAGGGTTTCCATTCCCAATAATCTTCCATGCCAGAGAGATATCAATAGTTTGGATATTGAGTGAGGTAGATGTGTGAAGTCAAGAAACAAACAATCAGGAATTGGGATTGTCAGCTCTGAAAGAAGTCTGCTAAGAATACTAGGTTTGCTGAGTCCTGTAGCCTTTCAATTATGCTCATAAATGGCTTGATTCTCTGAGCTACTTAGTACACAAATAGTTCATTTATAAGTGCTGGTAAAAAGAGGCTTTAACTGTCAAATGTTGATGTCTGGATAATTGCAGTCCTATACAGTGTAATTATTGGGCTTGAGATGAGCAGCAAAATGGTGTCCATTATTTTGCTTATGTCAACCTTTCATTCCACAGCCAATTTGCTAGCCTTGTGCTCCATAGTGTCCAGCACAGCCATTGAGTTCAATAACACCAACAGTATCAGCTGTTGCTAGGGTAAAAAGAATGCATGAATGAATGATACTCTGTGATTTTGCATCCTAGCCTGACTACCATTCTCACATTGTAAAGCAAAACAGTGATGGAAAAGGCAAAAATTATATGAGTCTGTGAGATGAAAGCCATTTTTTTTCTTTGAAATGCAGATCAGATGAGTAATTTTCAATTTTCCAGCCAGCAATCCAAGTGTCAGACTTTTTGTTCTGATAGAGCTGCACACCATCAATTGAAAATGAGACTATTGTATCTTTGTCAATGATTTGAATGTGCTCTGCAAATTTGATAAACTTGCTGCCATAGAAAATGTCATTGGACATCATATTGGTAACATTTTCATTATCTTCAAGAGTATCAAGTAGCTCAAAAACTTCTTGAACCTTTTTTGCCAAGACAGCACATTTCTTTAGCTCTTTCTATAGATTGATGTAATGTTTGGATTTAGAGACCTAGAGGAAAGGTGCATGCTTGTTGCTGAGGCACCTTTTTCCTATGTTTTGCTAGCTGAAGGAGCTCATATCAGGGCTCTTTGCAAATGCTGCAAGCATCAAAAGGCCTGTGAAAGCATGGCAAGAGTTGATACACATGTCATCCATTACTGGAATAACAAGGCTAGTTTTGCAACCAGCTGCTTGACTTTATAAAATGTGAGAATACTACTGTCAGGATACCATTGGAGAATAGCAGTGTGGCATTGATTGTATGTAGCCTTACTAGAATTGGTTGCAGTGAATATTTCAAGAGAGAGTCTGTCATCAGAACCAATAATATCAACAGGTCCTTTAATAGGATGCTGAAGGATGGTGCAAAGTCTCTGTATCAAACTTGTCCTCATCTAAGGTATTCTGTATAAGACTAATTTAGAGCAACATGGAGACTCTCAATGCAAGCCTCAGATAACTGTCCTGTGTCTTGTGTATCTACATGATGTGCATCCTGAACTTCACTATTCCATGCCAGCAGCATGCATGAGTTATTTCATCTTGATCTTGTTGAACTTGCCCTGCATAAGAAGGCTGGTGTATACTTTACCTTGGTCTTTAGAACTATTGGCATGTTTACTTGGTAAAACCTGCAAATTCTATGTGCAGATTACACAGAATATGATATAGATATTTGCATACAAGATGTGCCTGTTTCTTTGATTCTGATTCCACTTGGTGGCTTTCTCTATCCTTTGCCTATCTTCAGAGTTTCTTAGGCTTGTGGAAGCATGTGATTTATTGTCAATACCACCATGAGAGAGGTGTGTCAAGAGAAGACTCAAACATGCTTCACTAGGATGCAGCAAGCAAATTGATCATCTGTCAAGGGACTTCCCATTCTTCCTCCTTATGATGCTCCTTTATTCCTCCTCGTTTTCCTATCTATTGGTCCCAGTTTCAGCCCTTATGCTGCACTGGTTCTCTGTCCATAATTCAGACAAGTGCTGCCCCTTCTATGCTGCCTCTTACCAGACCCTCTGATTGTTTCCTTTATTCCAAGCCTGCCATTCATTGTCAACCTCCCATTTTCTGGTCACAAGTACTTGTGAGGGCTATCTTTTGATCATATTTGTATGTGGTCACATGCTGGGACTCTGGAGATTGAGGCCATTTATGATAGATTTCCATTTTTGGATTAGATTCCAGATTGTCTTTTTGTTGAGTATTTTTTCTGGAAGCTCTAGAGTAAATTTTCTAAACACTGGTATTGGGAATCCTTAGACTTATTCTCTTTGGATTTTGCTCTGCCATGTGAGTAGCTAGAACTCTAGAACTTGTCAATGCCAAATAGACTTTGGATCTCCCTCTGCCAGTTGTGTGATTGAGCCACAGCCTCCAGAGGTTGCCCTTACATCATTGATAACCAAACATTAAGTTAAATGGCTGACATAATACTTCAAAAGTTTGGATGAGAATTTCAGCTAATCACAGCCTGACCCAGACCCACTCAGAATTTGACATCGGCTTCCAGAAAGCCCCAGAACTAGTTCTCAAAATATCAAATCTTAATTTGCTTATCTAATATCACTTTGACCTGGAATTTCGGCAGTTCCGGTAAGATCATCTCAGAAATTGACATGCGGCTCTCCGCATCTAGTGCTCACTGGGGATAAGTAGTTGGATGAAGCTTCGAGTTATCCGCGATGCCGTGCTTACCGAAGAGTAGCTACTCATGTCAAACTCTCTAGAAAGTGTTGTAGAAGTGAGCGATTACGTTATATCTTTCTGGCTTCCAGGATGTTCACACTTGACAAGGAAGTGTAAACGTCCCTAAAGTCAGAAAGAGCTAATTGTAAATATTTGTAAACCTCACTTCATACAACTGTTTCTAGAGAATTTTACGCGAGGAGCTACTCTTAGCCCGGCATCGCGGATATCAGAACAGATTGACAGGGTGGAGCTCGAAGCTTGATACAATTACTTATTCAGTATACAGCACAGTTTTCCTAACAGCAAGCATGGAGTGATATGGAAGGGATTGGAGCGAGCAGACACGAGGCCAGTCATGAATATTTGAATCACGACGTCGAGCATGTAAATCTCACATGTGCTCAGCGGCCCGCAACCCTTCTCCAACACTTTTTCGGGCTCGTAGGACGCTTCAGGCTCGAGCTTGCACGTAGGAACAAACCGAACATAAGAAGTGATGCTGGGAAACTGGGACTTCGGCGAAGCAATTTGGAAAACAAGTCCGCGAGGTTCTCCCAGATTTCGGGAGGTACTAAATGATTGCAATCTTCCCTTCCGGACCAAGAACGCTGCCGGACATGTTTGATCCGTTTGCAGTCACGCATTGAGGACTGGGACTGTCAGTGGATTGGGCTCGCCCGGTGAAAGGGGTTGGGATAAATACACGTGCGTAAATAGTGAAAAGAAATCGCATATCGTTAGAATCATAACACACATTATACAACTTAAGATACAACCAACTCACAGCCACTGCCTAGTCGCCTTCTGCTTGTCCAAATCCGTCAACGGCACATACTATGCATGGCTCAGCACAATTGAGGACGATGCAACATAGGCCACTTACCGACACACCCATAACCTGCGTTTCGGTCACCTTACCGTCTTGATCCTTATCAATGTGCAAGATGCTTTGAATATGCGTGCCAACGGGGATGAACATTCTCCCGGGGCTGGCAAGCTGTTCGATGAGTTTGCGCGGGGTGCTAGGCGCTGCAGCGCCGACGTGGATCACGTCATACGGGCCTGTGCTGTCTTCGTAGGCATGCTAAGATCATAAATTACAGTCCTCACCACCAGATTCGTACCCTTCATCACGTGAAGACATCGATCGGCTTCAACCAAAGAAGGCAGTAACTCGAAGTGACTCTAAGCTCACCTTCCCTACCATCCCCAGTAACAATCGTGATCTTCCCCTCATCAACAGCTTCACCAAGCCCATCTTTCCTCAAGTTCTCAAGAGACCACTTTGTCAGTTCGTCGACGTGCTCAATGCCTACGACGGTGCCTGTGGGGCCGACGAGGTGATGGAAGACGGCGGCGAGGTAGCCTGAGCCTGAGCCAACGTCAAGGACGCGGGCGCCCGGATGGAGGTATGATAGGACGTGAGATGCGGCGTATGCATGCTGTGTACGTGAGGATGCGGAGAAAAGAAAGAATGGGAGACGAACCATGTGTGGCGCGCTGATTGTTGCGGCATGACCAATTGGTCTGGATTGGAGGAGATAGGCAGAATGAGTAGAGAAGTGGGCAAACGAACTGTGGAGAGTCTTCGTATGCAGAAGAAGGATCGCGCACGTAATTTGCTCGGTCGACTTGCGCCATCGCCTTGAGACATGATCAAATTAAGACGAATGATGAACTTGTGTGGTCAACTGACTTTGGCAACTTGGTCGTTAGTAATGATGCGTACAGCAGACATGTTTGAGATGAGCTGCTTGTTCGTTGGCCCGCTGCACCGCCAGGCCATCCTTGGAAGTAAAAGCTAGAGGTTGAGCCAGAAAGGTTTGATAACGGAACCGGCAGAATGATCTGTCCCGCGTCATCCTTGGCACTTCCGGGAAATGCCGGATCCTCGTCGTAAGCTCGCCAAGAGCTCGCCATTTACTCGTTATCGACGCGTTATCGTTAGTTCCAAATGGCTGCGCAATCGCGTGCTGGAATGCCTAGCCGCACTTGTGGGTGAAGCGGTGCCTAAAAAGCAAGATCTTATGACATGTCTTGCAGCCAAGAAATCTTTTCGAAGCGCCGAGACACGGCAAACGTGTCAAATTACAATTTAAATATAATGTTGTCACAAAGCGCATAAGTATCCATGCTCGGTCCAACTTGTAATTCATTTCTCTTATAACTCGCTTCATCTTCCTTTCTATCGCTTTGACTCCACATGCAGGAAGCTCATTCACCTCCTGTAGCCAGGCTTCTCCTTACTGTTTTCGATGTGTGTGTCCATCCATCCCACGCATACCTAGCGTGGTGTGTTCTAACTCTTTGCAGTCTATTCTCGAGGTTTTTCTATTATGTCTCGCTGGTTACATCCTGGCGAAACAAGGCATACTTGATAAGAAGACTCAAAAGGTCTGTTCAACTTTCTTCATAGTGCAATCCGGGATTGATCGTTTTCATTGACCGCAGCAAATTAATCATCTCAATGTAAACCTCTTTACCCCTGCGCTCCTTTTCTCCAAGGTGGCATTCTTCTTGTCGCCTGGTATGTTCAAGCTGAATGGAATTGTGTTGATAATAACTGACACATTGGCAGAAAAACTACGAGAGCTGTGGATTGTCCCTATTTTCTTTGCGATTGTCACTCTGGTATCTATGTTCGTCGCATGCGGTCTTTCATACTTCGCAGGCCTCAAGAAATCACAAAGGTAGTTATTTTGCCGACCACTCAATAATTGCACTCACCAGCTAGTATAAAGGAACTTCGCAATGGCAGCCGCAATGTTCATGAACTCCAACTCCCTCCCTATCGCTCTCATGCAAAGCCTTGTAGTTACTGTTCCAGGCCTCAAATGGGGCCCAGACGACAACAAAAACGCGATGGTAGGCCGCGCACTGACGTACCTTGTCCTCTACTCCACGCTTGGCATGGTGGTACGTACATGTTACCTCACTCCGTTCCTTATCATTTCTTGGCACTCATCGCGACATCTAGGTCCGTTGGAGCGTTGGCGTCCAACTCCTCTCCCAAGCCGACGAGGACGGCGCCTCCGATCCTCCCCTCTCCGACGACAGGGCCTCCACATCCAGCACGGACCTCGCCTCGTCTCCGCATCCCGTCCTCAGCAGATCAGCCTCCACCTTCGTCGGCACACCCATCTCAGAGTCACCACGTACGCTCTCACCCCAGCCCCACTCGCACCCCAACTCACACCCACATCTGCGTTTGCACCCTCCCGAACGCCACACGACATACTATCTCTCTTTTCCCAACTCGCCCTCACAGGAAGAGACACCCTTGTCGCCAGATGACACGCCCCCGTCCTCGCACCCCGTCTCCGCTTCTCTCTCTCCTTACGCAGGGACCCCGTCTGGCTCCGACGACGCGCTTGCCCTACCTAATGCTCCCCCACCCTCATCTTCATTCCCAGTCACCGCCCTCGTTTCTCCCCATCCCCCCGCGTCCGTATCCGTCTCCTCCACCACCGCAAATGTCACTTCCACCGGACTCCCACTGGATACCCGCATCACGCACATCCACGCCCGCCACCGCACGTCTTTCCCCCGCCGCCTCCTGCGCAAACTCCGCCGGTCCCTCGTCGCCCTCCGCAATTTCATGACACCCCCGCTCTGGGCCGCGCTCCTCAGCATCGTCGTAGCGTGCACGCGGCCCGTGCAACATCTCCTCGAGGAGCACGTGGCAAGTGTCAAAGGCGCGTTGGGGATGGCGGGGAATTGTAGTATCCCGCTGACGCTTGTGGTGCTCGGGGCGTATTTCTATACGCCTCCTTCGTCTGAGGGTAAGCATAAGGGGTCAAGGAGAGCGAAAAGCGGGAAGTGGTGGAATGTGGATGTGAGAGGATTCCTTGGGATGCGGCAGCCTATTATGCTTCCTCCGGACCCCGAGGGTGGGAATGCAAATGATAATGAAAACGCGAATGGCATAATAGGCGCAGCACGAGAGGGATCGAAGCATGCAAGAAAGGGCGAGACCAAGACAGTGGTTATCGCTGTGCTGTCGAGGATGGTGCTCACGCCGCTGATTATCATGCCTCTGTTGATACTTTCGGCCAAGTTTAATTGGCAGGAGATTTTCTATGAGTGTGTTGTCTCTTCAAATATTATCTTGATCTCGAATTACTAATAATGGTCATGTAGCCCCGTTTTTATGGTGTCCAATGTCTTGCTCCTTTCGTCACCGCCTGCTCTCACGCTCGCTCAGGTGCGTCCTATACTCTGTTCCTTTTGTTCGTCCGTTTGCTAAACCTTCTGTTATATACCATAGATGACACAAGCCGCGTCGGGCGATGCATTTGAGCGCCTCATCAGCCGCACTATCTTCTGGTCGTACTGCGTGCTTACGCCCCCCGCCACGATCGTGTTCGTCGTCGTCGGGCTGCTTCTGACAAAATTATAAAGCACATCTTGCACATCTTGTTGGTCCAGGTTGAGGGTTCAAATTTGGATATAGCGTTGAACGTTGAACATCGAGTTCCTGGATGAGTGGATGAACCAATGGATGTTTGAGGTTCGCCTCACTAATCTTGGATCATTGTATGAGCTTATGGTTGTGACTTGTAATTTTGGACTTGATGTGTGTACTGGGAGTCACTGACAAGACAGCCTGTCAGGTTGAGGAAATTGATCCAGAATGATCATAGATAATTTGTATACATATATATGCAACACTGTTTGCTTCCCAGTCGTACAAGAATTTTCCTTTCATTTTTTTTCAGAATATGCATGGCCTATTGGAGTTGATATTGCTTGGGAAACTGTTTGGACAAAGCAGGTCCGAGTAAGTGAACGTAGCTACGATTTGGATCAACTGGCACACACGATAACTTAGGTGCCGTGCCGTTTTTACTAAAATGATATAGAAAATAATGATATAGAAAATTTCGTTGAGAAAGACCTACAGGCTTTTCGGAAATTCATGTCCGGGCCTTACACCGATCCGTATCAAATCTAATTACAGCGAATATCATCGAGGTTGATCGTATTGTGCCTTTTCGGTCCGAAGTCAGGAGATGGTTGAAATAAATTGATTGTCTGCTGGTTTCTAGCAGTGCTCTACTCCAGCTCATTGTTACAGCATAACCTTCTTGAATGCAACATCTCTGGCTTATGTAGACAGTCCAACAGTACATATGTTAATTTTTGATAGAGTAAGTATTAAGCATCTACAGGTATTTAATCATACTAATGGATAGGTTTGAAGATCAGCATTATTTTTTAAAGTGTTATATAGATAATTCATATTTTACATGTTGCTTTCTAAATTTGTCACTAGCGGACTCATCATAAATCATCCATCACTTGTTCGAAACAATCTTTGAATATAATTGAAAAGAGCAAGCATGCTTTAGTATAGAAAGATTTAGTATCAAAGTAGTATGATTATTAGATTATTAGCATCCAAGCATAATTAAGGATTATATAATTGATTGTATATTTGACTGTTATATTTGACTGTAATCATTGATAAATTTAGAAAAATAAAGTTGCCTCTCATCACATCAATAGATACTCTTGTATGCATCACAAGACTACATCTCAGACAGTAGGATGCTAATGCAATGCTAATTTATGAAATTTGGCAGTCACCACTGCAATTGCCATTTTCACAATCCAAGTTGGCATTTATTATCATCACATCCAGCTGCAAACCTATGTAAAAATTACAGATTTTTATGCTCCAAAAATCAGTTGTAATAATGTAGTGCATTGTACACTATACAATGATAAACTTGACAATAATTTTTGTAATGAGCTGATTTGAAATGACTATATAGACTTTAGTATTTCAAAGTCTGATTGCTAGGACCAAAAAAAGACTGGAAACTGAGATGGATCAGATCAAAAAACAGTCCAAAAGTGGTTGCAATTGATCCTCTAACAACCAGTTGCAGTTGCAAGTTGCCTCTACTAAGATTTTATAATGGGCCAGTAAAAAAACTAGTAGCAACCATTTTTTGCAGCAGCCACTATGTCAGCTGTATAAAGCTTTTTCAGAGCTTTCAAATGAGCTCAAAATCTCTCAAATTGGTGTAGAAATAATTGATTTATAATGAAAATAAACTGGACTAGACTAAACCAGACCAGACCAAACCTTAAAACATCAATAGGATTATATGAAAATTTTTAACAAATATACACAATATTGTAAACACTGTACTATTATAAATAAGTATTCATATCACACATAACAATGAATTATAAACCAAACACTTTTAGTACTCATCATGTATTATGGCTTTAAAAATCTTCTCAAGTGGCTAAACTAGTACTAACATCTTGCATCACATATTATACTCTGTAAACACTTAGTTCTTGATTCTTTTATATAAGTAAAAAAAAGTTCATCTGTCAAGTTTAAACATATATAAACCAAACACTTTTAGTACTCATCACATATTATGGCTTCAATAATCTCCTCAAGTTGCTATACTAGCACTAACATCTTGCATTATATATTATACTCTGTGAACACTTAGTTCTTAATTTTTTTACATAAGTAAAAAAAAGTTTATCTGTCAAGTTTGAACATATAAAAACCAAACACCTTTAATACTCATCATGTTTTATAGCTTCAAAAACCTTTTCAAGTTGCTGTACCAGCACTAACACTTTGCATCACATATTACACTTTATGAATGCTTTGTGCCAAGTTATGTGTTACTCATTTTTATATAATAATAAAATACAGCTCCAAATAAGAAATATGATACTATAAATTTTATATGCAACATGTTCCCTTATCTTTTGCTTGATAACAAGCAAGCATTGCATACTCAATTCAATGCATGCCAAGTCACTTAAACATTAATCAAGTAGCTCTGCTAGTCAAATTTTAATGATTCATTCTTTAAATTTTTACAGCCATACTTATGATATCAAATTATATTGAAAGACATTTTATCAATTGTTTCTTACATATATGTTTTTGGATCTTTCATGTTATGTACTTAGACTTTCTTTCTAGCTATCCACTTTTATTGTCAATTACTGTACTCTTTTTTTGTTGATCTTTTACATCAACCAGGTCCATTAGAAAGCACTTTGGTTGAAGGCTCATAAAGTAAATGCCCAAATGTTTGAACTGAGCATTTTGGTTTGTGGCTAACTATTTGATGAGCTCCTCCTGAATGTTCAAGGACCAAATATTTTTCAAGGCCAGAGGATGCTTCCAGTCCAACAATGACAAAGTCCATGCTTGAGAAGTTGAGTGCCTCTTTTCAAGTTTTTTCCTAAAAAATATTGATATATTTAGAGAATTTTAAAAACACTTTAGTTCTTTGATATAAAAAATGTAAAGCAAACTTATTTTAATGGCAAACTGATGAATGGTTATGAGTCCATTAAAGTCACCATTATAATTTTATTTTTTGATGAAAAAATGTATAAAGTTTGAAAAAGTGTTCAAAGCAAGTATTTAAGGTTGAACAGAATCTTAGACCTTAGTTAAATCATGTAATTATTGATATATTACAAGTTGATCTCTACTTTAATGATAGGAATAATGACTGTACAGCTTTATTCTTTATAGGCTTCTTTATAAAAAGATCAATGTCAATGCTCACTTTAATTGTACATTGACATAAAATAGAAATACTCTCTAAGCTATGTGTGTGTTTATAGCATTCAAAATTCCTCATGCTTTTTCAAAATAAATATATCTTAAAATGATTGAAATGTCTCCAAATAATATTTTCACTTTAAATGCATTAAAAGAATCTTCTTTTTATCAAATTTTAGCCTAGATTCCTCTAAAAACAAATAATTGGGCTGAGCTATAAAATCTTTATTTAGCAAGTCAGCCAATGCAACATATTACATACTATATGTGACAGACTTTTTATATACATTTATTATGTTCTATCATATGTATTTGTTAGATTTGAAGTAGTTCATTATTTATATTTTTTTAAATGTAATATTTATATACAATTTAAAATTTTAAAACTATAATAGCATATGTAAAATTTATTCTTTTATTTTCTTAAAATATGCTGTAAATATAAGTAGTGTTTTTCAAAAAATATGTGACATGTAACTTTTTTTTTATCTTTTTTGAGCAACCTTTGTAAGTAATTTTCTTTTATTGTTATCAAAAAAACCCATTGAAAGGACTCTTACTGTTTTTAAAAACACTGATTTAACTTTAAAATGTCTTTTAGTAAACTCTTTAAAACTACATATTACATCAATAAGCATAGTGCTCAGCACATAACAAGTGCATATGTATGGACTTGCTCATTATGTTGATTAAGTTGTTAATTATTATATATTCAATAAAGATTATTATTTATAATCATGCAAATATAAATACATGAAAAATAAGTAAAGATTTGAATGAGAATCAATGATCAAATAAAGGTAAATTCAAAGCAAATATGCAGTGTTCAGCATAGAAGCAAGCATATAAAAATACCTTTAGTTTTAACAATTAAAGCAAAAAATTGAGCAAGAATGTGAATTTTTCTGAAAATGCCAGACAAGAGGCATGAGCAATATTATAAACAAACCCTTTTTTTTTCTTTTTTTAGCAACTTTTGTGAGTAATTTTCTTTTAGATTTATTAAAAAAACTCATTGAAAAGACTCTTATTGTTTTTGGAGAACACTGATTTAAAAACTTTTAAATGTCTCTTAATAAACTCTATTCAAAACTACATATTACATTAATAAGCATAGTGCTCAGCACATAACAAATGCTGAGTATGCTAGTAGCAACTAACATAGCATTGGAGGCTGGATTGGTCATTATAGTAAAACTGCTCATAGTATGCTATAAACCCACTAAGTCTATGTGGAAGGCATTGACTTGGAAAAACCAAATCATCCTTTAGTGATTCTAGAATGATGATTTGAAAGACTTTGGACAGTTCTTTGTAGATGATCAAGGGGTGGTGTTCTAAAAAAACACTGCCTATAATATCTGGCTAAAAGGATATGTTCTGCTAGAGCATATACTGCCAGTAAAATCTGAAGAGCATGAAAGTTGCTCCCTAGTAGAAGATGTGTGCATAGGAACTAGTTATAGTTCAGCTATGCACTTAGGGCAATCAGGCTAATGAAAGAGTAGCCTTTTGAATAGGCCAGACCACTCAGGTGAAGGTAGATGAGACTTGGAATAAGGATTACTAAAAGGTGATCTACTCTCACTCCACCTTTTATACCATGTCAAGAACCACTGGTCCTGGAAAGGAGTGGTGGAGAAACTGGATGAAGACTACTCTACTCAAGTTGTGGACCATCACTGCCTCTAGGAGGGGGCCTCCCAAATTCAAAAGGACCAAGTGGTACTTTGTATGATGACAGGAATGATAATGCAAACTCTATGAATGTGAAGTGAATAGTTATATGAAGAAGATGACAATCCTCCTAAGAGACAGCTGCAAAGGTTTTCAATTCCTCTGCAACATCATGGATGGTTTGTCACTCTGAGAGTGGAAAGAGCCCACCAAGTATCACTGCCAAACAATGCACAATCATCTAAGAGCAGTGATTGAGCAACTGTTCTTAGACTGACTGAAAATACCAAACAGACTCAAACTTAAAAGGAGTGATCTATATAAGACAATTGCCCCCTAAACTGCATTCAATAGCCCCTCCTAACACTTAAGGCCCCAACTAGTGAACCAATATAGGAGGGCAGGCCACAGCTCTTTGAGCCACCTCATTGTATGCAGGTACTGGCCCATTTGCAGTGGCTCCAATGTATGTTAGGATGATAATGGAAAGCCTCCAACTCCTATTTACACTTGGAGAACCACAGCTCCTCCTGTTAAGGAACCAGAACAACTCTAGCTGCTTCTAGTCCCTTCACAAATCCTAGACAAGGAAATGTGTCCAAAATAGGCAAGGATCTTTTGCTCAGGTAACAGGAGCAACTCATAGTCTATACCCAGCACTGCAATGAAGTCCTGTGGGAACTCTAGCTCTTATGAGCTGAGTTTATCAATAGACTCAAAATCTTCTGAAGAAGTTGGAGCAACCCACTTTCAAAGCTACTGCCAAAGTATGAAATGATTGCATCCTGACATTCTACAAGCTCTAAGAGCACAGGAATCTCTCAATGCATATATATGCTTGAACTTCTCTGGAATGACACTTCTCTAAAAAATGAGCTGCAGGAACTAATAGCAGAAATCCATGTCTTCCTTTCACCTAGACACTTTGAGGACCTTGCCAATGTGGTGGTCTCCTTTTACATACAGAAGAATCAAACCACCACTATATGACCCTCCCACTAGACCCTAGATATAGAGCAACATTACTGGAACAACCTGGAGGCTACATTGATTCTTCTCCATGGACTTAATTTGTAAGAGCAACCTCTGGAGGCTGTGGCTCAATTACACAACTGGTAGAGAGATCCAAAGTTTATTCAGCATCTACAAGAAGATTTAGAGTTCTAGCTACTAACCTGGCACAAAGAAATCCAAAGAAAACAAGTCTAAGGATTTCCAATGCCAGTGTTCAGAAAATTTACTCTAGAGCTTCTAGAATCAATACTCAATAACAATCAAATCTAGAATCCAATTCAAAAACAAAAAGCCATTGTAAATGGCCTTGATTTTGAGACTCCCAGCACATGACTATGTACAAATATATTCAATAGATAGCCCTTAGTCAAAAGTACTTGTGACTAGAAGATGGGAGGTTGACAATGAATGCCAGGCTTGAAATAAAGGAAACAATCAGAGAATCTGGTAAGAGCAGTCCTCTGACATAACTTCATGAGAGGCTTTTTCAAGCAGCCTGCTGCTCATATGATAGGTCTCTCAGCATGTTTCCAGTCCAATTTGGCTTTGGGTGTCAGTACATTTTGCACCTAGACTCTACTAGTGGAAGAACCCCTAGTCACCCTGACAGGCTGAGACCTGTTTCAAAACCACAAACCCTGGAAGAGCCAGATGAATGCTCTGAGCATATGCTAAGCTATATTGACAAGGCCCTTACTCTCCAGGCCCTGGAACAAACTTGCCAGGAAACTATCCAGGACCACTTCCCATACCTGGATCTCCACCTCCTTTGTATCCCCCTTACAAACACAATTTGTTGAACCTCCTGCATTCTTTCAAGACTCTGAAACCCAATGCTACCCCAACCCAAAGACCCCTGGCAGTGCCACCAACCTTGTTTTGGCACTACCACCCCATTTCCAGTCTCAGAACACAACCTAGACCTCAGCACTACACTTGATATCCCCATCTCAACCCCTAAAACCATCTGAGAACCCAAACAATCTATTATAAGTACTGTACCATCATAGTCAGTACTCTAGTTTTGATATTGCCTCTAACCTATGTACATTTCCCAGCCTTTGGTTTCCTGGCATTATGTGTTGCCTAGCATTATCTGTTTTCCAGCACTTATCCCTATTAACTCTATTACTCCAAATCATAATCTATTCATTGACCTTAATCTTCAACAAAACTCCAGCTCAATTCCCGAGTCCTCTAATCTTGATCAGCCTCTGAACTTAGTATTCTTGCCACCTCTGAACTTTTAGTATTTTCACCACCTCCAAACTTTTCGATTATCCATTCAACCCCCATCAAACTCCAATGCTTTCCAAGTTCCCTTAGTCATTGCAGTTTTCTGACTAGTGGGTTGCTTACTCTACAGTGAGACCCTCCTGAGTCAGCTGGACCTAACAGTTGCAGATACAAGAGCATTCTGCACAACATGTCAATTGTGAGCTCTCTTTGGAGAAGTTGCATTCCTTGCCCATTCTGGTCAAGCCTTGTGATTCAATAGGAATGGACTTTGTAGGCCCATTCCCTGAGTCCAAAGGATATAACTACTCATAGATAAATATCTGTTGCACAACAAGTATGGTACACCTAATACCAGTACACACTACCATGACAGTGTACCAGCTGTCATGGGTTTATATGAGAGAGATTGTGAGACTCCATGGTCTCCCAAGTTCAATGGTTAGCAATAAAGTTCACATCAACATGGTGGCATGAACTGAACAAACTATTAGGAGCACAGCTTCTAATGTCTATGTCCTTTCATCTTCAGACAGATGGGCAAACCAAACATGCCAATAGGAACATTGGTCAGATTTTGTGCACAGTAGTGCACCCAGATCAGAAGGACTGGTTAGATTGCATTGATCTGACAGAGTTTGCACATAATGAGACAACAAAGTATGCACCATTCAAATTGAACACTGGGTATATGTTATCTATGATTTGGAAAATCAGGTCTGACTCCAGAGGAATCAAAGAACTTGGCTGCAGCACACAATGCAATATGTGAGGGGATGTTGGCCATGGATGGTTCAAGCCAAGCCCATCACTCACATCCTAACCAACAGTCAGGAAGGTGAACAGTGAGCTAGCCAGCCTGGAGACCAGCAGGCAAGTGGTGGGCAGTCAAGAGAGTGGCAGAGGCAGAGGGCAGAGTGAGGCAAGGAGCAGCACTGGCCAAGCTCACAGTCACACTAGTGAATAAACCCAGAAGCGATGCTATTGTCCAGACTGGGGATAGTCTATCCCCAGGTCTGCCTTATATACTACAAGACTACTTAGATGACTAAGTACCTATGACTATGTCAGAGGCTGCTGACTACAACCTAATGACAAAGCAGAGGCCAATGACTACAACATATTGACTAATTTGGTCTGGTAGTAGAAGGATCAATGATTGACAACAATACACCATGTGCCAAGTACAGTATACCCATTAGGCCTGGGAGCCAAGATGGAAAGGGAGTAAGATAAGGCCAGGCAGTCCAGAGGCTGGCTAGATAGAGTGCCAGTCCTCACATACTAAGCTAGGCTAGGGTTGAGATGGTCTGAAGACTGGTCCCCTTACACAATAATTGAAGCACATGTCTTTCAGACAAAGTCTAATATGTATTGGCAACCTAATTTAGCTAGAGAAAGATGCATTAGTGTACTTTTTGAAAGAAAACCTCAAACTCCCAAAAGGCAGGGCAAAAAAGCTCTGCTCCAAGTAAGTTGGGCCATACAAGATCTTAGAAGTCTCCCATGAGACCTCCATATATGTATTGGAGTTGCTATTGGCCCTTCAGGAATGTAGGATACATCCTGAGTTCCACATTGCATTGCTATGCCTGTACTAAGCTAGTATCAATGCTTTGTCTCCTAATTGTGCAACTTTAGAGCTGTACAACTTTGAGGCCCCAGATGACCAGAATTGTTTTGTCAATGGCCTCATAAGTCATCACTGAAAAGGAGCAAACCTTGAATTTGAGGTTTGGTGGAGTCTGGAGGACACCACATGGGGATCCCTAGCTACTTGCAAGGACCTAGAGGCCCTTGATAGATACTTGGAGGTGCAGGGCATACACACTGCACAGCTAGCTAGAAGACAGAAGTCAAAATGACTGAGTCCAGAAGTTGATAGGCCATCAAGCCAGCATCCCATCCATCAACAGTTATGTCAGCCAATTTTTTGGCTGGCTGGATATTGAACCACTTTTTGTCTTTCTACTACAGTTGGTGCACAGACACACTATGAGAGAGACCCTTTGCCCAATGGGCAAGAAAAAAAAATGGCCTAGAGAGGCTGATGTCTGTCCACCCACATATGCATTGAGCTCTGGACAGAGCTCAAGAGGATGTAGTGCCCCCAGTAAGAGGAGTCCCAGGAGATGTCATGCCCATAAGTGCAGTGCTAGCATTACAATAGGAGGATGTTCTTAACTACAGACATGTTTGCATACATAATCAATAAGCCAATAGTAAATATCAGTTGGCCTACTGTAAATAGTACTTTTTTAGCACCAACTTCGTGATATTGGTGTAAATGAAATAACATAAGAGGTTCGACTGTCAAAGCAATATAAACTATGTAGAGAGATATGGTATATCCATGAACGTTAAATGTCACAAATATATACAAGCTCAGCCTAGTCACTTTCAGTGCTGGAAAACTACAAGTGTTCATTTGATTCTGAAGAGTATGATATATTGTAAAGTATATACATACTCTCTTTGAAACAATTATATTTTAGTCTCAGTGTCTATCAAATTTATGTTTTCTTTATTTCAGTTTCTATGTACTGTATGAACATTTTCTAGCTGATGTACATATAATGTTAGTTTACATTTTCATATTTTACAATCTGCTACTCAGCTGCTGTTATGAAGTGTTCCTGCCTCATCAATTCCTTATTTGTTTTTAGTTTTATCATGATACAACACACTGTCATGGAGGCAATGCTGAGTTATCTAGACTTCAGAATACCTAATACTATATGTCACATTGACTTGTCTGCACTGATGCAGTACGTTGCATTTTGATGGAGATGAAAACTGGTGGAACCCACAAACGTGTATTGTAGAAACATTGCCATAATAGTACAGTATTCTACATCTACCGTGGGCACGGGCTGGGTGTGAAATAAAGTTGGAGCGGGAGCGGAGTCTGGTCGGAGAGTTGTAGCGGAGCCAACTGGGTTGGAAACCGAGTCGAGGAACGACGGACGACGGAATTCTTGTGGCAGACGGTGCGGCGAGGGGGGGAGAGGGAGGGAGAGGGTATTGATGTACTGCGCACGGGCCATGGAAATATTAAGGTTCGGATAGTTGACACGTGTGGTTGATTCTCGCGGCCAACTGGACAGCGTCGAGAGCAAGACAACTCTGAGCGCCGACAATCGGAGTGAGCGTTTTTTTACTGACTGCTTGGTTTGTAACGAACGACGATGGCGCAGACCGAGCGATGGCCTCTGAGCCGCCCAAGCCTGCAGAATCGCCCTTCCCGCCCACTTTTACGGGCTACCCGCCGCCGCCGCAGGGTGCCTATCCGTATCTGCCGTTCCCGGCAGCGCAGGAGGCCAGCGACGGCGCGGGGACTGGCCAGGCTGCGTACATGATGCTGCACCCGGTCTACTATGCAAACCCGCAGACCCAGCGTGCGCCTGTCTTGCTGTTGCTTGCGCCTCGTCTCACGTCCTGACAGCTTACAATGCCGCAGCGAGCGCACAGGCGCAGGCGCTGCGGCCGAAGCGCAAGCAGGTGAAAATGGCTGTGCGTGCGGTCTTGTCTCGTGTGTTCTTGCTGACAGCCGCCAGTGCACCAACTGCGCCAACGCCTGCAAGCGCTGCGACGAAAGCCGGCCGTGCGAGCGCTGCATCAAATACAACACGCCAGACACCTGCGTCGACGGCCAGCGCAAGGAGCGCAAAAAAGGCATCAAGCGCGGGCCCTACAAACGCAAGAACAAGCTCCCCGCAGAGCAGATCCCCGACCCCGCCGCACCCGACGCAGAATGGCTCCCCGGCCCGGCCCCCCCGCCTGCCCCCCCGCCTGGATACGTCTCGCCCGACGCCCACCCGCCCCTTGGCTTCTACCCCATGTACTACCCGCCCCCGGGCTTCATCCACCCCCCTCCCACCGAGGACGCACACCAGGCCCACGGTGCCGCACCGCCCCCTCCACACGGCCTTCCGTACTTTTTGCCACCCTACGGCCACCCGTTCCCGTATCCAGGGCTCTTCCACCCCCCGCCCCCTGCCCCGGTCCCCAACGAGCAGGGCAAGACCAATGCCACCGCCGCGCCTGCGCCTGCTGCCGCGGAAGGTACACCCGCCGTGGGGGTCGTCCCTGCCGCTGTCACCGCGCCCGTTGAGAAGAAGAAGAGGAAGAGCACAGAGGGAAAGGCGCCGAAGAAGGCGAAGCGCGTCAAGGAGGCTGAGGCTGGTCCGACTCCGACTCCGATTGAGGCTCCAGTCGCCGGTGAACAGCCAAAGGAGACCGAGGGCGAACATGCCGAGTGAGGTGAGGCCGTCGTGAGGCCATGATTCTTGAGTTTTTACAACGTGATACAGAGGACACTAATTTCTCGAAAAAAAAAAAAAAAACAAAAAAAAACAATTGCTGCTGTTACTGTTATTGCCTCCCATCATGCTGTCCATTCCGTAAGTTGTCAAGTCTAATAACCTTTCGTGTGAAGGTTGATATTAAAGAATGTAGATCTGCCCTATAACCTCTTTCCCTCCACCCATCCATCACCCATCATCATTATCAAACCCAAACCCAATCATCCCCAGCGCAACTCAAAAACTCTAACCAACACCCGTGCCCCCCACGCTCATTGCCTTTGTCTTGCCCACCCGGCCCTCTGCACTCCCCACTCACTACCATAATCACCTAGTCCGCCTCCGATTCTGGAAAAAGTCGGGGCGTCCGCTGGCTTTTTGACCTATAACAGGGCCTCATATCTGACCCTGTTGTCCAGTTTTGTCAAACAACCCTCGGTGATACTGGTTGATCGATCGATTGGAACTTGTACATCAACACAGCTAGCAACCAATACACGCACGCGTTTTCCTCTCGTTGTTATTTTCTTAATTATTGATTGCTTCTCCCCACCTCGATCCTCGGTTTTGGTCGGTGTGGAGAGTTGTTATTTATGTGTTGTGTGTGTGTGTGATCACTTTTCTTGATATTTCTTGATCATTCTTAGCCTTCATAGCTTGTTGATATATTGTATCCACCTACTCCGTTCCTTACATCCCTATCCAATCCCCGATCCCGTTCCGGTTGGCTTTTGTACAATATGTAACAGTATCTGTGTTGATTGATTGAAATTGAATTGTGTTGTGTGGTCTGTTGAAGAGTTGTGATGGGTTCGGTTCTATCGTCTATGCTGCTATGCTAGAGCGATGTTTAACTTTGGTTTATTTCTTTGTGTGGGCAGTAGCCCTTCGGCCCGGGATGATGTTGGGGAGAAGAGTGCGGTGCGTTTGCCACACATTGTGTGTTCATCGAGTGGAAACTTGTCCGCAAAAAGAACTAGCTTTGCGGATTTGAGGCCCATTCAGGCCAAAAAAAATTTGAAAAAACTGACATTACAATCCCGAGCATCATAGGCGTTAGAAAGATCATGTACGATGACAGATTTCAACGTACATTTACATAAGGAGGTGTTACTTACATGCATGGATCGCTCGTTAAATTTGTTGAAAAACACTGGCCAATATGCTAGACAAGGCAAGGCAAAACAAAGTTCTCATATGAGACACGCCGGCCTAAAAGCTAACCGGCGATGTATGACAACACTAGAATAAGAGTAGAAGAACACTTACGACATTCCACATTAACTAGGAGTTATGTGATAGTCACCCCCGGTTCTTGGCTCAGTAGTGTAGCTTGCCGGCGGTTAAGATTCATTCATTCATGAGCTGAGATAAATTATTGCCAAGGCACCCGTTCTCAAAATTTGAATTCCGGTGTAAAGACACAGACAGTAGTACATAGCTCTCAAAAATCAAAGAAAAATGAAAATTTCTTTTTTAGGCAATATGTTGCCCGTTGGTGCGGAAAGATTGCGGATATGAGGTCAGGTTTTGGGAAACTTCAGGACAAGTTTTAATTGTTTGTACTACAAAAACAACACCGCCATATATACCCTATAGCTGGGCACACATGGGCTATCAGTCGGTACCTGTGCCAAAATCCAGGTGGCACTCCATGTACGACATTACATGGATGTGCACCCTTACTTGGCCATACATGGTATGACGTGTGTCAGGCTTCGATGTCCGCCGTCTATCCCATGTATAGATTAGCTTCCATGTATGGGTCATATAAGGATGTATATACTTTGTACTCATACCTTTCTTATCTATCAGTAATCTAAAACATGGATGGTAATAAGTACATGATTTCGACAAGACATCGAGATGACAATTAGAGTAAGCATGAGCAAGACCGCCGAAAAACAGACCAGCAGGAACAAGCAATACAGTCCGACAAAGCACAGGATCAGAAAATAATGAGAACACTAAGCAGCTATGGTGAACAAAAACAAGTAAGTGATACTTAACGACTCAGATGGCGCTTGAAAAGTTGGGGCGGCCGGGCAACACTCTCTGGCACGTCGAGTTTGGTCCCCAAGAGGCCATCTTCCTAACCTTCCTCACCAGATCCATCATAACCCTCTTCTTGATCCTCCTGGGAGTTGTCCGAACTATGCTTGTCCTCATCTTTGCTCATGTGTGCAGCACCTTTCTCCCCTGCCTCAGACTCAGACAAATCATGTTCCTCCTTGTCCCCATTGCATCCCATCGGAGATTGTTGACATGATTGGCTTGACATTTGGACTTGAGACTGCTGATGTCAGAAGGACATAGAACTTGAAGTGTTGCCACACTGCTGAGTTTGGAGTGAATGATGGGTAGGCTAGTAGAATGTGTTTTGAGGCACATGAAAATTTGAACAATCATAGCAGAATAAGGACTTACAACAAAATTTCGGTTATGAAGATGTGTTGATGGCAAAGGCTGGATGTGCTGGAGTGGTGGGCAAGGGCCTGGGAGAGGGTTTTCACATTGCTGTGTCAGGGAATAATGAGGATTGTGCTATGTAGATTTTTGATACATCATAAAAATAGCTATCAATGGTCAGATACAAAAAACTCAGAGGCCTTTTGTCAAAGTAAGTTTGAAGATGATACATGGAATAATGAGGAAAATCTTTGTGTTGGTGCTCATCATCTAGACCATTGAGATATCAATCCTCATGGTGTCCTGGATGCTTGAAGGTTGTTGGTCTGGTGATGATTGTAGCAATAGCCTTGATGATCTTGATGAGAATCTCCATGTTGAGGGTCTGGTTGTTGAAGTCTCTTGTCTTGATGGTATCGTCAATGAGGTCAATGAAGTTCTTTGTGTTTAATAATTTGAGGGTCTGATAATCATCATAGTAGTCCTTACGCCAATGTTCATCATATGACCACATACCATATTGTTGGTCTTCTTGTCAATGATATTTTTGATGTTGATGTTCTGAGTAGATGTGTTGGTGTTCATGACCATTGTGGTAGGAAACTTGTTGGCAATGTGATGAGCCAGTACCATGTGCATGATGGTGTGAAGAAGAATGTTTGATGCTCACATGTGTAGAGGAGTCTGAACAGGCTTCTTGCAAGGCAGGTGATGATGATTCCTGTCAATCATCAGCAAAATATGGGGGTGTATGCGTAAGACTAGAATTGAGATACTTGTTTGGTTTTGCAAGCCTTCCACAGGCATAAAACCTCCTCAGCAGCATCATCACTCCAAGATTCCACTTCCTCAGACACTGCCCTTTGCTTTCTCTTCCTCTTTGGCTCAGACTTGAGTTCAGGTACATTCCTGCAACAAGATACATCAGCCATGTCCAAAGATTACTATGACTTGGAACACTCACACATTCCACCATTCAAGAGTCTCAATGACCCATGGCTCCTCAGGATTGGACTCAAAGAGATGGACAATCATATGCCAAAACTTATGTAAGTCAAAGTTTCTATCTTTGCAGCTCCACTTTTCCACTGAACAGAGCACAAAGTGAGCCTAGATAGATCAGCACTGTGACTGATCATAGATAGTCAACATACATACTTGAATAGCCACATAAGTGATTGTCCCTGCAGTGACCTCTTTCAGACCATGGAGATGGGCAATACATGGCTTTGTTGCATTGCAACAGCTGGAAAGTGCAGATGATGGTCCAGTAAAAATATGTTGAAGATGGAGTCAAAAGCCTTGAGATGAATGTGACCTTACTTTCAGGAGCAAGGGACCTCTCATCAATCCCTTTGTCAGGTCATTACTATTGAAAAGTTTGAGATCACATACAAAGGAAAGCCAGTCAGAGGCTGTGATGTCATACCCATTCTGCCCTTCATTCACTTTTCCCATGAAGGATCTATATCAAGAAACTTATTGATTAGAGCCAACATCAAAATAGGTAAGAACACTGACTTTGGATCACAATCAAATTTGGTGAGTTTCTTGATTGGACAAAGATGGCAAGCAAAGACTGGGTGTTTGAAGGCACAATATGCCTTGGTTCCTGTTTCAGGTACCTCAGGGTCAAGGTTGGCATCAGGGTCAATTAAGGCATATTTGATGATTGCAGGCCTAAGAGACAAAGTGTCATCAGTACATGCTGCATTGATGCCATTCTTGATCTGTAGTCGAAGTAAATAGAATGATAATAAAAAAAACTGCATATTTTGATGTACCTCTTTGATAAAGTTGTCTAATTGTGTCAGATCCTCAGCAAGACATTGAAGTACATTTTCCAGGTGTGGGGCAATCTTCAAAATAGCCTGGTATTGATCCAGAGGATTTGGATCATCATTGCATTCATCAGAAGTTGGTGATAAAATGGTAGGAATAATGATGTACTCAGACTGTTCCAATGCAGCATATATGACATTTCTCAAGGTTGCTATTTTCCCATGATTATCATGATATATAGACTAATTCTGTCAGGGGATGTCCCATTCCCCCTCTGTCCTGTTCTCCCTCCTTATGGTTTCCCTTTATTCTCCTTTGCTTTCCCTATCTGCTGGTCCCAGTTCTAGCTCTCAGGCTGCACCAGATCTCTGTCCATAATTCCGACAAGTGTTGCCCCCCTCCACATGGCCTCTCACCAGACCCCTGGATTGTTTCCTGCATTCCCAGCCTACCACTAATTGTAGGCCTCCCATATTTGGACCACAGGTACTTTCAACTAAGGGCTATCTTTTGGTTATATTTTCATGTGGTCATGTGCTGGGAGTCCAGATATCAAGGCCATTTACAATGGATTTCCACTTTTTGATCAGACTCTGGATTTGGTTGTTGTTGGGTGTTTTTTCCAGAAGCTCTAGAGTAAATTTTCCAAACATTGGCATTGGAGATCCTTAGACTTGTTCTCTTTGGATCTCCCTCTGCCAGGTGACTAGCTAGAACTCTAGAACTTCTTGTAGATACTGAATAGACTTTGGATCTCCCTCTGCCCAGTTGTGTGATTGAGCCACAGCCTCCAGAGGTCATCCTTACAAATTCTGATGTCATATAGATTTTGAAACACACCAACATTTGGTTGTAATGCAATTTGCAAGTTTTCCAATGATGTTGCAGGAATGAAGAAGTTAGCAGCTCAAGACTATGAAGATATTCTCCAGGTGTGGATTTATGACATTTGAAGAGTAATGTATTCAATAACATTGTTCATTCTAGTGCTCAGTTCCTGCTTTTGAAGGTTTACTCCCAGAGCCACACAATACATATCTCATAAATCTTCTCTTTTTGAGTTGGCTACATGGCATGGCTGTGCAAAGCTAAAGATGCATACAGAGTCAACTCCTCAAGCTCTTGATGACTCACTCAGTTGACTTGGACAGGATCTCTATCAATTTAAAAAAAACTACTTGTGCTGCATATGTCACCAGAGAACTATCTGCTGAGGTGGTGCACATGGTTGAAGAAAAGCAGCATGGGCTGCTGCTCAATCACATACTGAAGTACCAGCAGGGAAAAAAAGTACTAAAATTGATGAACTCTCAATAAATCACAAAATTCTTAAATTATCAGGCAATTAAATTGCATAGTCTTGGTGATTATGTGGAATGTATTCAGTTGCATGGAACTACAGATAATTATTCAACTCAGACAGTGAGTTTCTTGATCAGTCTAGTAATGTTGCCTATGCTACATCTTTGGTAGGGAGAATTGGCTCATCAGCATGTAAAGTGCATTTCTCCAGTGATACAGAAGAGCACATATACACTTGGAATTGCAAAATATGAATGTCAACAGCAAATACTTTATTGAATGAAGGAAAAAGCCCCAAAGCCACCAAAGACAGGTGAAAAACAAAAGCAAAATAATGATAGTTTGACCCCTTCTTGGCTTCTTTTTGATGAAAGTGAACATTGACCCAATGGTTCTCCAAAAGACCATCATGCCATTGCCCAAGATGTTCAACATCCTTTAATACTTCCACAATGGCTTGATAAAAATAGAGATGATCCTGCTCTTGAGGTATGGATACAAAATCTCCAGTACAGTATATATTAACATTTCATTATTATGAAGGGATTTCTAGTCAAGCTTTAGGACTATTGCCTTGCACACATGCTTAATGAAGACTATGATGGTGACATCCTCATGTATACTCTTGAGCAACAGCAACATATCCACATTGTTGGTAACAAAATCTATTGACACAAGCAAATCCAAGTAAATTACACAACATATGTCTGTCAGCAAGCCTAGGATACCCTCAATCCTTGTACTTATGCCAATGCTCTTGTGCTATCAAATGAAGATGGAGAGGATGGTGTCAAGCCATTTCCATACTGGTTTTGCCATATCTTGGGCATATTCCATGCAAATGTTCTTCATATTGAACCAAACTCAACTTCTTGTGATACACAGCATGTTGAATTTCTCTGGGTGTGGTGGTATGGATGTGAAGTGAGTTTGAGGAGTGGTTGGCATGCTTGACACCTGCACAAAATTGGGTTTGTTGATAGTGATGATGATGCAGCATTTGGTTTTCTTGATCCAGCATGAGTCATTTGAGGAGTCCACTTAATTCTTTCATTCTGTACTGGAAAGACTTCTGAGCTTCTTCCTTCCAGCACTAGTGCTTGAGCTACTAGTGAGAACAATAAAGACTATAGATTTTACAATGTTGCTATGTAAGCCTTCCATTCTGTTATATATGTATACATATTCAACTGAAAATAAACTCTAGATTTGTTGATTGAGATATGATGATGCGCTTCCATGGTGGAGGTGTTGGTCATAAAAGTACCTGTGAAGCAACCAACACTTTCTTATCTGATGGACACAAAACTGACCAGGACATATCCATTACAAACAATGAAGTTGCTATGGAACTTGATAACAATCCAGATGAGCTTGATGAAGAAGGTGATGACTAAGGGATTGAAGGTGGAGAAGCAACATTAACAGATGAAGAAGAAGACTATGGCTATGAGAACCCAATGCATCAAGAACTCCAAAAGTCAGACACTGATGAGTCTGAGAACAACTTTGATGATAAACATAGTGAAAATGGTCTGGATGATGGATCAGGCTCTTATCATGACCCATTCCCAGAACCCCAGACCTCATTTCCAGCCACCTCACTTCCCCAGAGTTCACCCCCATCTCCCCCTTCAACTTCCCCAACCCTTGCCCCTCCATGTTACCCACTCCAGGTAACTCTGACACTTCTCTGGCAAACCCTGACAGCCCCCTGGCTAACTCCAATGCCTTCCCCACAGCTGTCAACACTTCCCCTGACTCTCCTGAGCCCCTGGAACCCTCCCCCACTGTTCCTGACTCTGGCATGCATCACCAACTCATTTCCCTAGTTTGCCCAACCAACTCCAGAGCATCATGACAACCCTGGGACAGCCCACATCCTCAAATGATCCCATCAGAATATCACCATGGCCCATCCCCTGATCACAACCAACACCTGTCAACTCTGCATAGCTCTGACGAGCCCCACTGCCACACCTGCTGTCCCCCAGAGCTCTCCAGTAGTTAGTATATAAGTCGTAGAGTAGCATCCCATACTCTAATCTTAATATTACCTACCTATTGCCTTACCTGATGTGTTTCTGATCGTCTCCATCTTGTGTTTCATGTTCCGTGTTACGTTTCCTCTTATCTCAGTCTCCCAGTCTTGTCTTGTCTCTATTTCTGTTATTGTTCTCATTATCAATTCATATCTCCACTTGAATCTATTTTTGTTCTTACACAATACTTACACTGTACCCATGTGTCTTGAACTTCAAGGTCTACTTACAGTTCTAACAGACTGTGTCCTGACTCATACAGTCAATGAGGACATAACAGGTTATCTATCTTGTGTCTGGCACTGCCAATACAAGACATGATTCATTGACATCACCATGTTTCAATTGCAGTTGCATGAATGTGTATGCTAAGTCTAAGATTAAAGCATCTATTGAACTGCCAGGCAGGTATTGCTTTACATGTAAACTACCTGCCTGTCAATGCACTACATAGCAATCTCTAACTGCTCTTGCCATTTATGTGGGCTGCCATGCTGGTGTTGCCATACATGGTTTATACCCAGTAGGCAGCACTATACATGTCAAATAGCTGTCATGGGTCATATGACTGGCTTGACATGGTACAGTCTTTTTTTGTAGATGTAGGAGCTTCCCGGGGCCTAGGACTAGCGAGCTCCGTCAAGGGTTAGTAGCTTGGGTGATTAGAAGGTGGAGACTCGAGGCCTCAGTCAAGTCAAGTCTTCATATCTTTGAGAAACTATCACCGTGGACATTGATTCAGTAGTCTGTTTTGTTCAACGCGTTTTTCAAATCTTCAAATTTGGCTTTTTCAAGGTGACCCTTGAATCCGGTCTGAGATCCGAACTTCCGAGCCGTGGGAAAGAAATCGGGCACAATTCTTTTAAGTTTGCCATTCCGGCCAACAAGCCTAAGTAACTTTGACTTTGAAGATAGTTCACATCACTGACCCAGATATCTCCCGATCTGATTACATCTACTGAACGTTAGTAGTTTCCCAGCGGAGTGTCAATTTTGAGCTCCAACACATAGAGCCGGTCGATGGTCGAAATTTTTCTTCCGAACTGCTCGTTTATAGTGAGTGGAAAATGTGCTTAGTCCTTTTTGTTATGCAGAGAGTTGCAAGCTGGTATAATCACTCTCTGGACAGCTGAGAAACAGGGTCAGATGTGATATACTTCTTCGATTTCTGAAAGGTCGATTACTATATCCCGTAAATGGTCCGACCCAAGGAGTCGCTCCAACATGTTACCCAAAATTTCTAAGCTCAAAATTTTGGCAGCTATTCAGTGGCCATCAAGTGCTGGCTTGGATACATCTCAATGAGCGAGAGGCTTAAAATATATCAATCTTGGTAAGCTGATGATTCCGAGTGTTCTGTATGATGACAACTACACAATATGTCTGAAGGGTGAGAACAAGAGCAGCCTTTGGGTATTACCATCCCTCCCTCATCCTTTACGATGCTAAATGATATTGAATCCAGTATCCAGCCTTCAAAGACCATAATACCAAATGGATCACCATCTGAAGAGCCAAATATGGCAATTTCAAACAGCTTGAGTTCACACGAAAATTGCAAAAAGCGGGCCTAGGCAACTTAGAACAGTGTCTCTGAGGTGATTCAGCTATATCTTACTGGAGTTCCATTAGCTTTCGATAGCGACGTGCGATTATGTGAATCGCAATTGCTCCTGGTGGGTTCTGCGGTTCTGAAGTAAGCATCTTGTGGCGTCATCCATAAACTGTACTGTGTACTACCGTGTACAGTTTTCAACCATTTCTTAATCATGTTGTGCACCTCACGTGCGTTCAGCGTCCCGCGATCTCTCTCCAACCCCCCAGGCTCGCGGGCGGTGTGCTGCAGTCTGGTAAGCAGATCCATGAGGTTCTCGGATTTTGGGAGGTGCGAAATAATACGATCTTCCATTCTTCGACCAAGCGACGAATTACACATGGTTACATTTATTCTACGCGATGGCGATCGACTCATTCCCATAGCCGTACTGGGTCCAAACGGACCTGGTTACAGACCCCCGACAGCACCGGCGTGTTATCCATCGGATCTGCCTGGCTTATATGCTCAGAATGATGTATGTGGAGAATGTGTCTTGGTTCCCCGAGCTCTAGCATGTTGGTTTGCCTGTCTGAATAAATACGTCATCTGAGACCGACAGTTGCATGTATCGGGATCAGATGTAAAATTGGCGTCGCAGTAACGCGGGATGTAATCTCTGACCAAGAGACTTACAAGGTCAGCGTGAATCACTGATATTTGTCGGGCGTTCAAGTTGTCAAAACAGTGATCTCAAGGGGAAAAAATAACGTGTTAGATGCCTAGGCAGTACATCGCAATGTTCGTATGCTGTAACCCTTAAGAACCCGGCCGAAGCTCTTTTCGGATATCAATGCAAACGACAAAGTTCAAAACTAGTAGATAGGATCTGCATAGATTAGGCGTTGTAAAGCGAGCTCGTCTGGAAGCGAGGATGTAGTGAGCTGTTTTATTGTCTCTGCAATGATTTAGGAACGACTGACCGATAGGTTATTCAGACGTCGACGACGCCTTTCTCGCCCTTGTAGTGAGTTCCCAGATAGTCGAATTCCCAATGTACGGTGACGGTACTGCCGACTAGTTTGACGCCAGTGGTGCCTCCAATGAGGCTGGGATATCCTACATTCACACTGACACCAGTCCTCACGTCACCAACAACACTTCCGAGAGTGACGGGGCCATCGAACGGAACACTGAATAAAACGTCGAAGGTGACCGGCAAGGTGGTAACGTCGAGTTCAAGGTCCAACTAATCAAGAGTTAATTATAGTTATATTTACATCATCAAAGTGGGGTGGACGCTAACATGAAGTGGCCCGACAGCGAGCTTGAAAGTCTTTACAGGCGTGCCCCTCGTAGTAGGGTCGGGCCTGAGAAGGAAACCCTTTGTTCCGTTCCCGACATCGATAGTCTCAGAAACGGTCGTCAAGGTCTTAAGTATGTCTGTTAGGAAGTGAATCTCGATACTAATGTCGTTGACCATGCAATGATTCTGCCTACCATGGACCTCTACCAGTAATTGAGTCGTCAACATTCAGCATTCACAGGCATTATTGAGAGGCTTACCATGAACATCGACTACAGTTTTAGTTCGGGCATATGGATAAACTGGGGTGACGACCACGGACATGATTGAAGAAATTCGGTTGGAAGGAATGTGGTTGTTAACTAACCTACCTGTTTCTGGTGTTCTCAGTCTCATATATATACCTTTTCTGCAGATCTAGTACTGCCGGGTCCAGACAATTTGCTTGGCCAGCCTCTCACAGGACTATATCGGTTTAGATACAAGGAAAAGAACTGAGTCCCTTGCCGTGGTGCCGTGACAGGCGTGAGTGTAGTAGCGTGAGCTACTTCGCGCCGTGAATTCAGGACAGAATCATGATAGATTCGCGGCAGTGATGAGTATTCATGGCTGTTGCATTGATTTCACTGAAACATATTGAAATACATTACTACAGTGTGGCTACATGGAACGCATGTATCTTTCAGTCTACCCATGAGAATATCTGGTCATAGCACTAGCATTCTAGTTGTGAACAGCTGAAATTGCGAGTATACAAGTGGAATTACATACATTGTCATATAGATATGACGTATAGCTTGATAATTCGCGCTTGCAGTACACTAAGAATAAACTCACGGAACATATACGGCAGACTCATGGTATGCTCACGGGACTCACAGTACTCTCATGGAAAACTCACGGTAACACACACGCTACACACAGTACATAATACTTACAGTACATTCACAATACTTACTCATAGTAAGTACATTCGAGGTACTCACAGTACCGTCACCATGACTGTACGTACAATCATGATAGATACAAAGTTACAATTACAGTACATTCACAGTACCTATGTTTGTCAAATCCAGCCGAATTATGGCTAGGAAACTGCTTTCAACAATGATCTTTACATTCATGGGAACCTTCTCAACAAACGAGTGAGCTCAGGTGGGAAAAGAGCAAAGGTCAGATGGACGTAAGGACAAAATTGCGATAGCTCAGGAGGCGAACATGCTATTACTAGTACCTCGATGACTCACCGAGGGACTGGTATGGTTCCCTCGTGATCAGGAGAAGCATGAGAAATTTACATAGAAATATATGCATGAGAATCTGCTACCGTAATGCTCCAAGGATGAATCGAGAAGCAAATGCTTGAGCTCCCCGACACGGAGGATGACATTGATTCTCGGACGGAAGACAGACCTGAAAAGGTATGCCGTCTATTCCGTAACTTCTCGTGTGAATGTTGATCTCAGAGGACGTGCCTCGATCCCGGCCCATCCATCCATTATCAAAACTCAAACTTTAACTCTAACTCTAAACCCGCGCCCCACGCCCGTTGCCTTCGTTACCGTCGCCCGGCCCTCGGTTACCCAGCCTACCTCCCAACCCTACTCACTTCCACTCCCACATCATCATCTAGAACGCCTCCGACACCAAACCACAAGTACAAAGTACAAATTACATTTAAAAAAAAAACAGTCGGCGTGGCTGACTTTTTGACCAATAACAGGGTCCGCACGCAGAGTGGACCCTGTTGTCAGTCTTATCCGCTTGGCTTTTGTCGATATATCTTTGTTGATTGAATTAAACTGTGTCTATGTATGTATGTATGTTCAATGTGGAGAGTGCTCTGTTCATACTTATGAAAGTAAAGATTCGGAGGAGATTTGGATATGTGGTGAGTGAGGTCGTCTACGTAGCAGTGTCATTGATTAGCTTTATTGACAAGTAAAGAGGTCTAGTACACCGTTCTTTTAGCAATCGCTGCACCAACCTCATTACTGTGACATTACTCAGTACTAGCAATATGTAGTGATGATTGCGAGTGGTTGAACACCGTCTTTGAACGGCAGACAAGCCGTCTTCACATCACGCGGCAAGCAAGCGCCATCAGTTTTTTTCTCGGTCCGCAACTCCTTCCACGGTCCGCAACTCTTTCCACGGTCCGCAACGCTTTTCTCAGTCCGCAACCCGGACTAACCGGTCCGGGCTCCAGACTCTATGAACAGAACACGGATACAAGTCTCATCTCTGTTGAGGGAACATTACCGGTCTATGAGCTCCTGTGAAACCGAAAACTGACATAATTTGGAAAACTTTCCAAAAATAGTCAGAATTGTGGTTTTCCATCAGTAATGTCATCCTAAGATTATAAAGATACCAACAGGTAGATGTGTCCCCAACACTATGACTCCAGATAACCTCAATGTTCCCATGAAAGACATCCCATACTTTACTCCTGCTCAGGATTCCACCCTTCTGGAACAGTGCTGTACCCCCAACCAAGCAGCAAACCCATTCCAAAGCTCTTCCAGCCACTGAAGATCCATGGACTTGAATTTCACAACAGATTGTATGTTCTCTCATTTGTCTTCACTTTCTGATTTTTACCAATCCTGCTTAGCTCTCATTGCTGTGCCAATATTCTGCCAAGAATGGAAAGCTTACACTTTGGCACAAAGCTCACTGTATGTCATTCTATACACCTTCTTGTCCTTTCAACATTGACAGAGCCATGGGATACTCAGTAGGAGGAATATACACTCATGGACCCAGCCCAAGTATAGCTGAGTCAATGGCTGTAATATTGATACCCAAGGGTTGTATCACCCCAGAGGACTCAGGACTATGATCAAATGAGCATATCCTGCCACTTGCTGAGATCATCAAATTTGCCCACTCACAGAGCTGGAAATAGTATCCAGCTTGCACATGCCAGCTGCAAGGCCTTAATGATTACTTTATAGCTTAGAGTGATCCAACTACATCTACCAAGGCTGGCAGGTGGCCTGACAATGTGTGGGAACCACCTGCAATTGCATATAGCAATCAGTGTCAAAGCTGAAAGCACTCACAAAGGAGGGCATTAAACAAGTGGTTCATGCTTATGTTGCAGCCACAAAACAGGCACTCAAGGCAGGATTTGATCTCATTGATAGAAATTGAATTGAGTTGTGTGTAATAAATCTGTGTGTATGTTGTTATGACCCTGCAGATATGCCACCATGAGTGTGGCCAATCACTCTGTCACACAAGGACATCACAATCCATTGTTAACATATCTCACTCCATTGTCACACCATGGACAAAGAGAGTAGAGGATGCATATATAGACACTACAGACAAAATGGGCACTCTCAGTCACTTATACACAGACTGAGGGTGAGCTGAACCTTTTTATACATGGTACAAACTCTATATTTACTGTACTCTAGATCAGATACTAACTGTGTCTGTATTAATCTAGGTACAAAATTGAGTCACTTATACACAGACTGAGGATCAGATACTAACTGTGTCTGTATTAATCTATGAATGTTCTAACATATGTGTGTATGTATATATGTTTCTATATGTGTGTGGTGCTCTGTTGAGAAGTTAATGTGAAGCACTAATGTAAGGGTGACCTCTGGAGGCTGTGGCTCAATCACACAACTGGCAGAGAGAGATCTAAAGTTTATTTAGCATCTACAAGAAGTTCTAGAGTTCTAGCTACTCACTTGACAGAGGGAGATCCAAGGAGAACAAGTCTAAGGATTTTCAATGCCAGTGTTTGGAAAATTTATTCAATAGCTTCTAGAAAAAACACTCAACAACAGCTCAATCTCAAATGCAGTCCAAAAACCTTGATCTCAAGCCTCCAGGCATGTGACCACTTGAGATATAACTTTTCAATAGCCCTGGTTAAAAGTATTTGTCACCAGAAAATGATAGGATGAGAATGAAAGGCCTGCTCAGAATAAGGGAAACAGGAATGGGGTCCAGTATGGGCAGTCACCTGACATTGCCCCTTCTTTAGCATGCAGTGTCTCAATGTACAGGGTAGAAGAAGTTGCAGATTGCTTGATCAGCTACTGAGACAGAGTAGATGCCTTTGATTGCCTTTGGTGCACTGAGGTGCCTGCAATAAAAGTTCATGAAAGGACCAGGGTGATAATGTGACAGCTTCCGAGACAGCCTTGTTGTCTTGATGTCAGAATTATCCATGTATACATGGCCTTTAAGCTTGTATACAGGGGCTTATATCTGCTGTCAGTTGAAATACTGTGCCATGTCATCCTTTGCCTTTACCAATGCTTCCTTTGCCTCCTCCTGTGCCTCATTCACTGAATCATTCTCCAAGAGTTGTGGTTGAGGTTCAAAACCCATATGAGGGTGTTGTCCAGTGTCCAGAAAGAATGTGTCCCTAAAGCAGGTCACCTGTCTTGCAAGTACAAGGCCAGGGTTTTGACTCTAGCTGAGTGTGTCTGCATGGAAAACACTTTAGACATCATATGGGTTCTTTAATGCTGCCAGGCAGCCACTGCCCTCATGTGTCTGACTAGGGAGGCTTTGTTGTGCAGGCCAAAGGCAAGCAACCAATCAGCATGTGACTTGATGAGGCAATGTGACTGCCACACTCATGTCCAAATGAAAAAAGAAAGGGTTTTCCAGTATGACAGATTTGGGAGAGCTGAAAAGGTCTGCTGACCAAGCATGTCATAGTATGGGTGGAATGGGAAAATAGATGTCAAAGAAAGCTTGTGAGGTCTGATTGCCAAAGTTACTGTGTGATCTGTTAGTTGGAATCAGTTAGGGGGCCATTGCAGTACTCCATGGACTAACTGTCCAGCTGATCCAATCCATGGCCCTGCAGGGAGGCCTGAGCTTACCAAAGATACCATTCTGGATGTGGGAAAGGTTTAGAGTCATGGGACCTTAGCTGGGGAACTTGGCTCAGTGAAAGATCTGGTAGGTGGGAATTTCAGCAAGCATTGCTAAAAGTAGAAGGGTTTAGAAAATGGGATGGAACATCAGCTGCAGACAGTGAAGGGATTTAGTGTGGGAAGATAGTATAAACTCCAAAAGGATTAAATTGTAGTAAAATGGCTACAAGGCATAACCAGCACACTTAAAAAGGCATTGGGCCAGAGTACCTAAAAGAGTGTCCATAATTACCATTCCCTTATGTACTACAGGCACTAAGACACTATTTGCTCATGATGTTCTGAGGTCTACAAAGTAGCCAAGGCTTTACTCCTTGATCCTGCATCAAATTTTGTCTTCAAATTTTGTTCCCATGTGACCTTACACATGATGTATAGCTGACAATATAGCTGGAAGCTGACTTCAATTTTTGCTCCCTTCCAGCTACCTTTTTGCTGTGCATGTGATGTGAAACCAACAATATAGCCAGAGCTTGTCTTCAACTTTTGCTCCCTTCCAGCTACCTTTTTGCTGTGCATGTGATGTGAAACTAACAATATAGCCAGAGCTTGTCTTCAACTTTTGCTCCCTTCCAGCTACCTTTTTACTGTGCATGTGATGTGAAACCAACAATATAGCCAGAGCTTGTCTTCAATTTTTGCTCCCTTCCAGTTATCTTTCTGCTATACATGTGATGTGTATCCAATGATTACCTCCCCACTAACTGTTTTTTTTAATTTAATTTAATTTAATTTTTTGCATATAATCTCATAGCAACATAGTATACAGGTGTAACAACAGCTCTGTAAGGCAGAGGCAATATTATGCTTGAAAGTTCCTAGTGTTTGGAAATTACTATAATTGGGCAATTAAAATTACTTGATAAGTTGATGGTCAGCTTGACTGCACCAAGCAAAGCCAAAGGCACATGCCATGCTTTGTAATCAATTGCTGCAGCAACAGCTTTGTTAATCATTATTGTATTGATATTGCATATGAATGCCCCCATAATGATCAGCCTGTCCATGCCTAGTAAAGGCAAAGTCACATGCCATGCTTTGTAATCTATTGCTGCAGCAACTGCTTTGGTAATCATCATTGTGTTGATATTGCATGTGAACTATCTTCTATAATATATGGGACAACTCCTGGGAAAAATGCGACAACTTTTCTGCTTAGTAAGGCTGACCAAGAACCTTCATTTTTGGGTAACTTGGCTGTTTTTCACACTTGGAACAGGTTTTTTCTCAAAAAAAATTACAGTAGACAGCTTTAATATATATACAATCTTTTAACTATGTTTGAAACATGCCAGATAGCCTGCAGGTGTCAGAAAGGCCAAACACAATTTAGTGGACACTGTTTTTCATGCCTTGTGCATTTTTTAATATAATATGACCAAATAATGGACATTTCCAAGGTTGTGGAAAGGAGGCCACACAACAAAGTATGTTTGGTCACATCTATTGATTGATTGATGTTGACTAACAAGCTGATTAGTAACTCCTTAACCACATTGAGCTATTCATACATCAAATATCTCATCATGCAAGTTAATTTAAATGGTTTTTGACTGTTAAATTGCTTAACAATGGATGTTTCAGGCAACCACCTACTACTCCTGAAAGCCAAAGGCAACAAGCTAGGATTCAGAGGAGACTTGAACAGTTACAAATGACAGATCCTGATGATTGTCGTGCAAATAGAAACAATAGATCTTTGGAACAGATCAATACTGTGGTTGTCCCACCACTTCAATTGGGGCCTGGGGGTATCAATTGATCTATGGGAACTGGGGGTTTGAGACCTATAGCCACTGCTTCTGGCTCTTTGGGAAGACCTATTAGGCAGGCAGCAGCTGCTGATGATCCATTTTCTATAGTGATTCCTGAAACTGTTTTGCCTGAAGGGTGGGATGCTCCTTTACAGAATCCTATCCCTAGAATGGTGCCACCTCCACCTGCTCCTATACAGAGAAGAGGCAATAGACTCAATCAGTCTGCTGTTGCTCAAGCTGCTATGGTCATTCCAGAAACAGTTTTGCCAGAAGGTTGGGATGCCCCTTTGCAGAATCCCTTACCTAGATTGGTGCCTTTTCTACCTGCTCCTGCACTGAGGAGAGTGAGACCAGATGCTCATAGAGAAGTAATGGCAGACCACCAAATTCAACAACAGCATGCACTAGCAGCATTGCAGGAGCAGCAAAGGCTGAGACATATTGCTATGGTTGAAGAGCAGGAGAGGCAACAACAAGCTTTGGCCATCTTGCATCAGGCAAGGCTGAGGGAGGAGGAAAGATTGAGGCAACAGGAATAAGAAGTCAGTCAAACACTTCTTTGAAATGCTACTTTAACTAACAAAGTTCAATAGCATATTGATCTGGATCCTGAACATAGGCCTTTGAATGCAGCTATGGCTCAAAGGATCTTTCAAGGCTGGCAACAGCAACATGGAGCTGATCTGGAAGAGGATTTCAATGATTTGGGTCCTCAGAATGGATCCACAGAGTTTTTGATTTGAAAGTGTATGGTTTGTGATTAGATGATTGTATAGTCAGATATATCAAGTTGAAAACAACAGATGAGTGATGTCAAAGGTCTGATTGCTAAGTATTAGTACCACTTAGTGATACCATAAATGAAAGTGTAGATATCTCATTACTCAGACTGCTTTCTCTAATTTGTTTCTCTTTAGTATATTTTGATGTCCAAAAATTGTCCAACATGCTCTTCAAAGTGCATGAGTAATAAGGGGATAGAAGGTGGAGAAGACTTTGATTGATCAATAATTCTAAATGTTCAAGTATATTATAGATGATCTATTAATGATAATTACTTGCAAGAGTTGGAATATTGAAAATCTAACCAAGCAAAGTGAGGTTTGGTCTGGATTTCAGCATTATGTTAAACATAATGGAATACTTATAAAGGAAGGTTCATTTGACTGAGTGAAATATAATTGAAATCATAGTAAAGACTTATGTTTACTGACATTGACAATGACAGGACTATCAACACATTGATTTAAAAAGAAAGACCAAAGTCAGCATAGTGAAAGAGATGAGTGGGAAAGCCCATTAATATGACAATCTTGATTACTTTATTGAGGAACACATATCAATAACATGAAAGACAAACTGAGGTTGAGTTTGGATCTCAGCATTGAGTTGACAAAAAGTTTGAAATACAAAGACCTGACTGAATGAAGTGAGGTTGGGTCTGGGACTTAGCATTGAGTTGACAAAATACAAAGACCTAACCGAATGCAATAAGGTTGGGTCTGGGACTAAGCATTGAGTTGATGAAATACAAAGACCTAACCGAACACAGTGAGGTTGGGTCTGGGACTTAGCATTGAGTTGATGAAATACAAAGACCTAACTGAATGCAGTGAGGTTGGGTCTGGGACTAAGCATTGAGTTGATGAAATACAAGGACCTAACCAAACAAAGTGAGGTTGGGTCTGGGACTTAGCATTGAGTTTGAAATACAAGGACCTAACCAAACAAAGTGAGGTTGGGTCTGGGACTTAGCATTGAGTTTGAAATACAAGGACCTAACCAAACAAAGTGAGGTTGGGTCTGGGAATTAGCATTGAGTTTGAAATACAAAGACCTAACTGAATGAAGTGAGGTTGGGTCCAGGACTTAGCATTAAGTTTGAAATACAAGGACCTAACCAAACAAGGTGAGGTTGGGTCTGGAATGAAGCATTGAGTAGAATATCAAGGACCTAACCAAACAAAGTGAGGTTGGGTCTGGGATGAAGCAAGAGCTACAGGCCTATGCCAAAGGCATGGGGTGTAGCTTGTCTATAATATATGGGATGACTCTGGGAAAGTGGCTGTGCCTATATATGCAACAACTTTTTGGGATTCTGCTGAAGTAAGCCTGACTAATGCTGACCAATTCTTACATAAGAATTGCCTTTTAAGGTAGCTGGCACTTTGAATAGGGAAAAGCAGACAGCTTTGGTTGATAGCATGAATCTATTGTTTCTTTGAGCCTTAAGATTGATATTTCAGGCAATTTTCAGCCTTTTTCAGGCATGAATTATGTGAAATGTACTGTCTTTTGATGTACCTCTTCAAGCAACACTTCTCATGTCCCATGCCTGTATTCCTTATATCAAAAACATCCAAGACAATGAATTTTCATAATCAAAATGGCCAAATAAATGGCATAACATGTTTCTTTGACTCTTAAAAGTTTCTACTTATTCTTTGAAAAGGAGCATAGTTGCCCTGTTTATATCCCTAGGCAACTGTGGTTCATGATATACAGTATGTTTTGACCATAAATCTGACTTGAATTTGATTGCTGATATCCCCTAACTTGGAATGTGTATTCTGTGATGTGAGGTGGTACCAACATTGAATTGTAAATTCAAATCCTCAACCAAACAAAGTGAGGCTATACTTGGACTGTAGCTGATTGCTGGCTTTCTGATTTCAAGGTGTATGGCTCAGACTTGAAAGTGTGAATTCTTATAGTTTTACAGTAATCAGTTCCTCAACTTACTCCTGATCATCTCCAACTTTTCCTACTCTCAATAGATATTTGACTACATTATGACAGCCTCTGAAAAAGAATGGTGGATTTAATTTAGTAGTTACTATTGGTGAAGAGAGCATTGAAAATTAATTTGAGATGGAAAAAGCTTCAGAAGGCAGTATCAATATAGAATGTAAAAAGTTGATGGTCCTCTGTTAAGGAACAGGAGGTTTTTTGGTCACTACTAATAGCTGTAGGCTAAGTCCTGTTTCTGAGGATCTGCAGGGTTTCTGATTTGAAGGTGTATGGTTTGTGATTAGATGATTGTATGTCAGATATATTGAGTTGAAGAAAACAGATGAGTGATGTTTGACAATGACAGGAATATCAACACATTGATTTAAAAAAGAAAGACCAAAGTCAGCATAGTGAAAAGAGATGAGTGGAAAAGCTCCTTTAATATGACAATCTTGATTGCTTTATTGAGGAACTCTTATCAATAACATGCAAGATGAACTGAGGTTGAGTTTGAATCTCAGCATTGAGTTGATGAAATACAAAGACCTAACCAAATGTAGTGAGGTTGGGTCTGGAACTAAGCATTGAGTTGACAAAATACAAAGACCTAACTGAACATAGTGAGGTTGGGTCTGGGACTAAGCATTGAGTTGGAAATACAAAGATCTAACCAAATGAAGTGAGGTTGGGTCTGGGACTTAGCATTGAGTTTGACATACAAGGACCTAACTGAATGAAGTGAGGTTGGGTCTGGGAATTAGCATTAAGTTTGAAATACAAAGACCTAACCAAACAAAGTGAGGTTGGGTCTGGGAATTAGCATTGAGTTTGAAATACAAAGACCTAACTGAATGAAGTGAGGTTGGGTCCAGGACTTAGCATTAAGTTTGAAATACAAGGACCTAACCAAACAAGGTGAGGTTGGGTCTGGAATGAAGCATTGAGTAGAATATCAAGGACCTAACCAAACAAAGTGAGGTTGGGTCTGGGATGAAGCATTGAGTAGAATATTGAGGACCTAACCAAACAAAGTGAGGTTGGGTCTGGGATAAAGCATTGAGTAGAATATTGAGGACCTAACCAAACAAAGTGAGGTTGGGTCTGGGATAAAGCAAGAGCTACAGGCCCATGCCAAAGGCATGGGGCATAGCTCATCTATATATTATGTGACAACAGACATGGTAAAGTGGCTGTGCCTATGCAACAACTTTTGTACTGACTAAAATCTATCAGCACTAATAAATGCTGACTAAAATTTGTCAGTGCTGATGAGCCCCAGTTATCGCTGAGCACTATTTTTTTAGCATTTCAGACTTAGTGGCAGCTGACTATCTTGAATCCGACACAAGTCACAACACTCAGCACATGAGACTTAGCCTGAGGATTGGACTGAAGCATGAGACTTTAGCAACCGTGAGACTTACCGATCATGAGAAACATCACATGGAGTCTGGAACTTGGGCCTAAATCATCAAGGCCTAGACCCTCCCTAGCAACAATTATTAGCAACCCCAGCGACTCTAGCGATGAAACAGCATTTCTTACTATATATGGACAAATTATCAGACGTGTACCTTTCTACTATCATTTCTTTTGCCGAGCTTACCAACATACTTGAATGGCATCTACGCTTCAGGTATTGATATCGGACTTGTTACTTTTTAGTTTCATTTGCAATTAGGTGCCACCAAGACTTTGCCTATGATTTTTCACTTAGTTACAGACTGATGCCTTGTATGCACCCTAAACACAGTGACAGATGCCATCACTAGTGGTGCCTATTTGTTTACTTTCCCATACTATACTTTGAAACGTATAAATACTGACTGTACATAGACACTAAAGGAACAGAGAAGAACAATCAGAGAACTGCTATCTTTGAGCTTACTAGCAAGAGATTTCACTTTGCCTCTTTTGCTCTTTTTATTGCCTTCGACTCAGGCTTAGCAATAAGCCTCCTTGACTTTGACCTTGACTTAGTGTGGTGCCAACTGCAGGTGCCTATTTTAGTTAATCCGACTTAACGACGCTAGCAACTATGGCTAGCAACCCATTTACCGACTTCTATCAACTTCACTCCACAACATAACTTTCACTCTAGTTCTCTGGGACAGTTACTGACTCGCCCTCAACTATTAACTTCCTACTGCCAGCTACCCTATCTAGTGACTAGTGTTAGGTCCTCTTTTTAGGTTTCCTGCATGGCACTAGGCAGCATAGGAGCACATCATTTTGGAGCCCACTGCAAGGGACTTTGAAGTTAAGCATTCCACCAGAAACCAGAGCTCAAGTGAAACATTGCTTGGAAAACCTTGTCGAATCACCTCCGCCTTCATTTTTGACCCCTCAGCACTCTTTGCCAGCAACCTGTCCTCAACCTCTTGCCAACAAACTCAAAACTGCTAAAAACCTTTGTGATGTTAGCAAAATACTTGCCAATTTTCCAGGCGCCTTTATTGAAGTTTCCTCGATGCACCACTCTCACCTTTGACTTCGACCAACTCTATCTTTTTCCCAGAAGCCCAATCTATCCCTTCATCACCAACTAACCCCCTTCCTTTGCTAAACCCAACAATTGCTAATATGAACAATGACCCTGTGCTCAGTGTGCTAGAATGCCACTACGCAACAACACAACTGCACCTAAATGGGATGAGAGTTGCCCTAGGGAACTCCCCCAATACTTCAAGGAACTAGAATACCTCTTTGCTGACTGCAGCATCACTGATGACACCCAGAAGAAGGAATATGCATCACAATATGTCTCTTATGACACAGCAGAAACCTGGCTTGGCTTACCTGAATTTGGCAACAATATTGGCAACAATGCTCTCTGACCATATACCTACCAGGAATGGAAATTGGCAGTGCTTAGGCTGTACCCTGGCGCTGATGCTAGTGCTCATTATAACCTCAGCGACTTGGAACAACTGGTCAACCAGACTTTTAACAGTGGCTTAGTGACTTTGGGAAGGTTCTCTGATTACTATAGGGATTTCCAACATATTGCCAGATAGTTACTCGCTAATGGTAAACTCTATTGAAATGAGGAACGTCGCTTGTTCCAACAAGGTATCCCTATGTTGCTATGGTCCAAAATCATTTGTCGCCTCAAAATCACTCTTCCCAACCACCATCCTGAGGACCCTTACAATGTTGACCAAGTTTTTGAGGGCGCCAAATGGGTTTTAAAGGGGACGGACACTTCTACAACCAAGACCAGCAATGGCACCAGTGGTATTCCTTTGTCATTGCTGATTGCTAATGCACCAGCTGCCCCTTCACCTATGCCTAAGTGAAAAACTTTGGAATTAACAACTACCACAGCAATAGTCAGCACCTTGGAACATTTGGAAGCTCTTTTGACCAATGGTAATGCCCAACCTTGTCAACAGTTCGCTAACAGCACTTGCCACTTTTGTGGCAAAATTGGTCACACCATGGTCCATGGCATGTGTATGAAACTGGAACAAATGATTCAACAGGGTAAGGTCTGTCAGAATGCCAAAGGAAAGATCATTTTACCATCAGGTGCTATGATCCCTAATTATTTCAGCAAGCGACTATACATAGAATGCATCAAGGAATGGCATAGGCTTAACCCCAGACAAATCATTACCAGCAGACTCTCTTCCAATGCTAACCCAGATCCCAAGCAAGCGGCTATGCAGCAGTCACTAATCCATGAAGTAATGCAACAGGATGTCACTATGGGCTGAGCGCTAAGCAAGGAAGAATGGATCAAGGCTTTGGAACATGAACTCTTTGCACTCAGGCAACCTGACAAAAAGTTTGACAGCATACAAGTCCCCCACGCAGCTTATCGACCAGCAAACAATACCCCAAAGGCAACACCCCTGACTAGCAACACTTCAGCAACTTCATCCTCTTCTGATTTGACTTCAGCTCCTGCTGCTAAGCCTGCAGACAAAGGCAAAGCATCTGAACATACCGTCGTTAATGAACAACCACCCATTGCTAAGGAACCCGTCACTCAGCCTCCCATTCATCCATTTTCCAGCATCCCTGGTCACTATGTACCCCCTGCTAGCAGGAATTTCACCGCTCCTGACCGAACTAATGATGGCGCATATCAAACTATGCCACCCATTTATGACATTGAGCAGTCCAAGGCAGTTTTCAAATGGGTTTTAAGCACCAAGGTTACAGTATTGGTTGGCAAACTTTGCTCAGTATCACAGGACATCTGGAATCAGTTTAGAACAGTGGTTATGCCCAACCAACTAGTAGGCACTAGCACTAATATGGTACAGGACCCCAGCAACATTTATGAAGATATATTGCCGACTTTTGCTATTGAAGAACCCCAGTTTTCACTAGGATCTAATGTCAATACCATTAATGGACTTACCTCAGATAGGGCACCTTTCGCATCTGTTGACCCCGTTGAAGCCTACATCAATTTGCTACCCCATGGAGAAGAGCCAGTGGTGCTCACTGTCACTAAGGATTCTCAGTCACTTTGTACCATCATGATGCTGATTGACAACAAAGAGGAAGTGGAATGCATTTATGACAGTGGCTCACAGATTATTTTGATGTCAGCAGAAATTGCCAGCAACCTGGGACTATTCTATGATCCCAATATAGTTTTAAACATGCAGAGCGCTAATGGCACCATGGATTGATTGCTAGGACTTGCTCAAAACGCACCATATACTATTGGCAACATTATGGTTTATCTCCAAATCCATGTTTTATGGTCTCCTGCCTACAACGTTCTACTTGGATGCCCCTTTGATGTATTAACTTGAAGTACGATCAACACGCTTAGCGACGTCAAAACTACTATAACAATTACGGACCCCAATACTGGCCAATGGCGCACTATCCCTACCTTTCCTTGTGGCAAATCCAAAAGGAACCACTGCCAGAATGTTTGCTTCAAAACAGAAGCACCCTGTTGCTTTCATTGCCAAAGACATGGATGAAGAAGATAGCAACATAGCGATCGTTATCAGCTATGATTGTTTAACTGGTCTAGCAACTTGTATAGCTTCTTGTGATTTAGACAACAACATTTTACTTACTAATTCTGACACACAGACTAATCCTGTGCTAGCATACCTTTATGCTATGGCTAGCAACATATCTGATTTGTCCCTCCCACCTCATTCTTATCTGGTTTCTGCTAACACATTTAATCCCTCGATTCTTGGACAGACTTTACCACTTGATACACACATTACAGACACTACCCCCACTTACATTAACATTCCATTCCCCACTCAATTTGTCACTAACAAACCCCCTAAGCAAAGAGGAGTTCAAGTAAAGAAGAAGTACAAACTTGTTGCCATGAAAACCAAACCAGTTGCTAGCCACATTAGCAAGGATTTCCAAATTGAGTGCCAGATTATTGGCAATCTGCTAGCAACAATCCCTCAGCTCAATCCAAATCCACCACCTTTCATCCCAACAAAGCAATTCACTAGTGAACAACAAGCGAAACTTGTTAAGGACCACAACACAAGATTTCTCACTACTGATGAAATCAACATACTAGTCAACATGGTCGCCAAGCAGGAAAAAGCTTTTGCTTGGGAAGATTCCAAATGAGGAAGTTTGCGCCCCGACTTTTTCCCACCAGTATGCATACCAACAATTCCACACATACCGTGGGTCCAGCATAATCACCCCATACTACCAGGACTAGAAAAGGAAGTATGTGAGATTATTCATGACAAGATTAGTGCTGGTGTTTACAAACCTTCGAACTCCACTTACCACTCACAATGGTTTTGTGTTCTCAAGAAGAATGGTAAGCTCAGAATTGTGCACAGTCTTGAGCCACTAAACCGTGTCACCATTCACCATTCTGGAGTACCACCCTTTCCAGCCCATGTTGCAGAATCTTTCACTGGACGCATCTGTGGCACCACTCTTGACCTCTACATTGGCTATGACGAGCAACTTATTGACCCCACTTCACGTGACTTAATGACATTCCAGACTCCGTTTGGCGCTCTTCATTTAGTAACCTTGCTGATGGGATGGACCAACTCTGTGCCTATTTTTCACAATGATATTACTTTCATTTTGCAGCCAGAGATCCCCCATAACGTGCTCAGCTTTATCAATGACATTGGCATTAAAGGACCCAAGGACTGAAAGATCATTAATGGTAAACCTGTGAAGCATCCCGCTAATCCAAACATTTGCCTAGCACTATGGGAGTTCTTTGAGCTTCTCAACAGGGTTCTCCAGAGAATGAAATATTGCAGTGGCACTTTTTCTGGTCACAAACTGGTTTTTTGCACCCCAACTTTCAAAATTCTAGGTCATGTTTGCACTCCTAGCAGCCAAATCCCTGATAAAAGCTGCTTAGCCCTAATTGAGTGGTGGGGCCCTTGCAAGTCACTATTGGAAGTCCGAGCCTTTTTGGGCACAGTTGGGGTACTTAGAATTTTTGTCAAGAACTTTGCCCATTGAGCCAACAATCTAACAAAACTCACTCATGTTGGCATCCCTTTCGAGTTTGGCCCTGACCAGATAAATGCTCAACATGACCTCATGAAAGCCTTACAAGATGCTAAGCCCCTAGTTCCTATCGACTATGAGTCACCTGACCCTGTCATCCTAGCAGTGGACACCTTGTACATAGCGGTCAGATATTACCTTTGCCAGTGCACTAGCAACAATTGCAAGGAACGCTGCTACAACCACTTTGGATTGATTATGCTAAATAATAGAGAAGCCAGATTCAGTCAGCCCAAGTTGGAACTCTATGGCCTTTATTGAGTGCTACAAGCTTTATGGATGTACCTCATTGGTGTTAGGAACCTTATCATCAAAGTCAACACTTGCTACATTAAGGGTATGCTTCAGAACCCTAACATCCAGCCTTCTGCTAGCATGAACCACTAGATTATGGCAATTTGGATGTTTCACTTCAAGCTGGTCCACATCAAAGGAACTTTCCATGGCCCCAATGGTCTTTTGCAATGCCCACCACAGCCTGGTGACCCTCCAGCTGATGATAGTGACAGCCCCATTTATGAGGATTGGATAGATCACTTACATGGGTTCATTCACCAAGTTCAGCTACCACTGCTGCTACTTTGCCAAGTTTCCACAGCTTCCCATCACCTACCTCCTTTGGCCGAGTATGATTATTCGCATCCTTTAGCAACTTTTGCCAGTGACACTGGCACTGCCCCCTGGTTAGTGACCAGCGATGATATTCAGCCTCTCTGAGATGATGGCACCACTACTTATAGCGATGTACCTTGCAGCGCCAAAGCTATCGCCAGCAACGCTCACGTACTTCTAGTTGAAAAATGACTTCATGATCTCATCAGACCCAAGGGCCTTAGTAACAAAGACTATGCCACTTTCGTTCACTATGCCTCTATGTTCTTCGCTACTGGAGGCAAACTTTGGTGAAGAAGTTGAGATGGCACTCATAAGCTGTTCATGCCTATTGCTAGCCGCTTATGGGTCTTGAAAGCCACGCATGACGACTTGGGTCATAGAGGACTTTTCGCTACTTGCTCAGCCCTTTTAGAACGATTTTGGTGGCCTCAAGTTAGCACTGATATAGTATGGTACCTTTGGACTTGCCACCTCTGCCAAATACACTAGACAACCAAAGTTCTCATCCCACCAACTGTTGCTATGCCAGCGCCCTTGTTCAGCAAGATATATGTGGACACTATGTTCATGCCTCCCTCCAATAAGTTCAAATATATCATTCAAGGATGTTGTTCGCTAACTCATTACCCCAAGTTTCACATGCTTGCAAGAGAGAACACCAAAGCTATTGCTAGGTGGCTATACAAGGATGTTGTCTGTTGTTGGGGAGCGCTTAGTGAAATTGTTACTGACAATGGACCTCCCATCCTAAAGGCAGTTACCTACTTAGCAAAGAAGTATAACTTGCACCACATCCAGATCTCTGGTTACAATAAGTGTGCTAATGGAATAGTCGAGTGGCCCCATTTTGATGTTTGCCAAGCCCTCTTCAAAGCAGTTGACAGTGATCAGTCCAGGTGGAGTACAGCTACTTACTCTGTATTTTGGTCAGAATGGGTTACCATTCACAAGTGAATGGGTTGCTCCCCTTACTTCATGACAACCAGTACCCACCCTCTCTTGCTAGCCCACATAGTAGAAGCGACATATTTGCAACTGCCACCAAACTTGCTATTGTCGACAACAGACCTCATAGCCCACTGAGCAATTAATCTTCAACGCTGCCAAAAGGATCTTGACCACCTTCACAGTCACATTCTTAGCACTCGTCGCCTAGCAGCCATTCACTTTGAAACAGAACATGCTTCTACGATCCGCAATTACAACTTCAAAGCAGGTGACCTCATACTGATGAGGAATACTAGAATTGAGGTAACGCATCATAAGAAGATGAAGCCTCGTTACCTAGGCCCCTTAGTGGTAATCTCTTGCAACCGTGGAGGCACTTACATTATTTGTGAACTAGATGGCTCCATACTGCATTGTCCCATTGCTGCCTTTTGTTTAGTTCCCTATTTCGCTAGAGAACACATAACAATGCCTAGCAATGCTTTCGACATTGACACCTCTTGACTCAGAGAACTGGAGCAAACTGAACTCGTCAATGACAATGATACTGGTGATGTCACCAGTGAAGAAGAAAACTACCTTTCACTAAGCCTTAGCAACTTATCTTGACTCGGCTTCATTTCTTATTGTGCCAACCCCTATTATCCATTAAGTCCTTTCATTTTCGCTACTCTTTCACTGTTGTTACTTCAGTTAAGAAGCCTTTCACAGACACATTACTTTACATTCTTTTCTTGTTTTGATGCTGCACTTGGCCCTTCTGTTGCCAGTGCTCGGCATGCCTCTAGAGGTATTTCGCCATGATGATCTACTGAGCATTTGCCTTCATGCATTGCTAGTGTTAGGTGACAGTCGCTAGTGCGTAACGCCCCATTGATCTTGCTTTTCTCTGTTTTTCTCACAAAGTTTCTGAACTATGGCTAAAATATTTTACATTTTTTTGGAGCCCCTTAAGGGGGCTAGTCTATGTCTGTGTTACTAACAAAAAAAAAGATATATATATGTACAGGAGGCAACTATTGCTAAGTATTGAGGTCAGCATCATTGTTAGGCACCTCCACTGGATCCTCTGCCTCCTCCCAGTCTCCTTCCCTGATGTTATTCTCCTCCTGCCAGGCCAGGAAGGTCTGACAGTCACACCAATATCCTGCCAGAATTGCTAATGTTTGCTTGGCAACAGTGTAATGGGCCCACGCCACTAACAACTCCTTCCTGGCAGCCTCCAGCTCCCTCTGGAACCACCATTCCACTCCTGCTGCCCTCTTGTTGAAATCTGCTAGCGACGCCACTGACATTAGTGGTGTTGGCCAACCCAGATCCTCACCCAACCACTTCAGCTCATTGTTGCCAACCTGATGCAATGGAGTGTCGCTCCAGGTCCCCTAGCAAAGTGGTTAGCGATCAAGAGGATAGCAAAAGGAAAGAACTTACCCATTGTCAGACTTTGACCTCCTCAGCCCTTTCCTCCTCCTCGTCCTCCTCAATGGCGGCTGGGGCAGCCTCAAACTCTTCCTTGCCCTTGACCTCTATATTGCTTGCCTCCCACTCCACCTCAGCGACTATCACTAAGGGAGTTGTCTCCCTCATCTCCACATTCCCCTCTCCCTCCGTACTAGCAACTGTTTAGGGCCACTTAGCGCTAGTGACTGATGCAGGACTTGCTGTTTATTTTTGTGCTAGAGGCACTTTGTTGTCATTGTCGTTGTCGCCACCGTCCTCATTGCTCTCCACCCACTCCTTACTCTTTATCTTAGCACCCCCACTATTTCCACTCGTCACCTCCTCCTGCAATGTCAGCAAGCTCAAGCTAGAAGGCTTGAGCTCAATGGACTCCCCTCTTCTTGCTAACTCCTGCTGTTGCTCTACAGAAGCCCTTGCATTCCTTACTGACACTGCCTTTGTCGCTATCTTCTTAGCAAACTTGCCGCCAGTGCTCCTTGACAACTGTCTGCTGTGCAAGCAGCTTTTCCTCATGCTGTTGCAACAATAACAGGGCTGGACCCCCGTTGGGTACCAGCAGCCCTCTGGGTCATTATCAGCCCAGCAGTTGTCACACTAGAGGAAGTTGTTAGCAATGAAGAAAGAAACAATCGCTAAGTGCTTACCGCTCCTTGTGTGTGCTTATACTCTTGTCACTTCTCTAGTGACACCATTACCTTTCCTTTTGCCTTCTCCAACTTCACTCCAGCTCCCAGGCTGGTGTCCACCACTGTCAAGGCTTTTTGCCAATGAAGAAGGGTCACCAAGTGCTTGTTGGTAAACATTTCTTCAATTTGTTCCTGCAAGAGCAGTTAGTGACCATTGCCAAGAGTTAGCAAAAAAGAAAGAAGAAGACTCACCTCAATATCCTTGTCCTCCTCATCTTGTGCCTTTGCCTTCCCCTTCCCTTTGCTCCTTGGGGTTGTCACCAACCCCCTAGTGACACTGCCAGCCGCTGCCTTGGGAGTCGAGGGGCCCGCCTCTTGAATGTCCCCATGATTTGCCGCCTCCTCACCCCCACAGCCCTTGCTCCATCCCTCCCCCCTCACCACTGCTAACGCACCTACTGGGTGCTGGAAGAAGAACTGGTCATTTGGTGACAAGTCTTCAAAAAGCTGACATACCTTAGTGGTGTCGCTAGCACTAGCAACTGCCAGGGCACTTACTGTCATTCCTGCCATAAGGTCATCCATTAGGAACTCCAAGAAGGGATTGACCAGTGCCTAGTGATTGTGTTAGGAATGTCACTAAGAGAAGAAAAGAAGAGACTTATGAAGTGGACGTCAAATGGGCAAACCCATTCCTCCCCCCTGTACTGCTCATATAGTTGGTGACACTCCCTCTCAACAGTCGCCAACTCCAGCCACTCAACCCCACTCCCCGCGGTCTTGAACCACTGCAGCCATGTCTGAAAGATAGCGGTGACTGCCAAGCAAGGATCCTTTGCCAAGGAAGCACGAGCCACAGTGAGCAATTGGTCAACATGTTCCAGAAAGGCATGGGCCATCATAGCCTTTTCAAACTGAGAGGCAAGATCAGACATAGCGATAAGATCAAGATTGTAGTGGAGAGTAGATGAGAAGAAAGTGGGGATGATGAAGTTCAAGCGATACTACCAGCCATTTTTATTCAAATCCCTCTGGCACACAGACCAAGTGATCAAGCATGTGATTTTTGGGGTTGACTGAGGACAGTCAATATTTCAGTATGGGGGAGGATGATGAGCCCCAGTTATCACTGAGCACTATTTTTTTGGCATTTCAGACTTAGCGGCAGCTGACTACCTTGAATCCAATACAAGTCACAACACTCAGCACATGAGACTTAGCCCAAGGATTGGACCAAAGCATGAGACTTTAGTGACCACAAGACTTACCAATCACGAGAAACATCACATGGAGTCTGGAACTTGGGCCTAAATCATCAAGGCCTAGACTCTCCCTAGCAATGATTATTAGCAACTCCAGCGACTCTAGCAACAAAACAGCATTTTCTTACTATATATGGACAAATTATCAGACGTGTACCTTTTTACTATCATTTCTTTTGCTGAGCTTACCAACATACTTGAATGGCATCTACGCTTCAGGTATTGATATCAGACTTGTTACTTTTTGGTTTCATTTGCAATTAGGTGCCGCCAAGACTTTGCCTATGATTTTTCGCTTAGTTACAGACTGATGCCTTGTATGCACCCTAAACACAGTGACAGACGCTGTCACTAATGGTGCCTATTTGTTTACTTTCCCATACTATACTTTGAAATGTATAAATACTGACTGTACATAGACACTAAAGGGACAGAGAAGAACAATCGGAGAACTGCTATCTTTGAGCTTACTAGCAAGAGATTTCACTTTGCCTCTTTCACTCTTTTTATCGCCTTCGACTCAGGCTTAGCGATAAGCCTCCTTGACTTTGACTTTGACTTAGTGTGGTGCCAACTGCAGGTGCCTATTTTAGTTAATCTGACTTAACAATGCTAGCAACTATGGCTAGCAACCTGTTTACCAACTTCTATCAACTTCACTCCACAATGTAACTTTTGCTCTAGTTCTTTGGGACAGTTACTGACTTGCCCTCAACTATTAACTTCCTACTGCCAGCTACCCTATCTAGTGACTAGTGTTAGGTCCTCTTTTTAGGCTGCATGGCACTAGGCAGCATAGGAGCACATCAGTGCTAACAAAATGCTGACAAATTTAGACCCTTTTATGGTAATTAAATCTGACTTGGTTGTTTTGCCACTCTTGAGATGCTTTTTTTCCAAAAAAAAAAATACAGTAGACTACTTTGATAGATATGAACCATCCTTTGACTATGTGTGAAAGGTGCCAGACTTGATATTTCAGGCAATATTTAAATATTTTCAGCCTTACTTATGTGAAATGTACTGTCTTTGAATGCACCTCCTTAAGAAACACTTCTAGCTTTTTTTGGGAAAGAAACATGTCCCATGCATGTATTCCTTATCAAAAAAAGGTCAGAACAATCAATGTATGATCAAAAATGGCCAAAGAAGTAGTATAAGATGTTTCTTTGACTCTTAAAAGCTTCTACTTATCTTTTAAAAAGGAGAATGATTGCCCTATCAAGGCTGGTGTAGAAAAGAATAAGTCAAGCCTCCTTACAGCTGAGGCTTGAGCAAAGTAAAAACTTCATATGTTGATAAGCAAGAGGATGACTGACATATTTTGACTTGTGTCTCCAACATTAGCTGGAAGACAAATATGATGAGTGCATCTTCATATTCAAAGGCGACATCTGGATATGTGGAGGTGCCACTCACACTGAGTAAAGCCAGTGATGAAAGTTGTATTGCCAGGCATCATAGATGGTTCCACAGGTACTATTTGATCACAAGTGATAAGACATGTAGGGAGTTTAAAATAACACCACATTCATAGAGGAAAGCTGCCATACCTTTGTTATCAGTACTAACCAAAGTATTGTTCTGCACTACAGTAAGCATATGAAAGAACAGAAGTAGTACCTACTATACTGCCTTCTGAAGCTTCTTCCATCTCAAAGCAATCTTCAATGCTCTCTTCACCAATAGTTCCATTGGCATAGTAGATTAAACCCACCATCCTTTTCTAGAGGCTGTCATAATGTAGTCAAATATCCATTGAGAGCAGAGAAGATGGAGATAATCAAGAGTAAGTTAACTCTAAGATATAGGAACTGATTACTATAAAACTATAAGAATTCACACTTTCAAGTCTGAACCATACACCTTGAAATTAGAAAGCCAGCATATAGCTAGCAGCACTCCAGTCCAAGTATATCCTCACTTTGTTTGATTTTACAATTCAATGTTGGTACCACCTAACATTGCAGAATACACTTCTAAGTCAGAGGCTATCAGCAATCAGACTCAACTTGTCATGACCCACTCCCACACCTCTGGACCCCTCTCCAAGACACCCTGCCTCCCCAGAGCCTCCCTCTTTGCTTTTCCCAACTCACCCCAACCTCTGTTGACCCACAGTGCCCATTTCAGCTAACTTTGATGTTTCCTTGGCAAACCCCAATGACCTCCTGGCAAACCCCAGCACATCCCCTATGGGCCTCCTTAGCTCCTCCTCTTGCCTATGAGGCCCCTGAGCCTCTCTGACACTTTCCCTGGCACAGGTGTACATCACTCAACCACCCCTGCAACACACATGACCACTCTGGAGCTCCCTAATAACCACAGGGCAGACCAGGTTCCCATCAGAATATCACTGTAGCCTGCTCTCTGATCAGAGCTGACACCTGCCAACCTCACATGGCTCTGACAAGCCTGCTGTTGCACCCTCAACCCCCAGAGAAGGTCCAGTAGTTAGCATATAAAGACATAGAGTAGCATTTGTTACCTTAGTCTTGATATTACTTTATTACTTTACTTGCTTACTTGTGTCTTGTGTTTCTCTCTGTCTCATCTCTATTTCTATTTCTAGCCTCAAATTTATCTCTTTTCTCAGTTCTGTCTCATCTTGCCTTTGTCTCATCTTGACTGTCTCTGTTTCCCGTACCATTCCTAAGTTTCTTTCATCTTTGATATCATTATAAACTCCATGCACATGCTACAAACCTTCAAACATTCTTACAACAACTCCAGACCTTGCCCTACACCTGGCCCCAGAACCCATCATTCTTGATTAATCCTCTATCAAACTCTGGCTCCACTCTCATGACTTGCAAAGCCTCCACTTACCCTGCAGCCCATACACTTGCTTACAGACTTGTTCCAAATGCCTGCCCAAGCCCAACATTTGATATACTTAGTCTTAGACCTCCCTGAACCACTCTGGACTTGCTTGGACCACTTCCCTTAGCTTCTTCTTGCAAGTCCCTACAGTCCCCACCTTCCCCAGAATGCCAGGTTATAAGCACAGGACATTGCATCTGCCTTGCTTCAATGCTTTCGAACATGGTCATCACTCAGTTATCCCACCTGTTAGTCATGGAATGTAGAGAGGGCTGCACTTCCCTATCTGCTTCTATCTTTTCCCAAATTTGATCCCAGTATTCCACTTCTGCAACCCAATCACACCTGTGTCCTCTTGCTGAATCACTCAGATCTACAGGTATTGATGGTGTGGGTTTGAGGCCAAGAGCCATTCGTCTCTTTCATTCATCTTCTCACAGCTCACAGACACTTAGGACAAGGGCTTCTGCAGGCAAGGGTTCAGTGGGTATCTGGAGTTGATGGTGTACATTTTGAGCAGAAATACTCTTCCTATTGAGGATGCTGAGAGCAATGGCATTGACCTCAATAGGCATACAAGTTTGATGTAGATATGGCAATGGATGGTAAGCCTGTTCAAGATATTCTTTGCTAGAGAAATTTCCCTCCAATGTGCTTTGTATGTCACATTGTGAAACATTGTCAATCCAGCCACAACCATAAAGGCCAAAATTGCACATGAATTGCAAGACAAAAGAGAGCCGACTTTCAAAAATGGGGAACTTGGTGCCCATAATAATTCCTGATTGCAGAAGGGTGACTGCTCGACAGACATGACCAGGATCAACAATACAGATTTTGAGAAACAGGCTATAGGAGGAATGAAAGCCATAAAAGTGAATACCTTTTACAAGGAGAACTGTGCAGATGTACTGTGCACTAGGTGTTAAGGGGTCATATTCAAGAGACAAAGCAATCGTGTGGTTCAACGATTTTGTAAGTTTAAAAATGTAACAATTCACTATGGAGAAGTCAAATCATTTGAGACAACCTGCATCACAGATTTGCACACCATAATTCAGTCAACTTGCCATAATATTCTATGAAAAAAATAGGGGTAGACTTGATGTATATGGAGGCAAGTCTTTTCTCCAACAGAAGAGGAACCAAATATCCTGATAACAGGAACAAGTGGGAGTAAAGAGTTATCCAAAGACCCAGATTGAGTAAGAGAGTAGTCTATCTGTGCAATTTGCACATGAAGAAAAGGTTTAGAATGGAGAGAGAGAGACATTACATAGATTAAGCCAGTCACAAAGGTGCAGTCAATGCCCAAACCAGGAAAATTGAGCATGAGATCATGTGATATGTGTGAGAAGATGATGACATCAGCATCCTCAGACCTCTTCGAAAGGATGAAATGTGAGGGACATATTTTGTGCTGTATCAGGTGTGACCTAAATATCTACGCCATGCTAATTTAATCAGGTTTACTCATGCACATGATGTTCTGAGATGGGCTGAGAGGCAATTTGTTTCCATAGGCAATGATCTGGTGTGGAAGTGAAATGGTCTGTGTTCTTCTGTGCTCTGATATATATCTCCAATGCCAGAAGAGGACAGAATGTGCAGTAGTAGACAAATTCCAAAAAAATAATTGAAAGATAATGAGGGAGAAGTTGGAGGGTTGCAAAGATCTAGAGCTGTCGAAGGTCTGTTGTGTTATGATGTTACAGTTCAGCTATCTACCTCTGCTTCAATATATAGCTAAGGACATATTATGAGAATACACTTGGTAGATTACAAGGACCTAACCAAACCAGACTCAACCTCACTATGTTTGGTTAGGTCTGGGATGAAGCAAGAGCTACAGGCCCATGCTGAAGGCACAGACTGTAGCTCATCTATAATATATGTGATGACTCCTGGGAAAGTGGCTGTGTGCTCAATATATGTGATGACTTTGGATTGTGCTGACTAAAATTTGTCAGCTGCTGACCAAGAACCTTCCATTTTGGGCAGCTTGGCTGTTTTTTGCACTTGGAACAGGTTTTTTCCAAAAAAAATTATAGTAGACAACTTTACTGAATATATACTATCTTTTGACTATGTGTGAAACATGCCAAATAGCCTGCACATGTGAAACAGGCCAAATGCAATTTAGTGGACACTGTTTTTCATGCCTCACATGTTTTTTGACACAACAGGACCAAACAATGGCATTTCCAAAGTTGTGAAAAGGAGGCCACATGACAAAGTATGTTTGGCCACATCTATTGATTGATTGATGTTGACTAACAAGCTTATTAGTAACTCCTTAACCACATTGGGCTATTGATACATCAAATATCTCATTATGCAAGTCAATTTTAATGGTTTTTGACTGTTAAATTGCTTAACAATGGATATTTCAGGCAACCACCTACTACTCCTGAAAGCCAAAGGCAACAAGCTAGGAATCAAAGGAGACTTGAACAGTTACAAATGACAGATCCTGACAATCATTGAGCAAATAGAAACAATAGATCTTTGGAACAGATCAATACTGTGGTTGTCCCACCACTTCAATTGGGGCCTGGGGGTATCAATTGATCTATGGGAACTGGGGGTTTGAGACCTATAGCCACTGCTTCTGGCTCTTTGGGAAGACCTATTAGGCAGGCAGCAGCTGCTGATGATCCATTTTTTATGGTCATTCCAGAAACTGTTTTGCCTGAAGAGTGGGATGCTCCTTTGCAGAATCCCATTTATAGAGTGGTGCCACCTCTACCTGCTCCTATACAGAGAAGAGGCAAAAGAGTCAATCAGTCTGCTCTTGCTCAAGCTGCTATGGTCATTCCAGAAACAGTTTTGCCAGAAGGTTGGGATGCTCCTTTGCAGAATCCCTTACCTAGAATGGTGCCACCTTTGCCTGCTCCTGTACATAGAAGGGTCAGAAATGGTCCCTTGCCAGAGCTTATAATGGTACCAGCTCCACTTGCTCCCCAGGCACTGTTAGAAGAGCAACAAAGGCTGAGACAGAGGCAACAAGAGCAGGCACTGGCAATCTTGCAAGAGCAACAAAGGCTAAGGCATATTGCTATGGCTACAGAGCAGGAGAGGCAACAACAAGAGGTACTAGCAGTGTTGCAAGAGCACCAAAGGCTGAGACAAGATCAGGAGAGGCAACAGGCATTGGCTATTCTGAGCCAGGAAAGGTTGAGGGAGGAAGAAGAAGAGGTCAGTCAAGGACAACTTGAATATATCACTGGGACTAACAACGTCTAACAGCATATTGATCTGAATCCTGAACATAGGCCTTTGAATGCAGTTATGGCTCAAAGGATTTTTCAAGGCTGGGAACAGCAACATGAAGCTGATCTGGAAGAGGAGTTCAATGATTTAGGTCCTCAGAATGATATACCTTCTGAGGATGACTTGGAATATGTTGATCCTGTTCAACAGAGACCTGCAGAACAATTGGATCTTCTCCTTGATGTGCCATTGGGTCTTCATGATAACACACCTTCTGATGATAACTTGGAATATGTTGATCCTGTTCAACAGAGACCTGCAGAAGACTTGGACCCTGCTCCACCCAACCACCCAGCAGGACTACAAAATCCTGCTGAACAGCCTCCCCTTGAGCTTCCTATTCCACCACAGCTTGGTCCTATTCAGCCTATTCCAAGAGGAAGACAACCTTACTTGATTGAATACTCTCCACACTATCTTGGTCCTATGACTGTCATATGTCCACACTGCCAAGCTTTACATTTTGATGCTGAAAAGCTCACCAAATCTACTAGAAACAGCCCAAAGTTTGGCATGTGCTGCTTACAAGGCCAAGTGAACTTGCCCAGGCTTCAAGATGCTCCAGCAGATTTACTGAACCTGCTCCATGGGCATCATCCTCTCTCTGACACCTTTAAAACATCTATCTGTCAATACAATGCAGCCTTCGCATTCACATCTCTGGGAGTCAAAATTGACCATGCTATTACCAATGCACCTGGACCATATAGCTTTAGGATCAATGGAGAACTACATCATTTGACAGGTGCCTTGCTTCCTATTGAAGGCAATCTGCCTGTATATGCACAGCTCTACTTTTACAATCACAATCAGCAATTGGCTTTTCATCAACAGAACAATCCCAGGCTTGATCCTCAAATAATGGCCTCTTTGCAGGATATGCTTGCTAGAGTCAATCCCTTCATTGGCTTATACAAGCAGGCCAGGCAGATTATGGGAGAAGTTCCAGAAGGCCAACCACAAAGGCTTTCTGTCAAGCTTACAGCTGATTTTGGAGATCCTCAATGCTATAATGACCCTAATGAACAGGAGGGAGTTGCAGCTGTAATTCCAGGAGATGGCTCAGAAGAGCGATCAAATGATTGTGATATAGTCTTGCACTTGCATGGAGGTCAATTGAAGCAGATCAGTCACTTGCACCCATATTACACTCCATTGCATTATACTATCATCTTTCCCACTGGACAGCCTGGATTTCACACCAACATTTGCTCTCATTTTGGGCCACAGAATCAATGAAGATCAGCAAAGGTCACCCAAACAGCATATTATGCATATAGGCTGCAGCAAAGGACTTTGGAATTCAATGCACCATTACTCTGGAGTGGAAGGCTATTTCAACAATATGTTGTGGATGCCTGGGCTTCCACTGAACAAAACTTGAATTGGATTTGACACAATCAGAAGAAGATCAGGGCTGAAGTCTATCAGGGAGTGGTGGATGCTGCTGCTGGAGATGAAGAGGTCACCCTACAAAGCCATCATGCCATCATTCCTTCCTCTCATACTGGAAGTGAATGACAAATGCAGCAATTATTCCAGGACTCTATGGCTATTTGCAGGAATTTTGGAAAACCTGATCTCTTCTTGACTATGACTGCCAATCCAAAGTGGTCAGAAATTGAAGAAGCTCTCTTGAAGGAACCTGCAGTCAATGGGAAGAAGCAAACAGCTGCTGATTGACCTGATATTGTTGCCAGAGTATTTGAACTCAAGAAGAATGCTGTGGTGAAGGAGATCAAGGAAGGTCTCTTTGGCAGCTGTGTGGCTTATGTTCATACCATTGAATTCCAAAAGAGAGGACTTCCACATATGCATATCTTGATCTTTTTCCATTGCCATCACAGGATCAAGGATGCACCTGATGTGGATTCCATTGTCTCTGCTCAGATTCCAGATCCAGTCACTCAGCCTCAATTGTATCAGGTATTGGCTTTGTTTGAATCCTGAATTCAGTTATTTATTTTTGTGGTGAGGTTGTTACTGCCAACATGGTCCATGGTCCATGTGGAGCTGCCAAACCCAATGCTAAGTGCATGGTAGATGGCAAATGTTCCAAGAAATACCCAAAGGAATTCCAAGAGGCTACTCAGTATGGAGACAATGGCTATCCTCAATATGCCAGACCTGACAATGGATGCTTCTTTGAAAAGAATGGTCATCATTATGACAATCAAGATGTTGTTCCATATAATCCTTATCTCTCAGCCAAGTACAAATGTCACATCAATGTGGAGGTCTGTGCTTCAGTAGAAGCCATCAAGTACATTCACAAGTACATCTACAAAGGCCATGATAGGACAACTTTGGAGATTGCTGGAGAGCAGATGGACCGGAGGGATGAAATCAAGGAACACTTGGATGCCAGATACATCTCTGCACCTGAGGCTTGCTGGCACATCTTTGAATTCAACATGCATGGAGAACATCCCCCTGTATATCAATTACCTGTGCATTTGGAGGGCCAACATGAAGTCTACTTTCAAGATAATGAGCCTTTGGAGATGGTAGCTGCCAGGCCTAATGCAAACAAGACTGCACTCACTGCTTGGTTTGAAGCCAATGCCAGATTCCCTAATAACAACACCAGTTATCAGAACTTTCCAACCAAGTTTGTCTATGAAGCTTCCAAAAGGACCTGGAAGGAGAGGCAGAGAGGAACAGCTATTGGGAGGATGTACTTTGCTTCACCTCAACAGGGAGAAAGGTTCTACCTTAGGATGCTCCTGACAGTTGTGACCAATGCAACATCATGGGCTAATCTCAGCACAGTCAATGGCCACACCTATCCTACTTACAAGGAGGCATGCAAGGCCCTTGGTCTTCTAGAAGATGATGCAGAATGGAAGCAGTGTCTTGCTGAAGCTGCTCCAATCCAATCAGGATCAGCTCTCAGACAGCTCTTTTGCACTATCCTATTTTGCTGTGCTCCTACCACTCCAGAGGCTCTATGGGATGAATTCAAGCACTCCATTTGTGATGATCTTCAACACAGATTGGAGAATATCAGGCAGTACAGGGACAGAGTCTTTACTGATGAAGATGTCCATGACTATGGCCTTTATCTGATCAATGACAATCTGAAGAATTTTGGCAAGACTCTTCAAGACTTTCCCAATATGCCAGAACCCCAACAAGTTTGGAATGTGATTCCAGGCAAGTTGGACATTGTATAAAGAGTTGACATTGATACTGATTAAATGATTTCAGTAAATAGGCTTTTGCAAGAAGAAACAGATTATGATGTTGAGGAGTTGAAGAGAAGGGTGGATGAAAACAAGGCCAGATTCAATGGTGAACAACTGGGGGCCTTCAATGAAGTTATGGACTCTGTGGACAACAACTTGGGCAAGATGATATTCATTCACAGTGCAGGTAGATGTGGCAAAACATTTGTCTGCAACACTTTGGTATCATGACCCATTCCCTGAAGCCCCATACATTGCCCAACAAACCCCCGTCTCCCTGGAACCCCCCCTGATGCTTTGTCAAACTTCCCCAGCACTCCACACCTACTCCAGCTAACTCCAACGCATTCTCGGCTAACTCTGACAGCCTCCTGGCCAACTCTGATGTCTTCCCCACAGCCACTGGCACTCCCCCTGGACTTCCTGAGCCCCTGGGACCACTCCCCCACTGTGCCTGATCCTATTACATGTCATCAACTCGACACCCTGGCACCCCTGACTTACCCTAGGGTATCACAATGACCTCAAAATGGACTGCGTCACAATTGATCCCATCAACATATCAATGTGGCCTGCCCTCTGGTCATAACCAACACCCATTGACTCCGTCAAGCTCCACCAAGCCCCACCACCACAGCCAATGTCTCTGGACCTCTTCAGTAGTCAGTATATAAGACATAGAGTAGCTCCTCGTACTCTAGTCTTGAGATTACTTAACTACCCACTTACCAGCCTTTCCTGATGTATTTCTGATTGTTTCTTCTCATGTTTTGTGTCCCATGTCTCATTTTCCTTATTCTCAGTCTCCCAGTCTTATCTTGTCTCTATTCCATCATCTTTTTGTTATCATTCTGTGTCTCTGCCTAAATCTATTCTTGTTCTCATCCTGTCTTCGTCTCATTTTGTTCGACTCTATCTCATTTTGTTTGATTCTGTCTATTGTGTTCAAGTCCTCTTGGCCATAACATCCTCACAAACTCTGCAGTTACAATTACAAACCTCTGACACTCTTTACCAACCCTGGACCCTGCTATACACTTGGCTCTGAACCCCATCAATCCCTGTTGATCCTCTATCAGAACTCTGGCTCCACTCCTGTCATCCATATAGCCTCCGCCTCCTCTGCACCCACAATACTCACACATGGACTTATGCCTGAACCCCACCAAGCCCATCCCCCATCCCCACAACTCATCTTCTACTCCTCCGGACTTCCCTGGACTTGCTCGGACCAATCTCCACTAACTATCCTCACAAGTCCCCAATGCTTGGAACACCTCCAAGTGCCTGGTTGTCAGTGCAGGGAATCACATCTGCCTAGTAAGGACTCGCCCAGTGTAGCTGAGCCCCCGTGGTCAGCGGAACCTGACATTTGGCTTCTGCTGTTCAGTCCAATGGAGATGTGGCATTATGTGTAGCATCATCTGGGATTGCTGCCTTATTGCTGGAGGGTGGTAGAACTGCACATTCAAGGTTCAAAATCCCCATTCCTGCTCTGGATACATCTATTGCCAATATCAAAAGAGGAACTCAATTGTCTCAACTCTTACTCCAGACCAAAGTTGTCATCTGGGATGAAGTCCCAATGCAACACAAAAATGCCATTGACTCTGTGGATTGAGGGTTCAGAGACTAAGTCAGTGCATGCAGATGAGTGGGTCCTTCAGGATGGGCTTCTAACCTTCCAAGGGTGCATCTACATGCCTAACATTCCAGAACTCCACTGATGCATTGCAGAGCAACACTATGACTCCTCTGTAGCTAAGTATCCTAGTAGATGGAAGACACTGGAGCTGGTGTCTTAGAACTACCAGTGGCCTCAGATATCCTGCTTTGTAGGCACCTACCAGCACCTGTGATCTTTGTTTCTGCACCAAGCTTCATTGCCAGTTACTCATGAGTCAGCTCCACCCTCTCCCTATCTTGGCTGCTTGCTGCAGCATTGCATCAGTGGACTGATTTGTCAAACTCCCAGATGCTCATGGGTACAATGCTGTAATAGTAGTGGTGGACCTCTATAGTAAATGGGCCCACTTTATCCCTACCCACACCATGTGCTCTGCCCTGGAAGTGACTGTCTGTATTGAAAGATGTTGAGATCAGGTTGATTGAGTAAACTTGCTATCATAATATGGAGCCCCTCTGAGAATATTTCCTTCACATGTTTGTACTATCTGACATCTAGCTAACTGATAACATATGGCATATTGCATCATTATCACACAATACTTAGTCATTTATCTACACTCATGTATATATATAAAGGGTTGCCACAAGGACCAGCATTAGTCAGGCTTACTTCAGCAGAATCCCAAAAAGTTGTTGCATATATAGGCACAGCCACTTTCCCAGAGTTGTCCCATATATTATAGATGAGCTATGGTCCATGCCTTTGGCACAGGCCTGTAGCTCTTGCTTCATCCCAGACCCAACCTCACTTTGTTTGGTTAGGTCCTTGTATTTCAAACTCAATGCTAAGTCCCAGACCCAACCTCACTTTGTTTGGTTAGGTCTTTGTATTTCTAACTCAATGCTAAGTCCCAGACCCAATCTCACTTCATTCAGTTAGGTCTTTGTATTTCCAACTCAATGCCAGGTCCCAGACCCAACCTCACTTTGTTTGGTTAGGTCTTTGTATCTTGTTGACTAAGTGTTGCTTTTCTCTTACAATTCAATACACTGAGATTTCACCTATAAACCAATCATGTATCTATATTACATTATTAACAAAATACTACAATGTCCACTGGTATATATTAGAGATGCTGAAAATTAAATTATAAAAGTTAGTACTAATCAAGCAATTATTTAAACTGTCACACTTACATTTGTAAACTATTAAGAATATCTATACTACATGGTCCAGCTATAGACATTAGGTGCTGAAGTTCATAGAAGTTAGCAATTTGCTGCCTGAATCTAACAAAAGTCACACTTACATTTGTAAACCATTCAGGATTTCCTGATAGACAATATTTGCAGTCTTTCTTGATGTGTTTTCTGGGTCCAAGATGACTTTGATTCAATCTCCTGATGTGCACCGAGAGAGTGCAACATAAAGTTGGCCATGTGCAAAAACTCCTGATCAAAGGTCCAATCCAACATGCTTGACTGATTGACCCTGAGACTTGTTGATAGTCATAGCAAAGGCCAATCAAACTGGGAATTGTCTCCTGCGCAATGGAATTGGCAAATCTTCTTCAGACACATCCATGTTGATTCTTTGAATCAAGACAATTGATCCTGCAAACTTGGCATCCCCACTGATGATCCTACATCTGAGAACTCTGGTGCTGATGTGAGTGACAATCATTCTTGTCCCATTGCAAAGTCCTTTGGTTGTATCCAGATTCCTAAGCAGCATGACAGGAACACCAATCTTCAAAGCCAATTTAGCTAAAGGCAAACTGCTGGCTCTGAGAGAGTTGAGGTATTCCATTGGATACAATCCAAGACCATTAGGATTCCCATCATCAGATATGACAGAGTCTGCACTCTGCAAGATTTTCTCTTCTCCTGGACATTTCTGCAGAACTTCAGAGTTGATATCCTCTACATCAGATTTCTTTCCAGAAAGAATGGTATGGTCCAGGTAATATTGATCATCCTGATAGTGATCAATATGAGGATAAGTGGAAGAGATCAATCCAGTGACAGAATTGTCATCACAGATCATGTTTTCTGGAAGTTGTACTGTTTCTCCAGGCCCAAGGTTTTTTCCAGCACCAACATCTAATAACCAAGCTGCATGAGCAATGTCATCAGGAGTCTGATCCAATCTCATGTTTTGAACCAAGTAGTGGACTTGAATTTGATCCCAAAGTCTTCCTCTTTTGAGTGAAGCAGCAATCATCTGCTGCCTGAGTCCTTGCTGGATAACTGGGAGAGTTTGCCTAAAATCTCCTCCAAACACCACAGTCACTCCACCAAAAGGCACACCCTTCTCCAGGATGTCTCTGAACCCTCAATCCACAGAGTCAATGGCATTTTTGTGTTGCATTGGGACTTCATCCCAGATGACAACTTTGGTCTGGAGTAAGAGTTGAGACAATTGAGTTCCTCTTTTGATATTGGCAATGGATGTATCCAGAGCAGGAATGGGGATTTTGAACCTTGAATGTGCAGTTCTACCACCCTCCAGCAATAAGGCAGCAATCCCAGATGATGCTACACATAATGCCACATCTCCATTGGACTGAACAGCAGAAGCCAAAGTGTTGCAGACAAATGTTTTGCCACATCTACCTGCACTGTGAATGAATATCATCTTGCCCAAGTTGTTGTCCACAGAGTCCATAACTTCATTGAAGGCCCCCAGTTGTTCACCATTGAATCTGGCCTTGTTTTCATCCACCCTTCTCTTCAACTCCTCAACATCATAATCTGTTTCTTCTTGCAAAAGCCTATTTACTGAAATCATTTAATCAGTATCAATGTCAACTCTTTATACAATGTCCAACTTGCCTGGAATCACATTCCAAACTTGTTGGGGTTCTGGCATATTGGGAAAGTCTTGAAGAGTCTTGCCAAAATTCTTCAGATTGTCATTGATCAGATAAAGGCCATAGTCATGGACATCTTCATCAGTAAAGACTCTGTCCCTGTACTGCCTGATATTCTCCAATCTGTGTTGAAGATCATCACAAATGGAGTGCTTGAATTCATCCCATAGAGCCTCTGGAGTGGTAGGAGCACAGCAAAATAGGATAGTGCAAAAGAGCTGTCTGAGAGCTGATCCTGATTGGATTGGAGCAGCTTCAGCAAGACACTGCTTCCATTCTGCATCATCTTCTAGAAGACCAAGGGCCTTGCATGCCTCCTTGTAAGTAGGATAGGTGTGGCCATTGACTGTGCTGAGATTAGCCCATGATGTTGCATTGGTCACAACTGTCAGGAGCATCCTAAGGTAGAACCTTTCTCCCTGTTGAGGTGAAGCAAAGTACATCCTCCCAATAGCTGTTCCTCTCTGCCTCTCCTTCCAGGTCCTTTTGGAAGCTTCATAGACAAACTTGGTTGGAAAGTTCTGATAACTGGTGTTGTTATTAGGGAATCTGGCATTGGCTTCAAACCAAGCAGTGAGTGCAGTCTTGTTTGCATTAGGCCTGGCAGCTACCATCTCCAAAGGCTCATTATCTTGAAAGTAGACTTCATGTTGGCCCTCCAAATGCACAGGTAATTGATATACAGGGGGATGTTCTCCATGCATGTTGAATTCAAAGATGTGCCAGCAAGCCTCAGGTGCAGAGATGTATCTGGCATCCAAGTGTTCCTTGATTTCATCCCTCCGGTCCATCTGCTCTCCAGCAATCTCCAAAGTTGTCCTATCATGGCCTTTGTAGATGTACTTGTGAATGTACTTGATGGCTTCTACTGAAGCACAGACCTCCACATTGATGTGACATTTGTACTTGGCTGAGAGATAAGGATTATATGGAACAACATCTTGATTGTCATAATGATGACCATTCTTTTCAAAGAAGCATCCATTGTCAGGTCTGGCATATTGAGGATAGCCATTGTCTCCATACTGAGTAGCCTCTTGGAATTCCTTTGGGTATTTCTTGGAACATTTGCCATCTACCATGCACTTAGCATTGGGTTTGGCAGCTCCACATGGACCATGGACCATGTTGGCAGTAACAACCTCACCACAAAAATAAATAACTGAATTCAGGATTCAAACAAAGCCAATACCTGATACAATTGAGGCTGAGTGACTGGATCTGGAATCTGAGCAGAGACAATGGAATCCACATCAGGTGCATCCTTGATCCTGTGATGGCAATGGAAAAAGATCAAGATATGCATATGTGGAAGTCCTCTCTTTTGGAATTCAATGGTATGAACATAAGCCACACAGCTGCCAAAGAGACCTTCCTTGATCTCCTTCACCACAGCATTCTTCTTGAGTTCAAATACTCTGGCAACAATATCAGGTCAATCAGCAGCTGTTTGCTTCTTCCCATTGACTGCAGGTTCCTTCAAGAGAGCTTCTTCAATTTCTGACCACTTTGGATTGGCAGTCATAGTCAAGAAGAGATCAGGTTTTCCAAAATTCCTGCAAATAGCCATAGAGTCCTGGAATAATTGCTGCATTTGTCATTCACTTCCAGTATGAGAGGAAGGAATGATGGCATGATGGCTTTGTAGGGTGACCTCTTCATCTCCAGCAGCAGCATCCACCACTCCCTGATAGACTTCAGCCCTGATCTTCTTCTGATTGTGTCAAATCCAATTCAAGTTTTGTTCAGTGGAAGCCCAGGCATCCACAACATATTGTTGAAATAGCCTTCCACTCCAGAGTAATGGTGCATTGAATTCCAAAGTCCTTTGCTGCAGCCTATATGCATAATATGCTGTTTGGGTGACCTTTGCTGATCTTCATTGATTCTGTGGCCCAAAATGAGAGCAAATGTTGGTGTGAAATCCAGGCTGTCCAGTGGGAAAGATGATAGTATAATGCAATGGAGTGTAATATGGGTGCAAGTGACTGATCTGCTTCAATTGACCTCCATGCAAGTGCAAGACTATATCACAATCATTTGATCGCTCTTCTGAGCCATCTCCTGGAATTACAGCTGCAACTCCCTCCTGTTCATTAGGGTCATTATAGCATTGAGGATCTCCAAAATCAGCTGTAAGCTTGACAGAAAGCCTTTGTGGTTGGCCTTCTGGAACTTCTCCCATAATCTGCCTGGCCTGCTTGTATAAGCCAATGAAGGGATTGACTCTAGCAAGCATATCCTGCAAAGAGGCCATTATTTGAGGATCAAGCCTGGGATTGTTCTGTTGATGAAAAGCCAATTGCTGATTGTGATTGTAAAAGTAGAGCTGTGCATATACAGGCAGATTGCCTTCAATAGGAAGCAAGGCACCTGTCAAATGATGTAGTTCTCCATTGATCCTAAAGCTATATGGTCCAGGTGCATTGGTAATAGCATGGTCAATTTTGACTCCCAGAGATGTGAATGCGAAGGCTGCATTGTATTGACAGATAGATGTTTTAAAGGTGTCAGAGAGAGGATGATGCCCATGGAGCAGGTTCAGTAAATCTGCTGGAGCATCTTGAAGCCTGGGCAAGTTCACTTGGCCTTGTAAGCAGCACATGCCAAACTTTGGGCTGTTTCTAGTAGATTTGGTGAGCTTTTCAGCATCAAAATGTAAAGCTTGGCAGTGTGGACATATGACAGTCATAGGACCAAGATAGTGTGGAGAGTATTCAATCAAGTAAGGTTGTCTTCCTCTTGGAATAGGCTGAATAGGACCAAGCTGTGGTGGAATAGGAAGCTCAAGGGGAGGCTGTTCAGCAGGATTTTGTAGTCCTGCTGGGTGGTTGGGTGGAGCAGGGTCCAAGTCTTCTGCAGGTCTCTGTTGAACAGGATCAACATATTCCAAGTTATCATCAGAAGGTGTGTTATCATGAAGACCCAATGGCACATCAAGGAGAAGATCCAATTGTTCTGCAGGTCTCTGTTGAACAGGATCAACATATTCCAAGTCATCCTCAGAAGGTATATCATTCTGAGGACCTAAATCATTGAACTCCTCTTCCAGATCAGCTTCATGTTGCTGTTCCCAGCCTTGAAAAATCCTTTGAGCCATAACTGCATTCAAAGGCCTATGTTCAGGATTCAGATCAATATGCTGTTAGACGTTGTTAGTCCCAGTGATATATTCAAGTTGTCCTTGACTGACCTCTTCTTCTTCCTCCCTCAACCTTTCCTGGCTCAGAATAGCCAATGCCTGTTGCCTCTCCTGATCTTGTCTCAGCCTTTGGTGCTCTTGCAACACTGCTAGTACCTCTTGTTGTTGCCTCTCCTGCTCTGTAGCCATAGCAATATGCCTTAGCCTTTGTTGCTCTTGCAAGATTGCCAGTGCCTGCTCTTGTTGCCTCTGTCTCAGCCTTTGTTGCTCTTCTAACAGTGCCTGGGGAGCAAGTGGAGCTGGTACCATTATAAGCTCTGGCAAGGGACCATTTCTGACCCTTCTATGTACAGGAGCAGGCAAAGGTGGCACCATTCTAGGTAAGGGATTCTGCAAAGGAGCATCCCAACCTTCTGGCAAAACTGTTTCTGGAATGACCATAGCAGCTTGAGCAAGAGCAGACTGATTGACTCTTTTGCCTCTTCTCTGTATAGGAGCAGGTAGAGGTGGCACCACTCTATAAATGGGATTCTGCAAAGGAGCATCCCACTCTTCAGGCAAAACAGTTTCTGGAATGACCATAAAAAATGGATCATCAGCAGCTGCTGCCTGCCTAATAGGTCTTCCCAAAGAGCCAGAAGCAGTGGCTATAGGTCTCAAACCCCCAGTTCCCATAGATCAATTGATACCCCCAGGCCCCAATTGAAGTGGTGGGACAACCACAGTATTGATCTGTTCCAAAGATCTATTGTTTCTATTTGCTCAATGATTGTCAGGATCTGTCATTTGTAACTGTTCAAGTCTCCTTTGATTCCTAGCTTGTTGCCTTTGGCTTTCAGGAGTAGTAGGTGGTTGCCTGAAATATCCATTGTTAAGCAATTTAACAGTCAAAAACCATTAAAATTGACTTGCATAATGAGATATTTGATGTATCAATAGCCCAATGTGGTTAAGGAGTTACTAATAAGCTTGTTAGTCAACATCAATCAATCAATAGATGTGGCCAAACATACTTTGTCATGTGGCCTCCTTTTCACAACTTTGGAAATGCCATTGTTTGGTCCTGTTGTGTCAAAAAACATGTGAGGCATGAAAAACAGTGTCCACTAAATTGCATTTGGCCTGTTTCACATGTGCAGGCTATTTGGCATGTTTCACACATAGTCAAAAGATAGTATATATTCATTCAAGTTGTCTACTGTATTTTTTTTTGTAAAAAATGTATCCAAAGAGCGGCAAAACAGCCAAGTCTGATTCTATTACCATAAAAGGGTTGAAATTTGTCAGCATTTGTCAGCACTGACAAATTTTAGTCAGCACAGTCCAAAGTCATCGCATATAATGGGCACACAGCCACTTTCCCAGGAGTCGTTGCATAATATATAGACGAGCTACGCCCCGTGCCTTCGGCACGGGCCTGTAGCTCTTGCTTCATCCCAGACCCAACCTCACTTCGTTTGGTTAGGTCCTCGATATTCTACTCAATGCTTCATCCCAGACCCAACCTCACTTTGTTCGGTTAGGTCCTTGTAATTCAAACTTAATGCTTCATCCCAGACCCAACCTCACTTCGTTTGGTTAGGTCTTTGTATTTCAAACTTAATGCTAATTCCCAGACCCAACCTCACTTCGTTCGGTTAGGTCCTTGTATTTCAAACTCAATGCTAAGTTCCAGACCCAACCTCACTTCATTCAGTTAGGTCTTTGTATTTTGTCAACTCAATGCTAAGTTCCAGACCCAACCTCACTTCATTTGGTTAGGTCTTTGTATTTTGTCAACTCAATGCTAAATCCCAGACACAACCTCACTTCATTATATTCTACTCAATGCTAAGTCCCAGATCCAACCTCACTTCATTATATTCTACTCGATGCTAAGTCCCAGATCCAACCTCATTTTATTTGGTTAGGTCCTTGTATTTCAAACTCAATGCTAAGTTCCAGAACTACTGAGAATATTTATACTACACTATCAACCCATATACATTAGGTGCTGAAATTCACAGAGGTTAGCAATTTGGTGTTTGAAAGAGATCTACCTTAAAAGCAGAAAGCCAGTAACTGTTTAAAAAAGAAAATGGATAATACTTGAATTAGTTCTCAGACAAATATAAAAAAAGCATACCTGCAAAGCTACTGAACACTCAGAAAGGGAGCCTAATGAAGAATGTAGTGAAGTCTGATCTCAGCCATGATTAGTCCATAAAAGTTACATTCAGCTTTAATATAGAAACAACCACCAAAATCAGCCATTGGACAATTAAGCAAAGAAAAGAAAACCCACCCAAAAGAAGAGAAAGCTACTCAATGCTCAGAAAAAGCCTGAAGAAGGATGCAATAGTTTCTGCAAAGGAGCATCCCACCCTTCAGGCAAAACAGTTTCTGGAATGTCCATAAAAAATGGATCAGCAGCAGCAGCTGCCTGCCTAATAGGTCTTCCCAAAGAGCCAGAAGCAGTGGCTATAGGTCTCAAACCCCCAGTTCCCATAGATTGATTGATACTCCCAGGCCCAAATTGAAGTGGTGGGACAACCACAGTATTGATCTGTTCCAAAGATCTATTGTTTCTATTTGCTCGATGATTGTCAGGATCTGTCATTTGTAACTGTTCAAGTCTCCTTTGATTCCTAGCTTGTTGCCTTTGGCTTCCAGGAGTAGTAGGTGGTTGCCTATAACATCCATTGTTAAGCAATTTAACAGTCAAAAACCATTAAAATTGACTTGCATGATGAGATATTTGATGTATCAATAGCTCAATGTGGTTAAGGAGTTACTAATAAGCTTGTTAGTCAACATCAATCAATCAATAGATGTGACCAAACATACTTTGTCGTGTGGCCTCCTTTCCACAACTTCGGAAATGCCCATTATTTGGTCATGTTGTGTCCAAAAATGTGCGAGGCGTGAAAAACAGTGTCCACTAAATCGTGTTTGGCCTTTTTCATCCCTGCAGACCAATTGGCACCTTTTACACATAGTCAAAAGATAGTATTTATTCATTAAAGCTGTCTACTATAATTTTTTTTCAAAAAAACATGTTCAAATGGCCAAAAACAGCCAACTTGTATAGTGTTCACCCTTAAAAGGCAATTCTTAGGTAAGAATTGGTCAGCATTAGTCAGGCTTACTTCAGCAGAATCCCAAAAAGTCATCCACACAGCCACTTTCCCAGGAGTCGTCGCATAATATATAGATGATGATGATGATTGGTTTGTCTGCACCAAAGCAATGCCATAGTCACATGCCATGCTTTGTAATCTATTGCTGCAGCAACTGCTTTGGTAATCATCATTGTGTTGATATTGCATGTGAACTATGCTCCCATGATGATCAGCTTATTTGTGCCTAGCAAAGGCAAAGTCACATGCCATGCTTTGTAATCTATTGCTGCAGCAACTGCATTTGTAATCATCATTGTATTGATATTGCATGTGAACTATGCTCCCATGATGATCAGCTTGTCCACTACATGTCAATGCATACCCCAACAATGTGCAGCAACATCTCAATGAAGCATTCACTTACCATTACTCTGGTACTAGACAAAAGGAAAGCAAAATTCATAATGTGTTTGAAATGATAATTAAAAACATGTTAGTTCATTGTTTATCTTGCAATAGCATGTCAGACAATGATTTGACATGCCCTCCAACTAGAAGCCCTCTACTGATTTTCTACATGTCTTTTCATTTTTTTCATTTCATCTTTTGTTCTATATAATGATGTTCCACTACCCTATTTCCTTTCAGTGTAGCTTTGCCACTTGCATGTGCAGCTTGGTGCTGGCAACATTTTTTTCCTCTCATACCTTTTACCAACCTAGTGTAAGAAAAAATATTTTTATTAAGAAGTCATTGTTATACTGTTCTCTTCTTGACTAAGTGATCAACAACCCATTGTAAGTAGACCTTGGACCTGCCATGTGCCACAATAGCCCATCCTCAACAGTATTTTGTGTGAAAATAGTGCTTGAAACAAATAAAAGCAGCTCCTCCTCCCCCTCCTCCTCCAGGAAGAATGGAGTCATCTGAGGTGGAAGAATGAACATGATTGTTGTATTAAAACTCAGTATCTGGCAGGAGCTCATACCAATTATCCTGCCTTTTGTTACAAAACAGGCAAAGATAACCAGCTTCAGGGTCTTCCACCTACCAAGATGCCCAGCTACATGAAAGTCATGGTGGTGTTCTATATTGTGCCAATGGAGTTTGGAGATGTTAGACATGTATATGTGTCCTCAAAAGGTCAAAAGGTTTCTGTATCTGGCCAACTTTGACTTCTCACTACATCACAAACCCAGACAGAGCATGGGCATGCCAGATGCACTGTACAAAAGAGCTGATCATGGCATTGGAGCAGGCAATAACAATAACATTACTTCTTGTAGATGCTGAATAAACTTTGGATCTACCTCTGCCAGTTGTGTGATTGAGCTACAGCCTCCAGAGGTCACCCTTATATAGAGTATGTTTTGCAAGTGGTGAGCCTGTGCCAAAAGTAGAATTCCACAGTTTTCAGGTGTTGGTGATTTTGCTCATACCACCGAGCCATATATGCTTTGAGGCTGGTTTCTACTTGAACCAGGGGCAATTTTAAACATGCATGAAAAAGCAAAACAAGATGCAACATCAGCAATCAGATTCTCAGTAGAAGGGAGCCACTCAGACAGAAAAAGAAAAATCTAAGTGGCAGGCCAGAGCAACCAGATTCTGTACAAGTTTAGGAATGGAAGTATTGGTTTGGGGGTTGGGGTTGGGGTTGGGGTGGGGTGGAAGTATGGGAGGGGTTGGGAGTATGGAGAGGGAGGTGTCAAGAGGTGCCAGTGAGATAAAACTGGTAGACAAGTGGGGTTTGCCCAAGGGCTGGCCTGGGCAAGATGGTTGAGCAGGGTGAGATTGTCTTGCCTAGCCAAAGGCACCTGATCCTGTCACTTTAATGCATCATTCTGTGTAATTATAGTAAAAATGTAATGCAATATCCTCTGTAACTTAAATCAAGTACTGTATGGAAGTAATGCATGACACTAATGCATCAATGATGCATTAGGAACAGAAAAAAAATGCCTTACTATAGAATTGAATCAACAACCTCCAGAGAAAATACACACATACTATAAGAAACAATGTAACTAATACACCACAATGACAGTTAAGTTACATTGACATCATGTATATGTGTAGTGTTGAGTGAGCTGTCTATGGCTTGCACTGTTAGTGTTAGTGTTAGGTTGGTCAAGGCTTTGGATAGGGATCTCTATTAAAGGAGAGCCCACTCTCCTTAGATAATATACCCCATCTCAACTTTTTTGCTATGACTATTTGGTCTAATGGTCATTAACGTTACTTGTTGTAAATTTCTATGCATGATGATCTTAGTTCAATCTCTGTGTAATGTATTTTTCATTCATTCCTAATGCATCAGTGATGCATCAGTGTCTTGCATTACTTCCATGCAGTACTTAATCTAAGTTACAGATGATATTGCATTACATTTTTACCATAATTACACAGTATGATGCACTACAATAACAGGGTCAGCTGCAAAGGCCTAATCTTTGTGCTGATGTTTACTGTGGTCTGTTTTTCTGCATGTTGCACACAAGTGTGAATGTCTCCAAGAACAAGGTGTTGTTGGACACTTCTCCTCATTGAACTTCCTGCATGCCTCCCCAGGATTAGAAGTGAGGTAGCTGAAAATCTCTTCAACTGCTTTGATAGTGCAAGTTTTTGATGTCTATATACATGTTCTAACAAGAGGTTGTTATTCTGTCAGCCTCAGCTGTAGTAATTGCCAGAGGCCATTTCTGTGTAGCACTGGTTGAAGAACACAGAGTAGTAGTCATAAACAGCTGGCCATTTTGATTCCACAATGAGTTTGAACAGGTGTGGTGTGTATTGGTAGAAAGCCCCTGTGGCTGCTGGATCATTGATGTGAAAGGCTAAGATGTCAAACTATATCTGTAAGGGGATGAGGACTGTGAAAGGTGTCTTGTACTCCTTAGACATGCAATGGTTGACTTCAAACTGGTTTATCAACCTGTTGGAAGCATATGCTGTCTCCTTGTTGCAAGGTGAAAATGGCCTCTTCCTTGGTGTGTCACATGACTTTGTGGCACTGAACAATCCTCCTCTTTACTCACTTTGTCGTAAGGTCTCTTAACAGTCTTACAATACCAAGTACTAACCAAACTAGCAGACAAAATAGAAGAGGAGGAGCTGCTCTAGTAGCATCTGACATAAAATATGTAGACATCAACATGTTGTGAGTGTCAACCTTCACCTTGATAGAACAGGCCCAGGGTAGCTTCCAGCTGGATCAGTAGTATGCAGCAACCCAATAGTACAATATTGAAGCTTAGTCAGCAGATAGGTAGCTATTGAAAAAAAATTCAACCCAATACGTCTCATTTTTTTGGACACCCCTTGCACCACAGAACAAGATATATTGATGTAAGGACTGTTTTCTCTCAGCAAAGAATGTGGCGATGGGTTGAGATCAGAATCCCAGAGTGATAATACACATACACTGCCTCAGTTCACTTGGACCTTGATATAAGTGTGTGACGGTGCTAACCCTTGGCCCTGATCAGGGCCAAGGTTCTGGTCTGCTTGTCCTTATAAGACATAAAAAACAAAAGGTCCGTCTAAAGTAGCCGGATCACGCCTGATTCCCGTCTGGCTCGGCCATCAGCATCTTCAAGTTTCCAACATTGAAGACACTTCCTACACATAGTCCGCTGCGAAGAAAAACCTCAATCTATTCTAGATCTCGGAACCATCACCCCGTTGAACAGTGCTTCGTCTTGACAGCCACTGATATCTTACCTCCTCAAAATGTTCTACCCCCATCACATCTGTATCAAAAACTTTGATGATCTGGATCGCGAATCCAAACATTGTATTCTACTTAAATAAATGTTATCCTGGTCCTCAGTGAAATCCCACATCATGGCTTTCAACCTTCCAGAGATACAAGCTCAACAACTGAACCCATTGACCCCGATGGCTTTCTTGGCCCCGCGTGTTGGGTATCAAGCAACAATTTCTGCATATGTGATGGTGGGGTCCCTCGCTGTGAGTTTTCTTCTACAGATAACGGACGTCGCTGATCCAATTCCGGCCTCGGCATGTAGGCCTTGATCTGGGATGTTCTCAGCCATGTCGACAGTGATTTTAAACTGCTGTTCAGACATAAGATTGGTATTCCGACTATAGTGTATTTTCTTTCGAGGTATACATTTCTACCTGGCCACAATCTTTATCTTTGTGATGCTGATGGTTTTTATGACAGAGCCAGCGTTCTGGTTTACGTTTCTCTGAACGTCATCTTTATAAGTGTGTTAACACTCACTCGTCACATTCCTTGTTGTTCACAGTATTTCAGCTGCGGCGCTACCAAATTGCCAAATCATAGAAAAGACTATCTGTGTTTTATACCACATCACATTCTCCTCGACAGCCTTCCTCTTCTTCCTTCGTGTGCGCGCAGTCTTCAACAAAAACAAATTCATTGTGATGTTCTTCGCAGCGCTGTGGCTAGGGGTTCTCGGTGGCTCCCTAACCGTTGCCACCGTCTCTAATGGATTCCACCTTGGACCTACTCGTTACTGTATTAGCACAGAATTCAAACCGTACGCAAGTGCTGCTCCAATCGCTTTTACAGTCAACGATACTTTTGTGTTCTTCGCTATTTCGTGGCGGCTTTTGTCAAGCGGGACTCTTCGTTGCGAAAAATTGGACATGAAATCTCTAATGCTAGGTAAATATCTTCCCGCATTTTCAAGAGCTCTGCTTCAGGACGGTCAAGTCTATTATCTGTAAGTATACTTTCATGTTTGATTTGCTTATACTTAAACCGAGCTCAGGGTATCAATAACCAGTAATCTAGTGGACGTAGTCACTACATGGGTAGGAGCTGTTCCCTACCGTCTCATGTTCGCAATTTTCAACATTACATTGACGAATATGATGGCGTGCCGAGTTTTCCGCCACACCAGGTTCGGTAAGTTCAGAGAGGACACGATCTCTACGCGATGGCTGGCAGCTCAGCTTGGGAATCTTGACCTTGAAGCTGGGAACGGGGGTGGGAGGTCCTCACTCCGTTTTGTGTCTTTCCGAAGTACCGAGAACGAAACCGGGAATTCGGATGCCGATTCGTGCGAGAATGCCGTTGATACAATAATAACAGGTGGAGCTGAGAAGATGGCCGATAGCACCATCATACCAACGGAACCGGGAGGGAAAAGCACTCCTCTTTCAGCTGCGGGATGACAATCGCCTACGACTATTTCAAAGTACACATATATCTTCTGATCAATACAAACGAGTCGATGATGCACGTCGTGCATCACATGTCCATCAGATTGACAGTTGACATATCCATCATGCACTCGCTTTTTTGTTCCTTATCAACGGAGAGATCCAGCCGAGCGAATAGAACCTGCTCTTGCAACATGATGGGTGCACTCAATTGCAGTTTGGTCATTTGCTTTTTGACCCTCGAGACATTTGGAAATTTCCGCGGATTCACGATGAACTGAAGTACATACCAGCTCACAGGAGCTCACAACATCACTTCCACCAAGTAGGGAGATTCACTTACAGAGAAGTCCGAGTGACTCGTTGAATCTGTGTGTCAACTACCGAGGTCTGTACATCACTCTGTACATACATTCGAGTACGCAGATGACCAAGTATACGGTGCTATGTCCTATTCGAACGTTGAACGCCATGCCAACACCAATCCTGATATGTCCAGTCAATGATCACCCGTCAAGTCTGAGACGTTGCAAGAATGACACTCATGCCTCATCCACAAGTCTCCTGAATGGATATCGAAATTTACGATGGAGTTTGGAAGGAGAGCTTGCAGTGCTCCCTATGTAAAATTGTCCTGAGAACAGTTTGAGTTGGGTTGTCAATGAGTTCCGAAAGACGAACAAAAGCAGCAATGTTTTGCACCGATTATACTCAGAAGGTTGTTCCCAGTCAACAGGCCAGTATGATACCTTTATATTTCACTTATGTACCATATATCCAACACTAGTGACCATAAATGATTGTTGTCATCACAAAAACTTTGAATAACTCTTATTGGTAGACATCTTAGAAAGCAGTGATTCATTATTCATCGTCATACGACAGTCATCCTATATTGTACGCTCGCCTACCATTCTTGGGACACTCGTTCTGGCTGGCCGCATAGTTCCTCTGCATAGCGCTTCTCTGGTCAGGACTTATCGGGACCCTGAAGGATGGACATCATCAGTGAAAGCTTCACATCAAGTGATGCAGCTGGCATGTCAAATTTGCACCGATTGGACCCTGAGGCTGCTGCACTAAAGACGAGATCACATAATCTAGCATAATCCAAGTCACAAGCAACGATTGTAAACGACGTTGTACACAATAAAGAAAAAGGGTCATCTTCAGATAACCTGAGATATTTCTGCGTCAATGCATAAAAGAAGAAGCTGATATGTAAACATTACTATGAAAGGATGCTGTAACAGAGGATGCCAGTTGTGCGTGGGAGATTGCGTCCGAATGGCGATCAAAAGCACGTGGTTTCTACAATGCGGATAATCACATGCGATGAAGTCAAGGAGCCGCTTCTTTATAAACGCAGAATACATCGACACTTATCTCTCCGTCTCTCTTCCTTCTACCACCATGTCCACCACTACAACAACCACAGAAACCAAAGCCCCCGCCGAGCTCACTATTTTATACCGTCTGGGAAAGATTCCTCTGGTCACCTTCTCCCTCCAGTCCATCGACGGCGCGTTGTCCAACAACGCGTACACGCGAGGCTCGTATTCCGCCGCCAAGGAGCTGTCTAAATCAGCGATAAAGCGTACAGAGCCCCTACAGACTCGTTTGGCTCCGATTATCTCTCAAGCTGATGGCATTGCGAACAAGGCCTGCGACGCGGTCGAGTCACGTTACCCATACCCCTTTAAGGCGAAGCCAGAAGAAGTCGCCACAGCGATTCAGGAGCAAAAGCAGCATGCTTCAGATTTTCTTAATGGCGCCTACAGCGACGTGAACAAGAAGATTGACACGAATATCAGGACTCCGGCAATTAACGCCGCTACGAGTATTGACAAGGTGCGTTTAACTTGTTCTCAAGCTGTCAGTCACGGTGATACTGAACCAGTGATTTTAGCGCTTCTCGCCGTTGGTCGATTATTACGAGGTTGCCGTCAGGCGCACAAACAGCTCCGAAGCCGGTCCGTCTACTCCACCAGACGCCAAGTACCAGTACCAGCGCGCTATTTCTCTTTCTAAAACGCTCAAAGACAACATCTACGTATATTCGAATGAGCAATATAAGCAACTCCAAGCTCAAAATGTCCTTGTGTAAGCCGTTTTCTTGTATATCGGATACCTTGTAACTGACACGTTTCTTCAGCCAACGCGCCAGGGAAACCGCTCATGCCATCAATAATCTCGCCACTACTTCCATCACGTCAGCATCGCATCAGATTCACGGCCTCTCCGATTCCATGGTTCTAGAGCTTCAGAAACTTCAGAATGCCACAGCTTCTTTCTCCACGTCAATTCGCGACTCTGCTGCGCAACTTCAAAATCAAATACCACCGCAGATCCAACAGACATACATGGAAGTGACGAACAATCTCGCGGAGGCTACCTCCGAACTTCGAAAGATCATCTCGAAGGAGAACATAACGCTGCAGGGGAAGATCAGCCTCGTCGGACATGAGGTGCAGAATCGCGTCAGTCCGATGCTGGACACGATCAAGAAGGGCGTCTCGGAGCTACTGTTGCGCGGAAGGGAAGTATCGTCCGATTCCGCCCCTCCTCGTGCCAATGGCGCTTAATCGTTTTTTTTTTCGTCTGTTTTCTACCTCACTTCTAGTTCCTCGTATGATACATAGATCCTCCCCTTCATCCCATAAAACCATAGATTGTATAGACCATCCCGTTTCTTAGATACGCCCACTCCGCGACATCTTGTACACACGCCTTCATGTATGAGTAGTTAAGGCATTATGCATTATTACGTTTTGCAGCGTCAAATAGATATAATTATACGTAGCAATAAGCCTAGTTGGGACTTTGAGTTAGGACTCAGGTGATGATGGCGACGCCACACGACTTTCGAAGTGCCGCAACGACTTCCAATAAATTGCACGTACGCACGCATACTTGAAGGTATATCAGCATACAACTATCGGTAGCTCAAAATTCGAATGTTATGCCATTTTCACTTCGCCCTGGCCCAAAATGACAACTTCTCCCGCTAGCATAATCTTATCCCTCTCCGAGTTCCAGGAGATGGTCAGATCGCCTCCTCGAGCGCTGACTTGCTTTGCTTTGATTTCAATTGTCAGATCAATACCGAGGCGCTTATACCAGTATGGGACCATCAAACAGTGAGCGGACCCGCATACATGATCTTCGTCGCCTGGTAGTATTCCCGGGGCGAACATACGGGATACAAATCGTTCTTCTGTGTTCGAGCTTACGGTAGTGTATACGTTCGTATGGAAGCCAGTTTGATGCTGTGACCCAGAATGTAAGTTTTTGATGCTGAAAGGCCATACAAAAAAGAGACGTACAAGAGAAGTAAGGTTAACAGGGAGATTTTTTAGATCCTCCTGCTCATCTAAGACGAAGATTGCATCTACCCACAATAATGTAACATATGTAGCGTAATTTGAGCTTGAAACCCTTACGATGCTCGAAGCCTTTTCCGCCAGTAGCGATATGTTCGATTTTGAGCTCTCTCCCTGAAGTCTCATTAAGCACCTTCGATATGCGCGTAAATTCCTCCGGAGAGACCTCTTTCGTTTCAGTAGCGGGAATCTCAATCTGAATAAAGCCTCCCGTGCGTTGAGTGGCTGTAACGACTCCATGAGCAAAAGTATGCAACTCTCCGATCTCCGTATCCTGCGCCACATCGGCACGCTCAAAAATCCTTTTCGCAGCAGCAAGAGTACCGTGACCGCATAGAGGCACCTCAGTCCGGCTCGCGGTGTACCAGCGCACGGAGAATGCAACAGCCTTCGAAGGGCGATCCGCAGACGGAGCGAGAGGTTGATACGAGACGAAGGCGGTGATGGGCTGATTGAAGTTTTGCGCAATATTTTTGGAAATTTCTTCTGACTGATTCAGGTCTGTGAAGACAACAGCGGCGGGGTTACCGCCAGTGAAGCTATTTGAAAATGCGGTAAGCAAGAGGAATTGGGCGGACATGGGAGGCCGAGGTTAAAATGGATAGATAGTATTACGTATTGTGACTCATTTACGAGAATGGGGCTTATATGCGGTCAAACTCGAGTGAATGGCTGAGAACATTCGGACTTGGACACCTTAACTTAGCAGGTGTAAGGGTCTGTGGCAAAGAGAGTACTGTTTCAACGATATGAATAGTCGAAAATTCACCTACTTGTCTCAAAGTTCTTCGAAAGACTATGCCACGAATTGCGAGGAAATCGTAAGTTTTCCGAGGCATAACAATTACCAGACTCCAGCAAAATTTATCAGTTTCATCACGATAAATGTAAGTTTAAAAGATCAAATAACTAACTCTTCTGAAATGAGGTAACTGGTGAAACGCTTGAGCACGACCGAGAAGGTACGATCGAAGGAAAGAACAATAGAAGTACACACAAACGAGCAAATCAAACGAAACATCTGACGGGTATCCATCTTCCATGTCCACAAAGCAATCATAAAACAATCATCAACAGAGAACAAACAGGTCACCGGTCCATCAGTCCTACCGAAGAGCGAACCATAACCTGAGATAAAAATAGAAGCCTTGAAAGAGGATCACGAAGAGCCTCTCAAGGTCTTCAATCGGTTTGTCAGTCCTCCGAGCAAAGCTACCGCGAATGCGAAGAAAAACCATTTCCCCCACCATTTATACTTCGCTGTGACCGAAGGAGCACCTATAGGACGTGCAGGCAAGCTAGGGAATAGTTTATACGCCATGTTGAGCTTAGATTTCTGAGAGGAAAAGAAATTATCAGGCTAGGTCATTTTTAATGTTAAGGAAAAGGAGACCATACGTCGTACGGAGGGAAACGGAATCCAATGATTTTATCGACCCTGGAAACTCTAGGATGAGGTGATGGGAAAGAGAGCAAATAAGCGAGACGGACCAGCTGGGCGAATCAAGGGAAGCTCTGAGGTGTGTGAAAGTATCGAAGCCAAACTTGCCTGTATGCGCTCCGTCTGAAGTGGTTCTGTGAGCCCAAGTGTGAGTGTCAGATGAGAACAAAGACCGTACATCCACTAGGTCCAACACCACCGAAAGGCATGCCATCCACTATTTTATATGCGTCTGAGCGAAGAGGTCCGAAGATGAAAAAAAATGAAGCTAACCTGCAAGGTGAAGGAGAGTTTCATTGGCTACTGCAGAGCCACTTAGCGTGTTGGTGAAAACTGCTTCTTGATCAGATAACGACCAATCAAAATTCAAGTGAAATACTCGCCCTTCGCCTTGAATTCCGCATCTTGCGAGAAAACATATAGAGCCAGAGGGTGATCACTAGTATGTTAAGTTCTCGAAACTAGTGGACCATTGATAAGTCCTCACCGGGCATTGACGAAAGCAATGGCTTCGTCTACGTCTTCCACAGGCACAATGGGTAGCACAGGTCCGAAGATTTCTCTGAAAGCAGATTATTCAAGCGCGACGCAGGCAAAGAAAAGAGGCTAGGACGCACTCGCTCATCAACGAATCATCCGCCTTGACATCCCTTACGATGGTCGGCGCAATAAACTTTGTCGCCTCGTCCATTTCTCCACCAACCACCACGGTTCCTTTCGTGTTGTCAATTAGACCCTTAATACGCTTCCATGCCTGGGGAGTGACAATTCTCGAAAAGGTGTCAGGATCGGATGGTTGAGCTGATTCGGGGTAGAACGATTTGTATCTGATAAATACGAGTTTTAGTCATTAGATACATTGAGAGGAGGGTTTCGAAAAAGTACTGACGCAGCTTCGAGGGCAGCGACAAATTTGTCTTGAAACAATCTTGGGACGAGGACATAGTCAGGAGCGACGCAGGTTTGTCCGGCGTTGACACATTTGCCCCAGAGGATACGGCGTGCCGCCATTTCAAGGTCGCATTGCGAGTCGATGAAAACGGGGGACTTGCCTGAATCATGGTCAGCCCGTGGAAACGTATATTGACAGAGTGTTTAAATTACCTCCTAGCTGAGGGAAAGGTTAGTCTCTGGGCCAACAGCGCGGTCTACAAAAGGTAAACGAACCTCCAGAGTGATAGGAGTCAAAAATTTGGTAGCGGCAGCCGCGACGACCTTTGCAACACGAGAACCACCTATTCTCTCGTTGAGAGACTTCCATGAGCCATATTTGACTTATTCATACCAGTATACAGAACTAGATTTGTATCTTCAATGATCTGAAGTTATTTGTGATTAAGTGAGAAACTCACTATGATCCCATTGAAGTTCAAGAAGCTGGAATAGACCGGTTCAACCGTGGACATTTGACGGAAGAAAAGATACCTACTTTGGTCGCTTCCTCCACAGAACCATTGACCACGCGCACGATATCACTGTCCAAGTATTTCGGAATCAACTCTGCAAGCAATGAACTCATGGTTGGTGTAGACTCAGAGGGCTTGAGGACTGTCGTGTTCCCAGCCGCTATCGCCGCGGCCTGGAGACAATGAGATCAGATTTGGATATTAACAAGAAAACACGCTCGTACAAGAGGAGGAAGAGTTAGCCAGAGCGGATAGTTGAACGGACTGATGATCAAGACCACCCCCTTAGCTTCCTTGTAGACGACAGGTCGCATGACGGTAAAGTTGAGTGAGAAGCCGGGCTTTTCGGGTTTGGCCCATTTTTCGACGTTAGAGTATGCTTCCTTAACTTCACTGGCGCTTGAGTTTATCTCCAGACTGCGAACAAGGATGCATGTCTAGTGGAACGTTATTAGGTAACAGACGGCTTACAAATGTCCTTCGAGAGCTGGCCTCCCCAAGTCAGCGTTCAAAGCCTCCTCAAGGCGTTTCTTGTTGTCCTTGATCAGGTAGGCAAGTTGGAGAAGCTGGTACTTGCGATAGTCGATGGATCTGAGCTTCCCTGTTTTGAAACCTGCACGCATTTGGGCGTGGATCTGAACAGGATATCGTCAAGAAAGACTCGGATGCAAAACAGGCTTGCGAACCTTTGGAATTTCTTCTAGTGGCGTGTACACGAGTTCCGGCATGATTTGGTCAGGTTTCACTAGTACAGAAGGCTGTCCGAAGGCGGCAGTTTGGGGGAACGTTGAAGTGAGGGTTGAGATATGTGAGCTTGTGATTATGGGAATTTAGTAACCGATTTTGATGAAAGCCCGGTCTTTCCCCAATGGTCTGTTTCCGCAATGGTCTGTTTCACTAGTACTCAGGCTTAATTGCACTCGGGGAAAATCACTTAACATGTTTGTTTCAGGTGTTTCTCCTGATTTCTACAAGATCTCCTGAAGTGCTGATGTATATTTCGTTAGATCAAGAACGCACAAGGGGAAATGACTGAGTTTTTGTCAAGCCTAGAAGGTTGGAATTCTCGAGTTGCCGCGCAAGGTTCGCCTAGGGAAACCTCAGACAATCCTGTGACATCGAGTTGGTCGAGCCAACAATACCAATCTACGACGCATAGGGAACGATGCACTAGTGAGTCCGATGAAGGAACCATACCGCAAAGTTCGTCATTGAAGGTGTCTAGTAACGCCCCCAAATCTGGAGTCAGCTGGATTAACGTTGGTAGACTTGGTCATCAATGCTGTTGCTCTCAAATATAGTAAGCCTGGATGGACGTAACGTGGCCTTAAAACCTTATCATTGTCCTGTGTACTTCAGATCTCTTTGTACTCGCCCTTGAAGATGTTTTACATGAACAAGGACACGATCTATCGAAGGCAGACTACTACGGCGAACATGTCTTCATCCGCACCGTATGCCACGCATTGGACCGCGACAACAATGAGGAAGGGGATCTTTATCGAGAAATCTCCCAAGTCGACAATCGAATATCCAGATTCTCGGTCTGATGGCAAACATCTGAGAAAAAAGCCTTAACTTCCGACGTCATCGGCATTCGACCCCCGCCAAACATATCATGTTGGCAGGGATGACTAGTTTCTGGAGCATGGTATGGTCTATGGTCCAACTCAACGCTGGAATACGATCAATGTTCTTCCCATTTACAGGCTCGCAAACAAGTTCTATGTCTGAAGGCTTTGACGGAAGGAGACCGTATTCATGTCCACCGCGACCCATGTCCATATGCCTACTGAAAAATAACACGCTTCTTGACTCTACTTTGGCGTTTGTCTCTGACCAGCTTACGGCTTATCATGTACAGTGATCACCTTTCACTCGAGGGCCGATCTCGAGTTCACTGCTCTTATACGAGAGCAGCTGTTCCATCCCGAGTCAGTTCTGCGGATGTCTGAAGATGCTTCGCTACTGGCAGAAGCTTTGCTCGATCTAGGCCAGTTTGAATGCTAAATGCCTCTATACATATTCCTTAAAAACAATGGACGAAGAAATAATGGACGAGTATCGAGACAAAATTCACCAAGTCAAACATGACGGCATAGGCTTGACACGTTACGTAGTTGTCAGTCAGTATCCGACCACCCAAAGTTCTACACTTAGCTAATCGCGTTTTCGCCTTGGACAGTGTACATACTTTCTGGCGACCCCATCATACGCCAACGCGCCTTGGACCCCAGTTAAGGTTCTGTCCGTGGCCTCCGGCACTATGACCTCCATCGCTGCTTGCGCTCACCAGCTATTCTAAGGCGGGAGCAGGCTTCACAGTATCGAATGGCGCTTCTGGGGTACCTAAACAAGAAGTGCAAGGATACCTGAGCTATCAGACGAAGCTTTATCTGGTATGGCGTACTAAGGCTCCGTCTGTTGGTAAGTGAACATATTTCTACTAGTCGGATGTCAGTGACCATATAGAATTCTAATGAGCTTCGCTGGCTTATCGGAAAATTTGATCAATTTTGCGTTCAATCTTAGCCAAAACTTAAAGACAGCTTGAATCAATTCATATAAGCTTAAGGCTCTACTGTTCTGGATTGTGACAGACCTTATGACTGGCGACAGGTTACCGGTTGCTTACACTCGCATCCATCATCTTCCTCCTTTGACATTGCTGACGGTATATTTCGTACGTCCCCAAAATTCTCAATTTCGCCACGTCATCATCGAGCTGCGGGAATGAACTTCACGTCATTCAATCCAACTGAAGCTGTACATGTGCCCATTTATCCGCGCCCCATTATTCCTAAATTAAGTCGGCAGGTTCTGGCCAATAGCTATCCCGGTGATGGTACCCGTCTTCATGTCCTCGGACATTGGCCAAGTATTGAGACACAACTTGAGAAGAGAATCACAGCGAACCGAGTAATCAAGGTCTATGGGTCCCTGTCCTAACGGTGATAACGCTGAGCTCTTCCGAAAACAACTACTTGACCTGTGCAAAGCATCACGGGGTTGTCATGTGGCATAATCGAGGGATCAGAATGCTATCCAATCGGACTTGTACACAACATCGGACTTTTGGAGATTCTGTTGGGGGTTCTTGTTTAGAGACCCGTGATAGAAAGCTTGCTGTTGCCTTTTTGTTCCCATTCCGTGCTGCATGTTGCATATTACATCAACCCATGTCCAGCTCAAGCTCGGAACTCTGAAGTACCATTCATGTTAATGCACAGAAAAAGATTAGATAATGAAGTGAAGACGAGCTTTGACAGATAAGCGGCTATATACAATATCGAATTGCAGGAGGGATTAGAGAAGGGATTGTCCTTGGTGTACAGTAGTAATATACATTTGTTTGCTGTGTCCCGGCAATAATGGTATCATGGCTCATGTCATCTAAACGATAAGAGGCTTCGAGGTGTGCCCTTTATAGTGTTTCTGTCTATAAGGGTTTGAGTGAGAGGAACGAGCTGGGGAAGGGGCAAGAAGCGCAGCAGCAGTCTGAACAGCGTTTATATGATTAAAATGCTCAATCGCCTTGCGCTGTTTGCGGTTCGTCATAACTTCCGGCACCTCACTGCGCAGACTGTCTCGTTGTGGCTGGGGCATACGCGAGAGAGGGGAGTTGGCAAGTTTTAAGAGAGAATCGCGGGAATATATGAATGCGGGGGTGGCGGCTGTAGAATGAAAAGACGTTGAGATGATTAGTTGTATAAACATCTAACTAGCTCACAAGGCGATATTAAGCTGTCCGAATCTGAAGATGACGTGCTGAAGGAGAAGGAACGCGATGACCCCGAGGAAAATGTACGCGATGATGTAGAGGACGAAATGGAGCTTCCGCTGAGCCGCTTGTGCACAGAGATGTAGCGACCGTCACTCGAGGATACAGTCAGTGTTGGCGAGGACGAGCGGGAAGACGAGGTTGATGACCGGGAAGACATGAGCTCAGGATGAAGGAGAGTTTCTTAGGGGAGATTTGGAACTAGTCAGGACATCGGGCAACATGGTGCAATTTATAGAGAATGCAGCTGTATTTAGTTGACTCATGCGTCATACTCGCTTATCGTGGAATGTTCGAGTGAATTCCGACTCCGATGGATATACCTGGATTAGAGAACCGTGGGTAATCGTCGGCAACATCTGACCAACAGAGCATCATCATTGCGTCCCCAAAGTTAGTAGTGTAATTAGTTATGTTATGTGTATCTGGCTTAGCGGACATGGTAAGAACTGGTACCATAACAGTAGATATAAACAGACATTGATTATCTTTTTGATGATGATTAAAAACCTCTATTGGTCAACAAACGACTTGAGGTTCTTCAGCCAGCTAATGTATTCCTGAAAACAATCTGAGCACTGGCTACAACAAGTATGATGATTAAATGCTCACCTTTTGTTCCTTCCATTCCGCGTACTCAGGAATGAACAACGCAGCAGTCTCGTTGACTCCGCGTTCCGCCAGATACTTCTCGATCTCCTCTTGCACACCCACATCAAGGGTTTCGAACTAGAGAAACTAGTTGAATGGACAACAATCCCAAAACAGCTCTCTTACCTGCGGGCCAAGATAGACACCCCTTCGCTTCCAGTCGGCTTCAGCGGTTAGCTCAGTGCCAAGTTTAGCGTCCTGATAGAAGGCAACATTTTCCACAACGAAATGGCCTTCCTGAGCAATCATATCAACGTTGAGACAGCCAGGGCCTGTTGTCTAAAAAAGAGTGGGACTTCGTCAACATGATTTGTAGCCAACGTTGGGATAGGATCTACCTTGGTGATGGAAAGGGAAGCACGAATCGGGAAAGTATGGAGGGGATCATCGCCATCGTTCTCTTGACCTTCAGACTCCGATTCTTCCGACTCAAAGTCCTCCTCCATAGCATCCATATCCGCAATGGAAAACATTAGACGGATCCTAATTTAAAACATCTCAACATCTCATCAACATGACATGCCCCATAAGTACAAACTTTTCATTGCCGAAGGTGCGCGTCATGACAACCTCGTCATTGCCGAGGCTATCCTGAATCTGGGCAACGAGAGAACCACGTCGTCAAGTGAATCGCAACTTTCCATGGCATTGTAAACATACCTCCCAGGGGTTTGTCTTGAGAAACTGACTCAAAAATCCAGGTGTTTCTGGGAACCCAGCAGCGGTCTCCTCCTCATACTTGAGCTCCTCTGTGAGCTTTTGGGACAAAGTAATGTCGACTGTATGACAGTCATGTCAGCGAAGTGTAGAATAGCTGATTCATTGGGAAAAAGAAAGCTCACCGGCTCCTTCACCGAATCTGCGGGCAGAGACAGAGAAAGCCCTCGCGTTTGTCGGTATTGACACAATTCGCGCCGCCAAAGATGGCACGAATCTATGAGAGACAGTGGAAAGCTGACGGACAGCCACGACACGGCTGGAGGAGGCAGTGAGTTGGCGGAGGGCACGGAGTGCAGACATTTTGAGTCGGTTGTAGAAGTTTGTGAAGGACGGTGACGTGAAACCTTCCAAATTTTTGAACAGGTGTTTGGCCGCGTCGACGGGAACAAACAAGCACATCTCCATATGGGATCGAGTTGCCATCAAGGACATGAATGCAAAATAGCCGTATGTACGTTTAGTTGGACGAAATTTTGACCGGAAGCGGAATATGCCCTCTGTATGCCCTCTGTATGCCCTCTGTTGTAGTTGACTGTGCCCTCTGTTGTAAAATGACTATGACCTCTGTTGTAGTTGACTTCTTCCACGGCTTGATCTCATGCAAGAGGGGTACGCCTAACCAATATTTATATTGCCGACAAATGTTGGTAACCTGACACAGCGGTCTTCAACTTCAGACTTTTTAGCCTGCCGGAGCCACGTCATCTGCTCTAGCCAATCTACAGTCACACACTATTAGTTTCCACTGACAAGTATACCTCATGACCCTATTCTATTCATCTCACTTTCAGAGATCACGAGCAGAACCAAGTTCTCCGAATCAATCATGGAACACTGTGTTGATACACACCCAGAGCTACCTTTGATCATAAGAGACGTCGGAGTTGTTGTGAAACCGCCTCGGAATAAGAAGTGGACATCATATCATTGTTACTTCGAGTCGCGCAGTTGGCGAGGAGCGTTACAGAACCTAAAATAATCAGGCTGGAAATACTGCTGCTTGGAATGGCATCGAGACTTTAGTGCTTCAGTGAACGTTCGGCCCTAAAAAAATTGGAATTCAAATCATATTTTGCACTGGTATTGACATATATAAGTTCTAGCTACAGACGTAGTGGGAGAGAAGCATAGGTAGAAAATCCGAAAGAATTAACCATGATCGGGGAAACGATATGACAGTAGGGGTGATCTATTTACATATGTAAGTACAGTGATAACAGAAACGACAATTTACTCTTCCTCACTCTGCACCCGACTATCAATTGATTCGCGGAGATTGGTGCCGAGTTACAAATCGGGACTTCGTTCATAGTCCGATGCTAGGAAGATACTCAAGAAAGATATCAGGGTTCTGAGCCAGGTCACTTGATCAGATCCATCTTTGAGCGTATGTGGATGGTTCGTGATACAAGTATAGTGATATATATTTCGGGTGCAACAAAGGCCTCACTGCATGTAAGTAGGTAGTCGGGTCATGGCTCGTGGATTCGTAGAATGAAATGTCCACGATGAATATTTTGAATCCCCGATCAAATCCCGACAATCCCGACGTATTTAAATGAGGCGGGCCACTGCTTTCAAATGAACTGCTCTTGAACTTCTAATGAACTGCTCTTGAACTGCTCTTGGGCCACATCTCTCATAGGTAAACTCACAGGTGATCGAAACACTTTTTACTCGTTGAACAGGCAAAAATCAAGATAGGTTAGCCACACCAACAGTATTACTATTGTACTGGTCAGCCGCTGGATTGACTATGGCACTATATTGCGCCAGCTTCCTTCTTTCTATGATCTAGAGCAGCCACACTTGACCTACTCTCTGCATCTCTCCCTCCTAGTTATGTCCACCACCTACCTCACTGTGCCTTCTACAGGCAATCCTACTGTAACTACCCACGGTCAAAGCAGCCCTAATGAAGATCGACTGAACAGAATTGCGAGTGAGGTTTAGTGTCTCCTTTCTCACAGTGCGATTCTAATCTCCTGTTTAGTTTGCGGTTTTGTTGTCATCGGCATTCTATTTGTGGTCTTCCTGTACTTGTACATCTCTCCATTGTTCAAGGAACGGCCGACAGAACATAAATCTAAGGAATCAGATGCGCGCACTGCAACGAGCTCTGATGCAGAAGCTGGGAATGATATGGATCCGACAGAAAGAAGCACACTTTTAGCCTGGATGCATCGACGCTCACGCGGCAGGTTCGTGGACATCACCGGAAGTGCTCATCAGAATCTCGAAATTCCCCGCCCTCCGAAACTCGAACCAAGGACCAACGGAAAGCGTGTAAATTCGTTCTTTTCGCGGATTTCTGCGGTCCCTCACCTCGTGTTCCCTTCTTTACCTCCGCCAGTATATTCCACCCCACCGGTACCAGCACGCACTGCATCTGATACATCTTCCAAAGCACCGACCAAGCGACCATTCTTGTCGGCATGTCGGATGTCCTTCCGCTCGAAGTCTGTGTTCCCCGACCCTGAAGAAGTTACATCAAAAGCACTCCTCGATCGCGTATCTCTCGTCAGCTTAGGATACCCTGTCGACAACACAACAAAAAGCTCGCGTTGCACGTCGGACAACTCACTACACGCTTCATGGATTCCACGCATACAGTCTCCTTCGAAGGCTATCCTCGTTGACAATGCTCGGAATTGTGACTCCATGCTAAGAGTTGAAGATAGACCCACGATAATATCTGAGATGAAGGACGAGCCCAGGATAATTCACCAGCAAGTTCCTCAGCAAGCACTTTCGAGAGCGAGGGTCATTGGTGAATCTGATGCGTTTTAATTATTTCCCTGTCGAATTTGCAGGTCTGAGGATCACCAGATTATTTATATGCATGACTTCAGTGTTACAAAATCTTTCACTTCATTCTCTTTCGACTTGCTGAGCCACGCTGGAGGTGTCCTTGTTGAATGACCGTTTGATTGCTCGGATAATGTACATAAGTCGGAAACGTCTGCCTCAGGGTCCAATCTCCGATCATTTTCAATCCCCAATTATCCAATCATATTCAATTATATTGTATCATAATACCATACAATTCTATTGTGTTCGAGGTATATTAGGATTCAGTGGGGGATATAGTGGGAACATATTTCACTTAAGACACAAATTGGGGGTGAGATTACGGATTGGATTAGGTCTTATGCTGTCTTAGTCCTTTTGAAAGACGGAAGGATACTCCCTGTACGAATGCGAAATAGGTAAGTGAGGAGATAGGTACAGAAAATCTATGAGATCAGGTTAGACGCAGATGCTCGACTGCAACTATAAGCATGGGGCTCACGTTGAAGGCGATGAACGCAAACATGATTCCAATGTTACGCCAGCGGTGGGAGTAAAAAATATTGAAATTCGAGGCGAGGAACTGGTCGCTAGATCTCACACTGCAAAAATTACAGTCGGAGGTTGCATCCGGATTGGTAAGATAACCACCAGCAAGAGCAATGAAGTTATTCATATACTGCGCGCAAGTCATTTCAGAGGGTGGATTAAGTTGAACGTACTCCACGGCAGAACATTGGAGTTCTTGGTGACCAATGGCTTGCCCGAAAAGACCTTCAATCAAGTAGGTGTAGGGGGAAAGATGATACCTTGAAGATGAAAGATCAATACAGCTGTTCGAGGAAACCATGTAATGCATAACATACATCCACTTCCACCAGCCCAATGCCCTGAAAGGCTGCAGAACACCATTGCTGTTGACATTGTCAGGGATGGATCAATATGACAAGGATCAAAGGACTTACAACATGATGACAAAAGAAAACAAGAAGGAGAACAGCAGTGCCGCAATCTCAGCGTTAGGTGACATTGCAGCAATAGCCTAGAGAAGAAATGAATGAGTAAGACTTGGATGTAGCATAGAAGATGTACCTGTCCAATGCTTGTGTAGTAAAGGGGATATACAATACCAAGACCAAGATACGTATAGCCTGCCCTTGAGGAATCAAAGCCGACCGTCCAGTACCAGCAGAAATACAACAATGTAGAGCCCACGACATTCCAAGGAAGCTCAATCAGTATTTGTGACGTGACTAGTGCAGTCCAGCTATACATGCGACTCGGACGCTCGCGAATTTCGTAGATGTTTCGTGTCGCAATGAAGGGCACTTGCAGCTGATTTGACAAGGGAACACTATAAGTCGAGCAAAGATTAGTACTGCCTTCATGAATCTGGTCGAGAGTGCTCACCTTAAGATTGTAGCCATGAAGATTGCCTAGACAAAGACCTTGGTCACGAAAGTTTTTCTAGGGGCATAAGATACATACGAAAAGCTTGTTTTGGGTCCCTTGTTGACTATTCTTCGCTCGCCAAAATGTGAAACCAATGAAAAGGCCACCAGCTATATTCAATACAAGCTTCGCCATGAGATAGGTCGGGTCTCTCCAATAGGCCTGGGCGTTCCGTTTGAAAAGTAAGGCTACTTGATGAAACCAGTTCGTCGCAAATTCATGGTGAAGCGTTGCTGCAACCGGGGGACGGCTACGACCCTCTCTGTGAATGTTGTTGACTTCGGTTTGTACCCCCTTTGACTCCTCCGATTTAAGCCAGATGTCGTGCCAGTCCAGTTCACTCGTAGCCGTAGCCCCTGCGCCGATCACGTCAAGCATGAATTCCGCACTGAAAGATAGGTTAGTAACCAGATACAAAAACAACAAGAGTAATTACGGATTCTCGTCAGGAAGACAAGGGCGAGATCCATTGCGTTCGAAATAATTGATAAGAGTGGTCGCGTTCTTCCCAAGATCGCCAAAGTAAACGGTTTGTCCACCTTTCCGAAGGAGCAACATGCGATCAAAGACCTACTCGACACGTCAGTTAATGCTTCTGGATGCCATAAAGGAACATACCTGGAATAGTTCCGCGGACGGTTGATGGATACTGGATTGAAATTAGAGAAATCAAACTTGTGATGGACGGAATTAAGAAGCTTACGTGCACAGGATAGCTTGACCATTATCCGCCAAACTCCTCAAAAATGACATTATACTCCATGCACTCTGGGAATCAAGACCAGATGTGGGCTCATCCAAAAATAAAAGAAGTTTCGGTTTCGCTGCAAGTTCAACGGCAATTGTGGTACGCTTCCGGTGCTCGACTCCCAATGAACCGACTATGGCGTCTGCATATGCCTCCAACCCGCACATTTTCAAGCACTTTTCCGCACTGCACAGACACAACTGTCAAGATGGGAGAAGGAAAAATCAACAACCAAAGTAGCTTACTAGGCCTTTTTCTCTCTTAATGGAATTTCGGGCGGCTGACGCAATTGTGCAGAGAATAGTAAAGCTTCTCGAACGGTAGCCGTGGGCAAATGAGTATCCATTTGTTGGCAGTACCCGCTATTATGGTTTTTAGTAAGGGACGCGCACGAAAGACCAGAGGTGTCACGCACGTCTGCGATTGGAAATCCTTCGGCAAAGCCTGACCATTCACAAACCTGTCGCCGGTGACAACACCAGTACTGACACGCTGAGCAAGCACATTGAGCAAGGTCGTTTTCCCGGCACCCGATTCTCCCATCAGCGCAGTCAACTTGCCAGGTGCAACATAACCTGTTACATCTGACAAGAGCTTTCGGTCTCCACCATCAGAGACAGGAACGGTGTAATTGATATGCTGCCAGGAAAATGTATCCGTCATAATCGGCGCTGGAGAAATTTCCTTCTTCGCACTATCGGTCGATATTGAAATGTATTTATCGTTGTGGTGTGCTTCTTCGTCGCCAGCCTTGGCAGCCTGCGTGGCGGACTTAGAGCTCTGCTTGAACAGGACAACGGAAGTCTCGTTCGCCATGGAGGTATTGAACTCGGAGAAAAGGAGGAGGAAACCCATAAATCCAATTGCGAATGCCATGAGAATGCCGAAGTTCTTAGAGAGGAATAAGTAACCTGAGATAAACACGCGGGGAACAAAAGTTACGTACCATCCAAGTATGAGAGTACGAGAACGAGAACGAGAGTAAGGCGTAACGCGCACCATCAACATATTCGGAGCCAGGGATGGAGCCGACAGTTGTGCAAACTTGGTTGGCAAGCAAAACGTTCTCATAACCGGGACCCGATGGTACAAGAGTAGAACATCTAGCATTGAGGGTGCGGAACTCATTTGTCAAGATAGATTCGAAACTGTATGAATCTGTGGTCAGCAACAAGGGCAGGATGGGCAAAGGGGCCATTACCCATAGCGGAGAGGCTGAAGGCAAGCAAAACACGGTCAGGTGAGACTATTTCGAAAGAAAAAACAGACAAACATTGATGTAGGTGATCCATCTCAGCGCACCAATCATCGTGGGTTTAGGAATCTGGTACCCTTTGTAACACGGTTCAGAACACTGCGGTGGAATCCAAAAATGAGATAGTATCAAACTAACCAGTATAGATAGAAAGTGCAAGGACACAGAGACCCGCTACAGTCTGGGCGGACGCCTCGGACTTGAAGGCAGCAGCAATAGTCCGGAACCAGGCTTTCATCGTTATTGACATAGAGAACACAAAGAGATAAAAGACGCTATAGGACATGTCAGAGCGTATTTTTTGAATCATAGAGTGGGGCGCACAAGAATTGACCCGCGGTGCGTTGTAACCCGACCATAAAGTATAGGATAATCCCGAAAAGGAATGTCGTACCGAACGTGATTGGAACATCAACCAGAGTCAAAGCCAAAGCCTCAATGAACGGATGGTAGAGCGCAGCGATTTTATGTCTATGAACGATGGGACGCTGGGCGTAAAGTGATGGAATCTCGGCCATAGTTGTAAGGGCTGCGAACAGAATAGCACTATCCAATGCCCGATAAGTGAACACCAGTTTGAGCAAATCACAAAGATGATATCGTACAAGAATAGGACACCACCGCGCGAGAAAAAGGCCGAGGTCGCTTCAGGGGAGTTGAAGAAGACGCTACCTACAATCAAGGCCTGGAAAACAAATAGACTGCGAAAAGGGTCGATATATAGAGGCGCTGAAGTGAAATAAGGAACTGACAACGCATTCAAGCCCACAGTAAGCATATTTCCGCGCAAAATCTGAACTCGCCTCAACATGACTGCGCGCACTTGCATGGGGATACTGATCATATAAGGGCTATATAAGGAGATAGAGTCAGCTCATCCGTCACATTACGATGTTCGAACAAACGCACCTTGCCGGTCGTGTGTGGTTGGCATGCTCAGCTTGAGCACTTTCCATGTATGCCGAGGCATGATTGGCCCTGCCTACGAATTGCGAGCTGTAGTCATCCATTTCATTCCTATTAGCTATGCCGAAGGTTGATTTTTTGAAGTGTTCAGCGAACTCGTCTGCAGTGCGTGGGAGGGAAATAACGCCTGGGCGGACGATGCGCCCATTGGGATCAGTGACGGCAACTAGAAAGTCTGAGGTAGTCTGGCGATTAGCGGGCTCGTATCTGATAGCATGAGGGGTCAGGCAAAACTACGACACAACGGCTACCGCAGGTTGCACATACCCCATGTCAATGAAATATTGCCTTGCTTGATCTGCTGGGCCGAAGTACGCCATTTTGCCCTCGTAGATCACGCACACCTTGTCAAAATGACGGTACAGATTCTCCCCGGCTTGGTAAAGGGAGACAATCGTCGTAGACTGGAACGTATCAGTGGCGATGCGTAGAGCGCGGACGTACTCCAGGGCAGTGCTCGAATCGAGGCCGCGAGTTGAACTGAAAATAAATTCTAAGCAAACGAAAGACAAGAGAAAACGTATAATGCAAAATGACTTACTTGTCCCAAGCACCGAGGCACGGTCTAGTAGCAAATATCTCTGCGATAGATACTCGTTTCTTTTCTCCGCCACTAACGCCACGGATGGCTGCATCACCCACAGGTGTCTTCCTAGCATGTCTCAGACCGAACAACGTGGCGAAAACATCCGTGATCCGGTTACTGTATACGCTTCTGCTCACGCCGATGCGCACGTGTGGAGCGCGCGTCTTAGCCGCGAATTTCAAGGTTTGTTCAACGGAGAGGGTGGGGAAGTGGACATCATCTTCCGGGCAGTATTGTACATCGCCTCGGTAATGGCTCCTGATGTCCTCTGGAGATAATGAGTCGTAGTGAACGTCACCGTTGACGGCATGATATTCCTCGCGCATATTGGCCATAGTTTTGAGAAACGTGGTACAGCCGGATCCAGGGCGCCCCAAGACCACTACATTCCATTTCAGTATGAAAGGATATTTATATCGCTGGAACATACAGAGCATTTCTCCAGGTTTTATGATACCTTCGAACTGATTGAGAATACTACGGACAGGGGGGTGACGAGTAGTGCGGATGTTGCCTTGGATCGTCTTGTAACTGAATAACGAACCCAGCGTAGGCTGAAGGGTGTTCGACGCGCCAAGACCAACAACCTCAAGGTCGCGAAAGACGACACCGAGCGTCCTAGGCTTGATTTGCGCCTCTTCACGTCTGTCCGTGTGTATATTAGCATAATCTTGAGTGTTTCGGAAAAAATTAACCCACTTGCGGACGACGGCGCGAAGTGTCTTTTGGAAGTCGAAATTTTCTGGATCAATCGTCCCAGTGAGGGTCACATCGGAAGAGCGAAATGAGGAATCTCGTTGAGATTGTTCGACTCGTTGGTTGGTCAATGTTCTCCTGAGCTCCTGCACGCCAATAGGATCGACCGAGTCTATGTCGACGTACACGCTAGTCCTGTGTGTGCCACCAGTTGAATCTCGCTTTTGCTCATCGGCCAGGGTTGTGGGTGCGGACGTCGCTCTGGAGAGGGACGTAGACTCCATGTCTCTCTGAAGATGGTTCGACGACAACAAGATGATTCATAAATACCATATGTATGATAACATATAAGGGGGTCCATAATGATGGCGATGGTTTAGGCGACGCAATAACGCAATACGATCGGCACAACGGGTCTCAATTTTGTTACTGATGTCATGCTCATGACAAAGCGGCTAACAGCGGAAGGATGCGTTGACCCGGGCCCCGTTGACTAACGCCATTAGAACATAGTATTATAGTCGTGTTGAAGAAAATTCAGCTGACAAAAACGGGTGGCGTCACGGTAATTTCACGCACTAGCCCATGTGTTTCAGAACCACAATGCTAACGGAAATGTCCAAGACACGAGATATGTCCGAGTCCGTATTCCACGTTACGGCCAGAAGTTCAACATATCTAAAACAACTCCGATTTCCCTTTGACCAAAAGGGTTCCTCGATATTGTTCAGGTTTGGTAGTGGTTTACGAGCCCAAGCTTTCGCCAAGGAAACATATGCTTGTACTCATCGGACTTAGGTACAGTATGAAACTGGTATAGAATCTGTGTTGTTCACTGGATCCGTTGTCGACGTTGGCCGAGTATGTCGCCAGGAACCACTCTAGACCCAAATGGAACGGTGAGCTCTCCAGGTGGCCGATTACAATCTCCAGTTGATTTCCGTAAGATCTCCTCTTCGAACTAAAGAAAGGTAAGCAAGGACACTTCGGAATTCGATAGGGTATTAACGATGAAGGGAGGGTGAGCAACTAACTTCCTCAAACTTTTTGGCTGAGTGCACGTGGATTGTTACTATTTTGATATCTATCTAACCCGTGTCTCAACGATTTGAACGGACTGCCATCATGATAAGACTTAACCGAATATTAAAGAGTTCCATTAGATCAAAGCATAAGTGTGTTCAGCCGTAGATTGTCCTCGCTGTCTATGTTCAACGTCAAGGTGTAATGCATGTCAATCGGAAAGCCTGCTTGACACTCATCATACCCTTCCTCAGCAGACCAAGATGGACGATTTGGACCCGACCGCTCTAACGTCATCGATCTCTCCCAGCGAATAGATTGTTGTCACGTCCCTGACGATGAAACGCTTGTGATTTTGCGTCGAAATAAAACATGTATGGAAAGCCGTCTTGTGCCACGGGAAAATGAAGAAACCGCGACTAGACTTGAAATCAGACGAAGGTACTTACACTGCTGGGGCTCATATAATTACCAAATAAGAGGGACTAGCAAGGGAGACCAGTCGACCATCATGTCGGATAATAACCATGGGCATGAAGGCCAAAGGTTGATTGACCAAAAGAGCAAAAAACTTCGGAGTTTGTCGCGTTTTCGGGATCAGAGTAACTATGTATGAATTTACATAGGCTTGGCGTGAACACTATCGATAGCGCTACCACTCAACACTACACGAGTGAGCTCCCAGCCTGCACTTTTCAGCAAGTCGTTGAATTGGAGCAGAGTATGTTCTTGAGTATTATGTTTGACCATCATCTACGGAACAATCAGGTCAGGCTTGACAGCAAAACCTCATGGGCGAGTAGCCCAGACAACAGACTTACTGTCCCATCCAGTGCCCATGCCATATCATTAACTGTCCTGAAGCCAGTCGAAAGCACAGCTGGCGGGTTCAAACCCTGAGTATTAGATATAGTGTCTATGACCATGTCGACGCCTGAGGTGGTCATGACACAGTCGAGGATCAATAGCTTAGTCTCTGGGGTTGCAGCGGCTCGCAGGTGAGTGAGGATCTTGATACAATTGGCGTCAGACCAGTCGTGGAGAATGTTCTTGAGTAAAAACACGGAGGCATTGGTTACAGGTTCAGGGCTAAAAAAGTTGTGGGCTGAATGCGTGTGGGAGTTAGGCACTGGAAATAGAGTGAGTTTTAGGTAGCGCACCTTGGAAGGTGATTCTTCCGGACTGGAGTTTCTCAGGATCAACTTCTTTCCAGTACTAGTGGAAAGAAGATGAGTATATGAGTCTAAAAGAATGTATCTAGGAAACAGACTCACCTTGGCCCCATCATCCACAACTTGAGGCATATCCTGAACGACGAACTTGAGCTTCGGATAGGCATCAAGAACAGTCCTTGCTGAACTTCCTATCCCTCCACCGACATCCACAACTAACGCGTCTTCCGGTAGGGCAGACCAGTCAAACACTAGAAAAGAGAAGAGAGCGATGGTTCAATATATGCCATATTCTTCTTTTTGAAAATTGTCTTACGTTCAAGCAATAAATTAGGCAGGTGCATCGCCGTAGCCCCCTTCATTGCAATTCCGAAGAGCCGCAGACGATAGGCATTTTCGGGTCGGGACTGGAAATCCCAGAGGTTGGTGTCAAACTTAAGAGCTCGCTGAAGTGGGGAGTGCTGAGGTTCGCTGGAATGAGACGTCTTGGGATCGAGCATATTCTCCATGAGATAACCGGATGCCTTATGGGCATCGCTTATTCTAAAAAGGTTACCAATTCACTCACTCTTGGTTAAAGCTAGAAAAAATATATGAGAACTTACAAAAGTTCGTTAAAAGCACAGAAACCAACAGTGTTGTCGTGTTTCGCTGTCGGACTATGCACAGCAGATTATATTTTCGAGAGAGCATGTTGATGAGCGTGACGTACTTCTTTAATATCTCCTCAATCGATTTACCTGTGCTCAGGACACTTGAAATTCTATTATGCGCGAACACGTCCGGCCCGACCTCGCGATAAATATGTCTGTTAGCCAGCAGACGGAGAAGCCGGCCTTTGATACGAAGGACACAAACAGAAGTCAGTGACTTCCTCTGTTGGCAGTGACAAATCCACATTCAGCCCACCTAGTGCATGTCCATTAATACCAGTTTTCTTCGCTATCTCACTGGTATGCATTCCCTTTATTCAATTATATCAGCACCAATCAAGCCCGAATAGATAGAGAGTCAAGCACTTGATCTCCAGCATTACATAAAATTTCCGCCACATGGGACTCAATTGACACCCTGAGGGCAGCTGAGCGAAGATGCTGTTTCAACGAAGTTATCAGTTTTTCCAAGGACGACAAGGATCATACGAACGCCTGAGGTTACTTGTAGTATCGACTCCTGAGGAGGGAGGAGGCAGGCTGCGAGCTGGAAAGCCGCCGCCGCAGCGATGTTAGCAGCTCTTGCGACCGCTTGGTCTTTCCTGAATGCCTCAGACTCCAGAGTGTACTGCTCATTGAGATCCGGAATACGCAGATGGTGGACACTGCAAAGTGTCGAAAGCTCGGTAACTGAATCTGAGATGAGTTGGGAAAGCTCCAAGATTGTGGTTGCCATGAGTGAAGTTCAGTTAAGGGGTTGTTGAAACTCGACTGGCTAATAGGCTTTATATAGACGCTGCAGTGTTGGTAATGAGGCAGTTTTGATTTGAATAGTGCGTAATCGACACCCAGGGTAAGACAACTGGTGGCGTAATGGAGGTCCGTTGACGACTCACGAGCAATGATACACCATATTGATATCAGTCAGTACATACTATATGTGGGCTAACTGAACTTTGCGGGGATATTCTTTGAAGTTCATGAACGGCATGCATTCCAACTTGCATCCGATTCGGAAAGGCAATCCATAAGATCTATCATTCTCAGAAAGCCCTGGTAGGTTATCTCTTCTAATAACGCGATATCCTCTACTGTATCGACGTCCAATGAGCTCGTTTCGTGAATCATCTATCGAAAAGAACTTTCCTTGGTTTTCGACTTTTCGAGCAGTCGAGTAGTCCCGTAGATTTCGAAGATTTGGAGTCACTGCGGAAGAGATCGAATGGTCCGTCCAACGTTCAACATCCAAATCGGTGCATGAGAGTTATTTTCAAGTAAAACATTGTTGATTAGGCTATTGATCCGGGCCACCAGGCTCCTTTCATTCTCCCCGTCATCGTTTTGCAGATGGACAGTCCGTGAGGCTTCTTTTGGCTTTTCCCCTTGCCTCAATCGTGCTCACTCAGCTTCAAGCCGGTCCAGAAGTTCATCCATAGCCAATTCAACAATCTCACAAGCAGCCTCTACTCGTCCTATGCTAGCACATACCGCAATGGCCAACCAGCTTGCTCCCAATACCCCATTTGCCCCTTCAGGATCCCAGACATCGCTGAATTCTCCACTCGGAAAAAACGCCACAACCGACAGCAGTGCTGTCTCACTCACCGTCAACTACCTACCGCATAAGTTTTCCAACACACTCCTGTCGCCTGGGCCAAGGAAAAGAAAAGGAAAGGATGGTGCGGGTATGCCGAAACGTGGTGGAGGAGTGGAAGCATTCAAAAGCGGGGAAGCCAGAATACCTGGTGAAAATGATGAAGACTATGATGGCGTGTCTGGTGACTTCTTCGGCGCTCGGCATGGAAAGAAAAAGCTGCGATGGAACAAGTTCAAGTGGTTTCTTTTCGCTTCCAACGCACTGGTGAGCTTGATTGCACTTGAGTTCTTCCTCAACTGTGCCTCTCAACTGCCGTCATTCCACAGCTCTCGATTTACTCGATCATTGGTTTGGTGATGTGCCTCTTGACTTGGTTCAACATATGGGTCCATGCCGACATCATCAGAGTTGCGAATCGTACCGAACTGATCATATCTACGCTTGCCGCATGTCTGGCCATCTTCACATCCTTGATAGGGTGGGCCGGAATTTTAATGAACAATCGTGCATTCCTGGCCGTCTATACCTTCATTCTGTGGATCGTATTCATTTTTCTGCTTATACCCGGCTACATGACATATAAAAGACACACATTCAATCTCGAGGGCAAGATCAATGCGCAATGGTCAAGAGATCTTGGTGCGTCTGGTCGGCTTCGCGTACAGAACCAATTGGGCTGTTGCGGATACTACAGCCCGTTCGTCGAGGCGACCATTAGCCAGACTTGTTATGCAAGGAGTGTCCTCCCAGGATGCAAGCTTCCTTACCTCCAATACGAACGCAAGATCCTCTCGACATGGTATACCACGGTCTTTTCCCTCGTCCCCTTGCATCTTTACATCATGATCACTGGCTTACTCTGCTCCAACCACGTTACGTATAGGTTTGGCAAAGGTATGATGCCCAAAGCCTATCGATTAAGCTTGAACAGTATGGCCGTCATCATGGACAATTATGCTAAGTAAGTGGTCGTATCGCTCAATGTGGGAACAAAGCTCTCATTTCCATCGCAGTCAACTAGCGGAGCAATATGGATCGGATGTGGCTACGGAGATTCTCGCCCGTTCACGGTCAAACCTCCAGCTCGACTCAATGCCTACGATGCCCTATTTACCTTTGCAACCCCAACAAACTTCCGTTAATCACAGCAAATACGATTCTATAGGTAGTCGCGCCCCTGAAACGGCGATATAGAATCTGCATTGCACTGGACTTGAACATCCATGAACTAAACATCCTTTGCAACATCTGGACACTAGACACACCATACTGATTTCGGACTCTGAATATTACAATCCTCCCTATGCACAGACTCATCAACCAGTTTACAATGAAGTTATATACATTGTGCTCTGTTCGCCCCTTTCGCTCGTTCGCTACGTAACATATAGTATGTACATCCGCACAACGTTGGTTTCATAGTTATTTCTGTTGATTGTCATCACGAAAAAGGAGGTTGGTCCATCAGACATGTTTTTGGATTTTGTGCGACTCAGACATGTAGTCAATGCCTAGAGGGTCCTGGATGCAGTTCGGAACGACCTCCTATTATCCTATCTCAGTCAGGCTTCCCGATTCCTTGTGTGATAAGATATGTACTCTCGTGCACGTGGTACGCCGTGGTGTACCTTTACATACCCGTGAACAAGTTCAAAAACGCTCCTTGTTCCGAAACCACCACCGTAAGGAAATTTCCCACTACAACCAAAGACAAAAACTCATCCTAATGACCAGAGAAGACCAAACAGGGGCCGATTTCTCAGTCACGCGCACACCTTCAGCCACATTTTTGGGGTACCGGAGGATGCCCTGGAAATGACGACGGATGACAGGAGGTACAAAGTGAGGATAGATGGGGTGTGGACGGGAGAATCGGGCACGGTACACACACCTGAAGAGCTGCTGGAAGAGCTGGAATATGCAAACCCTATCTTGAAATCTGTCAAACTACTATCGAAGCCAAAGTGGATCTGCTTGGTCGAAGACCTCAAGCATCAAGCCTTTTCGTTCATTGTGCTGGAGTTTGGAGCAGAGGATCATGCTACGCGCATGCTCGATAAGCAGAATTTCGCATTGTATCCGAAATGGTGCATGGCGGTTAAACATGCAGACCCCCAGTACTACAATGCCAGAACTGCTGGAGCTTTGGACACCACGCTGCTCGCTGCCGAGTGGAACCCAGGTGCAGGATCTGCGCAGGAGCCCACAATGAGAGACAGCACCCAGAGGACACGGACATGGATGAACCAAGCCAACACATGAGGATCAAATGTGTAAACTGTGGAGATGAGCACCAGGCCACAGCGAGACTATGCCCAGAACGAATCAGGGCCACGGGTGTTGCGAGGGGGAAAGAAGCAAAGAAGATGACATATGTGCGGGTGGCTATCAAGTTGGACAAGATGACTGACAGAGTGGCCACCAGCAATAGCAATACTTTGGCACCACAGAAGGAACAAGATGATGGGGAAAAATTATTCACAATAGTGAAACCAAGGCAAAAAAAGAGGAACAACACATTGAGCCAAGAAGGCAGCAGACCAACCCACACCCAAACACAGGAGATCAATCAGAAAACAAGCAAAACAGGTAAGTTGTTAATCAATGAAAACTAAGGCAATAAATATATTACAACTGAACACAAATTAAAGCAAGTTAGTTTGCCACACAGCGCTTAATATGGTCATAGATGAATTTGACATTGTACTGCTTATGGAACCATCATGGGACAAGATAGGAGAAGACCAGATAGGGCCAGTTGCATGAGCTGGGTGGACTCCCATCCTACTGACAGCAATGATTATGACAGGACAGAGACCAAGAACCATGGCATATGTGAGGTCAAGGCCAGACTTCACAGTGACATTGCAATCAGACATTGCACAAGACCTTGACATACAAGTTTTGGATGTGGAACAAGGTACATACCCCACTGTCATGCTAATAAACATCTACAGTCAATTGAAACCCAAAAAACCAAACCCAAACACTACAGTAGCCTCAACTAGACTGCAGAACCTCACGATTCCCAGAGATGGACTGATCATCATCATGGGTGACTGGAACCAACACCACCCTAGATGGGGTATTGGGAACAGACCACCATTGCACAAAACAGAACAACTGGTAGAATGGCTAGACAAGGCTGGCTTCTCTCTCTTAAACACAAAGGGGGAAAGCACATTTCAGGAACACCAAAGATGAGGGGCAACATCAGTGCTAGACCTAATGTGGGCAAACCAGACAGCAAGGACTTTGGACACCACACGAGAATGGACAGTTGACCCAATGAAAGCATGCAGATCAGACCACTATGCACTCAGATGGAAGATAGATCATGGAACACAGGAAATTCAGAGCATTGCAGGTATGAGATACAAATTTGATGAATCCAAATCTGAGGAGTGGAAGGAAGCTTTCTCGAAAGCATTAGGACCTGATGCTAACTGATGGATGGAATTTCAAAACAAACAGAGGCAAAGGTCCAAGGAGGAGCTAGACAAAGATGTACACCTGATAACAGAGACAATGAAATGTGCCTCTAGCAAAATGATGGCCCCAAAGAAAGCATCAAACCAGGCAACTATCAGAAGTAGCCAGGTGGAGTGAAGAATTGCAAAAACAGGCCAAGACATATAAAGACCAATGGGGAGAATGATCAGACACAATAGACCATGAGATCAGGAAAAACACTAATTACTTTAGAAAACTTTTCAGAGATGAAAGGAAAACATGGATAGAAGAAACACTACATAACACCAGCCCAGATGAGATATGGGGATTCTGTAACTGGTCAAAAGGGACCAGGAACTACCCATCCCCAGCAATCAATTGACCAAACCAGGACCCAGCAATCACACATGAAGACAAGTGCCACACACTAAGGGACACACTGTTTAAACCTCCTCCCACCTCTCGAAGACAATAACAACCCAAATCTCATAGAAGACAAACCCAGAGACATCAAACACATACAGATTACTTGTACAGAAGTTAAGGAGGCCATATACTGCCAGAGCACTACTAAAGCACCAGGGGAGAGCCAACAAACCTTTGCAGCAGTTAGATGGGCCTGGGAAACAGAGGAGGACATAATTTTCTCACTAATGCATCACTGTATCAAGACAGGCTATCACCCAAAGGCATGGAGAAAAGCAATTGCAGTGGCACTACACAAACCAAACAAACTGAACTACTCTGAACTGAAGGTGTACAGGCTAATACAGCTACTGGAATGCTTGGGCAAAGTCCTGGAGAGTGTGGTAGCCAAGAGGATTAGTTTCATGGTAGATGCCAGGGATTTGGTACTTACCAACTAGTTCAGGGGATGGCTCTGCATCTCCACAAATGATGCACTCCTGACACATGTAGAGGACATTCAGGCAGCTAAAAATCATGGAAAGGTAATGTTGGTCCTCACCTTTGACATCTCAGGCTATTTCAACAATGTTAACCACTCCTGACTACTATGAGAACTCAGGAGAAAAGGAATGCCACTACTGTTAGTCAAATGGGTAAAGTCCTTCTTAGACCAGAGGCAAGCAGCAATATGCCTGGATGGGAAAAGAGGGGACATAAAGAAAGTAGCAAACAGAATCCTGCAAGAATCACCAGTTTCACCAATCCTATCAATCATTTATGGTAGCAAGATACAAGAAATCATGGAAGAGAAGAGAAATGCACACAATGCAACCTGCAGCACTAGAAACAATGGAGGGGTCCTGATGCTTGACATGTACATAGATGATGGGACACTGCAAATATCCACCAAGTCACTTGACATCAACATTACCATTCTTTGGTTTGCATTTATCATGGTGAGTGATTGGCTTGAGAGGGTAGGCTTATCAACAGCAGCAGAGAAGACTGAAATGATACATCACTCCTGGAAAAGAGATGGAGGACATGCGCCAAGCATACAACTACCCATGCCTGACAGGTCTGAGGTAATTATAAATGCTGGAAACTCAATCAGAATACTAGGATTGCATCTAGACCACAATTTAACCTTTGACAGACATATACAGGTGGTATCAACCAAAGCAAAAAGAGTGGTACAGGGCATGAAAATGCTAGCAAATATGGTAAAAGGTTTGAATCAGTTGCACTTACAGACCATGTACAAGGCATGCATCCTTCTGATAATTGCATATGCAAGCCCAGCCTGGTGGACAAACAAGAAAAAACACCAATCCAAACTGAATGTCATATAGAATGAGGCACTCTGACATATGGTGGGGGCCTTCAGGATGACACCTATCAATGCATTGGAAATTGAGATGGCAATACCTCTGATCTGATTACATATGGACAGAACTGTAGTGAGCTATGCAGACAGGCTACACAAACTAAATCAGGCTCACCCAATCTTAGCCAGGCTACCAGACACATGGAGACCAGGAACACCAGCCAGGTCCAGCCCACTGATGCCATTGTGACAATGCCCATGAAATCAGACAACAAAACTAAGAGACAAACCCATGCAGCTGGAATCCATAGTGGCCACCACATATAACCCAATGGAAGGTGAACACATCACACCACTACTAGAGCCACCATGGAGGAAAACAGTAGACCAATATAATGGTCATCTCAAAATCATCCCAACCACACCAGATACAATGAAGGAAGAAGCTGCAAAAGCACACAAAGATTTGATGGAAGCACTCGACACAGATAAGTCTAACATAATAGTTTATTTGGATGGATTGATACTAGAAGATGAGGATCAAGATGGTCAGCTGGAGTATAGCTGGCTACATTGAGAACAGGGAAATTCTGATACAAAAGGGCAGTCTGGGAGACTCAGCAGAAGTATATGATGCAGAAATGATGGGACTGGTGGCTGCAGCAAAGGTGGCTACTGACATCACCAGGAAATACAGACAGATAACTAACATATACCTATTTGCAGATAATGCAGCAGTGGTGTTGAACATATATGGAGTAAAGGATGTGGCTGGTCAAAGACTGATGAGGTCCTTCACACACTACATTGACAACTTTTTCAGAGAACACAAAGAGGGAATGGTAACAGTACAGTGGTGCCCTGGACACAAAGATATTGAGGGTAACAAAAGAGCAGACAAAGCAGCCAAAGAAGGGGCTCTCATGTGGCAAAGCAGATTTGTAACTCTAACACATGCCAAACAGAAAACAAAAGAACATGTAATAGGCAAATGGAGAGCAGAATGGTTGAAGACAGCCCCCTATAGGAGGTTTCACAATTGCAAACAAACTTCCCCCAAGCACCAGACCAAGAAAACATGTCCAGGACCTGCAGAGAGAAGTGTTTGCAAGACTGATTCAATGCAGAACCAGACACTCTTATACAGGTGAGTACTATGCTAGATTCATGCCCACTGAAAGCATTAGCTGCACATGCAGCATAGTGTCACAACCTGCTCTCTAGACCCCCGACATTGTTTCCAGTCCTCCCCAATGCCCTGCCAAACTCCTCCAACCCTTGTCCACCCTCCATGCCCACTCCGGGTAACTCTGACAATTCTCCAGCAAGCCCCGACAGCCCCCTGATCAGCTCCGATGCCTTCTCTGCAGCTGTTAATGCCTCCCCTAACTCCCCCTGAGCTCCTGAGACTTCCCCCACCATTCCTGACCATGTCACACACCCCTGACCCTCCACTCTAATTCCCCTGACCTACTCCAGAGCACCCCAATGACCCCAGAGTGGCCTGCATTCCCAGCTGATCCCATCAGAATATCACTGTGGTCCACCCCATAATTGTACCTGACACCCATTGACTCCACACAGCTCTGTCAAACTCCGCCACCATATCCACTGTCCTCTAGAGCTGTCAGGTTCTGCTGACCATGGGGGCTCAGCTACAGTGGGCGAGTCCTTACTAGGCGGACGTGATTCCCTGCACTGACAACTGGGCACTCAGGAGTATCCCAAACACTGGGGACTTGTGAGGATAGCAAGGGGAAATTGATCCGAGCAAGTCCGGGGAGGTCCGGAGGAGTAGAGGACGAGTTGCAGGAAAGGGGGATGGGCTTGGCAGGGTTCAGGCATAAGTCCATGTATGAGTATTGCAGGTGCGGAGGAGGCGGGGGCTATGCGGATGTCAGGAGCAGAGCCAGAGTTCCGATGGGGGATCAACAGGGGTTGATGGGGTTCGAGTGTATAGCAGGGTCCGGGGTTGGTAACAAGTGTCGGAGGTTTGTAATCGTAACTGCGGAGTTTGTGAGGACATTATGGTCAAGAGGACTTGAACACAATAGACAGAATCAAATGGAATGAGACAGAGTTGAACAAAATGAGATGAGGACGAGATGAGAACAAGAATAGATTTAGGCGGAGACATGGAATGATAATGAAAAGATAGTGGAACAGAGATGAGATAAGACCGGGAGACTGAGAATAAGGAAAACGAGACACAAAACACAGAACACAAGAAGAAACAATCAGAAACACATTAGGTAAGGTAGGTAATCTCAAGACTAGAGTACGAGGAGCTACTCTATGTCTTATATACTGACTACTGAAGAGCTCCAGGGATGTTGGCTGTGGTGGTGGGGCTTGGCGGAGCTCAACAGAGTCGACGGGTGTCGGTTACGACTAGAGGGTGGGCCATGTTGATATGTTGATGGGATCAATTGCAACGCGGTCCGTTCCGAGGCTGTTGTGATACTCAGGGTAAGTCAGGGGAGCCAGGGTGTCGAGTTGATGATGTGTAATGGGGTCAGGCACAGCGGGAGAGTGGTCCCAGGGGCTCAGGAAGTCCAGGGGAGTTGCCGGCGGCTGTGGGGAAGACATCAGAGTTGGCCAGGGGGCCGTCAGAGTTAGCTGAGAATGAGTCGGAGTTAGCCAGAGTAGGCGTGGAGTGCTGGGGAAGTTTGATGAAGTGTTGGGGAGGGGGGTTCCGGGGGAGCGGGGGTTTGTTGGGTGGTGTATGGGGCTTCAGGAAACGGGTCATGACAAGAGCCACCCAGTAGTTGGTATATAAGTTGTAGAGTAACTCCTCATACTTTAGTCTTGGTATTGCATTTACTGGTTTCTTATGTCTTGTGTTTTGTTTTGTCTCTGTTTCTATCTCTAGTCTCAAATCTATTTCTTTCTCTGTCTCATCTCGACTGTATATATTTCCTTTGTTTCTCTAAATTCCTTTCATCTCCAATGTCAGTACAAACTCTGCACATGTGCTATGATCCCCAAACCTTCTTATGACAACTCCAGACCTTGCTCCTTGCTCGGCCCCAGAACCCATCAAGTCTTGGTGATCCCCCATCAAACTCCAGCTCTGCCCCCATCATTTGCAAAGCCTCTGCTTACTCTGCAGTCTATTTGCACCCTTACAAACTTGTTCCTAATGCTTGCCCAGGTCCAATGTCTAATATACTTGGTCTTAGACTTCTTTGGACCATTCTGGACTTGCTTGGACTGCTCCCTCTAGCTTCCCTTTGCAAGTCCCTTTACTCCACACCAACTCTGGGATGCTAGAATATAAGCACAGGACATCGCATCTGCCTAGTAAGGATTCACCAGTATAGCTGAGCCCCTGTCATCAGCAGAACCTGACATAATACCAAGACTCCCCCTTACCCTATTCTTGATGTCTGTGTATAACCCCGCATATAACCCTGCCAGCTACCTAACTGATGTCTATGGTCAGCCAGTTCCTAAAAACCCTTATGCCCCATTCTATCCAGGCTCCCTTGCAGATCAGTACATTTCCCATCACTGGACTCCTGATTCCAACCAGGCATTCTGTACATCCTCCATCAGCCAGGGAATCCCTCCAGGCTGGCACCATCCCCCAGCATTCCCCACCAATGGTAACAATCCCTGCATGTACCCTGGAGGATACTCGGCAGCACTCCCCAACCCTGCCTACCTTCCCCCCACCCACTACTACACGTACCCAGTCCCTGCTGCAGCTCCAGTCCCTCTGGAACACCCAGATAATTATTCTCCCCCCCATCTGCCATTCTCCGCTCAACTTCCCCCTTCCCCCAGATAGCAAAGGGTTGAAGCCTACATCCAACAGCACAATGAAGTCCTCTGTTTCCTCCATCTCTCTCCTGCAGAATTTGCAAGACACACTCAGACCCTCCTTGTCAACTTAGGCTACCTTGACACTTCCGCAACTCCAGAAGTTTGGGCAGATCAACTCCTCAACTTCTATGAACACTACCTGCAAGGAAATCTCCTGGAAACTACACAAGGCACCTTGGGCATTGATGCTAACTCATGGAATGAGCTCTGCACCTTGGTCAAGGAAATCCACACTAGTCTGGACCCCTGCCCATTTGAAGATCCTCTGAACACCTCCTGCTCCTTCCATGTGCAATGTGAGGAACCTGTTGAAACACAAAGTGAAGCCCAGCCTCCTATTTCCCACCAGCAGGAAGAACTCAACATGGCCTCCAACATCTTGAGGAACCTCAACTCCGCAGGGGGATTATTTGGCCAACCCACCACTCACACTTTGGCCCTCTCAGCTTGTTCCTGGGCAAACTCTGTCCCCAGCACCTTCTGCACCTGGGATCAGTCTGATGCCACTGAACCCTATATGCAACGGCCACCCCTGCACATCAACAATGACAACTGGACCCTCTCCTACATCAACAAGCCTAGTAATCCTGCCAACAAGCCTGCCCCACATAATGGCCCTCCTCAAGACAGACCTCTCCATTTCAACCTCTGCGCCCCCTATACCCACATGCTCCCACCCCATTAGAATGCCCCAGCCCCCCCAAGGCAGCCCATGGGCCCCGGAGCTCCCTGACTCCCTTTTCCCGCTAATTCTCCTTGCCCCTCTCCTGTTCTGGTGCCCAACCCTCCCACTGACACCAATTACTTTGGACCCCCCACTCCCAGAGGACCCCGTCCCCCTCAATGGGCCCCCAGGCCTCCCCTGGGTAATGCAGGTCAACCCCCCAGTGGCAGACCTCCCAACAGCAGACCACCTGCAGGATGGGGCCTGGCCATGGACAACTTCCCCCCCCCCCCTCCCCCCCCTAGCATAGAAACAGAGATAATTACTATTACTATTACAATGCTAGACTCCCACCCCAAACTCAGAACCTATAAGACAACACTTGCAATGCACTGGCTTGGGAAGGAAAACTCAACATTCAGAAGTCCAAACCCTTCACTGGCTGTGACTCCTGGAAATGGCATATCTTCCTAACTCAGTGTTTAACTATGTTCCAAGCTAAGCCCATTACCTTCCAACTTGAGAGCTCATGAGTAGCATTCACTGCATTGTATTTGCAGGGTATTGCCTTCAACCATTACATGGCACTACTCCAGTTTGACCCCAACAACCCCATACTCTCCAGTTGGCTTGCTTTCACCCAGGAATTCTTGAGTAAGTTTGGCGTCTTTGACACTGTAGCAGAGGCAGAGAAAAACCTCTTCAACCTCCAGATGCATGACAATAAATGCTTTATAACCTTTATTGTACGATTCAAATAGAAGCCTATGAGACTGGTTGAAACTACAATGCTCTCTGATTTGCCCTCCGTCATGCCCTGCTTCAATGGATCAAGGACGTCCTTCACCTCACACCCAAGCAAACCACCTATGATGGGTACAAGGCGCTCATTACCCAGGTTGACCAACATTACTGGGAAGACCACAGCAAAGATATGGCACCCTGGACCTCTTGGAACACCTTCAGTGACACCAACTGGCAGGCCAGAGCAACCAATGGCCTTTGATCCTTGATCCCCACCAACCCTGCCAACTCCACACCTCATTTTCCTCTAGGCTGAGGAACCTCCAATGCCAATTGACCTCCAGAACAATGCCCACCTGTCCAGCTCAATGCTGCCGACCTCCATGAAACCCTGGAGTCCCTGGATGCCAACTCTGATGACCACGATGACATTCTGGACTCTGCCAACAAGCAAGAAACCCTGTGCATGAACAAGATTCAGGATAGGCTATGGATCAACGTATCAGAGGAGACACAGGAGAAATGACAGAAAGAGGGCATATGCATCCTATGTGGTGAGCAGGAGCACTTTATCCACAGTTGCCCTAAATGACAGGTGATGGGATGCACCATGTGGACGATTGATGGAGAAGACTGTGATTACCAGTTTATGAAAAATGATTTGGCAGTTTAGGTCTTGAAGATGCACTAGACTGCAGACCAGACCCCAACATCTTCTCCACCCTGGCCACACTCCTCTGTGCAACAGTACTTGCCCTGAACAACCTCCCAGCACATCTCCCTTCTCACTCCTCCACTACCCTTCTCTTCTGCACCACTCTTCTCTTCTCCAACAACTCTGTCTCCACCCTAGTCAACAGCAGTGCCACAAATAACTTCATTGACAAATCCCTGGCAGCGCTCACTCCCCACCTCCTCCAATGCCTTCCCACTCACTCTTTGATGTCTCACCCTCCTCCAAGAACTCCAAGACTACAATCAACCACCTCCAGACTCCTCCACAGCTTTGCTCCAGGTCTGTATGATCATTTGTTATCAATGTCCAACTTGATGGCTCACCCAAGGCACTCCCCACCCTTGTTGACAGCAGCGCCTCTAGCACCTTTGTCAGCAGTCAACTTGACCTCCAATGCAATGACCTCAACAAACCTCTTGAGCTCCAACTCTTTGATGGAAGCCCTACCACAACAGGAATCACTCAATACCATGACAACACTCTCACCCTTGACAATGACCTGCAGTTTCAGGCCTGGCTCCTCATCACCCAACTACTCTCATCAACTCCAATCGTGCTCAGACTCCCATAGCTACAAGATGCCAACCCCAACATCGACTGAAAGAACCTCACTATGCAATTCCTTGGCCCTGAAGCAAGTTTAATGGCTGCCATCCTCCTCTGCCTCCAGTCTATCTCAGACTCTGATATCTCCAACCCCAGCACCAGCACCTCTGGAGCAACTCAGAGCCCCTCAACCTCCAATAGCAACTCCGCCTTAGTCACCCTTGATCAAATTACAATAGCTGCCTCCCAACATACCTTGGAATTGATACAAAGGCCCACAGTACTCTGGCCAGCAATGCTTGACTCCTTTGACTAACTCCACCATCACTCCAGACTTGACTGCTACTGCCCTGCCATCCCCCCCCATCGACTCTGAAAGCCTTGACATTAAAATCATCAGTGCTGTCCCCTTCACATGCCTTCTACAAGACAGCACCCCCACCTTCCAGCTACAAGTCATGCCAGCCCTATCCAAGGAGCACCTCTGCACAGAAATTGCCACACTGGAGAGCAAAACAGAGGAACAGATCCTATCCAAAGTATTTTCTCCGGAGTATCATGAGTTCGCTGACGTGTTCTCTGAAGGGAGTGCCAAAGAACTTCTCCCGCACCACTCCTATGACCATAAGATCAATCTCAAAGAAGGCACCTCACCTCCATTTGGCAAGATCTACAACATGTCCAAGATCAAGCTCTGAGCCCTGAAGAAGTACCTCAACAACATGCTCAGCAAGGGCTTCATACACCCATTGATCTCCACTGCTAGCACTCTGGTCCTGTTTGCCAAGAAGAAAGATGGATCACTCCAACTCTGTGTTGATTATTGGGGACTCAACAAAGTCACCAAGAAGAACTGGTATCCCCTCTCCTTGATTGGAGACCTTGTTGACTGCTTCTGCAGTGCCAAGATCTACACAAAGATAGACCTCTGCTCTGGCTACAACAATGTCCAGATCACTCCAGGACATGAATGGAAGACTGCCTTTCACACCCACTATGGCCTCTTTGAGTACCTCATAATGCTCTCCAGAATGACTAACTCCCCCACCACTTTCCAGTACTACATGAATGACATCTTCCATGACATGAATGACATCTTTGTTATTGTGTACCTGGATGATATCCTGATCTACTCCAATTTGCTAGTGGAGCATCCAGAGCATGTTTACTGCATCTTAGAATGACTCTAGGAGTATCACCTTTATGCCAAACCCAAGAAATGCTCCTCCCACATGACAGAGGTCAAATATCTTAGGGTCATTGTCACTCCCAACAGCATGCATATGGACCTCACCAAGGTTGAAGCTATACTCAATTGGCCCCCACCATGAAATGTCAAGGAGGTACAGTCATTTTTGGGGTTTGCTAACTTTTACTGCTGATTCATCAATAACTACTCCAGAGTCACTAAACCCCTGAACTGACTCACACAGAAGGACACCCCTTGGGACTGGGATAGCAAGTGCCAAAGCATCTTCCTCTTCCTGAAGAAGGCCTTCACCTTCACTCCAGTCCTCTGCCATTTTGACCCCTCTCTGCCAATCATACTCAAATGCAATGCCTCCAACTACGCCATTGCCAAAATACTCTCCCAGTCAGATTCCAGAGGCAAGGATCTCTGCCCCATTGCCTTTTACACCCATTTGATGATCCCTATGGAGCTCAACTATGACATCTACAACAAGGAACTCCTTGCAATTGTTGAAGCTTTCTGTCAGTGGCAGGCCTACTTCAAAGGATTTCCACACCGCATTCAAGTCTACTCCAACCACAACAACCTGCAATACTTTACAACCATGAAACAGCTCAGCTGCCACCAAGCTCGATGGTTCAAAATCCTCTTGGAATATGACTTCACCATCCACTACCACCCTGGACAACTCAGTGCGAAGCCTGATGCCTTCACTCAAAGGTCCAACATGTATCCAAAAAAGTCATTTGAAGCCAAACAGAATGCATTCAACCACTGAGTGGTAATCCCCCCTGAATATCTACATGCTGTGCTGATTTTAAATGAAGAAGGAATCCTCCATCAAATCAGAAATTCACCCCTGGACTCCTTCACCCAGCACAACTCCCACAACAACTCTGACAAGTTAAGTGCCAAAAACCCCTTTTCACTGTCTCTGGACCACCACCTCCTGCTCTGGAATGGACAAATTTATGCTCTGGACCACAAGTCCATCTGCCTCAACATACTCTGGCAACACTACAACCACAAGCTCCAGAGGCACCCAGAAATTTGTAAGACCCTTCAACTCATCTCTCGGACTTATTTTTGGCCAGGAATAAAGAAGGATGTCACACAATATGTAAGGGCCTGCAAATCTTGTCTCCAGGCCAAACCTGCCATTGCTCCCATGGATTCTTAAAGCTCCTCCCCATTGGCTGATGCCCCTGGTCCTCAATATCAATGGATCACATTGTTGAACTCCCTGACTCCAAAGGTTTTGATGCAGTCCTCCTTTTGTCTGCCATCTCACCAAGCAAGCCCTCTTCATCCCTTGCCATACCACCAACAATGCTCCAGAGTTCACCAAACTATTCCTGGAACATGTATTCTCCAAGCATGGACTCCTGGATGACATTGTCTCTAACTGTGGACCTCTGTTTGTATCCCATTTCTGGCAGTCACTATGCAAGGCACTCGAAATCAAAACCAACCTCTCCACTGCCTATCACCTGGAGACTGACAGACAAACAGAATGAGTAAACCAAACATTAGAATAGTATCTCTGCCTCTATGTTAACTATTTACAGAATGACTGGTGTGCAGAACTCCCCCTCACCGAGTTTACCTACAACAACATGCCTCACTCCACTACCAGAGTTTCCCCCTTCTATGCCAATAAGAGCTACAACCCCCAACTCACCCTATCCCTCGAAGACATCCCCTCCCATGTCACCCACAAAGTCGCTGAGGACCTCCAATCCCTCCACCAGTTTCTCTGGGATGAGATAAACACTGCCAATCAAGCCTACTCCAAACACACCAATGCCCAATGCAATCCCACCCCTGACTGGCCCCCTGGCACCTTGATTTGGCTCAATCAATGCAACCTTAAGACCTGGAGGCCCTTCATCAAACTCAACCACAAATGCCTTGGCCCTTTTGAAGTCCTATGGAAAGTCTCCATGCATGCCTACAAACTCAACCTACCTCTGGGCTTGAAAGGCCTCCACTCTATGTTTCACATCTGACTCCTTGAAAAACATGCTCCAAACCCCTTCCCCAGCCAACCACCCCCCATTGAAGTCAAAGACGAGTACCACTACAAGGTCAACCAAATCCTCAACTCCTGTGTGGTCCACAGCCAACCCCAGTACTTAGTCCACTGGAAGGACTATGGACCTGAGGATGACATATGAGAACCCCTGAAGAAACCTCAACGGAGCCCCCAATGAACTCCAGGACTTCCATTGATGGCACCCCACCAAGCCCTGGGACCCCTGGGACTAGTGAACACAGATGGCAATAGTGGGCATAACCCCTGCCTCTGGATTTACCAGGGATTCAACTCCCACAAGTACCCCCTACATGTTTTATTCACTCCCCTCCACTTAACACTAAAAGACTCACTTATTCAGGCTAAATATCCAAAAATAGCCATATACACAAATTACATAATAATACAAAGATGTGAGCAGGCCAAGAAGACAAGTCCAAGAAAACTCCTTACTCCCCCTCCTCCTCCAACTCTACCTCTGCTATCCTCTCCACCATGGCCACTTCCAGTTGTGCTACTACCATTGCCAGAACCTTGGATTGTCCTGGGAGCAGTTCCTCCACATCTGTTGCCACCTCCCACTATGCTCTAGAGTCCGCCATTGCCCTCCACTAATGCCCTGCCAACAAACACCCCATCTGTGTAACCCTCTGTCCCAACTTTGGCAGAAAGTCCCCAGGCATTCTTACTAGCCCATTGTGGATGGACCCCAGTGCCACCAATGCTCCGTTGAGGAGAATGCAGTGCTCCCTAGCCCAGTCTGCAGAACAAAATCAGCTTCATAGGAAAAGGAAAACAGAGAAAGAAAAACACTCACAGAGCACTCCCTGCCACCCTGAGGCCACCTCATTGGCAAGCCACTCCTCCTGCCACTGTGCTCTCTTTGCCATCTCCTGGGTCACCCCTACACCTGACCCCTGCTGAGCCCCCCACACCTCTGACCCCTGCACTGCCATCTCTACCCATGCTTCCAATGGCCCCATATGCACTCACAGCTCCTGAAGCTGCAACAGTCATTCCATGGCAGTCCCCACAGCTATGTCCTTATCCCTCCATGCCACGTCTCACTCCCTCCAAGCCTTGTCCTGCTCCCTCCAGACTCTGTCCCTCTCCTCCCCTATCCTCTGAGCCTCCTCCTTGCAAACGGCCAACAACCATTCCAGACCCTCCATCCAACATTGCAAGAAAGCCTCAGCGGCCAACCACAATCCTTCCATAGGCTGCTCAACTAGGGCCCTAGAGGTTGGGGAGTACACTGCAAGGCCTAGGAGGCCTGCCATTGATTGCTCCTCTTGTGCCCGCTTACTGGGCCCCACCTCCAGTGAGGGGGACGCCCTCCATTTGCCCTTATTGCATGCCGCTGGGGCCCCCTCTCTCTGTCCACCCTGTGGAGGCCTGATCTTCATTGTGGGCTGCCCTGCACTGCCTCCCCTTTTCACTCCTTCACCCCAGCCCAACACTCTGCCCCTCTGACCCTCCTCCAACTGCACCATGACCCACTCCTGGTCCCATCCCTGCTCTGCCATGATGCAAGCAGCATGCCAGCTCAGAATGATGGAGCACTTCTCATGCCATGAGAGACATGGGAGACACACCAACATGTCCTACCACACTCCCAGCACAGGCTCCTCAAACTCACACTGCTCTCTCTGCTGGGTACAGGATGCACACTATGAAAAGGGTTAGCTTGAAAAGGAAAGAACATGCCAATAACTCACTGGAGCCACTGCCTGACACCACTCTATGGTTGGGGGACCCCTTGCCCACCCCACAGCCTCCACAAACTGCTCTGGCATCATATCCACCTGTGTGACTCTGGAACCCATAGAGACAGGATGGACCACCCTAGGAACAACACCTGATTGGGAACATGCAGCAGAGACCACTCCTGCCACCAACTGTGTGGGGGCCTTCCCCAACAAGAGCCCTGAGGGACCTGCCACTGCTGCCAACAACTCTGCCAGGACTTAATCAGCACCCTGACTCTGACAAGTAAAGGATGGCACTTACAACTACAATACTTTGCCTGGATGTGTCTGCGGTCCCAACATCCTTCAGAGCCCTTGGAGGAGGAGGTCAAAGAGTAGGGGGAGGGGGATGCTGCTGGGGAGTATGCAGAAGAAGACATTGTGAAAAGTTTGGGAATTCCAGGGTATGTTTAATCCTTTTTATGGCTTGGAAAGAACTCCCTAACAAATGGTGGCCATGCTTTGACTTCGTTTCCCATGCTGCCACTGCTTGCTGCAGTCTGATCAATATTACTTAACTTTGATTCCTATGCCCCACCAATTCCTAAACTGTGCTCTGTGTCTCAAGGGTCTCAATGCTAAAGGGAAGGTAATATCATGACCTGCTCCCTATACCCCCAACATCATTTCCAGTCCTCCCCAATGCCCTGCCAAACTCCTCCAACCCTCATCCACCCTCCACGCCCACTCCAGGTAACTCCAACACTTCTCCAGCAAACTCCAACGGCCCCCTGATCAACTCTGACACCTTTTCTACAGCTGTTGATGCCTCCTTTGACTCCCCCTGAGCTTCCAAGACTTCCTCCACCATTCCTGACCACGTCACACACCCCCAACCCTCCACTCTAATTCCTCCAACCTACTCTGGAGCACTCCAATGACTCCAGAGTGGCCTGCATTCCCAGCTGATCCCATCAGAATATCACTGTGGCCCACTCCATGATTGTACCTGACACCTGTTGACTCCACACAGCTCTGTCAAACTCCACAACCATATCCACTGTCCTCCAGAGCCACCCAGTAGTTGGTATATAAATTGTAGAGTAACTCTTCATACTTTAGTCTTGGTATTGCATTTACTGGTTTCTTATGTCTTGTGTTTTGTTTTGTCTCTGTTTCTATCTCTAGTCTCAAATCTATTTCTTTCTCTGTCTCATCTTGACTGTATATATTTCCTTTGTTTTTCTAAATTCCTTTCATCTCCAATGTCAGTACAAACTCTGCACATGCACTATGACTCCCCAACCTTTCTATGACAACTCCAGACCTCACTCCTTGCTTGGCCCTGGAACCCATCAAGTCTTGGTGATCCCCTGTCAAACTCCAGCTCTGCCCCCATCATTTGCGAAGCCTCCACTTACCCTGCAGTCTATTTGCACTCCTACAAACTTGTTTCTGACACCTGCCCAGGTCTGACATCTAATATACTTGGTCTTAGACTTCTCTGGACCATTCTGGACTTGCTTGAACCACTCCCCCTAGCTTCCCTTCACAAGTCTCTTCACTCTGCACCAACCCTGGGATGCTGGGTTATAAGCACAGAACATTGTGTCCACCTAGTAAGGATTTGCCAGTATAGCTGAGCCCCTGTCGTCAGTGGAACCTAACACATAGCCCACCAAACAATGGAACAGACACTTCTTGATCCTGTACTGCCACCATCCCTCTCAGGGTCCTGGTAGCCCTAGGTCTTTAGACAGCGTATTTACTTTCCCAACCTTGCTAGGCCACACTCAGGCCTTCCAGCTCACCCCTAAGCTTCCCTCCCTCCCTTTCCCCCCCTTCCCCCAGCAGCAGGTATGTCTAGTTCAGGCAAACTCCTAGCCAAAAATTTGCTCAGCAGTGCCAACCGTGCAGGGACCCCATTACCACCTTTGTTGCACCTGAGTTCCATGGACATCAGGGTACTCCTTGCCAATGATCCAGGGCCAATCAAATCCCAGTCCGATGCATGAGCTTGGCTCAAGAAGAAAGGCTGGATTCTAGTGTTCAAACCCTATGACCGCAAGAAGTTGGTGCACATCCTGCTCTCGGCGGCCCTGACCTTGAAAAAACTGTCTGAACTGAGAAATGCTACTATGGTGGCAGTGCTTCTACTAGACAATGCTATCTCTGACCACGTCTCTGACACCCTCGCTGACCTTGTGGCATCCAAGGCACTTAGTCGAATCGAGTCTGCAGCCAACAGATTTAACTCTTCGGCAGACTTCGCAGCAGCAGCAGACACCAGACAGGCAGAGGCACTCCTAGCCCTCAACAAGGTGACAGAGCACCTCATGGAAGTATCGTTGTTGCTAGACACCATTGTGCTGTCTGCCCCCATGACAATCGGTGCACCTGCTGAGCATCCAGCTCACCCCACCTGGGCAGCTATTGCAGCCTCCACCCCCACCCAGAAACAGACTGCTTTGCCACTCCCACCACCTGCCTTCAACCCAACAGCATCAGCGGCAGATACCAGACTCCAGCAACGCATCCTACGCGACATGAGAATGGTCCTCATTGAGATAGACCCGGCCGATGAGTCTGCCCCAAAGGACCGCTCCACCACCGGTAACTCTGCCCTTTGTGACAAACTGAATCATCACCTAGGTGAAGTCAACCGTGCAGACACAGCAATGGACACCATGGAAGATGGCAAGATGCTCAAGAGCACGATGTGGAAAACGTTGGTCCTGGGGCTGAGTTACTCAGAGTGTGGTGCATACGTCCTCGAGTTTGCCACTGCTGATGCTGCTTACAGGTTCCATGGCTACAGCACGGACAAAATGTGGGACATAGTCACAGCCAACTTTGGCCACTTGGCAAAGGTAAAGCCAAAGGCTTACAACCTTATAGCCCACTTCATTCCATGCTGTAGCTAATTTGACCCCAGCAAACAGGAACACCTGCGCACTGTCGAAGATAAAAATGGCCTTGAACTGGGCTCCATCACCTTGGCCTCCTGGCTCAAAGCAACTAACAGACACAGCAAGAACCAAGTGGTGGCCTCACTGAAGATCACCTGCAGCTCAGCAAATGCAGCAAATGAACTCCTGAGGTGTCATATCTTCATCTCTAGTGGTCAGGTCATCACCCGCAAGGACCTCAAGGAGCCCATCCAATGTAACAAATGCCAGGAATATGGCCACATTTGAATCAACTGCAAAAATGCCAAACGCTGTGCGATGTGCGCTGGCACCGGGCATGACAAACGGAGTTGCGAGGCCATCAGGCACAGGTGCATATCATGTGGGACTGAGTTGACTCATGCTAGCCCATCCTAGGCATGCCCAACCTTCCAGAGGAAGAGCAAGGAAACTGATGAATAATTCTCTGATAACATGATGCCATTCTTCCCGATGGGTGACCCGACTACCTGGGCCAAAGCCCCCCCAAAGAGATCTGTCATGCCACCTCCACCAAGCCCCTGTCCCCTGACCCCCAAACCAGCACTGGACACTCAACCAACTCCTGCTACCTCCAGCATTACTGGCCCCTCTAGACCCAGCTGGAAAGTGCCCAGCCACAAGGGCTTTAGTACCCTCAATGCCTTCCTGGGCCACAACTAGCCCGAGGCCCCAGTCTTGCACTAAGTGGTTGATCCTGCCCTCACCCATTCCCAATGAATAGGCAAGCACCAGCATCTCCCAAGAAGCTACGCATCTGGCAGCAAAATGTCCAGAAATCTGACATTGCGCAGGCCACGATGCTGAACACAGCATGCCCTGAGGATTGGGATATGCTTGCTATCCAAGAGCCATATCTCAACCATCTGGGCAACACTAAAGCCTCCAGCCACTGGAGGGTGGTCTATCCTAGAGACCACTGCTGCAATGGGAGCTCTTGCTCTCGATCTGTCATCCTCATTAACGCTAACATCTCCACAGACACGTACTTGATTCTGCCAGTATGCTCCATGGATATTACTGCAATTTGCCTCATGGGCAACTTTGAGAACCTAGCAGTGTTCAACGTCTATAACAACTGCACACACAACAAGGCGCTGACGGCCCTCTCATCATTCCTCTCTTCTTCTCTTCACACATTCTATTCCCCCGCCACTGACCACATGGTTTGGATGGGGGACTTTAATAGGCATCATCCCCTTTGGGAATTGCCTGACAACCACCACCTCAATTCATCTGAGGACAACATCTGGCCACTCCTCAAGCTGCTCAAGGACCATGACATGGACCTGGCACTCCCTCTGGAGATGCCAACCCTTCAGACCACCGCAGGCTGGTGGACTCGCCCTGATAACGTCTGGAGGATGCTTGGCGAATTTGACCCTCTCATCTCCTGCACAGTTTCTCCCAGTCTCTGTCCTCCCATTACTGACCACCTCCCAATAGTCATGGAGCTTGAGCTCCCACTCCACAGAGCAATGTTGCCCCCCTCAAGGGACTTCCGCCTGGCCAACTGGGACAAGTTCAACAAGGTCCTCACTGAGAAACTCACCCTCTGCTCACCAGCAAAGCTCATTGCGACAGAAGCAGAGTTCAAGGGCAAGGTCAACAACCTCATGGCCATCATACTTGAGGTGTCTAACACTGATGAGATTGTCCTGATGAAAATGCCATGCCCATTCTCCAAGCATTGGTGGAACAAAGATCTTGAAAGGCTGAAGGCCCAGAGGCGACACGCTAACAACCTTGCATACAGGTTTTGGGACATCGAGGATCACCTGGCCAGGGCCAAAGCAGCATGCTTGTCCAAGGACATGGCTGATTGCATCAAGAGGTCAAGGGAGGAACACTGGACCAATTGGCTAGAAGAAATTGATGCCTGGCAAATTTACATCACCAACAAATATGCTATTTGGGAACCCTTAGACCTGTCTTGCAACAGGGTACCCAAGCTCAAAACTATGACACAAGGTGTACCGGAGTTGGCAGTGAACAATGCCAACAAGGCAGGAATACTAGCTGAGTCATTTTTTCCCCTGCCCCCCCAGTCTACCTCCACACCCCCCACCACATACCCCAAGCCACTGCTGGGTATTAAGTTCTTCACGCACATGCGCATTCATGCCACAATACGCAAACTACCCCCCTTCAAAGCACCAGGCCCTGACAGGGTTCCCAATGTTGTGCTCAAACGGTGCTCCAACACCTTGGTTGATCACCTCCATTACATTTTCCGAGCAGTCATGGAACTTGAGGTCTACCACAAGGAATGGCTTGTCTCCACGATGCTCGTCCTGTGCAAGCCTGGGAGACCAGCCTACAATGTGGCCAAAGCATACTAGCCAATAGGTCTTCTCAACACTGTTGGGAAACTCCTATCTGTCCTAGTTGCTGCTGACATATCCTTCCTCGCAGAAAAGCATAAAATGCTCCCAGTACACCAATTCGGCAGCTGCCCTGGTCGCAACACATCTGATGCAATGCACCTGGTCACCAACAGGATCAAGAATGCCTGGCATGCTGGCAAAGTCATGGCCGCTCTCTTCCTTGACGTCCAGGGCACATTTCCCAGCACTGTCTGGGACTGGCTCATCCACAACATGCGCAATTGTGGGATGCCGACATGCTATGTAAAACTCGCTGAACGGATGCTCACCAACAGGAGGACCAGGCTGAAATTTGACAACTTCCTTTCTGACTAGATCGACATCTCCAATGGAATGACACAAGGCCGCCCCCTCTCAATGCTGTTTTACACGTTTTACAATGCCCCCCTGATTTTGGTTGCTGACCCCAAAAGCCCTAACAAGACAGCATCCAGGTTTGTCAACAACATAATGTTCCTAGCCATTGTGGACACACTCCAAGAGGCCCATGTGACCATCATGGACATGATGACATGGCAAGACAGTGGATTCAACTAGTCTGCCACCCACAACTCCCCGTTCAAACTCAGCAAGCTGGCACTCATGAACTTCCCTCAATCACACCGTAATGCCCTCCCACAAGACCTCACACTTTCAAGGCCCACCCCTGGTGGCACTGTATACATGAGGACAGTCAGAGCCAAAACCTCCTACAAATACCTTGGTGTGGTTTTTGACCCCAAGCTCCAATGAAATGCCCACACCCAGAAGATAGCGGCAAGTGCGACATGGTGGATGATGCAGATAGCGCACTTGTCCCATGCGTCAGGGGGAATACCACCCTGCTGGGTCCGCTAGCTCTACAACACGGTGGCAGTCCCTGCTTTCACGTATGTGGCTGACATCTGGTTCACAGGTGTAAGCGCCCCAATGGCCAGGATGAGGAGGTTGGGCTCAGTAGCCATTATTAAAAAGCTCTGCCCCTCACAGCACAGAGCCGCCAAGTTGGTAACTGGCGCACTGAGCACAGCAGTGGGAGATGCCCTCAATGTCCATGCTAACCTCCTCCCAGTAGACCTTCTGTTCTGTAAGGTCCTCTCCTGAGCTGCGGTACATATATCCTCCCTTCCACCCTCCCACCCCCTCTACAGCCCCAGTCGCCAAGCTGCTAGGAGACGCATGAAGAGACACCGCTCCCCGCTGCATAACCTCTTTGTTTTCACAGGCATTGACCCCTCCAGGATCAAAATGGTCCTCCTGGTCCGCCAATGACCCAACTACCAGCCGTTGCTCAGCACGCACATCAGCAGCAGTAAGGAAGTGGCCCTTGCAACTGCCACTGATACGCACCATGCAAGCCCCATCTCTGTGTACTGCGATGGCTCCAGTTATGGCAGCGGGATAGGAGTGGCGGCAGTGCTGTACTTGGATGGCATGGAGGAGTCCTCACTGACCTACCACCTCAGCTCTGATGCAGAGCACACAGTCTACGAAGGTGAGGTAGTGGGGTTCACCCTCAGCCTCCACCTCCTGGCTTTGGTGGTAGGTCAGATCAGGAGAGGTGCCATAATGGGCAGCGACAGCCAGGCCACAATCATGGCTCTTGACAACCAGCACCCACACCCGGCCCATTACCTACTAGACCACATACATACAGCTGCCAAGAACCTACATCGCAAAGTTGACTGGCTATCCCACATGCCTGAGAGGCATGCCGTGCTCCGCGCAGGTAAAAAGTGGACCGCTCATACCAGGAGTGCTACTGACCTCCAGGTTCACTGGACCTCTGGCCACATTGGGTTTGGACCCAATGTCCGTGTGGATGAGCTCGCCAAGGATGCCACCCAGGGCACCTCTAGCAACCCAAAGACGCTCCCTGTATACCTACAGTCCAAACCACTTCCGGCCAGCATACCAGCCACCCGCCAATGCATGCTGACCAACATCGAGGGCCTCTGGCAAAGAAGGTGGAAGAAGTCCTCCAGGTTCCTGAAGATCAACAGGATCAACGACACCCTACCCTCAAAAGGCTACATGCACCTTGTTCAAGACCTTGACTGCAAGCAATCCGCCATCCTCACACAATTCAGGATGGGACACGTCCCCCTCAACTAGTACTTATTCTGCATCAAGCACTCAGAAATGCCAGCATGTCCCCACTGTTGGGAACTAGCAGTCAAAACAATCAGGCACTTCCTGTTCGAGTGCCCACACTACCAGTACAAATGCCAGACCCACATGGTATCCAAGCTACGCTGCAAAGCTGAGTCTCTCCAAGTCCTCCTATCCTGCCCTGATGCTCTAAAATTCTTCTTCAGATACGTCCGCGCATCACGGCAGTTCAAGACCCTCACCCCCTCAGCCCATTCCACCCCAGCACCCCCGCCCACCCACACCCCCCAACCGCGACACAACCCCACGCAACAGGCCTGAGACACACCCTATACACCCCATCTTACTTACTCCTAATGATGGCTCTCAGCATGAGCCCACCATGACTACTGATTTTATCTCTTTCCAGCATTGGTTGGGTACATGGCCCAGACGCTCGTCCCTCTCCGCCCACCCATTAGTGGTGGGCATTTGTAGCTAACCACACGATGTAACTCAACACGCGACGACCCAGGTACCTACCAGGGGAGCATGGACTAAAACGGTTCTAGGACGTTCCGGCTCATTCATTCTCTGCATATGCAGGGGGATAATGCATCCCATGGCTCTTGTAGCAGTAGTTACTCCGATGTACCGTGTAACATAGGCGCGTAGCGCCTCGGACACGCAAATGGATTAAAAAAAAAAAAAAAAAAAAACAATGGAACACATCATTAAAGAGTGCCCCAAATATAAGCAACACAGGGATATATTAAGAAAGATAGATGAAGAAATAGAGCTAGGGAAGCTGCTCAGCACAGAAGAAGGTTTAGAGGCTATGGGCAAGTTCCTATCGAAATACAGGGCCTTCACAAAGACAGGCTTACCAAGAACAGAAACCACACCGAAGCCAGCATTGGAAGAGGACAAAGATGAAGAAAACAATGAGACACATTGGAGAGGGTTTGAGGGGAGGGAAAGAGAAGGGGGGCATGTCAGGAGGACAGAGGAGGGCACAGAAGAGAGGGGGGAGGAGAGAGGAAGAGGACTAGCAATTCGGGGCATCAGGAAGGGTGCGCCGAAACAAGGACACCAAGGGAGGGTACACTCACAGGTTTGCGCAACAAATACAGGACACGCGCATACGCGATGCCTAGCAGGCACAAAGGAGGAAGACACGGACTCCACTTATTTTCGGTGATAAGGACCCTACCTATCATTTCTTTTCTTTCTCTCTTTCTTTCACGTTTCTTTCGTTTATTTCTTCACTGATCCGCCATTACAAATTCAACCGACCTGCTACTACACACCGCCATACCCTACTTTACAAACGCTAGAAAAAACTACCACCAGGGAAAGCTCGGATCAATCGCCTACATATCACGCTACTTACACGTATATACGTTATACATAGCTATACAGCTCGCCCTCTAGCCCAGTTCGTGGCTTGCCGGCGTTAAACAGAGATCCATCCATCCATCCATCCGTGAACAAGTTCGTCATGTCGAGTTCGACGGGAACCAGCGTAGACATCTTCCGGGATGACATTGATACTGAAGATTCGAGTCCAGAGGGGACGACTGTTGTGCACATTGACTCCAACCTGATTCACTGGAGGGTGAGTCCAGAGTTACCTCTGCCTACTCATTGCTCATTACTGCGTCAGCCTCATGACCCAGAGAACCCATTCAATTTTCCGCTTTGGAGGAAAGTAATGATTTGCCTCCTTCTGTGAGCGGAACATATCATGTCAGTGAACTGAATCCTCGTTCTTACCCCTCCTGTTATTGTAGTTGCATTCAAACTGCATGGATCACCTGTTGCTCTAGCTCATCCAGTGCAATTTCACAGGAGATGCAGGAGGAGTTCAATGTATCTTCTCTTGTTAGCCGGCTACCCGTCGCGATCTTCGTATTTGGCATGGGTCTTGGCCCCGTCTTATTGACGCCTCTGGCAGAGGTAAAGTCGTGTTGTTTCGTAAGCATGACCACTGAGACTGATTTTGGATCTAGGACTTCGGCCGAAAGAAAGTCAACGTCGCTTGCCTTTGTCTCGTCTGCGAGTAACCTTCCTGTTTTCTCTTGACTTTCCATCCTACCCATTACTTGTACGCACAGATTTGTTGCAGATCCCTTGCGCCCTCGCTCATAACCTTGGAACCATTGTAGTCTGTCGGTATGTCTTTTCGCATTTTGTTGCATTCGACTTCGATATATCATTTGGAAGTTTCTTTTGTGGGATCCTAGGGGCGACTGTTTTCAACTCTGTCGCTAATATTCCTGATTTATGGAAGGGAGATGACGTTGTAGGGTGAGTCGTCTCTAATATCAGTGTCTGTATACATCTGGACCAATAACATAGGTTATGGGCCATGAATATCTGGGCCTATTCAGCCGAAGTCCTTGTATTGTAAGTTCCGATTATCTCTTCTCCTAAAGAAGCGCTCAACATTACCCCCTATAGAGGACCTATGATGTATGCTACTTGTCACTCCAACTCTACTTATCGTATCTGACCTCGTTCATAGTGCTGCTTACATCAATCATGCTTTCGGCTGGCGTTGGGTGTACGGGATATGGGGGATTGTTGGCGCTGTTCTTATAATCCCATATGTCATCTTGGTGCCGGAAACTCGCCGCAGTGCTATCCTCGTTGCCAGGGCGCAACACGCCCGGAGGGCCGGGCATATCGATGCATGGGCAATTGACGAGAATTTGAGACGTCGTTCATTCAGGCAAATTTTGACAGAGACTCTCTTTCGGCCTGCCGGTACGTTGCTCTTTGCTTTATTGCTTGTGGAAGTGTTTGACTTCTTCGGTTAATTAGTTATGCTCTTTACCGAACCCATTGTCTATTGCTTTGCCCTCTATGATGGCTTGAACTACGGGATAATTGTCGGTACACATCATGTGGTTTTTCAGATTGATTGTTGATATTCTGCTGTCCAGTACCTTGCCGTGGAAGCAACACCTCTTATCTATGCCCAGTACGGCCTTAGAGACCCGCAGGTCCAATTGACCTATCTTGCCATGGTCATTGGTTTCACGCTTGCAATTCCCCTATTCTATTTGCAACATAAAGTGACACTATGGCAAGAGAAGAAGCATGGGCGCAAGAACGTGCCAGAGAATAAATTACTTTGGGTATTTGTAGGTTAGCATATCAGACATCTGTGCTAGAACATGGTTACTCACAAGCATCGTATCTAGCCGCCTTTCTCTTTCCTATTTCAATGTACTGGTTTGCTTGGACGGGTCGTCCACCCATCAGCATATATTGGTCACTTGGTGCATTGGTACTTTTTGGTCTTTCCAGTCACATCGGTGCATACTTTCATTTGTCAAGGCGCCATCGTCTTTACTAAATCAGGTATAGTCTTCCTAGCGGTCTGTGATTACACCGTCGAGAGCTACGGTCTGATGGCCAGTAGTGCAGTGACTGGACAGAGCTTCGCCCGAGGTAATCGTTCTGGTTTGAGCACTTGGTTTTGATTCTGACGCTATGCATAACATTCCTAGAATGTTTTTGTGGAATTTTGGCTCTTTTTGGCGTTCAATTCTATCACGATGGTCAGTCTTGGACTATAGTCTTCAGATACATCGGTGGGATCTCATCATTGGTGCATAGTCGGCTTCGAGTGGGCGAGCACGATCCTCGCAATCCTCGCAACCCTTATGGGTGTTTTTCCCTTCTTGTTCTATAGGTATGGCCCAACCATCCGCCAAAGATCCAGATATGCCCAGGAAATCGCCAGATTGGAGGATGAAGAACGGCAACCGCTTCTCAATTGAATTTCAGAATTTCCTGAGGAATCGGATGTCCTTAAGCGTATCTTACGCTCATCCTATTCTGAGGGCGCCCGCTGTAAATTTGGATGCAAGTGAATCGTCGTGTGTGTAGCATATCATTGACATTAGCCGAAACATATGTAGAAGACCAGGTCTAGTTGCTTGAAGCTTCTCGGAAAAGAAATCAGATCTTCAGGCAATATGGGTTCCAGTCGAGAAAGAGCAAAATTAGAAAATGAGAGACACGCGCAACAATTTCTACATGATTCGCTGCAAGGATATTGTCTGTACGGAGTAGAGTATGCATAGCATGAGGCACGATGGTAGTCTACATATTATACATATTATTCTACAACGATTCAGGGTTACCAAGTACATACCTTAGTATCTCGACCCGATATGGCGCGAATATCGCAGTTCTTACGGTGACATCATACAGCATCATACTCGAAGATACATATCCGCATGTGTCCCATATCAACGTCAAGTGGGTACGAATCGAACCCGAGCTTACTTTCACAGCTCTCCTAAGCATTTTCAAATTGCCTCCGCCACAATGCCCAGTGCCACTATCCGAGTTTTCCAAGTAAGTACTCACGACCACTCTTCCTCTTTGGAGTTACATGCTACTTTTGTGGAGGACCGGCGTGTTAACGCGTGCCCGAAAATGGGGAAAAGCATTCATATCCGACTCGTCCATTCATGTGTGAACTCAGTAGGACACAACTACTTGGTCGGTGCCGGTGACCATGATGGCCTTTTGCGCATGCCAGGCATTTCTTTCTCTTCTCATGTCTGTCCGACGTTGTTTCCTGGGACAGTTGACGCGTTATCTTTGCCGTCGCTGATGATTGCACTACCAATGCGCAGAAACCTCAAAGAAGCAAAGCAATCAGTGCAGTGCTTGGACATGGCACATCTAACGACACGTCTCCGGATCCCCAGGACTTCTTCGCTTTCGTTTTGCCCTTTCAGAGCCGTCTCCTCTCTGTATTGATAGGTGATCACATGTCCTTCGCGCTCGCTGGCCACTTAGCGCTTAAAAAATGAGCAATTTCGGGGCTTCTTTAAGTCATCATGATGATGCAAACGCGAAGGTAGTGGGTAATCAAAACTTGATAAATATATCATTCTCTGGACCCCACGAAGTATTATGATGTCGATCGATGAAGCGCGTGCCGCCTTTTCTAGAAGTTGTCATGTCAGCACCTTTCATGGAGGAATTCACGCGGTTACCTTCCAACCTACTCCGGACCGGGAAACCGAAGATAGATATGTTGTTGAGGAATGGGAAGATGTGGATCAAGGACCATCTTGGTTGTTCTTAGCCGTGTTGGATGGTGAGCGTTTTGTTCGCCGGGCTTGGCTGTGGAGGTTCAAACGTTCAAGCGCTTTCAACCTTTTGTAGGACACGCAGGGTCAGAAGCGGCAGAATATAGCGAGAAATACCTCCCGACGTTTCTTCGCAATGCGCTGCGTTCGAAACTCGCTAGTTCTGGGACCAGATATGACCCCGCTGAAGTCTCAGCCTTTCTACGTTCGCAGATCGAAGAGTTTGATCGTCAAATTGGTGCTGCCGTTATCGACCTGTGTCCTGATCCTCATGAACTGGATCACAATTCTGCCTCTTCTCTGCTGAATGGCTCAGACAGTCATATTCTGCGTCGCGCCAGTTCTGGTACTACCTTATCTATAGCACTGGTTGATGGCAGGAAGGAGAACTTGTGGATTGTAGGTCTTGGGGATTCTTCGGTTGGTAAGCGCCTTGTTGGACGTTGCGTCTTGAGAAATGGCTTATCGAACTAATTAGTTTTATTCACAAATGAGAAAGGATCGGCACTTACAGCGCGAAGATTGACACCCTTGCACAATACATCAACTCCTTCCGAGTACGCTCGAGTCAAACTATCTCATCCTACGTCGGAGCGTAATGTGTTGAAAGATCAACGTATCCTGGGGGTTCTCAGTATTACCAGAGGTGCGAATCCAAGGCTACATCCTAGACAATGACTTCTTGAATAGCAACTAGCCATTGGAGACTTCTCATACAAGCTACCTGCTACTTATTCCGTCAACTTATTCTCAAAATTACGCTCAGAACATGGCGATCCTCTAGTCCCGAACATTTCAAAAGATAACCTCTCCCCACCCTATATCATAGCGACAAGTGACGTGCGTCACATCGATCTCACCACTGTACGTGACAAGGAGCCCATTCTGCTCCTTTATACGGACGGTGTAGATAACATCATCGAGGGGCGTTTTCTCTTTCGGAAAGAAAATCCCAGTAAAACCGATCCTGCTGCTGTGCTTGGCGCGTTGCTTAGCGATCCTATTGACAAGACATTCCTTGAAGGTGTGTTCGAGCACGAGGTAGAGTCTAAATGGAATGAAGATGGAAATCGGGCGGTCGAAATTCTTGGAAACATGCTTGGAGGACGTGACGCGGTTCGTATGGAACAAATCATGACTCCGGCGCTTCTGAGTACCACGGGGGAGAGCGATCTGTACATCGATGACACGACTATCATATTTTGTCCTCTGACATTGTAATATATCCCTGATCCTATGTACATAATCCGCTGTGGCTATGCTTTGGATATCATCAAAGCCTTGAAAGTGTATCAGCTTGGCTTATAAGCTGTGAGGTCTGCGAATCGACATGGGCACCGCCTACTGTAGGGGTAGGGGCAGCATTAGGGGCTGGAACGGGGTTAGTCGTATCTATAGCTGCCGCATATGTTTGGAAAATTGCTTCTTCATCGGCCAACTCGTCTTCGAAAACGCTGTTCAACGTAAATTTCTGTTCTCCAATACGGTAACCGTAACGATAGTTCTCGTAAATCCACCTCAACCGCTGCTCTCGAAGCTGGAAAACTCCAACAGCCGAACGATATCCGATATTCTCGGAATCAGACATCGACAATGTTTCGTTACGATTGACGAGATCTGTGTAACCAGTGTGCAACCATTGAGGGACATGGAAGTTCTTCGCCAACACTAGCCGTTCGACGGGGCTCATAGACATGTCCGTGAGTTTGTCAATGCAGTGAAGACGGATCCTATGCATTTCCCACATGTCGGCAAGTCTGAGGACTGCGACCCATGCTTCCTTCGATAGCACAGGTTCTGTCGGTGGAACATCACTGTCTTTTCGTCAGATATCGTTTGCGATTTGACATAACGAAAGCGGGGTTTCGCACAGAGGCAGAACGACATCCAGGAGATGTCGAAAGTCATCTTGTTTAACATGATCAAGAATGATTGGATTAGTGTCGCGTGATCCCTCGATCTGGGTGGTTCCTCCCTCGCCCTGGGGTATCGCGAACATGTCTTGAAAAATGGGCGAGTTAGACATGAGAATGAATCTCGGGATTCTGAAGAGGGTGTCTTCGATCTGAACGCATGAGTTCTTCAGTATAAGTTTTGTTCTGGTGGCATTTGAAGACTTGCCTTGAGGGTCACTGGGATCAGGTAGTACAACGCATCTTTCTCTGGCTGTGCTGACAACAGATCGAGGGTGGAATCGATCATCGTAGCTTTTTCCAGGGGGTATCGAAGTACGCCGGTGTGATCCAGAGTGGTACAATTTCAAGGCAATGCATCAGCTGTCCCTGGCGCTTCTAAGGCGCCTATCAGTTGGGTAGGAGGTTGGACTCACACGTGATAATAGTGTTCAGAATAATTTGTCTGCGTTTCAATCAACGGAGCATTAAGAGGCTGGACAGTTTCATGCCTGTCAAAAAACATCAAAATAATTGTCAAGTGTAATTCTGGTGAAAGTTGTGGCGCAATCCAAGGTCGAATGGAAAAAGCTCAGAATTTTTGGGCCTTGCTTATTTTTAAAGACCTAGACCGCATTAGTTCCGTTAGTTGTGCCAAATTTGGTGGAATTTACCAAAACTCACAGCTGGTGATGATACTGCAAGCTCAAACTCCATTGAACCAGAAGGAGCCACGGATATAAGGTTATTGTCGACCAATCATTCCAACTTTGTATCCTATGCAGATTTTTTTCGAATTATCGCCTAATGGTCATTGCCAGTGGTATCGGCAGGGTTTTTTTGATCGTATCACAATTACAGGAGGAGTACAATTTGTATAGTAAGTCTGACATACGCAGACTTGATAGAAGCAAAGGGTGATGAAAATCATAGTATGACGGCTGCCTTCAAAGATGGAATTCTCTTGAGAAGGGAAGCTTGAGAGCGATGATAAAGTCCGGACCAAGTCAGAAGAAACTCGTTGAGAGCCTCAGGCTAAATCCATGAAGTTTATGGTTATCATACAATCATGATTAGTAGCACACAAAGTTTGACGTGGTGATGGAAACCGAAAGCTTTGTCATAAAGGACACTCGAAAGACAGGAGCTACCGCATTAGGGCCAGCAAGTGATAGAAGTTCGAGTGATGGCACAGCCACCGCGGTATTAGAATTTTACCGCTCATTGCCGTTCCATCCACGCTCTCATAAGTTTCTTTCGACCCCACGATGGCGACGACCCTCCTTCCGCCCGTTCAGCGGCGGACACCGTCTCCCATACCGGTCAACTCTCGAAGACTGTCTACACAGAGTGTCATCTCGTCGTCAGCCGCATCTGTTCAAACCGCACCCCTGATGGCGCCGTCATCGATGCAGACGGCGACAAGCCCCAACACGACTTCCTTCCAGCGGTCTCAGGAAATCCGAATTCTTACAGTGAGCGATGAGGCCGTGAGGGTTGAAAAGACCGTAATGGCCAGCCAGGACTCATATATTGCCCGGGTGATGGCAGGTCCATTGCCACCCTCGCCGCCGGCCAGCGTCGTTGATGAAGAAAGTGTTATATACGCTGAACCGGAATCCATTTCTATATTGCAGACATCGACGGAGCCTCCTACGCCTCCATCGCTCGAGCCGTCCACCTCACCCCCGCAACCAGTCCACCGTTCGTCAACTGACACCAAAGCTTCATGGACGGTTCAGCCCGCTGGCCAGTCTACGCTACTTCCATCTGCGTACCTTCCCTCTCCGCCCTCGACCTCATTCGCCAAGTCCGCCACACATTTGGCTTCCGATAGTCATCTTCCACCCCCACCGTCACCAATGGCGCGGGAACGACCAGTCCGTCGAAATACCATTGGTTCAGCACCCAAACAACCCTTTCCAGTCGGTGTGAGCGGCGGTGAACTCGAAGAGGACATACAACTATATGAAGAGAACATCAGGCGTGAGCGAAGGTCCAAAAGGGCCAAGGTTGCGCTTACTCGGAGTCACGAAGAAGAGACAGTGACAGTTGGTAACATCATTGGCGAGGGACATGTCAACTACGTACTCATGTACAACATGCTCACCGGTATCCGTATCGGCGTTTCGCGGTGCCAGGCCAAAATCAAACGCCCACTCACACCAGATGACTTCCAGGCGAAACACAAATATTCTTTTGACATCATCGGGAACGAGCTCACCCCTTCGGCAAAGTATGATTTCAAGTTCAAGGACTATGCGCCTTGTGTGTTTCGATCGCTGAGGGAAGATTACTTCCATCTTGACCCAGCAGACTATCTGTTGTCGTTGACGAGCAAGTACATATTAAGCGAGTTGGGATCGCCTGGCAAGTCAGGCTCATTTTTTTACTTCTCACGCGACTACCGCTTCATTATCAAGACAATTCACCATGCTGAACATTTGTATCTCTTGCGTATCCTGCCTGAGTACTACGAGCACGTCAAGGCTAACCCACATACCCTCCTCTCGCGTTTCTATGGTCTACACCGAGTGAAACTTCCCCGGGGCCGGAAGATCCACTTTGTGATCATGAACAATATTTTCCCGCCACACAGAGATATCCACGAAACCTACGACCTCAAGGGTAGCACTGTCGGACGTGAGTACCCTGAAGGAAAAGCAGAGCAAAACCCTCGTGCGGTCCTGAAGGATCTCAACTGGATCAACCGTGGCCGCGTACTCGAGCTCGGTCCAGAGAAGCGGGCTCTGCTTGCGGAACAGCTCAGACGTGACGCGGCCTTCTTGAGGCAGGTCAATGTGATGGACTATAGCTTGTTGGTGGGCATTCACAATATGCAGCGTGGAAATCGGGATAATGTTCGAAGAAACACTCTTAAGGTGTTCTCGGTGTGTATCTACCTGCATATTTCTCGCTATATCTGCTTATGTATAGTAAAGCCTCAGATTCCTCATGCCCCCCACCGGAGGAAGGTTATGGGACATTCGCATTCCCTTTCCGGACATCATTTGGGTTCACCCGAGGCCATTGCTATGCGCCAGGCACTCTATCGTAATTCTGGACACGTTGATGCTGTCGAACTTCCCGACGCCACCGATGAGCCTCCTCCCCCATCTTCTACTGCTCAGGACTTCTCCGTAACCGAAGTCACTTCTTCACTAGTGCAACGTGAACGTGCTTCCTCTTCTCAATCCCGTTCTTTATCATTTTCGTCGTCCCACCCTCCCGTTGCATGTTCATCATCATACCAAGCCCATCCATATCGACGTGAACGTGATTCTCATCGAGATAAAGGCAAGGACCGTGAGAAGGAGCTAGCGGACCATTTTGTCGATCGTCAGCATTTCATGTTCTATCAAGACGAAGGTGGCTTGCGTGCGACAGATGAAACAAATTTCGATATGGACGTGATCTATTATGTCGGAGTTATCGACATCCTTACACCCTACGGTGGAAAGAAAAAGCTTGAACATTTTTGGAAAGGGCTGAGGGCCGATCGTGTGAGTTGTTTTATCTATATCAAGCTTTCCCCTCGGTGAATTTGCTTACACTTTCTCGTCTGTAGCACAAAATTAGCCCAGTGCCTCCGTCGGAATATGCGGACCGATTTCTGGCGTTCATGAAAGCGATCATGCGTGGTGGAGAGGGTGGCGCAAGATTCAAGGTTGAATAAGCCCCTCTTCTCACTCATGTCTGTGTCTTTTCCGTCATGGGTTCTCAGGGTTTGTATATTTACGTCTCGACTCTTCTTTGATTTTGGTTGCCATCATACTGCGAAATATTCACACCCCATCTCTTGCGACGTGTCATCGTCCTCTTCATCCTTATGATATCTTAATCATTCGAATATTCCATTATATCCTGCATTACAACCATCCACATACTATGTACTTCACACACGCTCATTTGGTCTCTTTGCTTTGCTGCGTACATGACGCTTCACGCTCCTTACTTCATTTGATCCTTTCTAAGTATTGCATCCAACCTTGCAATATCGCCGATCAACCTTCGTTAATTCGCCTTCTCAGTAGTCCCGACATATCTCTTATTGCTCTCATTTATCTACCAAACTCGCATATTCTATCTATCCCGTGTACGCACAACATACATAGAATACGCTTACGAACAGACGGACAGGTAGATACGTTGTTTTGATCACCCCGAGGAACCGAGCATGCGGGGTGTCGTCCGCAGATTCTCTGGGTCTTTACGAGAATGATCCTTCCCTTGTCCATGCACACCTCGCCGTGTCCCTATACATCACATATATATATATGCATGACAAAAATAGGCCGTCAATATACGTCAAAAAGTGACCGATCTGAGGATTGATCTGATCGTGACACGGCTAAGTTCTAATCAACCTCTAGGACAACCCTCTAGGAATTTGAGAACACGCACACGTCTTTCTATTTCAATGATGGGGGGAACTACGCTGCGATCTTGGCACAATTGCTTCAATGCCTCGATAGTATGTTGACTTTCAATGCTTTATCAGCATCCTTGCTAAACTCTGCGTATTGCCTCGCTATGATACCCAATCCTTTATTGGGTCAACTTCGTCCTTCTTCTTAACCTCGTTTCCGTCTAACAAACTCTCTAGCTCCCCGTTATCGCCGCACGTATTCATTGACATCCACATCGCTTGATGGGCGTCAAATTTTTACGATATGAGAATGACTTTCGGCTTCTACTGTAGTTAGTCCTAGATCTGAATGAGATTAACCCTTTTTTACATACTAGGAAGGACTTCGGGATGTTTTATAAACTGACAGGCCCACGAAGGTGGAATTCACTCGCTGCGGACGCTACAACTTGTTCGTTATGCCAGATTCACCAATCGATCGTCTTTCAGAGGACGTTCTCCATAATATATTTCTCCTACTTCGAGACGGCGAAAAACAGTGGCTCTCTCGCTGGGTTACCGTCGGCGCTCTCGTCTCCAGAGTCTCGCCACAGTGGCGAGCTATTGCGTCTCGCGGCTCTTCATTGTGGAAGGATATCTTCCTGGGCCCCACGTCTTCACCTGGAATGACGCGTATAGTGCTCGATCGTGCCGCGAAGCACAGCCTTCGGGTTATATTCTGCATACCTCAAGATATGGGAGGACTCTTGTTCAAGGGGTTCTCTGCGCCATTCAGCGCATCTATGCAGTTGGTCATGGGTCAAAGCACTTGCTGGGGCACCCTCTCCATTACCTCTCCATTTCTTCCGCTTCTTCAACTCTCAAAAATGCTCTCTCACATCCCACTGCCCCAAGTCCATTCTATGGAACTCATCAGGTCCGATTCAGCGGCTACGTTATGCTGCGGGCCCTTCATGTTGAACGCGGTATTCTTCAGGCATCTTGTTTTGGACGGAGTCGTTATTCGTCCTGCAGATTCTTTCCAATTCTCCGGCCTATGGAGTCTCAGTGTCGCGAACACCGATCTTCGGATGCTGGATGGGTTTCGAATGAAGTTGTTGACCTCCGCTACTCCCATCCCGACGGGATGTATGCCAACGCTGGTGAGAATTCAGCACTTGAGCATCAGCGCGCCGCTCCTGCCATACATTCCGCAAATTCTATCATTCAATCCTTCCACTCTTGTTTCGTTGAAGCTTGACGGACTGTCCGGTACGCCCGTGTCACTGGTGTCAAAGCTACTGACCCAGAACCTACATTCACTGGAATTGGTGGACATGGACGGCGCGGCTGTAAAGCTGCTATTCACTTCCCTGCATGGAAGGAAATTCCATGGATTGTGCACACTCAAGATTGTATCGACTGACGTCCGAGGTTTAGAGTCCGAGTTTGAGATACAAAATATTTTTCCGAGTCTCACCAGTTTCCAAGTGTGACCTTCTAGTCATTGCTCAAACCAATGATACTTATATTTTCAACTTGCAGGATAGTCCAACTTCAATGATGTATAGGTAGCAAGAAACATTTCTCGAAACATTTCTCAGAATCGGACCTGTCATTTCAAGTTAAATGTACCAATCAGGAAATCAAAGTTACGACAGCTGCCAGTAATGCGGTGATCATGGTGGATCCAAATACTGTAGTATTACATTTACAAACAGTATGTGTGGGTCACATCAGAGGCTGTGGGCTGAACACTTTTGGTACTCATCATGCATTATTTTTCTCAAAACCTCTGGATGAGGCTCAAAAGGCTGTCAGGCTGGGTACTCCGCACCAGAAACTACTAAATTGCCCCTTTTATAACCCCTTTGAGTTGCCCTTATTTAGTTCATTAGTTGATGGGATGTGCCGTCTTTGTCATGAGTTCCTCATACTCACCCCACTCACCAACAGCATCCATCTTTCTTTTTTCTGCCCAATTAATTTGTCACTTTTAGACTTACTCTGATCTGTTTCTTCATATTGCAATTTTGTCTTACTTTCCATATCTTATAGACAATTCATAGTTATAAAAATTGAGCTACTAGATTTAGGTTATATTAGATGTAAGCATCAATACAGTGTTTTCCTTGCATTTGTCTGACCTCCAAGTTTTCTTATTTAGGAATTCAGCCAGGTAAAATGTTCATTCCTTCATGTACATAGCTATGATTATACACATCCCACAGTGCTCAACTGGTTGAGTAAACAAGGGCAACTCAAAGGGGTCTAACATTATGGAAGGGCTGTAACATAGAATTCTCAGTCTTGTCATTTTACAGTAATTAACAAATGAGTGACGGCAGTGATGACACTTATTTGTGAAAGCATGGTGGCATCCCTGATCAGGGGCACAACCATTTTCCCTTGACTTGACATGTGAATTGTTGGGGTTTGGTTGTCATCGAAGCACCAAAGCATGGGAAGTAGTATGAACTCCAATGGGATCAAATTGTAGTAAAATGACTATGAGGCATAACCGGCATACCTGAAAAGGTATTGGGCCAGAGTACCTACTGGATGTGTTCATAATTGCCACCCCTTACTGTACTGCAGGAGCTAAGACACAGTTTGCTCATGATGTATGTCACATTAAAATAGCTCCTTAAGAATATAAAAAATGTTCCCTCTTCCCTCCACTTCATATAGTGCAATCATCAATGAATGTAATTCATCCACTAGAAAACAATCTGACTCAGAAAAACCAGCAGTGAATACAGTGTCCAAGTTGGGAAACATTGACTAAGATAATGTCAAGCTCAGAGCATGGACTTTAATTGAAAATACCACTGCCAACTAGTGACTAGTATATGGTATGTAAAATTGACATTTACTCAAGTTTCACTAGCAAGGAAATCTCTCAATGACATAAAGTACATTCAACCCATCTGGTTGGTGAATCCCTCCCCTGTCCTGAAATTGTCAGGGCCACTAACTATGCACTAGTGATGTTTCTTCCCAACCCATATCAAATTTGGGCTCAAAGGGGTTTTGTTCCAGGATATTGCCACTTCTGGGCCTGATCTACCATCATTTGAGTTGGTCAAATTTACTTTTACTTTACATATGCTGTGCACAGCTTAGTGGAATATCTCCCAATAGTGAGAAATCTGAACTCCAAATTGAATAGTAAGCTTGATCGAACCATTCATGTACTTGTTGGTGATTAAGCCTGATCCAACATATTCATGTACTCATGATAAGACTGAATTTCGATGAATATAGTCCATTATTTCTCTGATTATATTTCCCAAGTTTACCAAAACATGAGAGGGAAAAACGCTAGCATATGATTACACTTGTACATTGGATACATTATACTGATGTGAAGTAGAATGAGTCTAATCCTCATATTGATCATCGTCATTGTCATCAACCGGTGCTGCTGCCGCCGCCTTCTTACTCCGTGCTGACAACTCTGTCAAAGATAGTATCAAAAGGCTACATAATACGTACTCTTCCGCGCAGGTGCAGCGCCGCGCTTTCGGGCTGCCGCCGCCTTCTTTTTTACGACACGTTTCTCAAGTGCGTGATCTTCCTCGCCTTGGGCACGATATTCTTCAAGAATCTGAGAACTCTGTGATCAGCCTTGTTTTCGTGATAAAAGAACTCCAGTCCCCTGCCTTCTCAAATTCATCCAGATCGGAATCAGGTTTATCTTTCGATTTATTGCTTCGAGCCTGGACACATAATGGCATCAATAAACCGTGAGAATAACGATGAGTACCTTAGCAAGGATTTCCTGAAAGCGTTCGAAGACTTTGGGCTCATGTAATTTATCGCGATAGAATTGCAAGCCTTCGACAAGTTTCTTGACAGAACGCTCGGATTTGAACGGAAGGAGAGACAAGCAGTATGCAATGTCCCGCCATTGCCGTGGTTCTTCGCATAGATGGAAGCGTTGACAGAGCTTTTCGACAATGTTCTCAGCTTGTTTCTCCTGATGCGTAGATCAGACCGTATGATACAGAGAGAAGAGAATGCGTTTAGAGAACCAACCTTCTCAATGAAGGTAAAAATGTATTTGAGCGTACTTTGAAATGTTTCTTCGTCGACGGCATGAGCTCCGGTTGACAAATGACTGATCACTGCAAGAGCTTTTGAGTACAGTTTCATCAAACAGACAGGTTGGATCGCTCACCATCCGGCAAGTTATTGTAGATTGCATTCTCTTTGGTCGACAGTTCCTTGAAAAAAAGTTTTGCCAGATCTGCTATGCGGGGCTCCGGATCTTCCAAACACTTTGCCATTTCGCCGAGCTGGCCCTTAACCTTGATCATGCCGTTCAGGATCAGATGTGTTAGCACCATCAACGTGTTTTTCTTGACGACAAGGTCCTTATCAGAAAGGCCTTTGTATAGTTCATTCGAGTTTTCATCGATGATATTGCTGAACGAGACTGCCACATCTCCGAGAGCGATAACAATGTTGCTTCGAATGTTCGCGTCGCGCGAGGTCTCCAAGATCTTGAAAAGAAGCCGGTGATGCGCGTCGCAGAAATGAGAGCTAACGCATAAGAATTTGCTGAAAGATAGGGTTGCAGCCGCTCGCAATGTCCGATTCTAGATGAAAAGAATCAGAACGTGGTCAGTACGTTGCAACTCTGCAAGTACCTTGAATTTGTGAGGACTGCCACATATATGAACGAGCATGGGCCCATATGTCGCTAATAACGACTGTTCTCCATAGAGAAGTTCAGTTTCACGAACGGCAGCGATCCGTTCACCAATCTCGTCTTCAGCATTACCGGCGACTTGATCGAGCTCTTCGCCACCATCTTTGGATGCCTGATTGCCTCCTTTCTTGGCCGCGGCCTGCTTCTCGACTAGAGCAACATTTGTTGAGTATAGACGTTTAGCGCATCAGTCCAGACTCACTGGTCTGTTTCTCGTCTTTCTGTCGCTTCCATTCTCGCTCCACTAACTCGAGGAAGACAATTTGCTTAATGGCAACATGTCCAACCACAAAGAGAAGCTGGCTTAGCTCGAACGCATCACCCATGTCCGAACCCGGGCCGTCACCCTGCGTGGATTCTGGAGGGATGCTGATATCATCCGAAACACGCGTCACGTCTCCGGGATGATCTTCATCCATTGCGTCGGAATCCTTCTCAGTAGGTTGGGAAGGTTGCGATTCCGCGCTTGCTGTCTTCGGTTTCCGGTCCTGATTGAACGCCCTTCGAGTAAGGCTCTTTATGATCTCATTGCACAGTACATCAGGGTGTTCGCCCAGTGCGTAAATGGCGTTGATCGCCTGTTCTGCAAGGCCGAACCAGTCTCTCGAGCGGCAAGGCATCTCAATTGCCGCCTGGAGTTTGCGGAAGATAGGGTTGTCCATCTCGAGCCGCAGCGTCTTGTCAAGTAATGAACCTGTAGGAAATTAGCTGATTCAAAAGGTTCAAGGGGATTAATTTTACCTTTGACCTTCTTGGCACTGCCATTCAGTCGTTGCAGTGCTACACAGGTATAACGAGCTAAAGTGAGGTCAGCCTGGCGCAAAGTGACTGAGTATACATGGTAGCTGGCATAACTCGGAGTGCTCTACCTTCCCGAAAGGTCCCAGGCCTATCTTAAGCATAGTTTCTACTCTATCGGTCAATACACTTCTCTTAGCTAGTGCCAGCATTCCAAGGATCGCAATCGCTCCCCGGCGCTGAGCTTTCGGAAGTTGTTTGTTAGTACCTGTAGTAATCGTCTGTTTTTAGACTGTTATCAACAGAATTACAGCACTTACTGTAAACTTGCCAAAGCTTTGATTGAATATCTTGGTGGACCTGGTTTTCATCCATCATGATACGCATCATCTCCTCCAGACTCGTCAGTTCTGCCAACGTCGCATCGTAGGTCAACCTAAAAAATCGAAGCGGGATCAGACAAAGAAAGACTCGAAAAGTCAAGGTTGAAAATTACTCGATCATGTTTTTGGCGATACGATTAACCTGCTCTTTAGGACTGAGATCCGGTATTGGGTCAAAATATATACTCTTGTAGCATTCTAAGAGCCGCGAACGAATCCCTTTGAGTTCGTTGCCATCCTCAGAAGTTGAAGTCGTGTTGTCTTTATTCCATATGAGATGCAACATTTTCTTGATCCCAATCTAAAAAGTACATGTTCAAAGCTGTCCAGATAGTGAATTGCATGCATACCTTTGCACTCTCAAAGTGGTATTCGTGCGAGACCCGGAAGAACTCGATAGCCTCAATGACTTCAGCTTTATGTGTGGAGCCCAACAAATCGCACATGGTCTCCATGGCACCCTCAATTTGGCGAATGAAGTTGAGTGCTTCTCCATAGTACTTCTTTTTCAAGCGAAGCTGGAGAAGCTTATTAGTTTCCAGTGCCGCCAACGCTTCCTGTTCGCTCGACAAGGCCGCGATATCTAACTGAGACTTCCTTGGAGCGAGTTTCGAACGCTTCTGAGTCTTCTTCTGCGGTGTCTGTGGCTCACCATTATCTCCATCCACAGCCATTGAAGGTTCACCTTCCGTATCACCACCCTCTTCGCCTGCTTCAGCCTCCTCGCCTTCATCAACGTCCATTTCATCATCGCCCTTTGAGCTATGGTTGAACACGGAATGAGTTAGGAGATATCTCTGATATGTTAGGAAAACCTTACCGTTTCTTCTTCTTGGACAGCTGGGCCTCTCCATCTTCTTCGTCTTCGTTATGATCAGCATCATCTTCATCATTCCTCTCAACAGCTTTCCCCATCTTGTCCTCAACCTTCGCCAGCTCTTGTTTGACCACTTCAAACTCTGTTTCGAATATGGATTGCTCTAAGAGTCCTCCATGCATAACATAAGGGTGAGTGAGTAGAAGCTGAACGAGAAGCGACGCCGCTCCCTTTCGTACGGTAGAGACTTTGTCTGACAAGGCTGAAACCGCCGCTGCCGTGATTTGGAGACGCTGTTTCGGGAATTTGACCTTGAGCTCGCAGAGCTTCGAAAGGATCTGGAGGACCTTGCTTCGAACATAAGAAGAGATGTCCATCAGACGGACGATAAGTTCATCGTATAGACTGATAGTCTGTTTCTGTGTTTGGCGCTGCTCTTCGTCGGCTCCAGAAGTCACTAGCTCTCTGATGAGATATCCAATGACTTCAATGAGAGCGACGCGTATTGGGTAAGACTACAGTTCTTGGTATCTGAGACGATGTGTATCATAATGAAGTTACATACCTCAGAGTCCATCTGCTCACGCAGTAAGCTGAATTGCTTCAGAATCGAGCGAGGCGCCAACTCTGCGAATCTAACGAGAAATCTTGCAAAAACCCTTGGTCCTTTTTGGTCCTGTACATTGAAGTTTTTTCCAGCAATTTCTCGGAGCAGCTCGTCGCCGAGTTGGGGGTAGTCAAACTCGTTCGCGAGGATTGAAAGACATTCAGCCATTGGTTCTGCAAGATGTTCGTAAAACTGGAGGTGCTGCATGATAGCAACTTGAGCTCCAAGCGTGTGCCCATGATGTTTGACTGCAAGACAAATAATCTTTAGCACGCCGACTTTAATGGCCTCCACCTTCATGTACTGCTCATTCTCCGTGATATGGTAGGCGGGACGAGTCATGCACCTAGTAAAAAATCACAGTAAGCCATCAGAAACACGACAACCGATAAACATACATACGTGATAAACGCCTCTCTCTCCGCCGTTGTTGCCCATATCCTTTGAGTCTGAAGCCGAAGAACCTTGCTGATCAATCCCAATGTCGCAGGTATCTGATCCACCCAAGTCCACGCCTCTTTCTTCTTATTCGCGGACCTACTAGACCCCGCTTTCGCACCCCGCCCCCTCCGTCCCTTTGGGATCGGCACACTCTGCCCATCCTCATCTTCCGGTTGCTTAACCTTCTCCGCGGCCGAGACGAACCAAAGTAAAAGAAATCCAAACATCTCCAGTGGCAGCTTGTGCGACATGTATCCATGCTGGTCGCCCCGTTCTACATCTCGCATTGTAGCATCTAGTTCTGCCTGCAGACCAGAGGAAATAGAGTCGAGCAACTTGTTCATGATGGGTCCAGACACCGCGTCGGCGTGTTTCAGCAGACTTCTATACACGTCAAACACGTCAGACTCTGTTATTGCATCGCTGGATTCTGCAACGGCCTCGACAGCGGCTGAAAAGGATATTAGACGCCGGACAACAGTCAGATAACAGACTAACCTTCCAAGAGACGCTCAATATCTCCATCATTTGGATCATGGTCGTGGGGTATTGGGTAGTCGTCGTTCTCCGTGAGAGCTTGGATCTCCTCCTGCAGCTCGAAGCTGATCGCCATAACCGTTGCTTAAGAGAGGTTTAGAATAAGTCTCCTTCAACGCGACTGGATCACGTGCGAACGGGACGCGACGCGTGTCACAATGACAGTTTCTTCTCCTCACCAACTCGAATCGTCTCTTCGAGCCATCTATCATCGATATCCCAAGTTCCAAAAATCTATTCCACTCAGAAAGTCTATATTGCAATTTTCTAGTATTTCCAACATCAAAAGCCAGCCGAACTGCCAAGAAAAGAGAGAAAGTATGTATGTACGTGTGTAACAGGATGTAATGTGTCGTATCGTATGCATGTACATTTGATGAATCTGATTTTCATATAAGCGGAGATAAGGAGGGATGGAAGAATAGATGTTTAGTTTAGTACACTATCATTTGAAGACAACTTTGAACCCCACCCAATACAACAAGAAGTTGACAACAATGTCCGTCTAAAAGAGGCATCCTGAAATGCATGCATGGATCAACAGATAACACAAATCGAAGCAGGTTGAGCATCGAAACTATAAGCTGCTCTTGAACCCCTCCTGCGGTCCACCAACAAGTTCAAGGAGATGATCAACGACCTCCTGCGGGGCCGTGACGTGCCAACCGGCAAGAGTCCGTTTGCTACTGTGCCCGACGGCGGTGGTGAACACGGCTTCAGGACGTATGGAGAGCTTGACGGGAGGAGGGGCGTTGCCCTCGACCAAGGTGACGGACATTGGGGCTGGCATGGTCACCTCAGTTGTCCCGTTCGGGAAGAGGAGGAGCGAGCGGAACATGTCTTCGTCGGTCTAAACATTACATTAGTATAATACAGGAATGTAGAAAGGCTTGTGTTACCTTGTCGTCTCCAGCGCAGAAGATGAACTCGGCATCGGGATTCTTGTACAATATCCGCTTGACAATTTCACCCTATTGAAAACATGACTAAGAAGCCTATTATCTCGTATGGAGAAATAAGAACACACCTTGTTAACTGCAAGCGGCCTGACTTCAAGATTCTTCTTTCCAACGAGCACTACACACAAACCCCATCAGCACATCCCACATACAACAAAAAAGACAGACACGCACCCTCGATGGGTCTCTTATTCGCCAAATTATTCTCCAACAAATCCTGGCAATGTCTGCACTGGAACAACCTATCATCAACATCAGCACGCAAGAACACTCAAAAGCAAAAACAAAGACAGAACGCACCCCCACTCAGGATCACTCCCTCTATAATGCCACGTTATCGAGCTCTTTTTGACCTCAATATGGCTCCCCGCCGTCCTCTCCGTATAATACCTAAAAATCTCCGCCACCTCCGCCATCCAACTCATATCCAAATTTTCCGTGAAATTCACCCACTCAACGCTTCCCCTCTCCCTAACGAACCCACCATGCTCCGCGCTGCACCAACGAACCCCACATCAGCACAACAGTCGAAAATGCCAAGACGCAAAAGACATAAAGGAATGAGGACGCACCTGAACCCAACGTTCCTAAGATGTCCTAGATGCTGCTCAAGGAACGCGCCATCCCTGCCCGAAATAATATACACGATATTCTTCGGATCCGCCGAAAGCCTTTCCAGCGCCTCAAGTGTACTCGCCGACGGCACGGCCATGGAAGGCGTCTTGACGATCGGGGCTAACGTACCCTGCAAATTACGAATAGAAACCACGTTAGTACATCGTAAGTATATCGCCACCAAATCGCCGAAGAGAGAAAGTGCCACAAGCCACATGTGGAAGAAGGGGCTCGAAAGACTGGATCCAGATCCATATCGGGAAAGGAGGGATAAGGTTTAATTGAAGATTGAAAGATGAGAGATGGGAGATGGGAGGAAGATAAGAATAGAATATGAATGAAGATCCCGTAGAATCTCCGAGTTCTCAGCCCTGTGTCTGGGCTTCTTTGCCCTCGTCGGCCCCAACGTGAGAAAAGAGTAGTCGAGAAGGAGAAAGAAGGACAGATATGAAGGGAAACAACTACAGATATCCCTTGCTCTGATAAAGCATGTGGGAGGAAAACAACGACAGATATCCCTCGCTCGATTAGGCATGTGGGAGGGAAAAGAATCCAGAAACACAAGCAAAAAAATCCCTTCACCCAAACGCAGAGAAAAATACGAAAAAGATACAAACCGACACTCACATCATAATCCAATAAAAACAACCTCTTCCCCTGTCCCCTCCCGGCCTTCTCATACTCCCCAATCAACATCTCCTTCGGAATATACGGCGTCATTCTCGCCTGGCCCTTCCCATCCACCTGGCCAAGCAACATCTTCACCAACAGCGCACCCCATGTATGGCTCGTATGCGTCGTGACAACCTTGTACAACTTGGCCTGCCTCCTCGCCTTTTCTTCGGAAGACATAAGAAGACCGCGATTTATCGCAGCCGCTACGTCCTGTATGGAGCGTAAGAATGGAGTCGTTAAGCACGGTAAATGGCAATAGGAGAACGCACCCCGAGATTCCAGGGATTGACCAACAGCGCCTCCTCCATATTCTTACTGATCCCCATAAACTCACTCAACACAAGCGGCGAATTCTTTCCTCCCTCCCTCTTTTTCCCCCCCTCCTCCTCTTTGATCTTATCCTCATCCGTGTGATTCTGCGCAATTACAAACTCCATACTCGTCGTATTCATCCCGTCTCTCAGCGGTGTGATCACAGCAAGATCAGCAACAGAAAGCAGGGCGTAGAACTCGTCCTTCTTGAGCGATTGGTGGCTGGTCGATCAAAATGAGTCAGATGTTTATTGAGATAGAAAGGGCCTTACTAGTGATGTACGGGAATGAAATCAAGGGACCCGTATTCGCCATTAATGCGCGCTACAAGCTCAGACACGGCACGCTCGAGCTTAGGCGAGTCGGACATCGCGGGAGATGTAACCTGAATCATAACAACATTCCCGATCCACTCTGGGTAGTCTCGCAGGAGCTTCTCAAACGCACGAAGCTATAAAGTATGATTAGCTTTTGCATTCTGACAAGATATCGAGAGAAAGGTAAAAAAAAAGTAGCCACGCGAATAGAAGAACATGAAAGTCAAATAAACTTGACATACCTTTTGCAGGACGCCCTTGACGACATCAAGCTTATCCCTTCCCACAATGATTTTCTTACCCTCGTACAATGTTCTGAGTGCCTCAAGCTTCGGCTGTATACCGGGCCGTTTGATGTCCCGTCCAACACGCTCAGCGTCGACACCGACGGGGCAGTGCATAACGGCTGTGACATGCCCTTCGACATCGATGCCCCGAGAGTTGGTTTCATAGCCACAGACGCGCACACAGGTGGATGTGAAGTGGCGAGAGTAGGAGTACGTCTGTTATTTCAGATTGATCAGATCGTCCATTGGGGAACCGAGTAATGGTGAAACAGGGGGCGATGGAAGTGGCGAAATAGAGAGCGGAAATTTGAGAGAAAACTTACCTGAAAACAGATAAGGTTCGCACCGAGCATGCCATCTAGAATTTCTTTCCGGCGGGGTAAGCAGCGGAAAATTTCGCTGCTCGGGAACGGAGTGTGTACGAAAAGACCCAGAACGACGTCTGGAATGGCTTCACGCACAAGACTATCGTACAAGGGTCATGAGTTGCAAGTGCAGGAGCAGGGAGGTCTGATGTACGTACCGAGGGACGAGGAGCAGATGATAGTCATGGACCCAGATAAGGTCGCCAGGTTGGTAGATCTCTGCGATTTTGCGTGCAAAGGCGGCATTGGCAGACTCGTAGTAGGGATAGTGGGCGTCGGCTGAAGCGTATTCTGTCGCGACGTCTTGCCATAGGAGATAGTGGAAGAGCGGCCACAATGCTTCGAGTGTATTAGTTTTTTTACAATAACAAAAAAGAAAGACATACTCTGCTTGCAATAGCCATCATAGTGACCATGGCCGACCTTGTCGTCGAGCCAGACGGGGACGTAGGTTATCTTGCGATCGTCATCGGGGTCACTTTCCTTTGGCTGGTAAGCGTGCAGAGCCTCGTCAAGCGCAGCACGGTCGTTGGAATCGACAGCATCGGAGGAGATATGGTCGTTGGGGGTCGGTGAGAGGATATCACCTGTCCAGCCAATAATAAGCTGCTCATGTGTGGCAGCGAGAGATTGGATGCCGGAGATCATAGCGGCATGACCATATCTCGGCGCGATGGTCCAGATTGAGTTTGGCTTGGAGGGTGCATCTGCGGGGACAGCTGGGGGCGTGGGAGGGGGAGAGAGGACGCCTGCGCGTGTGTTGAGGGTTGCGGTGACGGGGAGGTAGTGGCAGACGTGGAGGACGCGGCCGGAGAGGGGAATGGAAGCATTGTGGTAGCTGGCCTGGAGGGCGTGGATGTCGGCGCGGACGGCGTCAAGAGAGATGTCGTCGCCGTGGCGGGTGTATGGCTCAGAGAAAGAGTGCATGCCGGGCGATGACAATCAGTCGATCTGCCAGGCTTATAACCACCGTTGATCATTTAACTTTCCCGTCATACATTCCGTTTATGGAAAATCCGACTTTCGTATCGATTCCTCAGTCCTTCCCAAGATGCTCCAAGCTTGACATCGTCTCCCTATTAGATTCACAACGTTATCAGTGGGCATTACGATTAGGAGATTCTATGTGCACAGTCGCCAAGCCTTGCAAATGTATAGGAGCCAAGTCAAGAAAGTTAGACTTGCAAACCAAGATATGCCACGTCGCGTGTAGCTCCACTGTCTAGACTCTCAGATCTCCTATTCCTGCTGAGAAAGGAAAAAACATATGCCTCTGTACAATCAAAATCTTGTCTGCTCTCCCTCAAATCCCTCTCAGCAAAACACATGACGCCGCCCTTCCAAATGCGGACATGCAGCCCGCCAGTCCAAACTCAAATCTCCCGTAAAACCCATCCATGTCAGCCGCCCCCCTCTCTATAAAACCCCGTCCTCCGTCAATCAGTCCCCACCCATCTTTCCCTCGAACCACCACCTCTCTCCCTCCAGGTCAACCACGGAATATGATGCGAGGCGGCGGTGGCCCGAGGGCGGGAAGGAAAGGCGGGGTGTCGCGTAAAAGCAGGATGAGCCTCCGGCTGCGTCACGGTGTAAGTACCTTTCTCGTGGTGCGAAGGAGGGTGTTTACGCAAGAACGAGGTGAGCGTCGCGCCGCCCCGATTGTGAGTATCGTGTAAGTCACTCATAATTGCGTCGGAGTCGGCGTAAAGGTCGGTATAAGTCGTCAATCTCCTTTATTGTCAGATTCACAATTAACGCGCTTTATTCGGTGAACCCGACCGTCCAAGTGTCGGCACTGTACACGGCGGGCAGGAGTTGGCGGGTGCTTGTGGCAAGGTGAGTCCACAGTCCTTCACAAGACGATCAGGCCCTGTGCGTCCATCGATATCAGGAAGTGTGTGAAAAGCGCCCCCCCAGGGGAAATCTGACTCTAGTCAAGATATCACTGAGCCCTGCAGCGTTTCTGTCTCATTCTTTTCCCGTGCGTGTGAAGATCCATCCTTTGTGAGTGGTTGACTCTCATCGATACCTTACGTCCGGAGAAGGCCGGGGACAACCCCGTAAGTTCGTTCCATTTGTTCCTCCTTTGGCGAGTCATTTGTCAATGTGTCAGTTTTCTGTGGACTTTTGGGGATGTGGACATTTCATTTTCAGGGTAAGTTTCTACGAGCCATAGCAAACGCCTCGTTACTGACACGTTCCCTTTTTCTTTTGCGCACCCACATCTCCAGGGACCTACCCCCGGATCTTATGGAATGGAAGCAACGAGTCCCCATTGATACATTTTTTCTTATCTTTTCTTTTTCTTTTCTTCGTTATCCGGTGATCTCCTTTCGCATCTCATCGCACGTATGTACACACACAATTTCGACCTGCAGTGGTGGCAAGCTTTCCTCACCGAGGTTTTGATGCTACCCCACTTGCACCTTTTCTAGTTTGTCTTCTTCATTTACACCTTTTAATATTAATATCTACTCAGGTATTTCTATCATATTTCAGAAACACGTTTATGATCCAACCCCTTGCTTCGCCATCATTGATTAAAGAGAACAACAATCGACGACGCCCACAGATACACAAGGGCCGGACCGCGTGACTCGTACGAGGGCTAGGACTCGTAACAAACGCTCTAGCTATCTCGCCACACTGGCCGCGCTGGCCGATAGAGCTGAGAGGCCTGAGCACCGAAAACGACTGCGAAAAGGCCCTACAACTTCAACACCCAAGGTAGCGTCTTTGAACATTCCACTTCTTGTGTCGTGTCGAAACGCACGCAGCTACCAATCAAGAACAATTGACCTTGTGAGTCAGCACTCGAGTGGGTGCGATCAAGATAGCCGTTCATAGCCGTTCATGTGATCATCTTGATGGGTGGCACAAATGGACTCGTGGATGGGCCACCGAAGGCCTTTAAAAGACCTCGCATTTTCTTTCTTTCTGCCCAGCACTTCTCTCTCCTCTACCACCATGGTCGACTTCACTGACTTCACCGTCAAGAAGTCGTACCTCTCAACCACTACTTGACGAGAGTACTAAACCTCCGTCGACTCTCTTACTCGGGCGTTCGAGTCGTGAGTGACATTCCTTGCTGAACGTCACTTTGACTCACATGAACGTCGTCCAACAGAAAGACTGGTACGTCGACGTTCTGTCCTCGTTCATGGCATACTGCGTGGCCATGTGCGCATTGTCGCAACGCTCCTTGGTTTCTGCGCCACACTATGCGTTCAGGCTACTGCACGATGTCTATGGCCGTGCTCTCGCCACATATCGCTTTCTCCTCACGATGGTACATCGTTTCATCGTTGCTGATCATTACCTTTCTATCAGGAACGTCCTCGTCCCTTTTCAGGGTACGATCTCGCTGTCGCCGGTCTTATCATCGATGACGTTGACAGCATCGGCGAATGATCATTGAGAGGTGTGTCTTCTTACACGTTCCCTATACCTATCGCTGATCCATGACACATCGTAGAATTCATGTGGCACGTTTCATTTACGTTTCTCCTTCTTGACTTGCTTGATACCCAGACCAATCAAAGTGAGTTCTTCGACTTCTCTTCACCTTTTCAATCCCTCATTGTCGTTATCAGTAACCAACCAACATGCATAAGGTATCTTACCCTCGTGCCAATGGTTTCGTCGGTCGCTTATCTCGCTCATCGCCCGTTCAGTGATCACATAGTTGAACACAAATAAAGCAAGGTGCGTACTTCATACCGACGACGATTCATTCCAGTCGCTGATCCGCTGTTGTTACAGAAAAAAATAATCGCAGCTGCGCACAGTTCATCATTTTGTTCAAGGCCGCGGAGCGACTCTGAACGGCCGACGACGGCCCCTCTGACTCGTGATGATGCAGTAGCGCCGGCTGACATTATGGTGCTGATAGCCCTGCGAACTTGCTGGACGTCCCTATGCCTTGCAAATGTCTCGCGCAATTGCAGCTGCATACAGTTCATCGTTTTGTCCAAGGACGCGGAGCGACTCTGAACGGCTGATGACAGCCCCTCTGAGTCGTGACGCAGTAGCGCCGGCTGACATTACGATGCTGGCAGCCCTGTGGCTTTACGGGACGTCCTATCGCTATGGGTACGTCACTTCACACCGACGCCCTTGTTCTGATCGCTCATATCCATTGTCATAGATAAAAACAATCATCAAGATAAACTTCAAGGTTCGTAAGTTCATGCACATAGTCTTGTTTCTGTCGCTCATCAACTATCACAGACAAAAATAATTATCAAGATAAATAAAAAAAACTTCAAGGTTCGTAACTTCATGCCTACGGTCTTGTTTCTGTTGCTCATCGATCTTTATCTCAGGAAAAAAACAATTGGTTGGCCGAGGAAGACAAAGATTCAAGGGTATGTATCTTCATGTCGACGATTCGTTCCAATCGCTGATTCGCTGTTGTCACAGAAAAAAAAAGAAACAAAAAAAATTGAAGTACGTGTCTTTAAGCTAATGATCTTTCGCAGTCACTAATATGTCAACTATTGTCAGGGAATCGGATACAAAAAACAACACTTCCAGGACGCAATCCTTGCTCTGCCGATCAACCACTTCCCTCGATGTCTACCGGAGCTCTGCGACCTTTGATTCGTACGAGCGATGATGGCAAGTGTCAGGAGATGATTGCTGTTGAAGCTCTGCGGGACGCCGACGTCTTGACGAAACCTCTGCCTTGCAAATGTCTCGCGCAATTGCAGCTGCATACAGTTCATCATTTTGTCCAAGGACGCGGAGCGACTCTGAACGGCCGACGACAGCCCCTCTGAGTCGTGACGCAGTAGCGCCGGCTGACATTATGGTGCTGGCAGCCTTGTGGCTTTTCGGGACGTCCCTACGCCTTGCAAATGTCTCGCGCAATTGCAGCTGCATACAGTTCATCGTTTTGTCCAAGGACGCGGAGCGACTCTGAACGGCTGATGACAGCCCCTCTGAGTCGTGACGCAGTAGCGCCGGCTGACATTATGGTGCTGGCAGCCTTGTGGGTTTACGGGACGTCCCATCGCTGTGAGTTCACCCTCTTGTAACCGCCTGGTGGACCTTCGATCGGCCACCATCATAGGGCGGTACAATGGTGTCCACAGCTCGAAGGTGCGTAGAGTTCCGTCCTATCGTGACCTCCCGTGTCCAGTCCTGACCGGCGAATGATGCCACTCGAGCGGCTGACGCTGCGACGACTGTGGCATGGGTTGGATTGGTCTCCGCAACCTTCGCCGTTGTGGACCCGATGCGAGAGCTTGGGGTTCGGCTGTACCGATAACCCGACTTACTGCTCACGTTCACCTTAGGCGCCTCTCTCTGCGCACTCTTCGCCACCGCGGTTTTACAAGTCTCAGGCGGACTTGTATATAATTCCCCTCTCGGAGTCGGCGAAGCTTGCCTTCGACCGCACCCGCTCGCAGGTTGTCGGTGTTTTCTCCTTGTCGGTGCGAACCCATTCGGTGTCTGCCCGACTGGTCACATTGGCGCCCTGACGCCTTTGTGTACCCTTTGCCACCGCGGTTTTACAAGTCCCTAGCGGACTTGTATGTAATCTTTCCCCTCTCGGAGTCGGCGAAGCTGGACTTCGACCGCACCCGCTCGCAGGTTGTCGGTGTTGGCATAATTTTTTCCTCCCTTTGAGGGCTTCGTGCTCTCTTGGCCGACCGAATGGCCGAACAGTCCAAGTTGGACAACTCAGGTGAGTTCCAAGCCTTCATTCGATTCGAAATCGGTTTCATTGCGCTGCGCGACCGTTTCTGTTTTCTCTTATTATTATTACAAGTAAGGTGAGTGCAAGCCTTCTATCGATGGACGGGGAACTAATTAGTTTCGTTATCTTGGTTGCGCCTCAGAAACATCGCATCAATCGTCTGTCTCTGTTTTCTCTTCTTCGCAAGCCTTTTTTCGACGGACGTTTCATTACGTTGGTTGCGCCTCGGAAACACATTGTACTTCGGACGCAGTGGTGGTAAGCTTTCCCCACAGGGGTTTTGATGCTACCCCACTCGCCCATTTGTAGTTTATCTTAAGTCTATTATGGCGTATACTTATTGATGCGGCCATTGTTGCCTTTGTGTAATAGCATAGGTAGTTATCATATATAGTAACATTGCATCGATCGGTCATTTGTGTCTTCTCTTCTATAAGTACATGCTTAGGAATGGATCCGAATATATATACGTATACTGTGCACACTGGATAGCGTGAGACTGGAGATTCTTCTTACATGAAAGATTGCAAATTATCTTTGTCCTCCGACTCATTATTGATATTTGCTCGAAAACCATGGATACGATACATCTGCCACATCACGATGTATGCTTCCATGGTTTCATCGATGCCTCAAAGAGAACAACAGTAGACACCAATTATACACTCATACGAGACGGCATAAGTCCTGCACCGAGTTACTGCAGATTACGAAAGCCTTCAAGTTACCGAATAAATAGATAACATTGTTGACCTTGACCAGTAACATATTCAAGAACGTCTTGTTAGTTGTTACAATGAACAGGGCAACGACTCATTGAAGAGAGCGACCATTATTGAGAATCGACAAGAGGCATCACATCATTGACATACAGAGATTAGAAAGAAAGCGCGTCCTAGATTACTGCTTCACCGACTTGAGGCCTTCCCTAATTCTGAACTCCCAATACCTATGAGAAGAAAAGTAAGCCGCGCCATCAAACGTGAACCAGAAACATTTAACACACTTCTTGCGTATCGTATCATGCTCATCAGCCAGCGACCTCCACAACTACATGAAACAGCGTCAGCATATGAAAAAGGGAGCTGGAGGGAGCACAAACCTCGGTCGCTTGGAAAACTCTACCCTCCTTCTCGTGGATATCAGCAAGGAATTCGATAGCAACGGGGCACGGGAGTTCTGCACCCTTCGACGGCGGCGGGTTCTCCAAATCAACGACATCTCGTATCGCATCGTCCGACGCATCAACATACAGACGGACGAAGTCTTCAACGCGTGAGTAGGGTATATCGTTGATATCGAGGATTCCGCGCAGGTAATTCCACGCCGAGGGATTGTTAGCTGCGAACGAGATGTTCTCCTTCACAAACCTAACGTTGTCAGTCATAGTCAGCAACTGAAAGCAAAGAGACAGCAAAAAAAAAGAACACACGTCAATTCCCTTCTAATGATCCTCGCCCTATCTGTCTCGCCCTCCCGTATCCCAGACTGGAACACCACAAAGAACCGATGATGCCACGCCGAATTATTCCTCACATCGTGGACAATCATCGCCTCCACAAAGTCCAGCTCACCCGCCCAAAGGTCTTTGTCATTGAAGTACGCAAGCAACCACTGTCGATACGACCATGTATGGTAGTTCTTGACGTCCGCCTTCAGAGACTCTGCGATAAATTCAAGCTCAGGCCCAGGATTACGCGTGAGCATCAGTAAAAGCCGCCGGTGGTGCCATACTTGATATGTCTTGAGGAACGCAACTGCAAGCTCGTCCATCAGCGTCAGCTCCACATCGAGCGGCGCGTTAAGCGCTAGCAAGGTCTCGTAGCGATACTGCCTGAGGACAAGGATGAGAATGCCTTAGAGAGGAGGAGCTTTGAGTTCAAATACCATGCTGAGTAGTGTGCTGGATTCAATCGGATGATGGCCTCTGTAAGCTCGAGAACACGCTGGCTCTTCTCCCCAGTCTTCACGATGCCGCGAAAATAATCGGTCGCATCTTTATCTGTATCGAATGATCAGTTTCCTAATGTCATTAAATGAAGGGACCGAGCGCACATTCCGCCGAATAGAAGATGGGTGCGATGGGATTAGCGTCTTCATACTGAGCTAGGGGAGTCACATCACTCCATTCAGGACGTTCGGCGTATAAAGGAGACCCGTCTTCACTTGAGCTGCTCGATACAGAAGACAGAGCTGGCATGGCACGCCTTTACCTCGATGTCGTGTCAAGACAACGATTATCTAGTTGAGGAGTCAAAGACAATAGCTTATCGATTGCCTATTTTGCTTCTCAAGAACAATTGCAATTATCGCGGAAACAATAGGCAGAGGGAGCACGTGGAGGTGGGGTATGGTACTAGCAATAGGAGAGAAAGGAGAGTTTTTGTGACTAGCTAAGAAGACGAGGACAAAAAATTACAATAGGACAGAGTAAAAGAGTACAGAATACAAGAAGTTACGCAGCAGCGGGCGCAGCAGTCGCGGCAGGCGCATTGCTCGCAGTATAATCCTAAGATAGCATGGATGAAAAAAGGACTGGCCAGCAAGATACACAACTAACCTCCATCTCGGCATCGAGGTCGGCTGCAGATTTCTGGGGCCGTTCCTTGCGGTTCCTGCCCGCACGACTACGCCTTCCTCGACCACCAGTCCTTCGTAAAAAGAGTCAAAAGAGGTTACGAAGTTGACTGTGTGAGACTAACCTGGCGACACCATTAGTTGCTGTCGCGCCATCGGCAGGTGAAACGCGTTGTGCCAAGGAAACTGGGGCAGGCGCGACGACGATTTCAATCTTCATGGGCTTCTCTGTGATACGATAGTTGTAGAATGAATGGCAGGGGAAGAAGCAAAGCGGAGCATTGATCAGTTGGCTGTTTCAGGCGAACGAGGAGCGAGAAAAGAAGAGCGAAAAAACTGCACAAGAAGCTTCTAATTTGTTACCCAAAGTCACCGAAAACTTCGTCTCTGCCATCGTTGCGTTTTTTGTTCAAATCGAGACTTGATCCATCGACGCGCCAACCAACCTCCACATCGCCGTTCGCAACCGTGACCAGGCCATCAATTACATCCTCGCGGTGAAAAGCCCATCCGCTCCGTGACTAAACGGCTTGGAACAGAACCCGCATCGCACTACGAAACCTGCTCAATCCAGAAGGCTGATCAGACCCTGGACAAGCTACTGCGCACAGGTGCTGCTGCGATTAGCGAGTAATCCTGGGTACCAATCTTCCCAGAAAAAGTACAGGCAATGTACTATCGTCCGTTCAAAGTCGGCAAAGTTGGGCAGAGACAGAAGCCAACGGTTCTCTGGAAACTTTTAAAGGTTTCTCAAGTGCAGGTTGCAGGACATGTCAACCATGCTAACAGAAGGGGACGAGACGCAAAGAGGGGAAGAGGCGATACTAACTGCCATCGATAAGCCGGTTGTTGTATTGCTGGAACGCCTTGGTACCATCTCCTTTGCGTTGGAAATGGACAGAGGCAACACCCTTCGAACGACCATTCTGATCGTAATGAAGAGTGACTTCTTTTAGTGGGCCAACAGTCTGAGCGAACAGCTCCTAGAGGGGAAACACGATGAGACCACATCGGTCGATATAAGATATGAGAGACACTAACCTTGATCTGAGCCTCATTCACGTCGATAGGAAGGTTGGAAACAATGATTTTCTCGGTTGGGGAAGTCTGGGCAGCGGCTTTGGCGGCTACGTTGGCGGCTGCATTGGCGCGTACACGAGGACTGGGTCCAGCATTGCCAAGGACCTGAGCACGAGCTGAAGTACGCCTAGTAGGACCACGACGGGGGTTGCGAGGCTTGGCAGCAATGATCTTTTTGTGCAAGGACTAGTTATGCGCCACACAAAGGAAAAAGAGGAGTTTGGCGACATACTTCGTCAAGAGCCTTGTCCATAGTCGTTGAGTATATATATGTCGTGAGAGACGGTAACTTGAAGGGAGGAAAGGCTGGAAGAGCTGACGGCGGTGGTGGGGCGAGGAAAGAAATGGGCTGCACAGCACAAAGCTGTGAGACAAATGATCAACTGTCGGAGCTTCAATTTTCTTTCAAGTCCGCTCTCGGTTCCTGGCTACTGACTCGTCCTCGTGCCCTAACACATTTCTCAGCGCTTAATGTCTCGTGGTGGCGGTCGCGGGGGACGTGGGGGAGGCCGAGGTGGTAGGGGAGGTTTTGGAGGTGCTTCGGCGCTCCCGCCGATGGGTCTGAGCTTTGCTGATATTCAGAATCTCTCTCGAGAGGCGACGGCAATGTATCCAGTGCGCGACACCTCAAATAGTTTTGACATTTCATTGATCAATAGAACCTGTAGCCAAGAGAACTCCCTGTGTTTACTGAGATTTCCGAGAAAGAGTCACGCATCGCTGATATACAAATTGGCTTTGCGGACCGTCTAAGAAAATCAGCATACTATGTTGTTGAAAAAACCAAGTCGAGTGGCAAGTTGCTGTAAAAGTTTCCTTGGTTTGCCTCTTATTTGCATGTGCCAGAACTTCCACGGTATTCCGATAAATATCGGCCGTCTGTGACCGCACAACCAACGCTAAAACGAAAGGATCTCAATGAGGCATTCTTTCCTCCAGGTATCTTTGATAGCTACTTCAACCCAAAGAAAAGACGGAAACGTGCGATTTTTCCTTGCCTTTTCCCGGCGTTTAGGACTCAATGAACCATAAACAGCTGCCGAGAGCACGGGTAAACTACGCATGAACATTGACGACTTGGGTGAAGATGATGAAGAGGTTCGTTTTCCTCAAGCTATGAGAATGTCCTCTCAGTCTCAATTTGTAACCAGGAAAAATCAGGCGAAGACCGTTCAGACGTAGGATCCAACGCCGCAGAAGAAGACTACGACGTTGACGAAGAGTACGATAACGATTACGCTGAGAATTACTTTGACAACGGCGAAGGTGATGACATGGATGATCTAGGAGGGGGAGGAGGAGGTGACGATGGAGGTACGTATTTCTCAGCATTTTGTGTCTATTTGAATACTCAGCAACATCTTCGTACTTAGGAGGTGATTATGACTAGGTAGACGACCGCTGACTAACACTGGTTCAGCGGGGAGGCGCGCCAGCTGGATAACGAAAGTGTTTGAATACCCAACATTCCGGACTCAGTTTGAATCGATACGATAGCCTTCGGTCTTCGTACTCTAGGCCGCCCGCGACTGGTATTTCTTACAGCCGATCGCAGAGCGACAGGCAGACTGTCAAATTTCAGCCAGTCCCCACTTGGTTGGAAGGGAAAATAAAAATAAGAGAATGATGAAGAATCTGAAGAAATTTAGTATTGACCAAGATAGAAACAACATGGAACGGCACTAAGCGTTTTTCAAGTGCAACTTTGAGGATGGTCAATCTAGATCAACACTTCAAGGTCATCTTCCGTATCATCAATCCATTTTTAGGGTCAGTAGGGTAAATCAGAGTCGGGCCTGCTTCAAGCCATTCTACTATGTTAGTTATGATGATCGTCTCGAAACCTCTACTACTACTTAAATACTTGCGGCCTAATCAAAAGAAATCCCCGAATTTCCCTCGCATGCGTAACCATATATACATAAGTCGTCAATACGTACACACCCAAAAGTTTTTACATTCATCACGTCATCACAGGCATAATATCTTCACATCTAACTGAATTCGAGGACAACGCGTCCACTAATCATACCCTTCGTCATGTCCTCGTATGTTCTAAATCATCAACAGCATCAGTACAGATATTGAGAGAAGCAAATCACGGAAACACTGACTTTTGCAGGTCGCCAATCTTCCTCAACTCGTAATGGCACTTGACAGCACCGCGAGCTGCAATTTCGATAGCCTCAACTGCGTCCTGTCGGTTGCCGACATACGAGCCAAGGATGTTGATGCTCTATTGAAAGATATATTGGTTTGGATAAATTCAAATGTATCTAGAGCGCACCTTGAAGACGGTGAAGAAGATGGATGCTTCGAGATTAGCTTTTCCAGGTAACCCTACGGCCATGAGGGTACCACCACATCGGAGGTATTCAATGGCCTGAGAATATCCAGAAGACTACAAAAACGGAGGTACATGAATATTCCGAGGATGTGATAAGGGATATACGGACCGAAGCAGTGGTGACGACAGCAGAATGAGCTCCTTCACCACCGGTCGCTTTCTTGACATCTTCAACAATGTTTTTCGACTCCTTGAAGTCAATCCACACATCTGCCCCAAGGTCTTCGCATAGCTTCTTCTTCTGTGCTCCAGTGTCTATAGAAAAGTGAGAATGGTAGTCTCCCACACGAAAGGAACATACCAATTGCAATAACTTTGAGTCCCATGTCCTTCGCGTATTGAACAGCTGATGCAGGTAAGCGATGAAACGCCTGCATGGGATTAAATACGTACCAAGATGACCAAGACCTCCACCGGCGCCAGGTAGGACAACCCAATCGCCTGCGGTAGTCTGACTGTATTTCAGTGCGCGATAAACCGTGACACCCTGCGTTCAAGAGTCTGAGTTATCCTTCAAAAGTCGGTAATTGCAAACGAACAGCACAGAGTATAGACGCCGCAGCTCTACTGTCGAGGTTCTCCGGTATCGGCGTAACGTGGCGTACAAATGAAACCTAGAGTAAATTAGTCCTGTGCTTAGAAGGATTACCTGGATACCTACGACGTATTCTGAGAATGTACCATCGACTGTGTAGCCACTGAGTTTCGCGTTACAACAATCTTATAATTAAAACAATCAGAAGTGAAAATTGGGAAGGAAATATAATCAATACTTTGTTCGCGTCCTTTGCGGCATTGCTCGCAGTTGAGACACGAATCAGCTAGCCACTTAATGCCGACGCGATCCCCAACCTTGACTGGGCTGCCTGTGGTATGGTTGGCGATAGCAACAATTACGCCAACACCTTCGTGGCCGCCAATAAGAGGGCTCTTCGGTGGGACGGGCCAGTCACCGAGGGCAGCATGAAGATCTGTATGACAGACTCCGGTACAGTCGAGCTTGATAAGGCACTCGCCCGGCGCAAGCTCAGCCTGCGACTTGACCGGATGGTCGTGTTTAACCTGAATGGGGGCACCACTGGTGGCAACGATGGCGGCAGTCTGGGTCTTTGGGATGGAGGGAGACATTAGGAGTTGGTAGGGTCAAATTCATTTGCCGTCTTTTATATTCGTGTCTTAGATTCACTCTGAAATGACGCACAGAGGACACGGAGAGACAAATTCTACTTTATCTTGTTTCGGGAACTTCCGGCCATGACTTGAACGCGATATCGACTGTCCACTGTCCCGTCAAAGAACTCTCAGGTGCGCGTGTCCCTACTTCACACTATGTGGATCACAAAAAATGACAGACTACAAGCCTTCTAATAGTTACCGTGGTGCTGTATTCCGTGTGGTATGAGCCCAGTTCGAAATGACATATAAACTCCGGCCAACGTTTGAAGATCTGAAGGCCCATCATAAATCTCAAGTCGCAGGCGCGTCGTCTTCGTGGAATCAGGATCTAACGACGCTGACTGATGACTATGCCGCCAGTTATCGATGCGATGCTGTTTCATCCGTTTTCCTACAAGAATGTCTCAGATGTCCTGATGAGGGCCTTCATTCTGACACATTCTTGACGGTTGAGGAAATCAACATCATCCGGGGCGGAATGGTTGAGATCGGTGCGTCCAAGCCGGTCTCGCACAATCAGTTTTGGTACGCTCTACAAGGCCATTTACTCTCTAATCTCCAGCGTCTCCATGCGCGCCATCGATTGGATGTTGAGCTATTGAAGACTCGGCTGTAATCTGTCTCAGATCTGTCTTAGGTCAGGCAGTATGCTTACTGGAGACTGGATTTCCGATTTATCATCCATTCCCCGATGTCAACGAGAATCGCAACAGGACCTCATCCCTTCAGGTCCGTCTTTTGCGGATACACTTCACAGCCGCTTCCTGCGGAAGGAGCATACATGGTGGCTTTTCTTTGGCTTAATGGGGCAAAAGAGTGTAATGACTTCAGCATATGATAAGAGCCATCTTCAAGCATTTCCTCGCATATCTCTATCATTCCTTATGTGGGAGGTCCCTGGAAATAGTACTTCTAGCAAACGAAGAAAAATGGATTGCGTTTTTCACTGCCGGTCTCGGAGCACCGTTTTGGATCAAAAAAAAAACTTTCGTTGCATGGAGGGCATGCACGTATGTAAAGACTCGTGAGCCCACTCAAGTCGAGTCCAAATTTGCATGTGATTATAGAGGATGTCTGATCGCGGATGTGGTGTAACGTGCTTGCTCTTCCGTGCGAGACCGTTTGAGATGGCCTCAACGCATTGCTTTCGAATAGAATTATCGAGGAATCTTCTGGCGAGATGAAACAACGAGTTTCCTCCTCCAGAGAAGGCAAATGAAAAACCTCTTAGGTTGAAGTTGTTTTGGTTCTATGAATCGAAGAGAATAGACATGTATATTCGACTGCTCATGTTATCGTCGACATAATAGGCATCCTCGGACTTCTAGGCTGAAAAAAGAATTGGAAGCGTTCGAGTCCGCTTCATGTCATCAGATAGTATTCAGTCCGACTTGTTCACAAGATCATGATATAACCCTTCGATTATGTGATGGCGTTAGATTCGTATCTGATACCTCCGCCGACAGAAATTCATTCCAGACTAAAATGCGTACCACTGTCCGGACCCCGAGTAGTTCAATCCTGGAATCCTGGGACGTATGTAGTCGTGTTCTCGGCAATGCCGCCTCACAACAGACACGTTGAACTTATATTTAACTGCATCTGGATGGGACGACGGAATTGTGGCAAAAATGGCTCTCTAGTGATCGTGATGTGCATGCAAAGCGCCAGCTTGAGGCGGTTATGCTGTCGATATCTGCATACGAATGATAATACTGCCGTCATATTCTAATCGCTTCTCTCCAACTCTGATGTCAGAGAGTCAAGGCGGATTACTTCTTGTCTGATTGATTTCGACTCCAATCCCTCGAAACCTTACGCCGGGTCCTTCTAATGAAGTTCGAACAGTCAAGAAATCGTGAAGAACTGTAGTCGTTCGATTCTTTATAGACTCAATAACAACCTGATCAGTCTCGACCGAATGCGGCAAAACCGTAGATCCGGGGAGTGAGTGGCTTGAACACTAGTCCATTCGGGGAGTGTCATCCATTTAGTCCATTGTCCAATTGAATTCCGCGATCCAGAGCACACAACAAAGGCACGCCCGAGAGCTGGACCTTATGAAGAGTACTTTCTTTTTTAGCTGAGATCAGATGGAGTTGGTCAAGTGAAGGATAATTTGGATTTCGGGATGGACGAAGAAAATGGAAGAAGCCGATTTCGCATTCCTCTTCCAATTCAGATAACGATGGCCGAACGTCTTCAGCCCCTTTTCTAGCCTCTGCGCGCTTGGCGAGATCAGCTATTCCGATGCTTGGCGAGCGTCAGCGGATCGGAAGGTTGACGGACTGATATAGGAGACGAGATCCAAGAACCGGCATCGCACATGTCTTTGTCTTCCAGAGATTGATGAGGTGCGAGGCATTTACATATTGGCAAGTCCCTTTGAGATCCCGCATAAGCTGTTTCGAATCGGTGTACCCCCCGTACATCTCACCGTACTAACTGATGAACCGAGAGTAAAAAAGCGTTGGGTGTAGGTAGCATAGGAATCTGGAATCAAATTCCTTGGTCACATCGGTAAAAACAGAGGTTGTGAGATCTACGCAGGTTTCAGGGAGATCGTTTAGAATTTGCCTATCCGGTAGCCTCCAGTCTGTATATTTCTAATTGAAATATATTTCGCACTTGCGAAATTCGGGAGGGAAAGAGGGATCGGAAGAAAATGTGTACTCTTCTTAAGATGACTGGAGCCATTCGATGTGTTAAATGAGGGTTTCGAAACATTCTCGCAATTTGCAGCAGCACTTCAGCTTGCGAGAGAAAGGGAAAGAAGTGGGATAGAGTAGTAGCCTTGTCCAGTTCGATCAGCAATCTCGCAGAAGCTTCCTCATCCATCTTCTGGAATGCTTGCGCCGTTTTTTGCAAGGAATAGGGTGCTGTTGGTGGATCTGTAGAAGGAAACGACACGACCATCAGACTGACCAGTCGACAAGTAAAGAGCCACAGCATCGAGGACAATCAAGGTGCGATTAGCCCGCTTGTCAATATCTCTGTAGTCAGGGCCGCAGACTCGACCCCTTCTAGGATCTGCAAGTTTTCTGTCAAAGACTGTTGATTGTGTAGTGGTCACCGTAATCTGTCCAAGGAAAAATTTGCGATGGCATACAACAATTAGAATTATTCTTGCGGAAGCGCGACATACCTCGCAGTGATAAGATCGATAGATCTTGAAGCTTTTGAAGGCTAAATAACCTAAGGTCGTGGCTGACTGAGGACCACTTGGCTTGAGTTCTTGAGATGCAACAGAAGCAGCCTCATAGGAGGTCTTATATGAGACAAAATTGGAATCATATTGTAACGTCAAGGCCTGCAAATCGCAAGGCGGCGCAACAATGACTGTCAACGAAGTATTTTGTAATGCTTGTAGTTTTACATGCAATGTACGTACCTGTAAACGAAGTGAACAAAGCTAGAGGACTGTGTCGGTATATAGCCCGCACGTCACGTGCGTAAGGTAGGCGCTGAGAGAAAAAAAAAGGTTCCCGGGTGCCAATCACGGGCGCCACTCTCCACCTTAATTTTAGCCACGTCGACCACCGTTCCCCTCGCGTTTAAGGCTGAGGCTACCCATTGTGGCATGCCCGCCACGCGGGAAGGCTTGCTGCAGTTGGCGAGGGTGCAATACTGCAGACCTCTACCCGCCAAGCACAACACTCGCCACCCTCTCTGCACTAATCGTGCTTCTTGCCACGTCGACGTTTCCCGCGCCTCCTTTCTTTTTTCTTGGAACTCCTGAATCGCTTCCAGTGCATGAGGCATGTCATATTCCTTCAGCCATTCGTCCTCGCTCTCATCGTAACCTTTCCATCTCACTAGGAACTCTCTCACGCCTCCTCTCGTCCGTCTTTCTTTCAGGATCCGTATCTCAACCTCGTCTCCTGTCTCCATCTGAATTAATGACTGTGGCTCTTGTTTCTGTCCCAGGATGGTGTTCTCCCGTGCCGGGATCAGGCAAGAGATGTGGAACACGTCGTGGATAGACCATCCATCAGGAAGTTCTAAACGGTAAGCCGTGTCTGTAATCTTCTGCGCAACCCGGAATGGTCCAAAACGTTTGAAGTCCAGCTTGTTGCTTGGTCTGTTTGACCTGAGGTTCACATGCTCGAGAAGACATGAGCTGCACAAGCTCTATCAATACATGGATAACAAATTCACCCTCCCGTTGCGATAGAATTGTTGCGTATATGCTAACAACTGAGCTGTGGAACTTTGCTGAGCACCTTGATTCTTGCTTGCAAGATTGGACAATGATGCTACTGCTGGAAAACCCAGCATATCAGCACCCAAATGACCCAATTGAATCTGAAGACAATTGGCATATGCTCAAGCCTCTGATAATCTCACAGTGTTACCTGCATGTGAAAGATGATGGGTCCACTGCACTTAGGGTAATAAGAGCCCCAGGCCCCCCATGTTGACCTTGGGCAGCTTGCACAGTATGTTCTCATTTTTGGGTGTTTGGGCCTTGAAAGCATGTACTTGGGTCTGGCATTCAATTATGCCTACTGCATTCATTGTCTTTTTGGATTTGCACTTGCATGTGCTTCATATGCAAACAGCAGTGCTGTGACCACTGTTATCCATCATATGACCTTTGTGATGGCCTGCCCCAACTTGTATTACAAGGTGACTGCCTCATACAACAATTAATTTGATGATTATCCCTGTAGAATGGTTTGATGATCAAACTTCACCAAGTAATTGTACCTGACAAACAGAGAAGATATTTCTGTGACAACAATGCTATTTGCATTCTCCTACATAATTGTATACCACCTGAATGGGTGGATCACTCCTACACTTATGGCATAGTGTATTTGCACAGCAGTTCCACCTGTCCATTATATCATGAAACATATTCAAGGACATGACAACAAGTGCCTTTCACAGCATGGACAACTTGCCACCATTTCTGCCTGGAATTGGTGGCAAGAGCTAACAGAAGATGACCAATTCCATCTCATGTTCAAATGAGACAAAGAATGGTCTTGGATGCATGGACCTGAGGCTGATGGCCTCTTCTACTTGGTACTGATCCAAATTGTGAGTACCTGTGGAAGCAACACTATGGATTGCCTGACCAGTCTGGACCTGCAACTAATGTCACATCAAGTTCAACTGTGGTGTCATCCTCCCTAGCCTTACCAACTTGGGACTCTGCTGGAATTGTGACAAATGTTGCACCCACTGACATGACAAGGGAATCAGAGGCAAGTGGAACTCCAGAATCTTAGGCACCATGGGGCATGAGTACCCATTATATCACTATTTGTCTTCTGGTGCACCTAGCTGTGCCCATACTCCTTGTCTTCTCATGCTGGTCATATGCTCCAAACTGTGCATCTAGAATGGCATTGACATTCTTAACATATCTCCTTACTTTATCTCCTTACTTTCACTCAGTTACTAATCATACCTTCATTGTGGACCAAACTTTGGTCTCAAAGAGGGATATGTAATGTTCCTACATATATACAATTACATAAAAAACTGAACATCTTGTATTCACCTTTGTACTAGTCAAAATTTGTATACTGCTCTGCTGCATCAATAACACAAGATTGTTCTAACTCTGCAACTCTGTTACAATGATGCTCTTCTTCACCTCAATTTTTGCTCAACAATAACATATTGTTCATCATTTGAGGCCATTCTATGCTGTGAATACTAAGTTCTTTGAGTGCTCCAAGTTTGTAACAGACTGGGCCCTCTGGCCTATTTTGGACTTAGTAGCGCAGTCACTCCTACTAGTCTTTGTCCTTACTACAATGTGTAGTCACCTTTTCCACTATAGAATTGGGTCATATGCACTTGGGACTGGGGACTGAGGCTCACTATAACTAACTGTTACATTTTTTTGCATATCCAGCCCCAGTGGCTCCCCACTGTGGCTATAGTGGAGAACTGGCTATTTCCCCATATCTCTGCTTTCCTTTTACTTCTGTACCCATTTCTGTACCCCTTTGGAACCTTTTTTCCTGCTATCAAAGGTTCCTTCCTTGTTGGAAGAAGGATTGGAGAAGGTTCTGGGCCAAATAGGATGTGTTTGAGGATGAGAGGTGGATGTTATTAGGAGACATTGGGTCATATCCTGGGGAGGAGTGTTTGGTTTGCCTCAGTTCTTCTTACACCTTCTTTTCCTCATCTCCAGAATCATCTTGATACCTAGGTTACTCCCATACACCCACTTCTTCATGCTCTATGCTTGATGTTTAATATCTGATGATTTGCTGGACTATTTTCCTTTATTCTAGCACTGTTAGACTTGTCTCAACAAGTGCTACTCAGCAACACCTGGTTGTGTACCAATCCAAGCAACAGTTCCCTCTTGGTGCTGTCATCATTGTTCCAAACATTAATCATGGATATCTTGTGATCTGTAGGACTGTTTGCCTCAATTCTTGCACTGTTAGACTTGCATTGATCACTGTTTTCCAACAATACCTGATTTTACACTGATCCAAGCTATGGTTCTTGCTTGACATTGTTATCATCATTCACCACCTCCATCTCCCCACCCCATGACTCTGCCCTTGCTGAACCTATGTTCCAAGAATCTTCTAGGCTGTTTCTGGTTTGCTTTCATCACCCCTTCCATTCCTACCCCTACCATTTCTCACTGTTTAGTACATGGCCCAGTATCTTGGATTCTTTGCCATGGTGCTTTGGCCTGGCACCTCCCTATGTGCATCACACAGAACATGAAAATATTCCACTTTTTCACCTTAAAGAATACTCATATCCATTATGGTGAATGTTGTTGTAGTCTCATGGATAGATTATGTTGTGCCCTTCCAAGTGCTCTGGTTCAAGATTTTATGGTTGAGATGATGAGGGACTCTTTTTTTTAAGTCAATAAGAGTACTTTTGTAAGTCAAAATTCAAAATTTCCAGCAGTCTTTGGCCACTCCACTAGCAAGTTTAAAGAACTATCAAGGTTTCATTACCAGACAATCTCTCTTGGTACCATTCTAAGTTTTGAAATTAAATTTACATAATAAAGAGACTTTGAACTGTTTGTGACCTTAATGCATCACTGATGCATTAGGAACAAAAAAAAATGCATTACCATGGGATTGAACCAACACCATCATGCATAGAAATCTACAACAAATAACACCAATGACCATGAGACCAGACAACCATGGAAAAAAAAGTCGAGATGAAGTGTATTAGCTAAGGGGAGCAAGCTTCCCTTCAATAGATATACCTGTCCAAAGCCTTAACTAAACTCTAACCATCCTAATGCTAACACTAACAAACTCTAACCTAACAAAAACCCTAACTGAACCAACTGGCTAATAGTGCAAGCCATAGACAGCTCATTCAATGCTACACATATCAACAATATTAATATACATCATTCTGATGTATTGGTTATGTTGTTTACTATGGTATACTTGTAAGTTGTTGGTTCAATTCCTGATGTAGTATATTTTTAACATTACTAATGCATTATTTGTCTCAAGCTTTGTGCCGTGATGCATTAATGTCACATTAATGGTGGTGCATACTTCTGTACAGTACTTAATTTTAGTTACAGAGGATAATGCATTGTATTTTTACTGTAATTACACAGAATGATGCATTACTTTGTCGGGATCAGGTGATTGTTGACACTATCACTGAAGACACTGATCTAGAACTTATTCAAGAACATCTGATATTTTCTTCAGGGGCCTTTGGCCACAGCTGAGCTTTGAGTGAGCTATATACTACTATGGCTCAAAAATTGTTTTGGTCTTTGGAAATCATTACACTACTGGAAAAATGAGGTAATTTCTCCAGACACCAGACAAAAGGCATATAAATACTTGGAGGAGACAGAAACCAAAATTGTTTCTCTTAGGACTGACAATGCACTGTAGAAGTGCTCAGAGGTAAGCCTGTTTCACGAGGCTACCACTCGATGTCTCTCTGAATGATGTTTTTCATGTCTTGAATCTTGCACAACACCCCAACTCACTCATTTCTGTATTTGCTTGATCTCACCAAACTCTGACATAAGCACATTGTGAGTGAATTTGGAATTCTCGAGCTAAATTCCAACAAAGTCTGCCCTGCCCTCTAATGTCACTCTCCTCCAGGGTAAATGGAAGCGGGCAGAAAAGTGATTCGAACTCCAGCATGAACAAAATCACTCTCACGGCATTTCTGGGGAACCAGAGACCTGACTTAGCAACTGAACAAATCCTCTTTGACAGAAACATGACTCAAAGTACCTTACACATGCTTCATTCTACTGTGCAAGTTCTCACAGCCATCGAAAACTCAATGAATGTTTCTCCGGAAACAACAACAACAGAGGCAGCTCATCCACCCAAGAAAACAAAGCTCACTCCGTTAGCTGTAGCAACACCTCCTTGAATACTTGGTCATTTCTGCAAAGGATTCCACTTTACTCATGACCCATGAGATGTTGAATGTTATGGACAATATAGCCTTCATGGTGATGTTTATGGGACATGCATTTACCAGTGGATCACATTCCCATAAATAGACCTTTGCCAGATTGGATCCGACTACAAGGAAGACTCTGAAGAGTTCTTGTTCTGCCTCAGACTAAGAAAGGCTCAAAGTGGATACTTATCTGGGGTGTCGTCCATGTGAAGAAGCTTCGTAGAGGTAGGGATGGAAGGGCCGGGACGACGCGTACCTACTTTACAAACTCACTTGGAGATACTGCTTGTCACCACGGCGCTTTTGGAAATCGCCATCATGAACAGTGTCCCTCATCATTTCCAATGTTTTTGATTTTGACAGTCAATGTGAGTGTGACAGAGGAAAAGTGAAAGTGTTGGACAATTTGGTGAGATGTCAGGACGAGATGGTATTCTCGATCCGACCCTTCGAGAAGGGCCTGAACCCCAATGTTCGATCTATACATTGGGCTGTGCTTAAAAGGTCTTGTGTTAAAGCATGCATGAATATATGAAGAACAAAAATCGAACGAGAAATAAGAATAAGTGACAAGAGGCAGCCACTCGAGAAGTTCAGAAATCCAGGTAATCCCTACCCGACGCCCATGCACCACCCCCAGTCCCACCAACTCCATACGGATCATCCACCGCGCCCGTCGCTTCCACGTCCTTAAACGAGAACTCTCTCTTAAACTTTGCCTCAAGCGAGGACATCGTACCAATGAGCTTCGTGCACGCCTGTTCCAGTACTTCTTGCGGTGTAGCTGTGCCGTCGGTCTGAAGCTTGATGAGGAAGTATGGATGGAGGGGGTGGGGGACTTTGTATCCCGCGAAGAGGACTTGGGGCATTGAAAGGAGTTGACTGGTTGAAGAAGAGTGAGGTGAGGATCGAGGAGTGAGAAAGGTGGGAATGACGTACGCGCGCAGCATGTTCCCGAGAGTGTGGTCTTGTTTGACGACTTTGAATGTCGCTGCGTTGGGGATTTTAGTGTCTTCTGTGACTTCTACCCTGTAGGCCAGAGGTGATATCGGTAAGTAAATATGAGAGGAAATGATTGGACGGACGTACGGCTTCTCGCCGTCTTCGAGGACGAAGAGTTCGAAACGATTCGGTGCATTCATATTGAAAAGGGTCTGATATCCTGAATGAAAGCAAGTTGTTCAGGCCTATTTACACGCACAAACAAATTTATCGATAAGCTTACTTCACAAAGTGTACTTCGCTCTAATCGTCGTGAATCCGATAATCTGAGTAAAACCAAGTTAACATCCAAGTCTTTCTGAAAAATGAAAAAAGGATAGAGGGCATTGATTTGATCACGAGCGGTTCGTCCTTGTCGAAGATTCATCCCACACATACAGTTGTGACACGTCTCCATTGCGGGACGTACCCGCTTAGGCAGCATACAAATGACATTTGAATCCGCATGAGGGGACCGTATGGGATGCCTACCGCAGGGACCGAAGTAGTCATCGGGTCAAAAAATGAAGCAAATAAAAAAAAGGTTGAAACAACACGGGACGTGTAACACTGCCAACTCAGTTTTTATAGAACGCTGGGCACGCCAAGGCATGTCGAGGTCGAGATCGACAGCACGTTCAAAAGGCATCACTCAGTGTCAGTGGCAGCCGCGCTTACCTCTGTCACAAATGACTCCTCTGCGAATGGAGTTTAGAATGACAGCAACTGCATTTTAAATGCCTTGAATCCTACGCACAATATGCAAGTCTTATGAAGGGGGCGTACAACACCTATATGGGACTGATGTCAACGCGCATACGCGATAACAAAATGGCATTGTACTGGGGTTGAACGGACGAGGAAGTGACAAAAGGGTTGTATGATACTGACATGCAAGTGTACGTAGATGTTAGGCCAGACAACTCGTCGTTCTCTTCGGAGTCTGCGATCCAATACAAATGTGATCCTGCGGAAAAAGAGGCGAGTCAGTCGACTGTTGTTGAAGAAGAGAGGAGTTGTCAGCGAAAGAGTTGCGATCATCTATTCAAGCACATATGCTGAAGTCACCGACAATAAATATGGCATATGCCCATCATGCAATAAACAGAGATTTCAAAGAAAAAAACTCACAGATGCAACGGGGTCAAGACAAACTTAAGTAGTCGAGAAAAACAGAAGAAACCAGTCTTGTGTTTGTCCGTATTGACAAAGTGGCGTCAAATTTTGCAGACACCAATTGTGCCGTGTCGATTGCAGCCCGTCACCCCGCCAACCCCTCCTCAAGGTATGTCCTTTTGCCCCCACGCTACCGTCTCGTCATCCAGAAGCACATATGGACCTCCTACCGCCTTCTCGTGCAAATTTGAGCTCGAAATGTTGGAATTTGGGCTGGATCGGATGAAGGAGCTTTGGATGGCGTTGATGGATTTGGCATGCCTGGTATTTTTGGGAATGGATACTGACTTGCCTTTGTACGCAGAAAACAATGCCGACACACTTGTCGAAGACTCGCAAGCACCGTGGTCACGTCTCGCATGGTCATGGTCGTGTAGGAAAGCATCGCAAGCATCCTGGTGGTCGTGGTCTCGCTGGTGGTCAGCACCACCACCGGTGCGTTTCCTCTCTTCGATTTAGTGTCCTGTAGTATTTACTAATGCTTTCTGTAGTACCAACTTCGATAAGTACCATCCTGGTTACTTCGGTAAAGTTGGTATGCGTCACTTCCACCTCACACGTAACCAGTACTGGCGCCCGATTATCAACGTTGACAAGCTATGGACTCTTGTGCCTGCGTCTGAGAAGCAGGGCCTCACGGAGGATTCTGAAGTTGTCCCGGTCATTGATACCCTCAAGCACGGCTTCGGAAAGGTGTTGGGCAACGGACTGTGCGTTTAATTTGTGATCTGTCTCGTAAATCAATCTCTAATATTAGGGCAGACTTCCCAAGCTACCCTTTATCGTAAAAGCGCGCTTTGTATCAAAAAAGGCCGAGTAAGTAATGACGCGTACATGATTGCGACCGGGAGCTGACGTCTGTTTACAGGCGCAAGATCAAGGAGGCTGGTGGAGTTGTTTCGCTGATTGCATGAGCGCATACATAACATAGCTTCATTTTGTATTTCCGTTTTTTATGATGTTATGAACAAGCCCCATGCATTCATGCACCGACCCAGAGTGACTTGAGTCCGCTGCTCAGAAAGTCCGATTAGGTGGACTGGTCTATAATAAGACACGCGATCATCAACGCATCAACACATCTTAGACAGCAGAAATCCCGCGTAAGCTTTCTCACCTTTACTTATTCTTGTCTTCCATGAGCCTCGCTGCTTGGTGTGAGTTTCCTCTCCTTAGCCACGACACCTACATGACTTCGCCTCTAGATACCGCAACGTACGCAACGAGGAACACCCGTTATCAGCGGCCCGACCTCGTACGACCAGTAAAGGACAAGAAAACTCAAGAGGCCCTCTTTGGTCCCAATATTGGTGTCGTCAGCAGCGGGCCTGCATGGGCCGCTGGCTCAGAAAAGAGGGTGCTTTCGGACGAATTAACGCCCGATGTCGTTACCAACTGGGTTGAGAAGAGCAAAGATGTCCGTTGTCGTGTGCTTTGCTGTGATTTCTTTGGCTCATCTTCATCAACGACAGGTATCACAACCTACCACCACTCTTCAGGCCCTCGTCAATCTCAAACGCCCGACTCTACGACTTTCACCGCTGACATCTGAGGATTCCACTCCAGATCACCACCATCATGGCCTCGAGTTTGAGTTTGACTGTGATGCACCCAGGTGTGGCATATACGTGCATGTCCTGCTGCCCAAGGATCATCCCGACGCACCCGCGACAGCATCTTCGTCTGGTCTATCAAGGTTTCTCGTATTCGACACTGTTGTCGATGGTGGATTCGGCAAGTTCCTGAAGCTAGAAGAAGGCGCTCTGCTCGAATTAGGGCGGTTTGAACACACGCCAGCTAGTGCTAGTGCCTCTTCCGGTGACCCATCATCCACAGGTGATCACTCGACAACTGATCACCCCGGTACGCCATCAACCCGGCCTCATTCTCATCGGAGATTCGGCCACAATCCATTCCGTAAACATATCCAGAGCCACAGCGTTTCTGGACCCGCTTTAAGGGTCCTTGATCCAGATCCTAATGCAGCTGCTGATAAAGTGAAAGACGATTCTTTGGAAGGTGTTCGTGTGACTATTCGGCTCGCCGCACTCGATACCCAGGGCACAGAGCTCACCTCTCCGAACGAACAGGTAACATATCTTCACGTGGTACGTTACGGAGCGCGGCCGGAGAATGAGACCGGTGATGAAGACACCCGACCGTGGGTGGTCAAGGTCGCAAAAAGGGAGGCGACGGTAAGTGTAGTTCCGTGTTCTTTAAATAGACTAGTTTTTTCAAGTGACGAATTCAACACAGATTGGACCACATACTTTCCATTTGCATGAGATTTATGGGCTTACATCGCCTTCAACGGCACCACATGCGCCTACTCATTCCCCAGAACATACTTACCCTCCACTCTCGACACCATTCAATTTAAACACTATGCCATTACCCGCAGGAACGGAGGACGAAATGCAATCAGAGTGCCTCGTTTGCCTCTCGTCCCCGCGTGAGGTTGTACTTCTTCCATGTCGTCATCTCGTCGCATGCAAGGATTGCGCTCTAAACATGGTCGAGTTTGGCGCGGGCGGAAACATCAATCAGGCTACGGAGGGCGAGGCGGAGGCTGCAGCGGACCCTCCTGCTACTACAACTAATAGTCCCACTGAACCAACGGCCGAAGGTGATGCTGCCCCCGCTGCCCCCGCTCCTGCTTCTACTACCCCCGCTACTCCTACTGCTACACCCGGTGCTTCTGTGTCCACACCCGGTGCTCCTGTGTCCACACCCGGTGCTCATGTGTCCACACCTGGTGCTCCTGCGTCAGCACCCGGCACAGTTGGAGCCAACGCACGTAGAAAGAGGAAGGCGAAAGGATGGTTTTGCCCTGTGTGTCGACAACGTAAGTCCCTCTCGCCCCTCCAATCTGTTGACTGACGTCCTCGCCCAGCATACACCTCCCTCCTTCGAATAACTACTCAGCCACCACCAACGCAGGAGCGGCTACGCCAGGAGGCAGCCGCGTTAGAGGATGCCGCTGCGATCGAGAACACCAACAATGTTGCTGCGTCACCGCCCGAGAACGGTAGTAGCGGAGGACTATTGAACTTAAGACCGACATTCTTCCGCGGTTTCAACATCAGGGGTGCACCACCGCCGAGCGATATCGAGAGCCAGGCGGCGACGACACGTGTGGGTGCCTAGGCTACTTTATGGCCAGCTATCCAACTTCTTGACGTTGAACTGTGAGGTTCCGTAGGATGTGTATAGTATTATGGGACATTTTCAGATGTCTTTCTTTACTTTATGATATGTTTTTTCCTGTGTCCTTGTGGCGCTCTGGAGCTCATCCAGGATTTCTGTATATTGTACCCCACGTATTGTATGTTTTCTTGGCCATGTTATGTGTATGTGCCCCTAGTCACAGAATTAATAGAATGAATTATGCGATTATAATTGCTATGTGAATGATATATGGAAAGCACATGACATAGACGGGAAGAAACAGATGCGATGAATGACGGATGCATATGAACGTCAACAATAAACTACCATAACATTGATAGTCGATCATGGAATAGCACCCCAAAGGTCGCAACAATAAGCGCACCAAGGAGGATTGAGACAAGGCCGAGACCAACACGTGAGGCGGGGAACTGTCCGCCGACTAACGCCTTTTGGATCACGAAATATCTCGCAACACCTAGAATTGTCTTTTTAAAATATACTTCTCGCTGTAAAAATAACAACTCGCCAATAAAAAGCACCAACAATGCGATCACGACGGCTGTAGCGCCAAGTGGCCGCGCCCAAGTCTCGACGCGTGATTCGCGTCTCGGGGTGGTGTCTGAGTAGGACTCTGTGATAGTCAGAATTTGGGCTAGTGCTGAGGGATGCGGGTCAATCATTCCTTCCATCGATATTCAAGCAAAAGATATCGATCACGCACCAACACCCGCACAAGCAATCGCGAGACTCGTCCGAACGTACGCGAGGAACGTTCGTTCCGATGCGAGGTGATCACGCGCCACGCTGCCGGAGTTCACTAGCGACAGAGACACGTCGGAGGTACTCAAGCCGGGATCTAAGTCACAGTGCAATAATCCTTCCATTCTGGATCCTAGAACAGCAGTCGTTGGATCTTGTGCGGTCTCGCCCCCGGGTCGATGGAACGGTTCTGAGAAAGACCTGCGGTAAGATAAGGTCCGAAAAAAATGGATATGATCCACCCACTCATTCGATCCGGAGACGTTCTCTCCACAGCTATCCTCGTGTATCCGCTTGCTCCCTTTTTGAGTGGTGTCCTTTCCGAAGGGGTTTCTGATGCAGTTGTGCTGGCTTGATCAGCTTTAGATGAATCTTTTAGTGTTCCATGGCCGCTAGACTGAAAGTGATAGGTATATGGCTGTTGATGTGACATAGATGGAGCTTAACGCAGCTCAACGTCGTTAATGATGCTTGTAGCATTCCTTGCCAAATAATTTGAATGGCGCAAAAAGAAAGCAAGAAAACGCAATCCTGAATTTGAATTTTCACGTGACCTGATCGAAGGAGACTTTACGTCCTTGTCCACGCAGGATCCCAGCGCACAAGTTGTAAACACTGCTTTTTATTCAACATACCCACATTTTCGCATCTGCCAAACTTGGGAACTCTCCAGCTAGGATCAAAAGTGAGTCCATCTCAGTTGAAACGAAACAAAATGTGAGAGGTATAACTATCGCTGTTCTAGTTGGGCTGAAACTTTTAAAACACCGACCGATGCAAGGGTTCTGTTCTTTACTTTTGGAAATTCGGTTGTGTAGACCTCCAATCCTCTTTCCTTATTACATACCATATAACTATACCTCTCAGACCAGTTGGTGTGTCGCAGAAAGACTCCAAGAAGTATAAATGATGCATAAAACAGCTGATAGCCTATGTAGCCTTCCTTTAGTTGAGTTTTTCATGTCGAATTCGCTATCTTCCGACATAGTCGACTGTCCCCTCTTAATTGGTATATATCAAAAACTTATTATTCTACTACTATATTACGGGCGGGCCCCGCCCGCCCGCCGTTAGCGTTACGACCGAGTATTCGCGTCACGCATCACGGGGGGTTGTGAACTGAAGTCTGAAAACTTGTGGTGCTCGTCGCCAAAAACCCCCAGATGAGCTCCCCAAATAGCTCAAAAGGTCGTCGGGCCGGATGCTCGGTGCCAAAAATCACCATAATTGGAAGGACTCGGTCGTAATGCTACAGTATTTCCATCAATTTTCCTTCCTTTTGTACTGATAGCTAATACTAGTAGCATTTAATTGAGAAAGAGACCGGTCGATAATAGTCTAAGTGCAAAAGTTTCTCACGAAAAAAGCTTTGGATGATGGAGATTGCAAAACAGAGTCTCAGCTGCTAGAGAAGAGCACGTGAATGTTCAATCATTAGTAGTCAACTTCTGTTTCAAGTATTTTATTTCCTTTGCACATATCCATTCCCGTGCCGGCGCCACAGTGAGCTTTACTCCTGGCATTAGCCTAATCCATCAAAAAAGGAAACAAAGAGAAAGAACTCTGTGATTACTATTGACAGACTGTTGTTGCAAAAGGACGATTTTTTCCGGCTGGAGCTACGTGCAAAGCCGGCTAGCCCCAGTATCTTGAAGATAAGGCATGTGTGACCACAATCTCCACCGCTACTACTCCCGTTTAGGTATCCCGCCACTTATGTCCAGGCAACAGTGTGCGCCAATGAGATCGTCCTCACTCTACCACGTAACTCATATATATATATATATATATTACTAGCCTCATCCAAAAAAGGGAAAAAAGAATAAGAACTGGTTATTGCTAAAAAGGACACTTTTCAGTATTCAAAGCCAACTTCTGGCAGAGATACTTAGGTGGCGTAACATTTAGTATTCCCCTAGGAGACCCTATTTTCTGACAGCACTGCCTGGCAGAGTTTCATGATTGAACAAAATCTGTTAGCGTTTAGATAATGTACATGAACAACTATGCAAATAACAACCCTTGTTCCTTCCATCTATCCTGGACCTTATATTGCACTAAATGCCTTTCTGGTTTAGATTTGCCCAAATTTCGTCTCCCTGGTTTCTTTTGGATAGATATACATCTATTTTGGGTCTCTCGTATACAACATATTACGTTTTCATGACTTTGATATTTCTCATCCTCCAGAATCCAGCACACTAGACACTAGACAATACTTATTTACAAGTTCGGGTGAAACTCCCGGTTCTCGATACGGCAAACGTACCGAGAACAACGTGCCTTTCTCTCTCAATGACTCAAGCTATCTTCGAGGGACATCAAGTGATCTTTTGTATATAACACCTTTGTGATCTTGATTACGATCAGTTGCTTGAATCTAGAAAACAGACTGGGTTGGATCAACGTTTAAGGAATGACCCCTAATGATGGTCTCACAGACGAAGCCGTCTGACTTGATGTGAGAATGTGTGGTACTGGGCCCCCTGTATCAACCCCTTTCCTTGCTTGATATTTCTCAAGCCGTGAAAAATTACGGGCTCACGGCATCGATACCTTCCGTAATTGATGTAAGAAATGTCAATAACCGCAATAAGTCGTTGAGAAAATTGGTATACATCTGAGATACAAAGCGTTTCCAGAAATCTACGGTAAGCTTAACCTCCATTGGACATATACAAATGAAAAAAGGTGGCAGAGGAATGATCTGGATGTCAGCTACCAGGAAAAGGAGCACTAATTATAACGCACATCCGCAGCACTGTTCATACTCACGATGAATAAGGAGGAAATTTCAGTGCTTCCACTAGATGTCCTGCACAGCCGTCGACCAAGTGATTGACAGCCATTGAGGACCTCACTCAAATGATTCGAGCAGACGCCAAGCAAGAAAACCATTATACTTACATGCTCTCTCCAACTCTCAATATACCTTCACGTCCGGTTTATCGGAATGGTGATTTTGTCAAAATTAAAATCTACTGTCCAATAAAATAAATTCGCCGTGTTTTTGGAGATGATCATTTCGGGAACTGCTGTCGAGGATGCGTGTCAACTAGGTATCCGATAGGAGATATCGTGGGGAATTACGCGACATACGTTTGTCAATTGAACTTCCCTGTTTGTAATATGCCGAAACGTTTGTCCTGTGTTTTGCTCCGAGTCCTTCGAGCCTTGAGCTCACTTGCGATGTTTCAACCCAGATATGTGATACTCTTGTAAGGTCATTATATGGCCGTGTGGCGAAATGGCATCGCGTCTGACTACGATGTGTAATCAGGAGATTGCAGGTTCGACCCCTGTCTCGGTCAATTTTAGAGTTGTTAATGCTTTTTTGACCCTGTCTCGCAGGAAAAAGACTGCATATTAAGCGAAAGCACCGAGATATAGTAACTTATGGATGGATGGATGGATGGATGGATGGCTGTGCGCTGGACATTTGTCGTCTGTGGAGAAGCCACATCAGTTTTTAAGCACCAACCAACTCTGCCTGCCAGTCGTATCGAAGCTGCATGGGTGCATGAGACCAGCAGGACCAGATAAATTATTAGATTATTTGTCAAAACATCATGTCTCAGATCCCAGAAATGATGGTGCCACCAACAGCGGAAAATCCTCATGCAGATCGGGGGGCATGTGTTCAATTCAGTTATGAAACACATCAATAGGGAATTAAAAGGAATTACAGACGTGGGACACTCATGACATCCATTAAGATCTGAAATGGATCTGATGCTGTATTGGGAATGATATACGAAGTGTGGTTCAAGTTGAAAAAGCTTTGGATCTCTGCTGGAAACACAGGGGAGAAGGAAAGAGAATCAAGAGACACGCCGAAGAGACTCAGCCACAAGAGTGTGGCGTTTGTCGCTAAGCTACGAAAATTAACATTACTTCCAGGTTCGAGATAGGCAAGGACCAATTTTCGTTGTTTATCAATGAATAACGCGGGGAAGATAAGAAATTTGTTGAGTAAAGTTATGTCATTCATAGGAAGTATGCAGTACAAAGAATCGACTGACAGGAAGAAGAAAGCCGGGACGGTTACCGCTTGAGTTGTCTCTGTTTCCGTCTCAATTTTTCTTCTTTCACTTGTTGCTTTTTTATTTGCGTGGGGCTGATGTTGAGCTCCTCGTTATCCTCCCGTTCTATGGCAGCGAGGTAGTCATCGATACAAGTCTCCATTTTGCCTTGAACAAACTTCTCCTCATCTTTTTTAGTTGTGGGTAAATCTTCTGCGTCTAATGGCCACTGAAAATCAAATCCCCAACCTTGTATTGGTGGAGGGCGAATAACAGAGCCAAAAGGTTCGGCCAAGTGAAGGGGCGATGAGGTAGCAGCAATTAAACCGCCCTCTTCTCGCCACCACCGCACAAAGTAGGCAGCAGCTCGAGCGGTGTCATATTCAGCACCACGCATGATCATTCCCATGCGCCTTGCAAGCTGTTCGAGAAACTCTTGTAAATCGACGGTCGGCACAGCACCCTTCGGGAGGAGGTGAAGGTAAGCCGGCGCTATGGACATCAGATCGATCAGCGAACAATTTTTAAACTCGAACAGAGTAATAGAACCTACATATAGGGTTCAAAACGTTAAGCCTATACAGTAAATAAGATGCAAGAGCTTCCATGTCGTATAACCCTTCTTTAATTCCCGCTGCGCAAAGTAAAGGCAATGATTCTTCATCAGACTCTGACACGGGAAGTGTGGATCTAGGGCTGGGGGTTACGTACATATCAGAGCAAGCTTAACCCCTCTCTCGGCACCTCCCTCCCCACGTCCTAAATAGGGCAACATCACACCGGGCGTATCAAATGCGTACACAAGGGGTTCCAATGAAACTTTAAGGCGTGTGGAAAGAGCCTGAGTGAGGCCAGGCTGAGCACCGGTTTGAAAGGCTTTCGGTGTACCTAATTCAAAAGGATTAGCATTCGGATAATCCGGTAAATAAGATATGCTCGGTTCGTACGGCCTTTGATGCCCATATTTCTTAAGGCGTTCAGTAGTGTCGATTTACCCACATTTGGCATTCCAATGACCAAAACGTTGAGTTCCATAGCGTGTGGATACTTGTTAGCTATGTCTGCCAGAAGGTTATGAGTATATAGACGTATCCCCATTATCTGTGGAGGAAGCACTAGAGCAACATACTTACTAAAAGCTCGGAGAGGTTGCGGATATCCCGCGGCCGTTGCCAAGAAGCAAACATCACTTGTTGGTCGGGGAACTTTTTACCCATGGCATTGCGAAACGGCTGGATCAGGAGCACTCAAACTCCATCTCGCAGTGATAAGGTCAAAAGGCTTACCTCCATTCCCCATTGAGGGACTAGGTCCCGTTTATTAAGCACGATAATACGCTCACATGCTCCATTATTCATGATACGACGAGTGGAATTATTCGGATCCCAACCTCGCTCACGTCGCCATTTTTGCAGCGCACCTGGAGGTAAAAACGCAAAGGGCGTCAACAAGACAATCATATAGGGAGTTCATGATGGCAGGACAGAGAACAGAGTGGTGCCCCACTGTTCGGAGGATCCGAGTGCAGAAGACTGTCAGTTTCGGCATTCTTTTGTGCGATTGTGGCATCGAATCCGAAAGGAACGCAGGAAGTATCGGAGCATACCTTCTAATGTTCTGTTGATACTCGTTAGCGGTAGACGTGAGTCTCTGATCTCAAGAACGACATCTGTTTTGGTAAGAAGTGACGGGAGCATCCGTGTAAACTTCATCATATGCCCAGGGAACCATGACGGGGGGACTGGCAAGGTTGGCATTGGTATGTGCGTGAGTGCCATACTAGATAGTGCGTGGCTGATAGAAACGGCTTTAAGTATACACGTCCGAGGCAAAAGTGGCAAAAGGTATCGCGGGCTAGCCGAGCAAAAAAGCGAAGTGACAAGACTCCTCCAGAAACGTGTTCTTGACTGTGAGCTGGACCTGGATAGAGTATAATCTGTTAAAAGTGGTATAAAGGATCGCGTTCGACCGTGGGTTATAGACGCCAATCACAACCACCCTTGAGGAAAAATGGTCACCCAAAAAAGTCGAGTACAAGCGCTATTTGGTAGTGTATGGCATTGGACCAAATATCATGGTCGCCAAATATCACGATGTCTATTTGCGTCATGGCCGGTCGAGCTTGACACGCGTAGGCACCAGTCATTGGGTGAGGCGATTATTTGGAAAAAATATCACAGATGTTATTTCAACTGTGCTCCACACTCGTCTTCATTCACGTTATACTCTGTAAAAATGAGGGTTGCATGGGTGCCACTATCCCACGCAAATTGGTATGGCTACGGCATGGCAGGTTCTTCATCTTCTGTCCTTGTTAAGTTGGGATACGCATAGATTCACTGATTTTGTGGCTACGTACCAAGACAATTTCGCATCAGTTATGTCTGTAGCAGATTTTTTTTTCATGTGTCGCACTTATTTGAATGCTCATGACGGTTTTGCATCGTCATACGGTGGCTTCTAATGTGTGTATATGAACGATGTAGTACTGTCTTTACCCAATGGCCCTAAATTCTGGGTATTCCTCCGGTATTTTGTCACGCTCTACGTTGATGCAGTTATGTTGGGTTACGAAGGTACCAATCAGATTAATGTTTTACTTCACGAGAAAATCGAAGACGTCAGTATTAATCAAATCCTCAAAGCCATACATCGTATCGACTGACTGGACCAAACGTTATACCTATACCGCTACCGAGTCCATCTGACTGGATCTATTTTGCGGCCAATCTGTGGCAATCTCCCCGGCTGGTCACACAAATTATGCATCGTCATCACGATGTCGTCATCGGGGAAACAGAATCTACTTATTCGGTCTTGAGCTGATTCCGAGGCCTAGCACACATGCATCCGACTCAATATGTCCAAAACGCTTTTCACAAATCACCTACCCAGCGTGTCTCCAAGCTGACATTTGTTTTACATGCCACAATATCGAGACGCCTTTCAAATGCGAATGCCTTTCAAACGAGACGTTCGAAGGACTTGAAGTCGCACCATCTCACACTGTCACTTGCTATGAGCTCTCCCTTGCGGCGTCGAAGGAAAAATCGTATCAGCTTGAGTTGATCCGAAAACATAGTCGATGACACGAAAAACCCTATTTACAGTTTTCATCATATACACAAGGTTTGGTCAAACGTGGGCTCCTGTCAACGGCGAACTTGTCGCTCTTCCTTCCGTAATACATCTCTCTCCGATTCAATTTCCCGCCCGGCCCATCAACCGTTTTTCTCTTCGAAGGGCCCTTGAATTATAGGCTGTTGTATTAAGCCCGTGTCAAAGTGATGACTACCAACCCCAAAAATATCATTGCCAATTGAAGGCAATGCAAAACATGCGGTCATCACGCAGCTAATGCCATCTAACAGAAGAATCAATTGAGCCACCAGAAGCCAACTGCGCTTCTGTACATTGTGAGATTGCTTCTCACGTCATCAGATTTTTTCCAGGGCAGAAGCAGAAGTAAAGTGTACTTTCTTCCTTACAAGCGAGTACTAGTACAAGCGATGCACTTTGACTACAATAGGATGTAGGCCGAAAATAAGATCAGTTCCCATAAGCGGAATTGACAGGACCCTGTCGTAACCTTGGCTTAACATCTGTGAGAAGGCTTGGGACTCTGGGGATCAGCGGCCTCCCGATAACAAGAAAGTTGAATCTGGCCGTTTTCTGGGGTCAAGTTGCGGAGTTTATAGTCAAAGAATGAAGGCACGAAAGCTGTCAGACCCATGTGATCATGGGTTCATGTGTATTGAATTGGGCAGTGGCACCGATACGAGAAGGGGGACCGCACTCGATCGCCGTCGAAGGTGATCGTTATCGGTCAAAGCCTGGACCCTATTAGCATGGTGAAATGCTGACATACTTATATATTATATGTACGCAGGAAACCGGGGACGGTAGCGAATACTGGCGCTGCAAAGGAACATAGGGGTCCGTCCCGTTTGCGGAACGAGATGGTAGTGGTGTTCGCCGCTTCTATGATAATAAGAGAAGGAAGGCATGGTTTACACGAGGAATGGAACGCCCGGAGAAGTTCGGAGGGTCCGGCCGTGATTGTTGCACTGAAAATTCAAAATTGGATTGGTAATGGCTCCTGTGGGAGATCCCATTGATTTGGCTACAATGCCGAGTATAGGCGTTTATTTAAAGAGGTTGCACCAGCGGTAATTCAATTCACCTCACACGAGTTTAACGCCCGAAATGTCGAAGCGCCGTGGAGAAACAGCTATCCAGATGAGTCGTCAAGCAGGCAACTTTATAGCGAGCATGGTCAAGACAAGGATGTAAAAGAATACGCGCGGAATATGGCCGTTTTCAGTCACCCTTGCCGTAACAATCGTGTCAAATTAGTGCCTTGCAGGGCTAGACCGGCCTCTTCCGAATTGTCGCCGCTCTTTGGGGAAAAATGTTGGCCAGCGAATCACAATGGGGCAGAATATGTGATGCGTATCAACTGCTTCAACAACAATGGGGCCTCAGATGGTTCTGGGCGCTAGATAACACGAAAACGTCAGGTCGCTAGCATGGAGAGAATGAGTCATCGGAAAAAGGAACTGGATTACGGAACCGTTGCACAAATGAAATATGAAACAATTGCTCAGGACAGAAGAGAGCACGAGGGCCACCAGAGAGAAAAAAGAACCTGATTGTACCCCAGTACTCGGCGCCAAAACACGTTGACGATCAGATGAGCGTACCGAGTGCCGCGGTTGGACAAAGTACATGTCACCACGACGATGATATGGAGAACGCTATGAAAGATGTACAAAAGAGATCAGAGGCTGACCAGGACAAACAAAGGACTGTGGTGTGATCGAAAATAGAGGCGAGGATTTTTCCCACAGAAGTTGTGGGCTGTTCTGGAAGATTATTGAGGTTCCTTGTTGCGGAGAGTGGGGTGAGAGTGATGATGTGTCGTATGATAATCGATGTCGATACGGAATGCATAAGAGAGGGATTGGTGGGTAGGAGCCTTATGGGGGTAGATCAGTGATACGAAGCATGGTGATCGAGTTCCTGGAGGCACGTGCCGGGAAGAGCTGTGTTTGTTGATTGCTGCCGTAATGGGCCAGCCTATTCCAAACCACGACCAACTCCACTGCGGCTCTGCTATAAATTCCTCTTTCCCCGTTACCGTCATGGTTCCCCTCCTTCCCCCCAATCCACGTCCCATCCATCCTCCAAACAAGATGCGGCGCACCGCCACTGCTGTGATGGCCGGCGTCTTTGACGTCCGCCCGCCCCGTGACGCCTTTACCTGTCTTCTCAACGGTGTGCCCCGCTATAAACCTGTAGAAAACGAGGACGAGTCGGCGAGGAAGGCGGAGAAGAGAAAGAGGAAGGAGCAGGCCGTAGCAGCGGCGGCAAAGAGAGTTTCAGCTTTGGACGCCGCCAAACTCGACGCGGCCACCGCCACCTCTTACACAAACCAGAGAATTGATATTCCCCACACAAAAACGTCTGGCTTCTGGCCAGTAGAGCCATTAGCGTCTTCAGCCGTCCGCCCGTCGTCCGCCCGTCCCAGAATCGAGCTCAAGACCGCCCAGCGTTCTGTGTCCGTCACGCCACCACCCACATCACCGACCCTGTTCCTTTCAACCCCAGCATCGACGCCTGGGCCTTCCGACTCTTCAAGCACCTCTCGCATGTCATCCAAACGGCCTCATACTCCAGACGACGAAGACCCTCTTCCTCCACCACAGCCCAAACCGCGGGGTCGAAAGAAGCCTGCTGTTAGAAAGGGATGGAAGGGATGGGTGGAGGGCTCGCCGCCACCATCAGAGAAGCTCATCAATCTCGACGCTGTTCCCGTTCTTCAGGAGAGGCGGACGCGGAGCGGAAAGAGCTTTGATGCTATTGGGATTGGCAAAGAGGGCTGGGTCTAACCGTGCGTATCGTATCTTTGGTTGTCACGGTTCGATAAATCTGAATCTCTGGCAAAGAGATACCCACATATAAGGGAAGCCACTGACGGAAACACGTGTTCATCAGGGACATGCTGCGCTCGTCGTCGTAGGCGATACCCACCTCCATCATACCGTAATTATATTAGTCAACATGCTTTCTTCGCAGCGTCTGCGTTCCATCGTATCAAGTTTCCTACCTTGTCAATCCAATCTTCTTATATCTCGTTTTCTTTCGGGTTTTGTACCTCCTGTGTATTCTTTTTTTTTTCAGCCTACCGTGAGGATGTCCAGGTCAACAGTAATCTAAATTTAGGCTATACATGCGATCCGACTCATCCATTGTTCATTCATGTACCGTAGTCTTCTCGTAAAATTAAATACATTGTTCAGACTAGATCATTTTTCGTGTGATCGGCCTCCTTTCAAAGTATATCTACCAATGTAAGTATCTACTTATGCATCTCTGATGGTGATTCCCGCTACTGGCCTAGGATGCGCCAGCTCCGTCATTGAACTCTTCAGTCTTTTGCTTTCCGACGCATGAATGATCACTATCAGAGGTAACTGGTAGCAATCGCAGTTTGAGGGGCGTGGGGTGATAAACACCTGTGAGGCAAAAAATTCTCATCCTCGACCATCTTCCCAGTGGCTTTAATTTTGCGTGAACGCATGACTCGTCCTAGACCCGTGAAGCCACTGAAGTATCTTTGGCACCTCCTAGTGGACATGTGTCCAGGTGGTTGCCGGGTTGCCGTAACTGTCCATCCTCTAACCTCGAGGACAACATTATATCATCTAACACACTCAGGCCCACGCTCGGGCGACCCACATTTAAATTATCATACCATTTGATATATCAAATCATATTACTGTTACGGTTTTTACCAAGGTCTAGTATACATGGGGTAGTGTAACAATGTAGTATCGGTGTCAAGTCCCTCATCCCATAAGCCTCTCGGGATGTTCCGATATAGGTGTGCTCACCATCGCCGGGCTGTAGCTCGGGTATGCAGTCGCAGAAGCCCCTGCCTCATATGCCTCCTTCAACCTGCGCCAAATGACTCGAAAGCTTGACACCGATCCCTTCTCATATGCCATACAAATTGCACACGCGCTCGCAGGCGGAGACTCGGTGTCCAACAACGGACTCCCACTCACTAAAATGCTACCTCTCGTCCTGGGCGTACTAAGCGCTCCTACACCCAACCCCGGAACTGTCGCAGACAGCAAATCAGAAGTGTTGTTGGGCTGCGACGATCCCCATCCAGCCAACGTTCCAGCATCGCATGTCGAATGTGTCGGCGCAACGGAGAACTCGATTCTGAAACGAACCGCTTTGAGTGTGTATGGTGCGCGCATGCCACCAGAATCCTCGACCTTGCACTTGAGTGGCCCGGCACAGTCTGCCTGGGTCATGCCTCGATCGAAGCCACCACCCTCGACCACGACGCCCAGGCTTTCGAGAATACGGCCGATATCAGCGCGTGTCTTGGAAACGCTGTCGACCGAATAAAGAACACCTCCTTGCGTACTGACGTTATGTTTCCAGTTGAAGAGATTAGAGAACCATCCTTTAAACTCCCCAACGATGGGTGATGTCATGAGACGGCTGTTCGATGTAGGAGGAATTACAGGTGGGGAAAGTGATATTGGCGAACCGAGTATCGTTGTTCGTTTTTGCTGTAAGTTGCGGAAATCAAGTGTAGGCGCTAGATAGATGATAATAATGGCTATCAAAATCAAAAACCTTGTGATATGAGTAAGCTCACGTCGTATTTTTCTCTCTTTCTCTCTTTTCGTTTTAGAGCCTGAAGGAGCATTCCGCGTGTTCGTAAGATTGCCCATGGCTCTCCCAGGCTCTCTGGAAATGCCTAAACCGAGGCTACGCCCTTTGTGCTCGTCAGAATCCACGTAGCTCCAGCTTTCCTCACCTAAGCTCTGATTCTCTTTATCGTCACGATCCTGAGCCATAGAAGCAGCGCGATGACCTCGTATGGCGGCCTTGGGCTCCGACGAGACAACCACGTTCTGATCAACCGTGGCGCCCAGATTTGAAGGCGGTTTGATTGACGGAGAGCGAACGTCCTCGGTCTCTGTCGCGGGCGGTTCATTCAACGTCCTTTGGTCAGCATCTGCCGTCATCATATCGATATCTGCAGGCTTCGGGGTGGGGATAGGTACAGGAGCATATATAACTGGAACTGGCGTTGGAACAGGAGATGACGATGGGCTCCGGATAACCGCCATGGGTAGATCGGCTTTATTGATCGAGGGGTTGGGCGAAGTAACAAACATACTTGACCTCCTACCATTAGACGTATCGACGGAACTACTGTGACGTTGTAGGTTGACAATATCTTGCGCCTGTAAATGAGTAGGAAATTGGATAGTGGACACAGCCTTCTCAGGACCAGGAGGAGAGTACGTATATCCGTGTCGGGAAGGAGGTGGCTGAGACCCGCCACGACCGACTCCACTTGAGACCGTGACCTGTGAGTCGACTGAAGACTTGAATTTTCTGTCATCCGTTACGTTAGCTTGCGCTCGCCAAGGGTCCAGACTAGTTCTTCCTGATATCTGCGGTGCACGAGGTCCTGCAGGTAACGTAGCTCGTTCTCTTGCGCCACCAACGCTTCCGGCGCGATGAACGACATGAGTGACCAGACCAGATATAGGCAAAGGAACTGGAGAACGAGGGCGAGCATTGGCAGAAGCTTCAATGGATCGCAAGCTATTTCGGGCGCCTTCATACTTTTTGGTCACAGTTGATGTATTGAGCTCCCAACCAAGATTTAGCTTCGCATTTTCCAGATGTGATTTGGCATCTCCGTCCTTTTTCAGCTGCAGGTTGTTATGCATTGACTCTTCCCTGTATCGCGCGAGGAGAAAATAAAAAGCTTTGGCATGGACACCCTGACCAGCCGGAGAACAGAGATCTCTCTTTATAGAGTCACCGTTGGAGTCTGTATGACGTCCCCAAATTACCCGCAAAGAAGCCAGGAGTTCAGAATCAATAAGCGACGGAGAAACGATAGGACGAGCCAAGGTACTTGGTGACGGCGGTAACTGAGTAATTGCTAGATCGGTCGCGAGCTGCTCGGGTGTTTGCGCCAAATTTGTGGACGAATGGAGCCATGGATGTGATAGAATATCGGGCATCTAATAAGGGTTACTCAGGCTAAGGTAATGAACGAAGATATTAAATGCACATTTATTCTTTTCTCAACGTCGACCACTAGCATCTTTTCGAGTAGATCTTTCGCAAGAGGGTCGATCCACGTCGGCATGTCGTACTTTCCACTTTTTACCTTTCCTAGCAAGACTCGAACATTTTTGTCATCAAAAGGAAGTCGTCCTGTAAGCAAAGCGTAGAGTATAACCCCGCAGCTCCAGATATCAGTTGCATTGCCCTTGTAAGATAGCCCGTTAACGATTTCTGGACTAGCGTAGTGAGGCGAGCCACAGCTGGTGTCTAGCTGAAGAGAAGGATGAGCAAAGGCGGCCATACCCCAATCAGCTATTTTAATTAACGGAGGAGAGATAGAGGCTATGAGGATGTTTTCAGGCTTGAGGTCGCGATGAATGATAGAGAATGTGTGCGCGTAGTTAAGTCCATAGATAATTTGTTTGAAGTAAGCGAGGGCTTCCCCTGGTGGAAGACGTCCGCGATTGACCAAGAAATCAAATAGCTCGCCACCCTCGACGTATTCCAAGACCAGAAAAAGTTCCTTTTCGCCTTCGTAGACATCGTAAATTCGCATGATATTTGGGTGATTCATGAGTTTCATCATAGTGATTTCCCTGTCAATTCCAAGTCGTTGTTTGTCTGATTTTGCCTGTTGAGTAGCCAAAGAAGCACGAGAATTGACAAGAGGTGCTATTGGTAGAATCTTGACCGCAGCGAGCTGACCAGTGAGACGATGTTTGGCGATTTTGACACGACCAGAGGCGCCTTTGCCCACACACTCTCCAAGAATCCAAGGACCTATATTGTTTGGATCTGTCGGAAGATCAAACGCGCCAGGACCGCCAGCAGCGGCTATCTCCTTGGCCCAGCGGGTGCCCAGGGGAGCAGTATACTTGATTGGAGGAGCACGAGGTGGGCTAGAGGACACAGAAGGCATTATAGAAGTACAGTAGAGTATGATAGAGTATAATAGTATAGTTTGGTATTGGGCGAGCTCGGCCGGCGGGCAGCGCTTGCGAATGGCTGAATACAACAAGAGACACGACGGATCGCAGGCAGTACGCGTCAAATGATGGTGACAAGTCACATCAGGACGTGACACAATTTTGACCCCCATAACCTTCCAGCCTCAGAGCTGGTCGGGGACGGACCTCGAATGTCCATTGCCCTCAGTCACCGATGGACCATACTATCCAGAGCGTTTTCTCGTACTGCTCCCAGACAGACTGCACCCACACTTGCTCTTCATCTCACTTCTCGTTCTACTTCGGAATCCGTCGACTTCGTAGGCAACACGACTCAGCTGAACAGCCCAAGTGACCGTTTGATATTCGAGAGTGAATCAGAAGATTATGCTAGTGTTGCGCGCCATTCCGCCCCAGTGACGATATCCACGATGAGTCGCATCGAAGCGGAGTTGCCGCTGCGTCTACCCGAACCCGTTGTCTCCGACACGGCCGTCTTCGAAGATATCTCCAGCGAAGACTATGCCTCGTTGCGCATTTCTTTACGCAAGCCTCCCTCTACAACAATCCAGGCTCTTGAAGGTCTGATACGTGCGGAGAGACATAGAGAGGCTTGGGCGTTTTGTCAAGAAATGCTAAGCTCCGGTATCGAGATTCCGAGGTCTAACGTCTATGGAATTGCAGCTATGGCTGTTTTAGCTTCGAACGACCTTCCGGAGAAAGAACAACTATCTAGATTTTCGCTGTGGCTTAGTTTGATTCCTTCTGCGCGCGAGGATCAGGGGCACGATCATAAAAACATTGTGCTTATGAGACGCCGTATTTTCCATGGCCTGCAACCTACCATCGCTCTCGCTATAAAATTTTCTCTCATCATGGCTTCCAAAGGATACGCAGAATTAATCTGCCCCGAAGCTATGACATTCATCACCCGGTTTTCCCTCCCATCTGTTAGTCTTCGCTTTATCAAAGATTTCCTCAATTACGACCTTGCTTACGTTATCGACCTGTATCCAAAACCGGAGGAAGGTTTGCGGGAAGTGGATGACGAAGTGAGGTTGCGCAGGTTGCAGGAGTTGGCGCATCTGGTTCAAAAACCAGCCATAGAGACTTACACGCGATCAGGGGAATTCGCGGCAGCGGTTTCTCTTTTGCCCAATTCTAAGGACCCGTTTCGCCTCTCCTCTCGAACTTATGAACTTCTTCTCTCCCGATTACATCATACCCGAGTTGGCAGCTTCTCCGATTACATTGATCTCGTTGAGAAACTTCGTCAGGACCCTACATACTACGAAATACCCAGGACACCATCATATGTCGAAGTAGACACCAATTGGCACACAAAAACATCGCATCTCAAAGCTCTAGAAAAGGAGCTAGATTCTCAATCGCCTTTCTATATGGGTGATTCACTCTCACATCAACTGAGGTACATACTTGATCGTATCCGTCTTTCCGAGCTCTCAGCACCGGAACTCGTCATTTTCTTTTCTGATTATCTGGATTCCGAGCGGACCACTGCTATAATGCGATTAAGAAAACTAGCTCTCGGGAGGAATTGGCCTACGGGTAGCATCTTTCTTTATGCTGAGATGTCTTACTACCTCAACCAAGCCTTTTATCCACTCGTTCTTCAAACTTACATGAACCATTTCTATTGCTCCGGGGTACCAGAGCAAGAACTCGCTGCCGCCATTCATCATTTTGAAGCCAACGAAGAGGTCGACCGTAGCCATCCAGCCTACTCCGTCAAACAGTCAAGGAGCATTCGCAGATGGATTCCAACCGAATCCCACACTGATCTCGTTTGGCACGCTCTTGCGAGAGCTGCACCGGCCAGAAGGGACGTCGACAACCTCTATCATCGTTTTATACGATACCAATTACGTATACGCGAGAAAAATCCTCCTGAGGATGAAACGCGTTCCTCTTTCCCGCCCAGTATTGAGCACCCAATCGGCACCTCTGTGTTCACAGTATTTCTTTCCCGCCTCCTGCGTCCCGACGAGCCCAATCGCGTCTCTGAGTTCTTCCATGATATGGAGAAAGTTGGTGTTAACCCCACCATCCATCACTTCACGCTCCTGGTCACTTTTTATGTACACATCGGGGATCTGAAGCGTGTTTTTTCTATTGTACATATCTTGGAGCAGGCGCACCCGGTAGAATCTCCGATCCCAATGCAGTTATCCCTAGAGACGGTTCATGGACAACGGCCCGAACCAGGCATTCCAATCCCCGATGTCGTATTTTACACCAGTCTTCTCGGTGCCCTTGTAGAGCATAAGTATCTTCAAGAGGCACAAGAAATACGGCGGCTCTTTAACCATCGATTCATTCACATTAAGTATCTGCATCGACCCCTCGATATTGGCTTCATACGTTTGAAACAGCTACAGCACGAGGTGGATCAGCAACGAGTGCGTCTAACGGGTTTTCTGCGGCGAACAAACTGTTTATTTTTGTTATACTAGATCACGTTCCGCTGAATCTGCTGATACCCCCTCGAACTTAGAAGAGTTTGTCTGACATGTAGGGTCACTCATTTTTGTTTCCTTTGAATGTTTCTCGATGAAGTTTCGTTTTAGCGCTTATAACACATGACTTCATCTTGCGACACCAGTCGAATTCCTTGACTCAGCGACTTCTCCTGAGAAGCTAACCTGAGAAACAACATGTATATTCGGCACAACTCCTGCCCAATGAACGAGTAACCGGCGGAGGCGGGCGACAAGGGAAGCAAGCCTTTACGAGTCGTGGCGTTGTTTCTATGGTTCTGTTCGAGAAGCTGCTCAGGCATCCAGTGTCACTTTCGTGGGAATTGGAGGAGTGATTTGGATATAGGAACCTCAAAAAGGTGGTCCCTGCGCAAGAGAAAGAACTTGTCATCGCGGAGCTTTTGCGTCAAACCCTCCTGAGAAACAAGTACCCCATTGTTTGACTGTACAGGGGAGCCTGGTCCTTGTGACTCGTGAAGGATGACTGGTATGAACAAGGAAAGTATAAATAAGGAGAATATAGAAGACGTAAACATGAACATATGAAGACTGTTAAATCCCACAGCCGGACATAATGCTTCTCTCCGTTAGATGAGGATTCCTTGTGTCTACTGAAAATGAAAGAGAAGAAGTGGCATAACTGGCAAAAGAGGGTCTAAGGGTAGATCGTAAGCCAAAATTGTCGGCCGAAGACAATAGTCATGGGGCCGAAATAGGAATCGGAATTATAGTCTCACACAATAGTTGCTAAGATCTAGATTCCAGTTCATTGAACTAGACGTGACTAATATCTACTCAGGAAATGAAAGGCATCTACCTGTATCTCATAGTACGAACACTTCTGGTAGGCTATGTAAGGGATGTAGGAGTGGTGATGTAACTGTACTGTGGCAGTGTCCATTAGACTTAAAGTCAACGAACCCAATCTGTAAAAAGTATACTCACAGTAAGAACCCATATGGTTTGATTTTGACCTTTGAAATTTGTTTTTTCATACTCGAAACTTGTGCAGAAGTCAACCGATGAACCACACGGCACATAACAACGATATTCTATTAAACACTCTCTAGTTATCATGTGCTCGAAGTTCATTTCGGCATTGTTCTCGTGATCTTACCTTGCAATCCGAGCTAAGATGGATTTGTACTCTGCAACATACTTAGATTACACTCATGGACATATGGAGGAATTGTTACAAATCCTGGTAAGATCTAGTAATAGGCCACAGTCCGCATGGCAGAGATGAAGCCCAATGCCAATCAACAGGGAACTATTTTTTCGTAGCAAGTTCAAGTGTCCCACACCTATCTGGATTGAACAGGGCCATTTTCTGCGCCACCGAATCTTCAGAAAAAGTGTCAGCGGCTGCGTGAAATATATCGGCGGGTGATAGTGTGCTAAATATAGAACGATCACAGAAGAATTCTTAATAACTTTTAGATACCAAGTTAAACGTTGATTTTATACCCCTCACGGACCCTGGGGTGTTATTGGAGCCGGAGGAGCCTCATGGCCATACCCTCTTTGCCACCACCAAACAATTTTTTGTCATCCCACCGATTCGGTGACCGAAGTGTACTCCGACGTAGAAAGCATAGCACTCGCCAACCAGCTGAGAGCATTCGTGATCCCATTGTCGAAAGGAAGCACAACAAACACTCAATCAAATCATCGGAAAAGATCCTGCACCGACTCGCGATGACCAGAAGGGATTGCTCAAGGAACTGATGAGTGGAACAGGTATCGATGAGATCGATATCGAATCCAAAAGAGCTCTAGTGAACCTTAAAGAGCTATGCATCACAAAGTCTCGTAATGAAACTTGAATCACAGGTAAGAACGAGGCTTGCCTCGTGGCTCCGGCTACATGTAGCACGTTTTCCAAGATTTAAGGCCCGTTCTGGTCACCCTTGTCAAGATGAGGCATTATGCTCTAGATAATAGTGATACATTCACTCGGTATCAGTCAAAATTGAGATATCTTTATGTGTCTTTCCCTGCCTGGACTGCGCCTGTGCGACGAAAAAAATAGGCGCCAAATTTTCAGGAAGTATATGTAGAGACTCCGAAAGCACAAAAATAAGTCAGAATCTCAAAGGTATCGTAAACTGGAGAAAGACCTTCTAAATCGCGATCACTCGACGGTTTGACCTTCACAATGACTCGGAACAGTGGAGTGTGCATGGCCACCGATTTTCGGACAAGAACCCATCAAGGCTATCCTATTACTTCATTTTGGCTAGGTTGGAGCCGCACCGCCAAGAGTATGAGAAAATGTGAAATCGGAAAATTTGACCGGCATCTGCCACTTTTTATGTAAAAATGAGTGACTTGAAGGAAGAGAGATAAAGACGGATAAGGCGAGAACAATTATTTGTAGTTGTTTTTTCACCGGCTTCGATGATACCCCAACATAGCCACAGTTCGGAGGCAAAACTTGGGCTTTGTTCTGGCCATGACGATTTACTGCGCCTCCGGCCTCGGAATGACTATAAAACGGACGCCACTTCCCTGTTCTCCTTCGTATCTGATCCGGTCCTAAACCACCTCTGTAGGTTACCGCGAACGCAGGCTCAATGATCGCTGAGTCTCTCAGGAAGTCTGCGGCGTCGAAGGTGATGGCAAAGCCGTTGAAGAGAGGTCGCGCATGTATGAATTGCAGGTATGTTCTCCTCCCAATCAGCTCACACGTATTTTGACCAACATTATCTGATCTTCCGAAGGTTTCTCAAAATAGTCAGTTTACTGGACTATGTTTAAACTTCTAATTGTTACTAATAGTTGTCATTAGAAATGCGATGGTATCAAGCCCGTATGTGGACCATGTAGGAAACACCCTAAGGACGACGATTGTGAATATGCCGACGGGTCTGGTAGATCACGAACAAAGGTACTGGAAGATACAGTCAGTCGATTGGAAGCACGCCTCCATGAATTGGAGCACCCTGAAGAGTCGACACCATCTGTGACCCTTCATGACCCATACAGTCCGTTTCATGAATCTCTCCCGCAGCTACCATCCTCGGTACCAATACCAGAGGCACGCTCGTGCGACCCATCATCTCCCTTTTCTCCCGCTTCTTCGTCTTCAAGTCTTCCTTCAACTCGCCCGTGGAGAAGTTTTGCAGTTTTAGAATCCAAGCCGGAGTCAGTAGCCTCTAGTGGCTCTTCATCGTCCCCCCATCGACAGAACACCAGCTCACCTTTTTTGGGGGCAGAGGTACGTGAACAAACATGGTCCTCTCGTATACCTTCGTCCCGATGGCTTTTCAAGGAACCCGGATTCATTATAATACAGAGTCTGTAAGTTTTGGTCTTGCCTTCATTCGCTTCAGACCGGCCTCAACATGGTCACTACAGCCTCGATAAATTCTTGCCTCATTGCCAACAATTTGGCTTTTTCCTCAATCCTAACAGATTTCGTGAAGCGACTCTTCTTCCTCTTTCTTTTGGCCATGCATCTCGACCAACTCCTGCCGTACTTAGTGCTGTGTACTTGTGGGGCGTCCATCTATCACAATCCGAGGCACTGCTCCAACAAGAGCCGTCCTTCATCTCGCGTGCCTTACACCACTCCGTTACTGACATGTTCGGAAGTCATCCAGATGTCATCCTTCACACTCTCCAGGCCGAAATACTTCTATCGTACTACTTGCTCCGTGTAGGCCGCTTTATCGAGGCCAAATGCCACACGGCGACTGCGGTATCACTCGCTCTCGGGGCTGGTCTGCATAGGATGAGATCTATTCATCCCATACCCTCGATAATAGGATTGTCCTTTGACACACCTGTCTCGGTCCCCTTGCCCCGCGATACTATTGAAGAAGGTGAGCGGATTAACGGGTTCTGGGCTGTGCTAGTGCTCCACAAGTATATAACCGTCGCTCTGGAACCACCTATGAGTGTCTGTGGAACATTGGAAGCGCCTGGTACGCAAGTGGACGCTCCCTGGCCTCTAGACATCTCAATTTCAGAGGTATGTAAGCTATCGGATATTAGATGGATGCTATTGATATTCTTCTCAGGGTATGAGTCCTGAAATTCGTGGAAACAACACTATACGCAACTTTCTGCTCAACATAGCGGAAAAACATCCTGGGACCTCTTTAAATGCACTCAATGTCAAAGCTGCAATTTTATTTCATAGGTCTGCTCAGCTCGCAGGCCAATGGCTGCCAAGTACGAAATTCCTTCTTTGATCAGACCAACAATATCTGATATTTCATCTGATGTCAGATATGCAACCGCAAGAATTCCAATCTTACATGATAGCATTTCATTCGACTCATGGACTCACTGAAACGTTCCGTTCTATTCTCCCACCACTTACTCACCTGGATATAAAGCACCCAGCTGCTCGAACTCTTATTCTCATCCATGCTCTCACCGACGCGGCAACGATCAAACTCCACATCAACTTCTCCGCTGACTCTTCATCAAATCAATACTGTCTGGCGGCAGCTCGACGCATTGTCACTTTTGGTGGCTTCAACATACTTGAGGTCGGACACATCAATCCAATTCTGAGTGTAAGTCATTTATTTCCCGGTATATATTCGTGCGATATTCATGTTCATTTAGACAGTTTTGGCGGCAGCTTGTCATGTCTTTATTAATGAAATTTCTCGCATGCGGTTGTCAGGAAATATGGGGCCTGAGAACGTTGGGGGTAGTGAGGATGAACTCGTGGAGCGTTTGAGAAGCGGTATGGAATTACTGAGCGCTCGATCGGACGAGAGCGCCTTCACAAGTACGTTAACTGCTTAGAGATCTGTTTGGAGTTTGGCTCGTTAATGATGGAATTTTTCTTGACAGAATATCAACTGATGAAGACTCAAGAGGCCCTTTCTGCGATCTGAGTGGTCCGTATCTGGTTTTCTAGTTCCTCGTGAGTTTCGAGTACCCACTCCATCATGATACCGTTGTACTGCACTGGATTCTATTTTCTGTCTCGACTATCGGATTTTTTTGCCTCTTTCCACTTCTTCAACTTGTATTCCTTTTTTCTATCTCTCATCGCAGTTGTAGATGCCTGTCGTACACTTACTGCGTTCGTAATCTGTGTTGTATATCGTGGATTCGGTTCACCTGCATTTATCATTATAATTGATTAATCACTCTGACCGCGGTTCTTGTATTTTCTGCTTCCAAGTAATGGTTCGGAAATCTTGATTTTTTACGAATCATCATGTGTACATACATTGCAAATACTCGTGTGGTTTAATCGGTATTTCCATTTCATTAACGAAAGAAGCCGGAAGGATTTCGTCTCCGTCTTTGTCACAGCCTCACAAATTATGACAAAAGTACAGCCTTCTTATTAGTAAATTTTAGGTTCCCTTCAAATGAAGAAAATCTGATGAGTGTCAACTGCCAATACCCCTTGCTCGCCTAAGAGGCCAGGTTTAGATGCAATCGCCGGTTTTGATTAATTAATGAGATGTTTTCGATTAACAATGTGATGCAAACCCTTTTAATTATTTTAAATGATTAGCTACCTTTTGTTGGCCGATTTTTGACACAGTGATGTCCCAAATATAGAAGCGTGACAGTGATTGTGAGAGATACCGTCGAGACTTCCGTTCTTTCTCAACTCTTTTCTTACAAATTTACAGGCTATGTACAACGGAGCTGCAGCAATTGGCCATTGCTTGCCATTGCCGAGATGTTTAGTTAGCGTATCACATCTGACTATTTTCCCCACTATCACAGAAACTGCCGTGTCACACCTTCCACCTAGAACTAACCAATTTTACTCGTGAGTAATCGTTCAAACGAATCTAAGAAAGTAAGGTTGACATGGCATGGGAGACTCGGAGACACGAGGAATGATACGAGGAATGAGGCTGGTCTGATTCCTCTGATCACCATCCTAACAGACCTTGACCCAGTGACTGGCCACCTCCCCATTAAGTAATGATTACACATCGTCCTTCCATCCAAAAAGGTCACATATGGTATAAGATACATCGCTGGAGAGTCTGAGTGTTATCATTATGGTGAAAACATCATATTGCACTAGTAGTATCACACTTTTTCAAGATTGATGCTTCTAGGCAAGGAGCTGAAGATGAAACTTTTCGTAGAACCTATTCATAGACAATAGACACAGCCATATAAAGAGGGAAGGAGTCACAGCGCTTTGAACGCATTGGCAGTTGTCAACAATCTACACACTCAAGACATTCGAAGGCACAGGAACCATGAGAAAGACGACACCGTTACTAACATCAGTCCCTTGCGCCGCATGTGGACACCAAGTGTCTTAGGTTCCGGTGCTCGAGCTGCATAGTGCCAGTCGAAGGATCAAGAACAATATATCGTTGTCCGTGTTGATGGCAAATCTAAAGCGCTAGCACATCAGGAAAGGCTCAAAAAGGTAATAGTGGGAACAATACCTGCACGAAGCAGCTTTAGGCATGGTCCGGATCAAGGATAGATATCAGGCTGATTCTGTAGGAGGAGACGTTTTCGAAATCGTGCAACAAGAGACTTGCTCCAGCATAAAAGTAGAGTCGCCATGAGAGGTAAGCAACATTGTAGATAAGATGAAGGCAGCTGGAAATTTATGGAAGCCAAAAGATTGTGACAGGTTCATGTGACCGGACTAATTAAACAAATAATTCGTTGCCTTGGACAACGACCTACTCCACTCGTTTACTTTACCACCCCGCGTGTGGCCGACCAGCTGGGATTTCATCCCTCCGTGTCCTTTTGAAAACCCTTTAGGCCACCTTTACTCATGTCCGTTGCTCTTCTTTCTTTGCTCGCTTTTCCCTCCCTTGTTACTGCCTACACATGGAGATTCAACTCGCCTCCGCAGCAGTGCTCCAATCTTACCATTTCAGTATCAGGCTCTGACGGAAAACCGCCTTACCGCGTTCTCATACTTCCTTTCGGTCCCAGCCCTCTTGCTAACAATGTTGAGGCCAGAACAATTGTCGACCAGCCTTTTCCGGACGGCGCATCAAGTGTTAGTTTCAAGCTCAATTACCCTGCCGATTCTCAGTTTGTAGCCATAGTAAGTGATTTTTCCAACACCCCTTCTACCGGCGAAAAAGCGAGAACACTTGTCGGTACCAAGGAAGGCCAATCGAATAATGAAGCAGCAGGCTTTCGTTATCCTCTGATGGATGAAGCGGAGTCAAGATGTGGGAAACTTACCCGCGAAATGGAATTAATAATTCATGTCTCACTGCCGTCGCTATAACATCCTTTCATTAATCAGTGTCCGTGTGCTGACTCAGTCATAATCAGCTAAGCGATTCAAAAAGTTTTGGTTCGGGCGGTACTAGTGTCGCCGTCGGGGTTGCATCATCTTCCGACTCTTCATGTTTCGATACAATCACAAACGTAGCTCCAAAATTCGTTTTTTCCATTGAGCCACCGAACCAGATTGTTCAGTGTGTACCGACACGGATATGGTGGGACAATTCGACCGTCGTTGGGTGAGCAGCACTCTTTTCTTAGGAACTTCATACAGAGCATCTCATTTCTATCAGACAAACCACCTTCCTAGGAGTTATTCCAGGTGGACAATCATTCTCTATTCCTGAGTCCAATATTACGAATATCATCTCTCAGGGCACTGGGTTCTCCTGGACACCCAATCTCCGTGGCGGCACGACGCTTATGATCGTTGGAGGTGATGGCCGTGGAAACGGTACTGCTGGCAGCAGCCTCAATCTCGTTAGCAGTGGTCCCAATAATATTGGGTCTTGTCTCGACGACGCTAGCCCTAGCTCAACACCAGGATCCCCTGCAGGAGGATCGTTTGCGACAAGCATACCGACAACGGGCGATAGTAGTACCGGTGGCAAGACCAACGTTGGCGCTATCGTTGGAGGTGTCGTCGGTGGAGTTATCGGCCTCGCGGCTATCGGCCTTTTCTTCCTTTTCTTCGTCCGACGTTCCCGCACTGAAAGAAACAGGGAGAAGCAGCCTGTCAATCTACTCAATGTGGATGAGGGTGACGAAGCTCCTGTTGGATCTGCCGGCGGGAACAGCAGGAACGAGCTACCGGAATACTACCGACCCGAGCCGTTCACAGTGCCTGATCCCACGATTGCGTCAACCTATGATGAAGACTTCGGCGGAACCAACTCAGAAGGACGACCGCTATCTGGGTACACATCGACGAGTCGTAGTGGGACCCCTGATATCCTCAGTTCCTATGGCGGTGGTTCGACAACCACGAATGGAAGAAAAGGACAGCTGAGACAAATGCGGCCAATTAACATCATTCAGCATGATGACGCTGGTCCGAGCATGCCTCCCAGACCTGATGACGAGGTCGAAACTGTTGAGCTGCCACCTGCATACACCAATATCCGGCAGTGATTCCATTCAGCCCCGTTCAACCCTCCTTCCACGTTCGCCAATTCTCTTGATCGACACGCGCATGATATCCTTTTAAACATATCAAAGATCAAAGACCTATTCCTCTGTAACATTCATGACATCGTTGTCTCCGAAAGGCCTGGGTGTGTTTCCTGTTGCAGCTGTAGGAAAGCCCTTTTTCTCTGTTTTGCATTCGTTTTCAAATTTTGCTGGCTCTCGTAATCTTTTCTTAATCCGCTTCCCCCATTAAGTTCTAGCAATACACATATCACATCACATTCCTCTGGTCACTTCTCGCGCGAACCACGTGCTTTGTTTTATAGTCGACGTTTTCCATTCATCGTTGCATTATGGACAGCTTGACAACCTCACTTTTTGGTTTTATTCTCTAGTACATCATATTCACTGTCGTGAGCCACATTCTTTCGCTTTCACATCTGTTATCTTTGATTCATAATAGCATCATGGACATCGTGTATACATAGTTTTTCTGTCTGTTTGGACGACTCGGATCAATGCCCTCAACAGAAACAATTTTGTGGACAGGACACCACCGCAAGTCGATATTACACAATATTGGCCAAGCATAAAGCCACTCACTAATCGAGACACGTATTGAGACATCTCTGGGCTGTGGGTTGCCAGATCTACAGTTTCCGTAGCGATTATACCTCATGGTATCAGAATGTGGCAAGAAGAACATCAAGTAGATTCTTTTCATACTTTCATTAACTCACGAATGAGTTGATTGATATACCCGCGATGGGAAAGACATGTGACGTTTTATATGGAAGATTCCTATCAATGCCCTCCAGCTCCACTGATGTTGATGTCATGATTATAGAACGCACTTGTTGGGCAAGAAGTATGCCACAAGTATTCAAATTCCAAATACGCCGTTTTCGACACAGAACGGACTCAACAAGCTGTCGAACAGGGACTGATATTCGAGCTCAAGCTTGAAGGTATCTAGATCGGAGCTCAGTATACGGCCCACCGTGACACGAAGGTTCGATCCCCTTGCTTTGTTTTCCGGAGTCGTAATTGTCGTTAAGTACCTTTGCATTAACCGGCTTTCGACAAACTTGATGTAAGGATATTAGTGATAAAATTCGACGAGAGCTCGCGAGGGATCAATCGTTATACATCGCTGTGCGTGTCGAAAGCAATGGGTATCAAAGCTCTTTAACCACACTCAAATTGATCAAGGTTAACTGTTTTTCTAAGAGACCAGTCTTGTACCAAAAACGCTCTCCACATTTTGAGAGTATGTTTATGTAAAGAGAACAGTAAACGTTGGGCTTCAATAAACCTGTCAGGTTAGGAAAGCAGTTTTTCCATACCCTGTGTGACTTAATAGGCCAACTTCAGCTAAGTAGGAACGCCAATACGGTGATACCATTATCTGTCCTCTACCACCCTTCGAAATGGAGCCACGTTCCAACGCAATGATCCTATTGATCTTCACAACGCGTGTCGTGGCCTTGATGAGCTTTTGGTGCGGGCTTAGGAACAAATCTAGAGCGTTCTTTGCCAATGACCGTCGACTCCTTCTCCGAGGGAAAGTTTCCTGTTCACTATCGTGCACATGGCACTACTGTGTCCTTTGCGTTGTAAAACCAGACTTTTTTCATCATATCTGTTGCTATTGATTCAGTGAAAAATTTCAATGGATGTACTTGAATACATTTTGACGTCTCGGCGATCTTCAACCGTGCCGTTACTTGCACCAATGTCAGTGGGTAGTTTGACGCCTTTTAATGATACTTGTGACAACACTATAAACTTGTTTGAGCAGCAAAGATTCTCCAAGGTCAAGAGCAAGTTGAGAGGACCCAAGCAGTATGGATGACACAACGACGAAGGGAACCACTGGATAAGAAAAGTGAGTTGATAATTTTTATTGTACCCTTGGCCTAGAATCTGACTTAGGTGACACATGTCCAAGCCAAAAGAAGATTCCGTCGAGCTTGTTCTCATCACACAACCTTTGACAATTATTACGGCTGAAAACAGTACATTTCCCGGTATTTGATTGACTTAAGCCAAGTACGTCGCTTCCATGACCTTGATTTGTAATCTGTTGATCTTGGCTGGGACTTAGCAGATGGAGATTCTACTGTGTTACTACGTAGTCAATTCAGTTTGGCATCTCGACGAACGCGTGGCTGTGGTACTTACAATTTGATACGAGTTAAGCGAAATTTCACTCTGTCCAAGGGGAGTCATGGTCTGAATAATGAGATTGAGATGGGCTGTTTCACCTACTCTCTTATCGACTGAGCAACAAATTGCACGTCAGAGATTTCAAAGGGCTTATTGAGATCTGTCTTTAAAGCTCAGGAAACTTTTATTACAAATAACATAAACTGAGTAGAAGTACTATACAAAGGAAATAGATGCCCATAGGTAGGATTTGGCAGAGGCTATGTGGACGGTGTTTGTTCTTGAAGACGCAAGAGCCGCACCTGAGTTGTCCGCATCTTTTCTGAGCGTTGAATGGACGGCACTAGATACCCACCCAGGCTGGACACCAGATCTATCCGTAAGCGCTGCTGTTGATCCTGTTGCCCAGTGGGTCTTATCGGAGTAGAAAAATTGTCTGCGCCAATGACCTGAACGATAGCCTGTGTTTCTATGCTGTGTATCTCGATGGTGCCGTTCGGAAGGAGTGTTGTTACATATGGATAATCCAAGCCTGGAATTGACCGGCTTCGAAATCAGACTTGGATGAATAGTTGGAGATGAGGTTACGCACATACAGCCTCTGGATGGCTGGGCCACTCCAGTGTGCCACGCACGGGGTCACCATCTGTAGTGATGAAGAGCCCGATCGTAGTAGCCCCCGTCCAAGACAGTATGAGAAACTCATTATCACCGACAATTGTGATGGAAGGTTGGATAGGTACGTCCGAGTCTGGCGCCTGGGAAATGGGAATGACGGGGAACAGTGAAGCGGCTTCAAGGTCTACCATGCTGTAATGTTCTTTGTCAGCGATACAAAGATAGTGGCCTAGGCGACGAGCGAGGCTAGCGCCTTGTGGTAGAGGAATTTCCTAAGTTGGGATGTTAGGATTTTCAGGTAGACAGACCAAATGAAGATGTACCTTGATAAAATTCATCCGCTCGCGCATCACATACATCGCTATGCCTGTCCTTTTAACGACGCAAAAGTTGACGGGCTCCAGAGCCGTCGAGGAGGTATTTGGCGAGATAGCAGGACGCTGCAGGTCACGATGATCTACTGCGAACGTAACAACGTGCCGAATAGGCTTGACTATATTGAGAGACACGGGGTCTAGAGTAGGGAGGGTATAGAAATGAAGAATACGGTCTAGAGGAAGAAACACAATCAATGAATAACTCTGCAAGGAAGAAAAAGGTGGTGTACTGAAGTACCGGAAAGGATGAACGCCCGTCCAAGGCATGGGACCAAGACTATTTCGTCAACAGGTTTTTCATTGGGGACAGCCTGACGCGAGAGGATGCTATATGATTCAAGCTAAAGCAAACAAATTGATCAAACTTGTGAAAGCATTGTCAGACGGAAGTCTGACCTTGTTAGGATCGTCGGCTTGGAGTGCGAAACGAATGAGTTCTCCATTGGAGCATCCGGCGTAGATTTCTGAACCTAAATTTTTTCATGAGAATCATTCCTCGATACGTTTGGAAGTGCGGAACGCAACCGAACGCCTGCGCGCAGGTAATTTGGGTTTCGCCTGGAAGACATAAGAAACGTGTATAATCATACAAAGCACACGATACCGAAAAGATAGCCTGGAGTGGAGAACAAGTGCTGGAGTTGATATGGTGGTACATCAACTGGATTCGTAGGAGCGTAAGTCATTGGTTTAAGATCGAGCTGAGCTTGATGTTGACGACGCGTTGATTTGTCAGCCTGACGAGAAACCCTGCCTAGGCCAGGCCGACCACGGCTTGTCTCTGCTCCGAAGCGATTTAATGCGTCGACCTTCACTTTCTTACACTCGTTCAGCGGCGCAATATCCATATCATTAGCGATCCAGTTTATCTATGCCAGCCAGCAGAAGGCAATCCTTGTCGCTGAGCAGCAGCTGGGTTGCTCCTAGTATTATCAGTCCCCCGATCACAGATTCTGAAGGATGGACTGAAAGTTGGAAGAACGTGTTAGCTCGAGGTAAGATCTGTGCTTTAGACAAGAAGAGTCAATTAAATATCGTAAGATATCATTGACGAGCAGGTTGTTTCTGTTGAAGCGGACACAACAGTCGAAGAGGCCTGTGAAGTAAGTTTCGCAATGATCGTCTCTTAATAAACTCTAGATTTTACTCCCCAGACGCTTCTCTCCGAAGATGTCCACTGTCTCGCCGTAAAAACTCCAGCGATTAACGGATCTAAGTGCATTGGCCTTTTCGACGTAGGATTTATAGCCAATGACGTCAATATATGGGCGTCTGACCCTCCATTTCAGTTCTCCGACGTGAATGCCTTTTTGACACTCGCTGCAACTAGTCACACTTTGCATCCAGAGGATTTGCTTGACAAGCCTCGTTCAAATGAGATAGTGGCAGCCGCTCGGGCAGGTCATGTTCCAGTCCGTTTAGTCAGTAGTAAGTCAATGGCCATGTGTGACTACACCCATTTCTTGACTCCTTTCTAAGATTACTCCGACAAGAATCCATTGGAGATCTTGCCCAACAATGCTACAGTCATATCTCTGTTACGGTTATTTTCTCGAGGCGTACACCGGGGTACGTTTTTACTGAGCTTCAATACAAGGCCCAAGTAACTCTGTTGCACTGTCAGCCTTAATCCTTTCTGCCTCTTGTGGTGACTTTGATGGCTACGTATCAGATCGCGGCCTCCTTGCCTGGTTCGCCTCGTACGCTGCTAAAACACCGTCGCTACAGAGTTATCTTTCTAATCCACTCCATTCTCTGTCGCTCCCATCGCTTAACATCTATGCTGCAGTGATTGGAACAACTTCAAGCTCCAAAGTCTTAGATGCGATGAGACTGATGAGCGAAGAGGGAGTTAGTAGTGTGGCGGTCGTTGATGATGAGACTGGTGCCCTCTTGAGCGCTGTTAGCGTTACAGACATTGGCAAGGTGGTTATTACCTCTTGCGATGATCATTGGCTCATCTTGGATGCATGTAGATCGTTGTTCCTTCTCAAAGCAAACATGTTTTGTTTACACCACTGCACCAATTTATCTCTCATATCAAGGTGAGTTTCTCTTTGATATCGAACGTGATCTGCCAACAACATCTTAGGAAGCTGACGGTTCGACTGATGGCGCCGACAAGTACCCTGGTATAGTACTCTACAAAGAATAGATCATCAACTTACCTCACGTGTGCAGTATACTCTGTTTCTGCGGCCAACCCTCTTACATACACGATGGAAAAGCTCCTTGCCAGTAGGTTCGCAATGCCGTGTCTTTATCTCTTTTACTTACACTACCCCAGCCAATGCCCATCGCTTATTTGTGACTGCAGATTCTCGGCCCTCGTCACCTATCCAAACATCGACAACATATGGCAGTCTCTCCGGCATTGTGTCCATCGTAGACAGTGTGTCATTCGGTTCTTGACAACCCACTATTGTCTAATGCTTTGTTTCATTGTATCAAGTCCTTTCATTATTTGCGCGACTAGCGAACATCTCTGACGTTGACCCAACAATGATGCAGCGTCATCGGCGCACTTCTTCTGCCTCGTCTCACTCTTCCTCATCTGACCATGATCTTTTTCTGAGATCTCTGTCAAGATCAAGTAGTAGGACAAGCATTCAGCGAAGGTCAAGCTTCGTTATTCCGCCCGTGATTGGCGGGAGGAATCATTCGATTAGGAGTTCAATATCCAGTCTCGAGTCTCTTCAGAAGTCGTGATATTTGGACGCAGTGATATCGCTCCATTATGGACGATGATGCATGAAAGAATACGTTGCAGTATTGTCTGCCCTTCCGCATAGAAAAAACAGTTATGTAGCTCGATGTCTCGTGATGTATACATTACAGTACACAAAATTTCACCCAATGACTTTGGATGACAGAAGTGACAGTGGGAGTCGTAGATATAGATAGTAAATCAGTGCGGTCTGTTGCCAGATAATATGGGAACTTGTCGTCCGAATATATACCTAGTGTGATAGTCATCCGACAAATTGGTGTGGCGATGCCGAAAGCTGTCCATGGTGCCGTTCACCTGGTCACCACCGACGATAGATGTATCTCACTCAAATTCTGTCCAATTTTTCATAAAAATTTGTTGTGCCAGAATGCTTCTTCTGATGAGGGGATCAAATCCCCAAGACAGAAATAAAACTTGACCGAGATACATTTTCAGGTCATAGGCCAGATTGGTCACCTGCCAATGATACAGTATGCCTCCTCTTCATATAAGGGAAGTGTCTTGTTCATCACCCAGTGCATGAGTATTATGCAAGCTGTACTAAGCATGATGAATGGATTTTCGGATTCAGAAAACACACTAAATCAGTGAAAAGAGCACTTCTGAATAGCTATCAACCACTTCCTTCCCCTTCTCAAATGTCTTCAATCTTTTTCCCCTTCCAACGGCCGGCCACTTGTCACATTTAGGTGGTGATCCAAGTGAACGATACCATACAGGATCCGATTTCCATAGGTATACGTATATTGATATAACTTGGTGCTGAAACCAGCAATGATATGCATATCTTTTTTGAGCCAAACGAATGTGAATCGAAAGGTACCATTAGTGGTTGGAGATTTCAAGTTAGTCTATTCTTGGTGTATACGTACAAATACAGTAAATCGATATCAACTTGATGCGGGTCATTTTTGTAAAATTAACATTAACATAGTCGAAGGGCCATCCAGAACAATCTTGAATCACTTAAGCGCTCCCTGGTTCACAACTCGCTCCACGATTTGCGATTTGCAGTAATACTAGTTCACTGCGAGGCACATTGATCTATTCACAAGTACCACTTGCTTGATTGGGAATTTGGGATTACGGGCGCGGGTCCGCGTGCGAACAACCGGGGCCCGTATTGCTTGGGGGCATCCTGATATCTACCATCGCGTCCCATGTTACTCGAGTGCCCAGGAGGTTTTCATTCCAATTGATCGGCCGAGATAACTATGCTAGATCCGAATCTGAAATGGTTCCACTTCCTGGATATCGACCACCACATTCTCTTACATTCAGTCGAACTGTACCAACGTATCCTTTAACTGCACACTAGCAGCTCTCTTGTCAGTAGAATGAGCACGACGAGTACGATCACCGCAAATTTACCCGTAGGGGCTTCCGTACCCCCCTACACCCCGCACGCTATCTCCGTTTCTCTCCCTACCTGGCGGGATAATGTCGCATATGAAGAGGGCCAGAAAAGGGTGGTGGATTCCATGGTCACTGGGTATCCCAGGTTCTTCATCCATCTGAGTATACAAAAAGTGCGGGCTACTTCTTTTCTCACCGTCACTCTCTCATTTTGCTTTAGCTTGCACGGATATTCGAGCATAAGTATGGTCGGAATGGAGAACGATGCATGCTATTTGCTACGCAGAAGGTTGCGGAAAATTGCCGGTCGTTCATGCAGAAATATTCTGTCAATTGCCGGCTCATGAGCCTCCTCATATGCCCCGAAGATAAAGCTAACGGACGAATAATCGAGCGGGATGTAAGGACACAATCTGACTGCTCTTCGGCTGCCTCAGTCAATGTTCATATCGTCTTGTTTCCACCGGACTCTTTCCCTTTTGCCAAACAATTCTGGCAGCATACCGGGATGGGTATGTCGAGCCGTCTCGCCGAACACTGCTTGTCTATGCTCCCTGATGAAGTGACGCAAGCTAGAACCCCATCTTCACCGCCCATGCTTCCTCGGTATATCGGAAAAGCTTTTAACAAGCATTACTCTGTTAAGTCGCAGAGCAGGTCGACGTCTCCACCCTTACCACAACCCAGCTCCAGAGACGAGACTCTGGAGGCAGATCACAGCGTTTATCTTGAGGAGCGCTATGGCCGCAATCTACCCCTCGCTTTTGCACCGTCAGCCAAGCGTGCGCTTCGACGAAGGGTTGCTGGTGTATTGATCCACGACACCGCTCACGAGTATCAAGGGGAGCCAGTCGCTGGAGGAAAGAATCTTGTGGTTGGACCTAGTTCTCGTGGAGTCGCAGATGTGTCGGAACATGATGTCTACCTCTACCCTACTGGTATGGCTGCTATTTGGAATGCTCATCATATTGCGCTGGCCACGCGTCCCGTGGCGAAGAGTGTTTGCTTCGGGTATATCTGTAACACTTCATTTTGTGAAAATCACTTACCTTTATGAATTCTTAGATTCCCATATACTGATACCCTGAAAATCCTGCAGAAGTGGGGGCCTGGATGCCACTTTTTTGGAGAGGGCGTGGATTCGGAAATTGATGAGCTCGAAGCTCTCCTCAAGCGCGAGGTTTCTCAGAACCCCGACAAACCGCCCGTTGTGGCCCTCTTCACAGAGTTCCCCTCCAATCCTCTCCTCCGTTCTGCTAACCTTCCTCGTCTTCGTGCACTCGCGGACAAGTATGACTTCCTCCTTGTTATCGATGAGACCATTGGAAACTTTGTGAATGTCGAGGTCTTACCTTATGCCGATGTCGTCGTGAGTAGTCTCTCGAAGGTGTTCAGTGGTGTCGCCAACGTAATGGGTGGCAGGTAAGCTTTTTCTTGCGAATGTCTGCTTCGATCAATCAATTCTGCCTAGCCTGGTCCTCAACCCGCGGCGGAAGTATTATGCAGCTCTCAAGGCGTACATGGATGCGAACTTTGAGGACCTCTACTACGACGAAGACGCGATTTACATGGAGCGCAACTCACGCGACTTCCAACGGCGCATTAGTATCATCGACAACAACACCACCGCCGTCTGTGATTTCCTACGATCGCGTTCCGTCGCTGGCGGAGCCTCGTCCGCCGTCCTTAAGGAGGTCTTCTATCCCAAGTATATCACCCCTCAAAACTACGAGATCTGCCGCATCAAGATGCCTGGAGTCGAAGGCGGGTATGGCGGGCTTTTCTCCCTTACATTTACATCGAATGCTGCATCTGAGGCGTTCTTTGACGCGCTCGAGTGCTACAAAGGCCCGAGTCTTGGCACCAACTTCACTTTAGCATGTCCCTTCACCATCCTCGCGCACTTTGCAGAGCTGGATTGGGCGGCACAGTATGGGGTTGAGGAAGGCCTAGTGAGGATCAGCGTTGGGATGGAGGACACTCAGTCATTGTTGCGCTGGTTTGATGTGGCGCTGAAGGTTGCGGAAGCAACTGCGAGTGTTCCAAATTTGGCTCTAGAATAGTACCACTTATGTTTTCCTTCAACAAGGAAAAGAATTTCCGGCCTATCATTCATACCACGTTGTATCCAACTACAAGTACTGTATCGATAGTGTATTTCATGATCATTTTGAAACCGTCACTAAGAAAATCTTTATAATTTGTAAAGATATTTTTGATGAACTTTCTCCGTGCGGTACATCAGTGTAACTTGTAGGTAGTACGACGCACTGAAACAATTAGTTTAGTTTGGGTTTAAGCGAGAGACTGCTCATGGGAGCTGATTCAGTGGCGCAGGCTCAAACAGGGGCGATATGGTGATCAATGTCTCAATTTTAAGGGACAAACGATAAGTGTTAAATTTAAATCCAACAGAGTTGATAGAAACGTCTTGGGGCATCCGCCCTCGACTTCAAGTTGATGAGAACCAGCTACTTATGTAGAGATCTCCCGGTCTGAGACTCAATCAATATCTAATCGCACTTTTGGCCATTCAATATTCAGCGCCAGCTTGGAATCAGACCATGAATCAAAGTGCAGAGCAATCATGAACAGCTCCGAACAGCTAGTTTTAATGAGATCAATAGTAATACACTACTAGTACAGATAACCAAAACGAGTAATAATAAATAAGAGAGGATCTTCTAAACTTCCTGACCCTTTCCAAGCTTAGTCTTTGAAGGTAATAGTTCAGGGTTGATGTGGGGAACTGAAAGGAGAAATAAGTTATTGTCTTCTCGAAAAGATGAGAAAACTTACCAACACCTCCCTGAGAAATGACTACATCACCAAGGAGCTTTCCAAGTTCCTCATCGTTGCGGATTGCGAGTTGGAGATGACGAGGGACGATACGTTGCTTCTTATTGTCCCGAGCCGCATTCCCAGCAAGCTCGAGAATCTCAGCAGCGAGGTATTCAAGAACAGCAGCGAGGTACACTGAAAGAAATATGAGTGAAGGTAAAACGATAATAGTCTTACTACTTACCGGGTGCACCCGCACCCACACGTTGAGCATAATTGCCATTCTTCAAGAGACGGTGAAGACGACCGACGGGAAATTGGAGGCCAGCTCTTGCTGAGCGAGATTGCGACTTGGCGCCATCGACACCGGAAGCCTTGCCACCGCGAGCTTTTCCGCTAACTTTTCCGGACATGGTGAGATTAATAATAGCGGTGAATAAGGATAAGTTGTGATAGAACCTTGGGGAGTAGGGAAGTACAACTGATTCCATGTGCGCGGGTTTTATATTTCGGCAAACATTCGACGTTGATCGCAATCAACAAAGTCGCGCCAGACGCGTCGCGACCAAATACATGCAAAGTCACGTGTCCATATATAAGCTCACTATGCCGACAGGTGTAATCCCTTCAACTCTTGCTCACCACCGTCTACCACTGCCCCCTTTCACGTTATCTATCACTAATGGCACCCAAACCTGCATCTACTGCTGGCAAAGCTCCAGCTTCTACTGCTTCGAAGGCTCCCGCTAAGGCGTCCGAGGGTGCGAAAGCAGCCAAGAAGACATCGAAGGCCGCAGCCCCTGCGGATGGCGAGAAGAAGAAACGCAAGAAGGTTAGAAAGGAAACATACTCTTCCTACATTTACAAGGGTGGGTTTAAAACACTAAAATCGCGTTTCAACATACTCTAACATGGTGCCGCAGTGTTGAAGCAGGTACACCCCGATACGGGTATCTCCAACAAGGCGATGGCTATCCTGAACAGTTTCGTCAATGATATCTTCGAGCGAATTGCGACTGAAGCCTCCAGTACGTTTTTACCTTCCTGCTTGCAGCGTTGTTTGGCCAACCTATACACCATAGAACTCGCATCATATTCCAAGAAATCTACAATTTCATCACGCGAAATTCAAACATCAGTGCGACTCATTCTCCCTGGTGAACTTGCCAAGCATGCTATCTCAGAAGGTACAAAGTCGGTGACAAAATTCTCGTCGGCAGGTGCGAAGTAACTATCTTTGGTGGGTGTTGTTGTTATTGGAATAGTGATTAATATTGATTCAGTCACTTAGGATTTTGGGAGTTCTATATTCTTTGTACATCAGTGTATTTTTTAATTTGCATGTTTTTAACCACTCGTTATGTGTTGCTACGCCACGATCGGAGACACGTCTTATGATGTCATGAATGAGATATGTTCGACTTGTCTCAAATTCGACTCACCCGCTTTTATCCACTTATACTTTGAATGGACACATCGGAAAGTGTATATTATCCCTCTCGCTAAGTGTACCTCAGATGTCAGGTGCATTCCATAGGCCATAGGGAATCGGGAATCGAACGTCAAATCCTGCGTGGCACATGGGGATCATTGACATTGAAATATCAGTTCACTAAGCTTCCTTAGGGTTTCCGAGATTCTTTCCTCAGATGTTTTGGCAGAAATGCACGCATCCGCTAAGCCAGACTACACCATTATCATTATCGTTAAATACGATTACGAATACGATGCCTTCCTATTTAGTATGCCCACTCTTTATAGCATAATGCCTGCTCGGTGGAGAAATAGACATTCTGGGATTACATTTGCAAGTTGTGGAGATTATTGCGTTGTATGGGAAGTACGCTTCCATATTCAGCTCCACTACCGGCCACCCTGGTAAATCATAGGAAGTCAGTGCTCTCAGTAGCATGTCCACCCTTAGCCCACCATGGCATAACATCATTTACCTGTTATGATATCACCTTTTGATTGTTAAAGAAACACGTGATTTGGACGAGGAGCCCGCATGCCGATCTAATTCCTTTCATTACATGGGTGTTCCAGTGGAATGGGTCTTATACCATCAAGGCGTCAGGTTAGGGGACGCAAGGGATCAAGAAGTGAGCGCTGAGCGGCCATCGATAAACTTGAACACCGTTTCGGGTGTTTTCTAGTCTGGAAATAAAACGTTAGCGAGGATTCCAAGATGATGAGGAAACGTACATTAATATTGTATCAATCAACCGTAAGTTCAGAGCAACGATAACCTCGGATAGGATCTGAGCATACAAATCTGGGGTGAAAGCAGGGTTTAGTGGAACTATTCTCAATAATCGTTGTTGCTGGAACTTACAGGTAAGGGATATGCTGTGTTGGCATTAACGGAGTCGGTCCACGCTGTCAGACCTCTAATAATAACCTTAAAGGTTGGAGTGATGACACGAAATGACGCCGTGTATATATACTAATTGGAAAAACAAGAAAGGATAGAAGAAAAAACGAGACGGATAGAGGGACAAAGGGTTCACACAAATCACGCAATCACGCAAAAGTTGGAAATTTAAGCTTGAGGTCTGATGCAGATGCATTGTGCGATATTAATCAGAAAACAAACCATCATCTGATAGTCAAGTCAACATACCTTGGTCTTGAAGGACTTCCGACTTGAGAAGGTCTGGAGTGATTCAACCCAAACCATGAGCCCAAAGCAGTGGACGACGCTCGTGTAGAAACTTGCCTTGAGACACACAATAAATGGTCAAGGACATAACGAGGCTCCAGACAGGAAAAAGAAATGGCACGATTGGACAGTGGTAGTGGGCTGCTTCGCAGAATCTTACAGTAAGGTGATGCAAGAAAAGTTCCGGCAAATGCGGCATGCTTTGTGGAGGGGATGGAGGGGGTATTTGCACGTACTTCCACATCATTGGAATGTATATATTGCTTACAGTACTCGAAAGGCTGAAGACCACATAATGTTGGAACAGAATTTTGTGGTCATGGTAGACCAATTTCAATGTATTCGTTATCTATAAAAGAGCTTCATAATGAAATACGAATAGTCCGCGAAAGGTTGGTTACTTATAGGCAGGCCTTGGGATCAATGATACATATCGTATCATAGGTTTACTTCGAATCAGCGAAGGCAGCGAATCCAAATATACCCTCCATCTTGGGCGCATACAGACCCAAAGACCAAGGCACAATTGCCGGAAAGCCTTTCCCGTCTCCAACTCTCCCATCCAGCTGGGGAATTATACGTTCCGCGTAAACATTGCCACTGAAGGCAGGGGCGACGGTCGCCCACTGGGAGGTTCCGACGTCCTCTGGACTTTTGGTCGCAGGGAGGGGTGGCTGTGCAAGGCTTAAAAAGTTGCCGAAGATGGATGTATTCAACGGTATGGGGATTTTGGAGAGGAGTGTGACGGGTTGTGTTTTTGCATGGAAAAAGGGCTCTGTTGCTCCAAGGTGGAAAACCTTGATCGTACTTTCTTCATTTGACGTGGTGATACTAAAATTGGCGACATGTTCTAAATTAGTATTCTGTGAGTTCAGTGAAGAATTCGATGTTCAATACGGACGCACTGGGTATGTTCCAATTCCTACGGCCTGAGGGACATGAGTATGTTCACAAAACCGTAGTAGACCACATACCGTTCTCTGTTGATTCTTTAGAGGAAACATATATACGAGTGATGCGATAGCCAGCTGTGCCATCCTTGTACTTCCATTTCCCCGGGATATATATAAGCTCGTCGTCTTGTTTAGATAATCAGACACGGCTAGAACGATACTCAATGATCGTACATGGTCCTAGTAACACCATTGGTCAGACAGCTCAATATTGAAAAATTAATAGGACATACCAACGGGAGTGTCCGTGTAGGACACAATCTGAAGAAACACTCAGTAAGTAATCGAACTAGTTGTTGCCCATTGATATTGGCAACACAAGAAGCTCACCATCACCAGTCCTGGAGTCCCTATGAATTCACCATCAGAAGCCAGAATGTCTGCTTCATCAGGGTCAGCAAAACCCGCAGGGAAACTTGAAGTTGAGGTTAAGCCCGAAACAAGGAAAGTCCATGTACGACACTTCAAGTCCCAAGGCCTGCGGGTCAAAAGGGTCGATTGCTGGCATCCAATTCAGTAAGAGTACTAGTGGATGCTTACGGTGGAGTTGCTACAATCCCAGACATGACGGTAAAGGAGATTGCTAAGTGGGATGGGTACCCAGATGGTGACGTTGTGATGCATCATTTGTGTTAATGAGTGTACATATGTGATGCATTATTAGCAGTAATTACCTTACAGGTAAAAATACAACAGTCCAGGATTGAAACCAAAGACCTTGCATAACTTCATAATGCATGAAGAATCAGGCTATTATAGGTCTGACTATACAAAGGTAAAAAAAGTAGCCTACATATCCATTGGGGACACAATGAGACTGGTTAGAGTTCGGTTAGAGTTAGTGTTTTGTCAAAGTTAAGGATAGGCTTAGGGTTCCAGGGCATATTCATCAAGGGGAGCTTGCTCTGTCCAAGGTCTTTACCCACCACCTGTCCATCTTAGAGATTGATCAAAGGCGGACCTTAGTGTTAGCGTAGGTAGATGTCGTTTTTAGTAACTAAGTAACACAAAACATGATACATGATGGTCGAATGGTGAGTTGAGTTTGGCAATGGGAGCAACTGAGCAACTGAGAGCAATAGAAACAGGGCAATACGTTGTCAAATATATGTATGTAGGTAGGTCGATTACGAGCGAAGTCCTCGGATGAAGAGCCAACTAGCCAGTATTACTTGTACGAATGCAAGTTATATACATGACCATCTGTGGTTTTTGATTTTCTATGCCATCATAAGCAAATGTACAACGTCGAATCTTACTTGCAGTCAGCGTTGAACGTTGAGTAGTCAAAGCACTTGGCACTTGGCAAGTGACAAGCGAGTTTGTTCTGACAATTCTGTCTGCTGAGAATCAAAGGCGTTCAGTTAACCCGCTGCTATTATGTCAACCGAACTTGAGCTTAGTAGATATCTTATTGCTCTACGATATAGACTTCGATTTGACTAGCTTCCTTGGGTTTCGAATCTATATCCCATAAACTCTTCTAGCATTACAGTATTAGATTGAACTTGTCTCCATAGAGGGAACGGTCACCGATCGTGTACCCTATTTGGTTCCAAGTACTCGCAGTGTTCGTCTTACTACTATTTTTACTGACACACCTCGTGACAATCGCGTGAACCTTAGGCGAGCTTGAAGAGGTCTCCAAGCACTCCCATGGCAGTGACAGCGGCCCCGGCACCTGCACCTTGTACGATCAAGGGTCGAGCGCCATATCTCTCCGTGTGGAACATAATAATGTTATCGGAGCCCCCCAGGGATGTCGCGAATGGGTGACTAGTTGAGTACCTGAACAAACGATTTAGTTGTCATATTTGTCCCCGATTACATCAAAAATCTCACTTCTCAAGCCCGGCTTTGACAACGCCACCTGCGACGTCCACGACACCAACAAAGCGCAAAACCTTACCTTCCGCACTGGCTTCGGAGCGAAGCTTGGCGAAGTGCGCGTCGAACTCAGGGAGGCGGGAGACAAACTCGTCGCCTGACGGGATGCCCTCGAGGGGTTTAGGAATCAGAGATTCTGTCTTTACAAAGGCGAAAGTTTGGAGCGCAGGAAGAGCAGTAGGAATATGTGAGCCGGTGGTAATGGTGCGCGTGAGGATGGTCAGCTTGCGTGCGACGTCGAAGCCGTTCAAATCGTCCGCCGGGTGGGGTTCCTTTGAAGTAAGCAGGAATTCAGGATGATGAGTGATAGGATGGATTATTACGACCGTACTGTGTATCCCTTTTCACGGGCAACGGAGACGACTGATGAGAATGCAGGACCATCGGCCGCGCCGGTGGAGAAATTGTTGAAGATGTAGCTCATAGTGCCAGAGAATACACCTTCTATTTTAACGACCTGATTAACGACACGTTACATCAATCACACCAGTAACAATGACCCGCAAAGATCACTCGCCCTGTCGCCGGTAGCCACGAGTTCTTTCAAAGTCGAAATGACAGGCAGTCCAGCGCCCACCGTAGATTCATTAAGAAAGCGCGCACCACTCGCCTTGCTCGCGCTTATGATCTTCTCATACAGATCGAGCTCGCCAGAGTAAGCCTTTTTGTTAGGAGTGACGACACTTATTCCATTTTCCAGCCATCCGGGATACAACTTCGCGATATCATCAGATGAGGTATTATCAACAATCGCAACTTTCTGGCCCGATGCAACAAGGGCCGCGAGCTGTTTCGTCAACAGTTGAAAATCTGGCCTCTGATTAGAAGTCGTAAGCTTTTCCTTCCAACTCGAACCGGTCTGGATGGGATTCTCCGCGTCAAAGATCGTGCGCGATGACGACGAAAGGGAGATCAGCCGAAACGGGCTGGTCTGTTGAGGGATCGCAAGGAGCTGCTCGACGAGCTCAGCACCGACAAGACCAACGCCGACGACGGCGACGTAGATTTTGGGAGTGGTAGCGACTGACATGGAGGACCTGAAGAGAAAGGGTGATCGGCCGAGGCTCTGATGACAGAAGACTGACCATCGGAGGTATCTGGGCCGCACAGAATGTCGCATTATCGATATCGATAGCATAAAAATGCTGCTCTTATAGTAGAAACTCTACTCTCACATGTCCATGAAACTTGGTGCGTTCGCTGCGGTGAGAAGCGTTTCTCAGTCTGGGCTCCGAATATAGCCGATAATCAATGTTATTTTGAGTTTTGTGAAAACTCTTCAGCCTTTGTCCGAAATCCACCACGAGGACTGCTCTAAGTTTTCCATTCGTTCTTCGGGCTCTCGGATTGCACAATAGACCACAATGACACTCACTGCATGCGACTGCTGACAATCACACATGACGCACGTATGTTGTACGTACCACGATCACAGTAGCGAAGTTGGCAAGAGGAATATGCGCAGTGTGCGACCTCGTCTTGGCTTTCGGTCGCTCTTCGAGGGATGCATGTCTCTGCAACGTTGCAGCGTTGTTGGAATGGACAGATCTGTGCATGGTTATACCACACCTTGAATATTTTACTGTGATCGTATGGAGCAACAGGATCTGCGTTTCTCTTGGGTTATCCTAATTGGGTTGGTCCCTTGGGTATCTTCAAAGATCCGGACGGCAAATTTGATTTCAACTGGGTACACTTCCTGTCTTTGCTACGGCCATCTTCCTGGCCATGTTGTCAGCTACAGGTCGATTTTGATGTCGGCAAAGGAAGTATGCCGGGTGCTATATCTCAACCATCAGAAAGAATTGGAATTGGCGTGTTTTTGGACTAGGCGCTTGCATTTAACGTCGAATATTTCCACCGTTGTTAAAGCCTTCTGAGTGAGTGAGAAAGATGGTGATTGATTACAGCTAGGATGAGCATGGGGTACAACGGGGTATAGTGAGTGTAGTGAGTATAGTAATGATCTGACGAGTCTATAGAACCTTAAGGGAAACTCAGAATATAGCCCTTCATCGTTGAATCCCAACTGCACTTCTGCAATCCACGTACATTACCCGTGCCTGTGCCGCCACAAGCCTTCTCCAGCCGGGGAGACACCTGTCGCATCATCATGCGCAATTTCTCCTTCAGTGCCTGCTCCTGCCTTCGTATCCTGGGCAACATCGTTCCTCCGATTGCCGGAGCCAGATCCCTACGACGATGACCTGCGCCACCACTACCACCAGCTTCCTTGAGAAAATTTCTCTCGACCTCTTCATATACCTTGTTCCCGGGCGTTGCAAGAGTTTGCAGATGGTATCGGGTCTCATTGTACACAATGTACCGCAGCCTTGGGTAGAAATGGACGAGCGAGCCTGGTGTGCCACAGACTACGGGGCAATCTGGATTTGGGCATCCGGGGGGGTTGACGTGTGGACCGTTGGGGTTGCGAGGGTCCTTTTGCTGGCACTTTCCATGAAAATATGAAGGGAAAATAGCGTGTTCAAGGCGAGTATAGGCGTCTTTTCTGTAAGATGATAGGATGGGTTTGATCAAGAAATCTGGTGGGGAGGAGTGTCGATGGTCGGGATGAATGTCTGCCAGCAATTCATTACCCTAAGCGATTTAAGGTCATTGACGCGATACAGACAGAGACTAGAGGGACTCGCCATCTCGCGCAGTACAGTAATTATCGGATGCGAGTAATTTGAGAGAAACGCGTTCGTGATCCCCACGATGCATTGGCCTTCACAAGCTGTCACCACAGCAGACATTGAGGTAAAGAGGATCACGGATAAGATGATGACAAGACGCATGCTAGGCGAATGAAGAAGGCGTTATATGCAAATCCTCGCGCAGCGAGTTCAGAAGTGGGCTTGAGTTACGAGGCGTGGTTTGGGCGGTCACGGAAGATAAGTATTTCGAAGTGTGATCCTTATATCCAGTTTGACCAGGGTGGCGACTGAATCACGTGGTACATGATTAAGTACTGGACAACAGCCTAAAGGTCGCAGTCTAGTTTTCCTTGTATAGAATTCCTTCGTATTTAGGATTCAGTGAGAGGCGCAAAGATTGGACAGAAAACATTATTCTAACCGTTCATAGTCAATCTTCGCTGGCTGGCGTGGGGGAACTTGAAATTCATATTCACCCCAGAGATCTACGTATTGAAATGAACGATCTCTGAGTAGGATCTCCCCGGCATCCAGCTTCACAACATTATCCAACTTCATGTTGTTTGCTTGCTCGAGGGAGTAAGAATCCTCTTGTGGGTGTTTTTCAGCAGGGAGCTTCCGATGATATATGTTGTACTTCATGGCCAGGCCGTCTTGAAAGCAATAATGCGAATGACACAATGCTTCGACAGGTTTTTTGGTTATCAATGGACAGTGTTCGTCTAGTATCTCTTTGTTACTAGCAGCACTTTATGGTACGAGAGCAAGACGCGTGCGCAATGAACGCTTGACTACCTCCACGTGGCGCCAACTGCGTTGTCGAAGACTCGAGAGCATTAAATCACAATGAGTACTCGAGTTATGCTGTGGGGGGATCTGAAAGCATTGATTACACTACATAGTTGCGTCGGTCAGAGGCTTAACGTCATCAACAGAATGGACTTTCTGTGAAGCACTTCGGATCGAAAGAAAGGAAGGAATAATGAGTATGTACCCGTCATCGAAGACGTTTAGTCGTATTAGCACTGCATTCAGAATAATATTCATATGACGCTTGTAGTGGTCTAGCAACAGGATTAGCTGTCATATGGTTAATAATAAAAAAATTAACTACCAAAGACTAGTAACAGGATAGAAAAATTGAGATATCGAACGTCAGAACTTGAAGGGATCAGAAATAGCGTGTCAAACGTTAGATGCACTATGCATGGAATTCCAAGGAGAAGACTTCGTGAATCGCATCCTCGATCATCTTTGGATCAAATTCATCGTCAATGCTCTTTCCAAAATGGCTGTTGCCAGAGGGAGAGGAGCTTGTCTGACCTCCACTAAAGGCAGAGCGACCAGAACCACTGAAAAGGTCAGAACCAGAGGTAAAATCGGCTTGAGCTCCGTTCGACGTAAAATGAGTGGCACACCAAAAGAGCTAGCACCCTGACCAAAAGCGGATCCTGTCTGAGATCCAGTGGAAGCAGTATTCAAAGTATTGGCCAAACCAACACGGCTACTGAGAGCACCAAAGACAGAGCTTGTCTGACCTCCGCTAGCAGTGGACGGACTAGTGGACGGACCAGTAGTGTTGTTGGGGGTAATAGTAATGGCCTTACCGAAAAAGGTTCCACCAAAGGTAGAGGAACCTTTCTCGCTAGAGAGGAAAAGCTTGGCTGTTAATTGGTTTTCGAAGTGGCACTTGCGAACAAGCTTTCTAGCACGCGCCAGGAGGATGGAAGTCTCGAGCTCAATAGTCCTGGCTTCCTCAGAGAGGCTCCTTTCACTTGCATAATTTTCTGAGAGCTGACACTCTCCAGGCCGCATGGTCGTATTTTCTACCCATACTCCTCAAGAGGATTTGAGCCACCTGAGCAATCAGGAATCCGTATAGCCTCCTTTCGAGCGTCGTCGAACTCGTATCGGTGAACAAAAGGAAGCAGATCAACCCGTTTTATGATGCGTTTTTGTTTGTGAGGAGCATTCGAAATTCCCACCGAAAGTCGCAAGACACGTCTCTGCTCTAGCAACTCCTGTCGACCACTACTGAGCCAGTCACTGGAAATAGTTCGTCTGGATCTACACAGCAGTTTATTAGCGCGCCACTGAAATCTGAAGATTAATATACCCATAATAAAGAAGTCTAAAAGTGCTTCGAACTCTGAAACCGTTACTCCTGCAGGAAGTAATGGAAGTTCATCCGTAGTCCCTTCTGGACCTTCAGCTGGGGGAGGCACCGCGAACATTGATCTAAGAACTTCTGATTCTCGGGTCAGATAATAACGATGGACTTTAGAGAGTGTCATGGACCTAGCAAGCATATTATTGTTTCAAAAATAGAAATCAGAAGAATGCGGGGTTTTACTCGCAAAATCGTGACACCATCTTCGAGATAGTAGATTGGATAGCGCGATGGCTGGAGTGGTGGATTTCCAGCGTATTTGAGGTTTGCAAGCAGCTCATGAGTGTTTGTTGAAATGGACAGGTTAAAAACGCCATCAGGTTACGTCAGATGGCAGCTGAAAGGTCAAGGGGCGATGCGATGATGGATGATGCATCGATGATGGGAGATGGATGATGGATCTATGGATGACTCACTAATTTATCGTCAGCGCGTCACGAGTGTTCGGTTGTCTCTCCGTCCGAACAGAATGCCGTCCGGGGCAACAGATATGAAGAAGAATCTATGAGTAGCCATCTGCAATAACCAAACGCTCATTCGAATTACTATGAGCTGTCCTGACTGCACCTCGGGCAATTTTCTTCCTGGAGAGCCCACTGGAGTCTTGAGTACTCAGGGCGCCTATCTCGCTGCAGGAGCCACCCAACCATCTAAGCGTGCTGTCATTCTTCTGACTGACGTCTTCGGTTTACCTCTGAATAATTGCAAGATTATTGCCGACCACTTTGCAAAGGAGCTGGATTGTGATGTGTGGACTGTAGATTATTTTGCAGGTACTTGAGCAGCTTACTTTGCAGCCCGTCCATGTGTTCAAATTCTTCTTCTATAGGACGACCTATTATGCCTCTGACCAAGTTGAAAGCGATGGAACGTGCAGGGGGACATTTATCCACTTGGGACTGGATCCGCTTTTTCCTTTTTGATCTACTTCCACATATTCCAGCTTTCTTCGCTTCCCGTCCGTCCGTTGCGGATGCCAGGATTCTAGAGGTATAAATTTCATCATGCTTTCCCCTCAACAATGGTTTCTCTGACGAGGGTTACTAGTTCATCAAGGTTATTCGCAAGGAGAAAAAATACGAGAAGATTGGCGCCGTGGGGTACGCTTCAAGTATCTCCACTCAATGAGTTGACCTCACCCTATCGTTAGTTATTGCTACGGAGGGTCTGCGGCTTTCCGAATTGGCGTTACTGACCACGTCCAAAGCATAGTCATCTTCCACCCTGGACCATTTACTGTTGATTTCGCAAAAACGATCAAGGCACCTGCTTTCTGGGGATGTGCACAAGGTACGATGCAATATGTAGCTATCACTCGTTTTTTTCTCATGTTCGTCTCGTGTCAGAGGATCAATTTGTGTCTCAAAAGCTAATTGACGAGACTGAGGCGATGTATGCCGCACGCAAAGGGACTGACAGCTTCATTGACTATGCCTTCAAGATCTACAAAGGTTTGCCCGTATATCGTGTCTTGAACGTGATGCCTAGTGCTTATCATAATTTGTAGGGACTCTCCACGGCTTCGCTATCAGACCAGACTTAACAAAGCCTTTAGTCAAAGAAGCCTATGAAGCCGCGCTCGTCGACGCGATATCCTGGTTTAATAAGACTCTAGTGGTGTAAGGTCGCGTCCATCCTCACTCCAACATCACGCGGTGCTACTTTTCGTGACAATACCATCAAATGTGCTGATTTGAATGCTCGAGGGGAGATTGACACTGGATGCGCCAGATATCAAGAAAATTGATGCCCATATGATTCTTCTATAGTACATGTAGTATACATATCTGGAATAACTGAGAATTTGACTCATGATTGACTGAGATATCAGAAAAACATTGAGTAACAAGCCACTGCATTTAATACTTGAACTAACTGATGAGGAAGGCATACTGAATAGTTGAGCCAAAAAAGGAACGTGCAATTTATTCTCCACATTCATTCTAAATGGATTGTGAGCATATCAATCTCTTGTGTCAGTGTTGACATGTATAGCAATAGCAGTTCCATCAGTGAGTGAACAGCAGAAATCAATGATTTTCTCCCTGTATGATGATAGTTTGGCTTTGCAGTGAGGATAGAAGAAAAGGACAGCTGTTGACCAAGCATCAAAGTTCCTGGTCCAATCCAACTCAGAACATACAGGCCTTTTAGTTGTAGCCTGATTCTTTTTAACCAAAAAGAAGCCACTGCCAAAATCCTTTGGCTCATCAAAGTCCACAAAATGGTCCAGAATGATAAGTTTCCACATTGCACACAAGATCAGATCCTTAAGTGACTGAGCTTGGCCATTTCCAATAAGTAAGTCAATGACTTTCTCCTTTGAACTTCTTGTTGTGGTTTCCATTTCCATGTTTGCACAAAGTAGGAATTGTGAAAAACTCTACTTTAAGCATGGGGCTGCTTCCAAGACGGAACACATGGGATCCATAAGGGCTCCAATGCTACACATGACTCCTCTAGAAGGTCTACAATGTCTTCCAAGGATACATTAGCTGGTCTAACCTGTGATGGAACTTGATCAAGTTTAGCATATAAATCAATCCAAGTGGGCACAGTGACAGCATCTTGATGTGATTGCTTGTGTTCCTTTCTAGCAGACTCTTGCTCTTATTTAAATTACTCATTCTGCTCAGTGGAAAGTCTGTTGGAAGTATTTTCATATGAGGATTCTGCATTAGAATGAGCTGACTTTGTGTGATGTATTCCAATTCACTGTCTAACTGTGTCAAAGAAATCATGTGCTTTAGCTGAAGTGAGTCTGAGGTCCTTAAGACCCTGCATGAAAGCATCAAATGACCTTGTTCCTTTGACAGCCTTGTCAATCAATTTCTGTCATCCATCAGCCTGAGAATGCAACCAATTGGTTTGTGTACAATTTTCTTCCATATCAGTGGCATAACAGGAATTGATCCAGCTTGTTTGACATGTTGAGTCATTTGATAATGATAAGGAATGAGTAAGTATGCTGAATAATTGTAATGACTAATGGTAAGAATAAATGTAATGAAAACAAACTCACTAGTGAGCAAGCCTAGAATAGCATTGTTTATGCTGACAGCTTATAATGAAAATGAACTTGCTGAGAATGCAATTTTTCTTTCTATGGAGAAAAGTTTGTGAAATCTGTAAGGGCAACCTCTGGAGGCTGTGGCTCAATCACACAACTGGCAGAGGGAAATCCAAAGGTTTATTGACATAGTGGCACAGCAGAAACTAACTACAATCCTGCTGGCAGAGGGAAATCCAAAGAGAACAAGTCTGAGGATTCCAATTGCCAGGACTGCGAATTTTCAGAAATGAACCGTGGGAAAGACCATGGGAAATATGACGTCGGATTTTGCGCATGCGCAGAGCCCGACGTCATCGTCAATTATCCAAGTCATGTGACCTGAAAACGGAAATTCATCATAAATGACCTCGATCTCAAGCCACAGATCACGTGATTGCTATACCAAAGTGGTACCGTCGGATAGCCCTGGATTGGAAGTACTTGTGACCAAAAGATGGGAGTCTGAGAGTGAGAGGCTGGCTGGATATAAAGGAAACAAGATGATATTCTGAACATGTGAGGTCCCCTGACAAGATCTGTAGTGATAGGAGACATGTCAGTTATTGTCAAATGACATGCCATAAGGATCCTACTTTGAAGAGTAGTGCTTGTAAGATCAAGTATGATGAGTAGAAGCTCCATCTGCTCCAAAATACAAGCTTCACTCTTGCAGCAATGTGTACACTCCTTCTCAAACATGGACTCAACTGGAGACAAAATGTTGCTTGAAAATGAGTGGCACATATGTTCAGTTACATGCTTCAAAGATGCATCATCACTGCTGATAGACTTCTTCAAGATGGGCTGGCTTAGAGGAGGCTGGCTTGTTCTCCTTGTCTGTACCAGAACCCATGTCAGAAGATGAGCTGTGGGGATGATCACTGGATTCTGCAAGAAGAGTCAGGAGGGCTAATTTTGACACTTTGGGTGGAGGAAACTTGAGTGGCAGTGGCAGATTTCCTCTCACAACTGCAGTGGAGGGAGACTTGATGAATTGCCTCTCCCCCTTCTTTGTTCTCATCAGCTTTCTAAAATACATTACTATGGACTAAATCCATGTATATGAAAATGAATAAATCCTACCTTGCACATCTTCTCTCATTGACCATCCATCTTATCCTCATTCTACTTCTTGATGCTCAAGCATCAATCAACTGGAGCACCAGAAAAATCTCCCAGAGTGACCCTTTGATTGCTTCAGCAATTGCTTTTGGTGCTGTTAATGGGTCCTGAAGACTCATTATAAAGAAGGATGCAGGCATACATCATCATCATCATATATACTTGATGCCATGCCAAAACTTCCATTAGACATGTTTTAAATATAGTGTTACTGCCTTGAGTCCAGCCCTTTAAAGCATGTCTTCCACCTTCTTTTCCTGCTTCCCCTTCTCACTATGACCAGCCTCAAATAAGCAAACTTTCAGTGCAGTCTGGACAAGTTTGAACAGCTCCTTGGCTGTAAAAGGTGTCGTATGTCATCCCAAACTGGCTGGAGCTGTGTTTTTGATGGGGTTGGCCATAATCAATGTAACAAGCATCTGATTAGGTGTATGGTGTGGCCGATTAGATGTCATGTGGCTGATTAGGCATGTTGCATGGCTGATCTGATGTGTCTGGGGCCACAGTTTTGGGTATCTGAATATCTGGAGCTGAAGCCAATGTGTCAAATGTCATGATAACTATGCTGACTGAGCAACATGAGGCTGAGTCTGGATCTCAGCACTGAGAATATCAAAGATCTGACCAAACAAAGTGAGGTTGGGTCTGGGTCTTGGCAAGAGATATGCACATGCCGAAGGCACAGACCATGATTGGACACGACCACCACACATTGATGATTTAGTGATGCATTAAGGTATTTGAGTACATAGACATGGACTTCAAGGTAGGAAGAACCTGAATAGGAGTGACAAGTTCTGTATGATATCTGGGACCGGGGATATGGCCCTCCCTGGAAAAGAATGAGATCCACATTACAGTAGACAGTCAGTGCAGTACTGAAAAGAAATTGAAAGAGGTCCACGATGTGCTAAGAATGAACTCATGTGAAATACAAATACATGGTTGACCTGATGAACCCTTGCTCCACAGCAATTGGCAGAAAAATGCTCGGGTGCTCTGAAAATCCTGAACAGACACTACTGGCAGCCAATCATATTCGTCTGAGAAATATTGAGAAAGAAATGTGTTGTGCCATTTCCAATAGATCTATTTCTCATGGAAAAAGGCTTTAGGACAATGAAAGATGTCTTTTTCCATGATGAAAAGTGGCCAAAGAATTGGCATGACCTGACCCTTTTTCTTTTGCTTGGATACAGATTCTAGCACCAACAGTGAGAGTAGCGGGAATTGGTTCTGGGAATGATTGGCAACTTTAGAGTGATTTAACGTAATTACTATTAGCCCCGAAAGTGTGTTCCTACTAGCTGCACGTTGTTCACACATTCTTTGTTCCCACCGCTTGTTATGTCGCGTCGGGTGTGCGATCATCCTTCCTCCTTCTCTGTGCCTCTATGAGTTGTCCAGACTGTTTGACAGGGGACATCCTTCCTGGCGAACCTACAGGAGCTTTTAGTAGCCAAGGCGCCTACTTCGCACCAGCTCCTGGCAATTCGTCTAAATCAAAACGTGCTATTCTCCTCCTGACGGATGCATTTGGTCTACCTCTTAAGAACTCCAAAATTCTTGCGGATAAGCTCGCGGCCGAACTACGGTGCGATGTGTGGGTTCCAGACTACTTTGAAGGTATAATCAGTCATGAAGCGAGCATGCTTCAGAGTTCACCGATCTTATTACCCAGGGAGACCATTGGCAAATTTAGACTCGATGTTCCTACTACCTGACCGTGCCGGCGTCAAGATGACTCTTTTCAAATGGTTTAGATTCATTCTCGCGATGATTCCCAAACTTCCTGCCGCTTACAGCAGTCGACCGGCTGTGGTTGATGCTAGACTTTCCAAGGCCAGTTCAATACTATGAGGAAGCTGGTCCGCTATAACATCTGTCCTTCACACAGTTTATTTCAGCCATTTTGGAAGAGAAGAATTATCAGAAGCTTGGCGCCGTGGGGTTTGTCTGGTCAACGCCACTTGTAAGATACGCTGCATATTTACTCTCCATCGGCTAGGTATTGCTTTGGTGGTGCGACAGCCATTCGTCTCGGCTCTACGGGTCTAGTCCAGAGCATTGTGGTCTGCCATCCAGGGCCCTTTTCTATCGGGCAGGCTGAGGCTATCAATGTAAGACTCCGATTCAGTCAGTCCGCGTGATCTCTGAACGTAAAAATATCTGATCAAACAGACGCCAGCCTCATGGGTATGCGCTGAAGGTCTGACTTTCGCTTTCCTTTTTTACAAATTCACAATCAACATCTTACCTCAGACGACCTGTTCTTCAATCGTGCATATCGCCTGCAAGTTGAGGCTTCCTTTGCAGAACGTCAAGGAACAGATAAATTCGTCGAGTATGAATTCAAGGATTATGAAGGTTGTATCAATGCGGTGCTGTTGTAAACGTTTTCATGCTGAATCGTGGTCCTTTGATTCTCTATAGGGACGGCACATGGTTTTGCGGCCCGGCCTAATCTGAGTCTCACTCAAGTTACAGAAGCCCATAGGAAAGCGTTTCAACAGACTGTTGAATGGTTTGAAAAAACGCTTCCCATCCTACTGTAGATGCCAGCATTCGAAAGATGATGAGGCTCATGATTTACATTGGCATCTTGAGAGTTGTGTCTTCGGAATATCAGCCCTGTTTAGTATGATACGCTTTTGAATGATTGAAACCAGCTCATATATTTCTCTACCTGCTGTGAAATTGAGTAGTTTTTAACTCTCCAAATATCCCAGGATGTGTCTAGAAGAGGCTTGTAGAATATTTAGCCTCTGGTGTCCTCATAGTTCTATAAACTTCCAGGTTCCCCCAATTTGCTGAAGGCGGCTTAAGATAGTCTGCACAGAGAAAATCGGGACATGCTTCCAATGTCGCAACGAATGGGAACGCCGACAATTGTGACCACAAGGTAGCAGAGGAGTAGACAATTAGAAGCAGTCGTAACTTTCAACTTGATGTTCAAGTTCCTCGCCCCCCATTGTAACTTGGAGATCCTCAACAAGAGGATTCGAAGCCTTTCCGATGCGTTTTTTATGAGATATACTCATTTATTGCCGAACATGCGTTTATAGAAGTAAGTTTCAGTTCGTGACTAGTTTTCCGCAGTTACTGCAATTACTGCGAACCAAATCTTTCAACAGACAGAGCGATACCCAGTTTACACTGAAAATCAGGGGTTTCTTGTTCTGAACGACCTTGTTCTCATCGAAGGATGAACGGGTGCATTCTCGCGATAGAGGGAACATTTTGGTTGAGCAGATGACGTTCATGCAGAAATCGAATTTCGGATTACGAGGTGATGGGTTATGCGTGTCTACAACAGGACACGACGGAGATCGTGATGTTTGCACAGTTGGACGGGAAAGTATAACAGTACTTTATTTATGGACCTCTTCAAGCCGTCGAACTATTGAACAGGCGAAGAGTACTGCATCACCATTATAGTAAAGCGTCTAGTGACTAAGCACGATGGAGCCAGCCCACTTCCAAACCAGTCATCATGCGCAGAGTCTCCGGATATGCGTTGTTGCTCTCCCTCAACAGGCCGGACAGGCGACGACATACATAGATGGGATATGATAGATATTCCGCCTGCGGAAAGCCAGGATATTTAGCCAAAATCCTATAAGCCGTGGACTCGTTAGTACCTGATGAACTCAAAAGGAGCATGCTCACGTTCTGAGATCTGATGTCCGTTCTGAAGACGTCAAGATTTTGAATAGGACTTTAGCGGCGTGGATGGATGCACTCTTCTGTATAACATATGGAGTAGGAGTGGTATAAGCAAGCTGGATGCTGGGCTTGAACAACCAAATCTGTATGTGTCAAAAATGAATTAGTTATCGTGAAAGATTTGGAAGCGGGTAAACCATACGAGGATGCGAGGGAGCTCCTCTTCATCATCCAAAATGACAAATCTGTATGTTGCGTGAGCTCGAACGAATTCCGTCATATCTTCAACGAGGAATGCCGAAAGCGGTATCCTGAAGGGTCTGAGCAAGCATATTGAGGACGTCGGTGAAAAGAAAAGAAGTACATATGCACGAACTCGATGTTCAAGCTGCTGACTGGGCGGATGGCAAACTTGAGCAGCCTGAAGATATTCCGCGTCCCGTTGCCTTTTGAATGTTCCTGGTATCGACCCAGGACAGCTCCACATAGACATCGAGCAAGACGCCAGTCTTCTCCAACCTGCAAAATGGCCATGAGTACCAAGTCTTGCATCACATGTATAAGAAATGTTAGAAATGTAGTCTCAATCGTAGCTCCCATGACGTGTGCCTTATAAACACGAGAGTTGTTTGAGCGAGCAAGCGAACGTGGCCAGGAAGTCACGTCCGTTATTCTAGGATGTTTTGTATCGACCGATACAGTCGCCGCCTTCGCACTCATCCACTATCTTAGCTCGATGATGTGCCTCCCCAAAACCATCATGGGCTTCGAAGAACCGCAAGCACCAGCAATCAAAAGTTTTAGAAGTGGTAAGGCCGGTCGACCGCTGGTGGAGGCCAACGCCGGTCTTCTTAGCCATCCAATTGTGATAGGACAAAATATACGTAAAGAAAAGAGAGTGACGCACCTTCGCTTCTTCCGTAAGATGAAGATTATGTTGAGCCATCGATGATTCCTCGAACAAGATATAGCTTCCGCCAACGAGTGCCTGTTCTGCTTCCGGCCAAAACCCAGTCTTTCCATGTTTCATCACTTGATCATGCAGCTTCTGGTCAGAGTGACACATCCAGGCATCCACAAGCTCTTGCCAGTGTTCCGATGGTAGGTCACGATACTCGTCGATCTTTGCGGCTTGTACGAGGATAAGCGAGCACGATGCACAGATGAAGGACGAAGGGTTCGCAGCCGAAAGTTGTGCTGCGTCAAGGAGCGGAGGTGGGTCCTCAACGGGTGAATCAGCGGAGGGACGCGGCCCAACAGCGGCCAGCTTGATTTCAAAGTGCGTGCGTTGGACACGGACTTCCTGTTTACCGGGAAGGATACGGGCGGGAAGGAGCAGAGGTAGGGAGTTACGAGATCCACTGCGGATAATTAGATGGTCGCCGCCTTCACAGTGGTTCTCTGGGAAGGGCGGGAGGACTTCGGCTTCTATGTCAATTCCTGGGGTGGCACCGGTCACCGTGAAGAACACAAGCACATGCCGCAGATTTTCGTGGTTCTCCGCAACATAGTATACTTCGAGCCCGACTGAAGATTCATGTGAACAGCTGAAACAATAAATGGAAGAATTTCATACCATTTGCAGTCGATAACGGTTGAGATTGTGACGTGCTAGAGCTGCTGTGACTAGATGATGATTTGGACGAGGATGAGCGAAGCCAGGACAAAGGAGGAGCTGAGAGACTGCGGTGCCTTGAGTTTTTCCTATCTTCATGGGATGACATCTCTGGCACGTTGACCACAAGATGTGCAGGGGGTGATTCTTTGACAAATTCCGGTAGTGTAAGTAGGGCTCTTGGATCAGCTCGAACCACTGATGAAGGGACTGCCTCGCGGATGAATTCAGGAAGTGTGAGGAGGGCATGAGGGTCCTTCGTTCGTGACTGCATAACTGCATCTTGACTGTGCAGACGTCCCGCCGAAGAATGCTTCGCTAGCTGTTCGACGAACGCTTGTTTCTGAGACAGTGAATGAGAAGGCTATGTTTAGAGATAGTACGAGTTAACATACATCGACTAGCTCCTTTTGTCGAGCTTTCTCCAGCTTGGCAGGAAGCCCTCCCTCCAGGACGACACTTTGATTAGTGAGCGTTCGCTCCGACGCCTTTCCCAGAAGATCCAACATCCTTTCAAAATCCTGTATGTCATCCTTTTTCTGTTTTCCAGCCCTTGGGGTTTGCATTTCCTCCTTCCTGGCATTCTCCAGCTGCGCGAGTTTGGTTGACTTGAGTTCGACGCGCTGGTTATGCAGCTGTGGTGTAACAAGATACAGCCTGTCGATGGCCGTAGTCACACCCTCTAGGTCGAGTCTCATCTTTTCGTCTCGTGCTGACATCGTGGGCGGATGTAGGGAATGTCGAGATTTAGAATCGATGGATGTTCGAACACCGGCCTCGTCGTATTCCGGGAGTATGTCACTCTTATAATCCTCGTAATCATCCTCATGATCATATTCCGGAGGAAGGCTGATGGTATCAGGCTGATGACGCAAGAGATTTTCTGCGCGCTCCTTGCACATGGTCATAACGGAGTCTAGTTCCTCGTCAATCTTGTTCCAAAGAAGGGCGGCCTCCACTGCCAGGACGGGGGGTGCATCCGGTCCTAGGATTTCTGGCTGCGATGAAAGGCGCTCGATCTGTAGATCACTGAGATGGCGCCTTAGACTGGAGAAAGGGTCGAAGGGGCTAGCAACATCAGTAGGGCCGGAAGAGGTGGTCTCGGGCAGGGATTTCGTGGAACTCAACTTGATTGTCGATAACCTCTGGAGATGAGATAACAAAGAGACAAGTGAATTTGCAAGCAGCGCATCCGCAGGTACCCAGCTGGATGAGATTGCTTTGACCTTCATGCGGAGTTCGGTCAACAATTCAACATCATCCTGCCCGCTGGCAATTTGGATCATACCCTCTGTACCTTGTCTGTTACGGAGATTGGTGACAAGAGCCTGAAGTGCGGAAGAGAGTGTCGTTCCTGACGTTTGAGAACCTGAGGCTATGGAGTATCCACAGCTCCAGTCTGGAACTATTGGGCTCCAACCAATAGAAACAGAGAGAAGATTGTTCAAAGTAGCCAGACAGGATTTCTGGACGTGTACAATGGATGGCATAACCTCTTGCTAGAATATTATGGATTGAGTAATCACGTCAAAAGCCAAGAAATGGTATGGGCTCACTAGAATGCCTTCAGTCTCAGGTTCTCTTGCGTTTTCGGAGTCTACAACATGAGATGGGCCCGGCTGACTATCCACTTGCTGGGCGGAAGCATCATCCAGTAATTGTTGTTGTAAGCGGGCAAACTGTTCGCGTGGAAACGGACTAGGAATGCCAGAAGTTAAGGGAGGGCTCGATGATAGGCTTGTGGATTCTTTCGGACGGGTTAGAGTTGCCATTCTTTCTGGAGACGAGGAGTCTTCTATTGAATTGATGAAGGCAAGAATGTATGGTATAGGCTCACATTATGATCGCACAGAGAAGATAGTGATACTTCACAAGGCAAGGCAAGAACAAGTGAAAGTAGAACGGGATAGGTAGTGGGATGATATGGTGTGTAATGTGTATCGCCTGGGGTTGATCGGCGCTGACAGCTACCCACACTGCTGATGTTCAGTCTTGAGAGAGATACAGACGTCAGCTATTGTGATCTTGTCCTTCCTCCGACGCCTCCTACGGCGACACTTGAGTCGACCAGGGTGCCCACCGCCTAGGAGGCATTTTTTTGAGAAAATGATATTCTCAACCTTCATCACGTGATATTGAATAAATACATCCTTATCTAATGCAACAGTCACGAGGTGGTAACAGTCACGAGATGTATTGACGGGTCATGCGACCCCATAACCAAAAAAATGTAACAGTCACAGCCACTTGCGTCGATCTTCGAATTCTTCCATCGAGGATTCTCACGAACGATCTACAGTACTGCAGCACAAATTGAAGAAGATAAACAAAAAACCTTACAAGTAAATACCTTAAAATTGGGTCGATAAATGTAATGTGTGCCTTTCGAGGAAGTAGAAATTCCAATTCGAGAGTAACTCAGCTTGTGGTGCTATGGACATGCAGTAGGAATGAGCTGTCGAGACGGCTTCAATTTGAAGATCTATTGTTGGTAGCCGACTAGGCGTCGAGGGATAGGGATACATGACACCGAAGATAGCGGAGCAAGATAATAGTATTTGACATAAGCATACGGCAAGTAATAACCTCATGCCGAAATCGAGCTTGTTGCTGGCGACTGCATGTACAGTGAATCGTATATATAACCGTATCAAAGAAGACCTTACTGGAAATAATCATTTGACGCTTTTGGAAAAAAAAACCTGTATACCACAACGCGAAATATGTCGTAGATATAGGCTAACCCTACCCGATTCTAGTGGCAAAAATCCGCAGGAGTATGTATATCTGCGGCCCACGGTGTGATGACGAGTCGCCATGTAAACTCGACCAAGCTTCGAGAATAGTAAGCATAAATAAGAAAAGCGTGGCTCCACTAGTCGTCTGTGCACTTGGGGTGGACATTTTCATATTGAGTACAACGATATACTACCCCACGGAAAAGGCTGCCAGCCCTCATGAAGTTGCTTCAGCCTTGTGATAGTGGAAAGAATGCTCATCATCTTTAAAGAAGTTGCAAGTTTCGGCGGAGTGTTCACGATGTGTATGTGGAGTCGGCGCCGTCTTGTTCAGTTGATGAATTCTGATGAAATCAAAAACGCGGCGTAATGACAATTTGTCATGTGCCAATACGTTTCGTGCTCTTTTCTGTCGCGACTCGGTGTTCTTGTAAACAAGAATTTGATGTATCCCTAGAGCTGTCTCAGCTGTGCCAACATGAACCTGAAGGACTTCTCACATCTTGAAAGGGGTCATCATAGGTTATCATCTCCTTGATGGAAGGTTATCATCTCCTTGATGGAACAGATCATTCGGCTAGCGCTTGATCAAGGCCCTTAACGCATGTCCAAGCCCACCCTTACTGTTTACGAACCCTTCAGAATCTTTACGAACCCAAAACCGCCGCACGCGGGAACATTTTGTGCTTCACCTCTTGTTTAACGTCTTCTAACGACCTCTTTTCCTACTTTCACCGCCGATCTGGATTATATACACGAATTTCGTGCATTTTCTACGAGTCCTAGACCAAGAAAACGTCGTCGTCGCGGTACCCGACATCCATCAGTCTACTACCGACCTATAACGAATGATTATGCCAGGGCTGTTCGTCCCAGAACCTGACACACTCTTCCCTTCTGCTGGGGATACTACACCATACAAACGTGATTCATCTTCTGCGAGTCGGCGAGAAACAATACTGAGCCTGGTGGAGATGCTTTTGCAAAATCACGAATCCGGTCGAGGTAAGTGCCCGTTCAGCTTTCACAGACCCATCACTTACCTCGTTTTATGAAGATGAGAGAATGCCTAGTTTCGAGGGTGATAGGGACGTTCGTGAGTGTCACATTGTCTTCTCTCCCGGGCCATGATAGAAGTAGAACCAGCTACCGTCGACGAACACCTTCAAGTTGTGGGAGCTGAGGCTTTCCACAGGTTCAAGAGGTAAGTTTTAAATGTTCGGCCCATTATGGTCCGCTCGACCATGCTTTGTAGGCGAATTGAGGGTCTGGATAAAGAGGTAAGCGGCGGTCGGCTTTACGTGTCCATCACGGGCAGACTTAAATGACGCCAGCTTCGAAACTTCGCCAATGCCGCTCGCCAACTCGGAAGCTCCGTCGCCATCCTTTCCTCCGCCTTTGATCTCCGCGAACGACTCGCGCAGATACTCTTTCTCTATCATGAAAATGCCGCAGACCTCTTCAACCGCAAGATTGCTCATATTGCGAAAGAAACTCCTCCGGAACGACCAAAACGTGAACGGAAGGATGGGCATCGAAAGAGGAGAGTAACAACAGCGAATCTGACTGGACCACATGTTGTGGGACTCGCTGTGAATGAAAATCTTGACTTGGAGGAGTTTCCAATGCAATTGAAGCTGTTAGCGAAAGCTATCAGGACTTTCTTCAACTGTCTGAACGAATTCCCCGAATTTACTGACGAAGCTGTAAATACGTCTATGTCAGAATTTGAAGGTGATCTTGAGGTAAGAGGGCTTTTTTTGAGATCCATGCTTACGTTCTTATCGTCCTTTACAGTACTGGGCTTCCTGCCTCAAGGAATATGCTGGTCAGTCATCCAAGACATTACTGTCATATATGCTCAAGTAGCCATGATAGGACAGTTTCGTCACCAATCTGTTCAACGATATGTACATGATTTATCGTTGGAGATGGGTGAACACATAGACACGATAACATCGACTTTGTCCATGTTCATCGAAGTTGGTCTGTAGTCTCTGAATTTCTACCTATCCCACAATCCGACGGCATGTGTAGGTGTCCCTACGATCCGTTTCGCGCAGAAGCATGGTGCCACCAACCTTCTGAACCTCTCGACCGTTGCGACTTTTTTCTCCGCTGTCACGGCAACAACTATGCAATTTTCCTTTAATTTATCCCGCAACAATCTGTCAGATGCAGTCAACTGCTTTTGGTTTGCTTCCCTAGTCTTTAGTATTGCAGCGGCTGTGAACAGTCTGCTAGGTCTTACATGGAAACAGGCGATGTAGTACGTATGCTCTTCATCTTACGGCAGGAAAGTTGAGAAGCTGATAATGAATACCTTGCAGTCGCTCTCCTGGTGACCGCGTGCCTTGGTGGGTTTTGATATGGATAAAGAGATCCCCCCTCGTGTTTCTTGTCGTGTCCGTCGCGTGTTTCTCCATCGGCCTTTGTCTCTTCGCGTATGCCTCTGGTCAGGTCTGTTACCCTCCTTTTCTACGTACAATCTCTGTGATGAACGGAAGGATTGATTGTATAGGCACCTGTAACATCAACTTTAACTACTATTTTTACCACCTTCACGTCCTTCGGTCTGACAGCCGTCTCTGCATGGTTTGCATCAGAACGCTACATTTATCTCCGGCACCAAGGCAGGAAATGGCTTAGTGACGCGCTTACAGAGTACACGATTTTACTGATGAGTCTTCCTGGCATGGGTCAAGCCAAAGCCATCTTGAAGTCTACCGGTGAACTGCTACTCCATTGGGCTGATAGGTTTCATCGGTTTTGCACCAAACTGCTCTGTAATGCGTACGCCCACAGTAGTTCTTCAGACCAGAGCGATGATATTGAAGCTGGGTATACACTTCCTACCGTTTACGCTCACAACATGCCTCCGGAGACACCCACATCACTCTTGCGCTGCCAATTTGACATCGGGACCGAGTCTACCAAATCTCCTCCTTTCTCTCCAACAAATTCAGCCAACAATTCGAAGTCTGGGGTAGATTCTTCGTCGCCGACGCCCATCAGTCCCGGTAGACAGTTGTGGGCCAATGCTCTGCGTAGTGTGAAGATGCACTCAGCGATCGCGTCCCCTACTCACGAGCCACAGCGTCGGAGAACTTCTTCTTCGAAAATCGAACACAAGAAGATAGTGACAGGTGAAGTCGAACCCGGCAAGGTTGTAATGCGATCCCGTGTAGCGACTCTTTCGCCTAGGCTGAAGCAGCTAGAACCGACACAGGATGTTACTGCTCATTCGGGACTCGTCCGGCATTTACAATTCTCACCTGATGGGAAGTACTTAGCTACGTCAAGGTATGCACGATGCGTCTTCCCTTGTATATTCTTGCTTGACATGTCGCCGTAGTTGGGACAAGACCTCGGTAGTTTTCCGTGTCAATGTCCGTAGTTGTATACTCTTTCCAAGCTTCTTGGCCTCATCTCACCTGCAGGACCCTTTGATATCCCACCGCATTCTTGCGCACCCAGCTGGGTTTGTTGGACAAGTCGCTTGGTCTGTCCCCTCCAAAAATAGTGATTATACTGTATTCAAGCCTTACCGATCTCTAATAGGTCGCCCAATGGAGATCTTCTTTTAACAAAACTTTCACGAGGGGTCAAAGTTTGGACCTCGGAGGTGGGTGTCCACGTTGGTATCAATTCGACAGGCGATGCTGACCTTAGCACCCTTTGTCTGGCGCCCTTTCTCATAGGAAGGTGTTTGTAGGAAAACTATTGATCGTAAGACCAATGTTGAGTCAATCACTTGGTTCCCCGACGGCAGAAGTCAGTCAGATCAGAAGCCCGTTGAAGTGTCTTGACTTAGAAGATTGATACAGCTTTCATTTCCGTTGAAGGAAGTGATGTGACGCGACTCGTTTGTGTCTTTTTTCGTGTTTATTGCTCTTTTCATATTGATTTGGAGTTCCAGGATCTCACTGGCAAGGTTGGTCTGTTGACATGAGCCATGGAAAGCCTCGTTGATATTTTTCTATTTTTGACAGATTGTCGACCAATATGACTTTGGTCGTATGAAGCTCCTTGACGTTGCGGTCACACCTGATTCATTACGGCTCATCGGTGTTGGGCCTCTTCTTGAATCACCGGATGGTCTTCAACCGAGCAGGTCTAGGGCAGAGAAAAGGCTTGTTGGTAGGCTCATAATGCATCACAGATATCACTAGGTATTCACCATATCTCAGTATACAGCATGGAAACCAATCTGATTGAGAAGTAGGTCTTACCCTCAGTTCTCACATACGATGCTTGATCATAATCTCTTTGCCAGCCAAACGCCTGTACTCAACGATGTTCGAGATATTACAGTGGCCACAAGTGCACAAGGGGGTATTATTGCTTTAATTAGTTACGAGAACAAGGTGTGAAGTATTTATGGGGTTTGTGATGTAGTGGGCTCATGATATAGAACAGGCTCCTCCTCAACTCTGGAAACTTGAGTTGCTCAAGGATAAGGAGAATCCTAATCTTACCAAAGGACGGCTTACCCTGAGGTTGTCTTTGTTTCTCGATTATACTGGATACATCTCAATTTCCGTTGCTTAGGCACACTTACATGCCCAAGTTTCAGGTTGATTTTGCAGGACGAAGTTATTTCGGCGGAAAAAATAACGAGATGGTCCTATGTGCTGGTAAAGGTGAGGCTTTGTGACTACGAATATTTTGTGCATCGACTCATATAACAACTGGTCCTCACAGCTGGAGATATTCACATTTGGGACCAGGAATCGGCGGCACTACTTCATTACATCCGCGGCCAGTCTCATGGTGGCGATTTAACTTGTATTGCTTGGAACCACGCAGCTGAGGACCCATTCATGTTCGCAACTGGAAGCCATGATGGAGCAGTCCGTATATGGACTAAACGCCCAGATGGTGATTTGAGCGAGAATGGTATGGTTCGGACACATTCACCTGTTGAATTTCTGGATGAAGAAAGGTTGCACACTGGATCGTCGCTGCAAAACTCCGAAGACGATGATTCAGGACCCGCCTCAGGTCCTTCGCGAAGACGAAATACAACATCCATGGGATCACAACGCATAGATGCATATGAAGAAGCTATCGGCCCCACTTTCCGCCAACAATTTCTGGCTTACGCTGCTGCACAGCGTGGGGCAGATGTGGGAGAAGAGGCAAAGACGCAACTGTATGACGGTCCGATACCCTAGACGTCTACTTAGGTGTCACTCGCGAATCGATACCAATTTTTGTTGGCGTATCTCTTTCTTCTTTGAAATCTCCTCATATCAAGGCATATATAGAGCTCTAAAGAGGATTTGGGTATCCTTCGTTATATTGTCCCGTAGTCCATTTTTAAACTTATCCCTCAAATCCTGCCATGCTCCAACCATCAAAAATGAGGATGACCCCCAACGCCAAATCTTCTCAAGAGACCTTAAAGAGGAGGATCAAATGCATCAAGACTCTCGCCTACTCCCTTCCTTCCTTTCCCCCAAAACTGACCATTGTTCCAACATCCTCTGCACCTTTCCAGAAAATGGCCATCATCCATAAATTCCTTCCACCTTCCCAGAAACTGATCCATCATTCTGAAAACTCCCCCCATATTCCTCTGAAAACTGACCATCATTCCAAGAATTCCCCCACTTTTCCAAAAACCAACCCTTGCCTGGAACTCTGAGATCCCAACTATATTCCCCTTTTTTAAACTTTTTCCTCTTGAATATCCTCTGAAACAGGTACAGAACTCACATCACCCCCACTTACCATTTCCAAAGCCTTCCCATCCTCCTTGAGTCCCTTGGCCTGCACACTACCAGGATTATTAGTGCTGCATCCTTTGCATAAATGATCTGAGATTGGGTTCTCAGAAAAGAAGTTTGAGGAGCAGGTCATTCCCCCTGAGTTGCCAATGTATGAAGGAACTATTCCCTCACCAACCCTATAACCACAACATTGATTTGGAAGACAGTACATCACTGCCCCTCAGAAAGATCTACAACATGTTGTGAGACTGAAATTCTTGCACTCAAAGACTACCTCAATAAAATGCTTGAGAAAAGTTTCATATGACCCTCCACATCCTCTGCTAAAGCTCCAGACAATGTATTGAGCTGACTTACCACCGGGGGCCTTTAATTTCTCAAATGTTGCTCAGGGGCTCAATTCATGTATTCAAACTCCACTTGAAGGTTACTCTTTGTAGAATTTGTTGTTATCAGAATTTGTTGTCTGATCTCTGATCTGGAGGAGCTGTTCCCCACCACAATCAGAGTACCCTTCACAACTGGGAATGAGCTGTTTGACCATGGACAGCAGTGGTACACAGACAAGATGTTCATCATACCCTGCAGACTGTTTTCAAGCATGCAGTGCCCCTGCAGGATGTGTTCACATATTGGTTTATAGAGTTTATACTGATGCGAAATCGGCGAAATCGGCTTAGTTTTCAAACTCAGCTCAAAACTGCGACTCATGAAGGTGTTCGGGACTTCGTTTCATGTAGCTCACTCTAAAAGTGTCGTACAAAGTAGATTCTAATTGATTTAGATTACAAACTCAACTGGGTCAAGTCTGATCACAAGGCTCAAGCAAAATATAATAAATTTTAAGCCTGAAGAAAATAATAGTTTATTGGCCTAAGAAACCCACTCCCTGGGGATTTCTGAGCCGTAGCTAGTACTTTGCTTGTCCAATAGGCTCAAAAATCCTCTCCTTTTATACTCCTCAGTCTGCACATGGACCATGGCTTTTCCACATGTTTTCATCGTCATCTGGGAGTGTGGTCAACCGGTTGGTGGGCTGGGCTGCATGGTCAGGCCTTGGCATGCACTTATTTTTGGCATCGGCAATTCGGGTTTGATCATGCCAAGGCCTAGGCTGCTCTTTTGTCTGTCCCTTTTTCTCTCCCTTTGTCCTCTCCTCCTGCCCTGCTGATCCTTATTACTGTGGACTTGAGGGCTGTTTGGTTCAAGTTGGTTGGTCAGAGAAGGGAGGGGCTAGCCCTGGATTGAGGGGAAACTCGGATTGTTAGCTGAGATCAATTCTTGGCCCCTGCCATCAAAATTTGATGGCTGGCTTCCTGGCTGTTGTTGACTGACTTTGTGTTCATCCTTGGTTTTATGTGCAAGGTTTTACTTTGAGTTTTGCCTTACATTTACAGTTTTCAATGTTTTTCACCAGCTTACAGTTTTCAGCTGTTTTCATTTGTAAAGTATATTGTTTTATAATATACTTTAACTAGGCTTTTTGCTCTGCCGATCTCATTGTTGAGACTGGTGTATCACCTCCCCCACACCAACTACTGACTGCCCTCAGTCAGCCACCCAGTTCAGGTAAGCCACCTAGATTCTGATCTCTGACTTTTCTCCTACAAAAATTGTTCTTCTTCAAAAGAAAAACATTTTTCTCCCTAGAATCCCTTTTTCCTCTGACTACCACTTTCCATGTGCAAACCCTTGCCACAGGACTTGGCCATAAAAGCATTTGATGCCCTCTTGCTACTATAACACCTGAGAATGAGTGCCTTGAGGTTTCACTTATTTTTCTCAGTTACTTCTCCTAAGCATCAATTTTCAAGGTTATTATCCTCAACACTCAATTCTTGATCTGATGGCTCATGGAGCTTTATAGATCCAAATGAAATGTCAGGTATAGCTTTCTCTGTAGGTCTTTGGATTTATTCTCTCAGCTCTTTTAACTTTTCTGGAGTGATATCCACCCACTTCTCTAGGCTTTGGGATAGCTCCAATCATCTTCAAGCTCTGTAGGGGTCACCCTAAATGCTGCTACCCTGGTCTTACAGACTGAACCATCCAGTTCCACCACAATGTAATTACCCCCTCTGGTCTTAGCAATTACTACCATTGGACCATGAAAATGGGGAAGCATTTTAGCACTGTGTGAACTTTCTGTAATCATATTTTTGACCAAGACCAAGTCCAAGGATTTGAAGTTGAAGTCTTTGATAGAGTTTTTATGCTCTTCTGCAAACTTCAAGGCCCATTGGAGTTTGTCCTTCCTGACTCTTTCTCTCATCTCTTCTACATGTTGGTGGTGCTTGGCTAAGGCCCAAGCACAATAACCGAACAACTCTTCTGTAGATAATGGCCATTCTGGTAATTCTATTAACCAGGTAGCCTCTACCAAGTCCAAAGGTAGAGTTGGATGAGCCCCAGTGACCATGAAGTATGGTGAACATCCAAATCTCTGCCAGATAGTAATGTGATCACTCCACATTACATGGGAGAAGAACCAAAACCATTTAGTGCAATCCTCACAAGCTTTGAATTAAGCTTGCCTGACATCCCAATGTGGTCTTTCAATCTTGCCATTAGCTTGAGAGTTGTATGGAGAGATGGCTATGTCTCTGATTCCATATTTGCTCTCTATCAAAGCTGTGACTTTCTTGAATTGTCCAGCATTGTCAGTGATGATCTCTGAAATGCAGCCCCAATGACAAATCACATCCTCAAACAACCATTGACCAATTATTTTATGGTTTTCTTTGTGCACAGGCCTCCCCTCCATCAAAGAAGACAATGCACACCTACCATGGACAATATACTTGCAGCCATTTGAAGCTGGAGTCATGTGCATGGTATCAATGTGAATTGTTTGGAAGATGGAGGGTGTATAGGTCACTGTGGGAGCTTTGTTTACAACTGTCTTCTGATGTATCTGACAGTTGTGACAAGTCCCAACATACTACTGCACATCTCCATCAATTCCTGGCCACCAAAATTGTTCTTGTATTAACATTTTGGTTGCATAAGTCCCTCTATGCCCCAAGTTCTTGTTCAAAGTCTGATACTTCAGTGGCTACTGCATGTAGATAGCCACCTCTAGTGTCAATTTGATCTGCAAACTCCTCAAGTGCTTAGGGTTCCCAATCCTCCCATCCTGGCTCATTGTTGATTTTAGCTGGATATTCAAAATGCATAGTCTTTGGGTTGTCCACCAACTCTGGATTAACAGGTGGGTACTCCTCATCTCCTGGCTGCTTGAGCCTCCTAGACAGGCCATCAACACTAAAGGATTTTCCTGGCACATGCCTCAAAGTAAAATGATAGAGTAGTACATCCTCAATCCATCTCATAATGGTGGCATTAGGTCCTACTCCAGGATTGCTTAGCATCCCCTTCAAATACTTGGCATCTGTCTCCACTACAAGTTTCCTACAACCAACTAGCCAATACTTATTAGCTTACAAGGCTCTCATAAAACCATAGAGTTCTCTTTTAGGTTGTGAGAACCTTGCCTCCCTCTCATTCAAAGTGATGGATCCTAGCTTAGCACAAGTGCATTGCTTAGGATTGTCTGGAGCTTCCTGGAATATTCCAAAGCCCACTGCCATCCAAGAAATGTCAACTGATAGGACCACTGCCCCTCCTGACTCATAGTCAAGTGGTTTTAGAGGTGCACTTTCAGCTAGCAACTTCTTCAACTAGGCCATTGCTGACTGCTGTTCCTCACCCCAAACAAATGGTGCATGGTTTTGAGCCAATTTGTTGATGGGTGCAGCCACTTTAGCATAGTCTTTAATAAACATCCCAAAGGTACCACAAGTACCTAGGAAAGCTCTGACATCTGACTTATCCTGGCAATCACCCCACCTCATAACAATGGCCAACTGCTTGGTCTCAGGTTTCTGTCCCTCATAGGAACACCTGTGTCCAACCACTACAATCTCATCTGCACAGACTACTAACTTTTTCCCAGAGAAAGTTCCTCCAGCATATTTGATTCTTTGTAACACTCTGTTTACATTCTGCAGATGTTCCCATAGAAATCTCCTAATGCCTGGATTTTCTGGGATAACCTCATAGCCTCCATCTGGCAACTCATACCTGTGAGGTGGACCTCTGATTGGCACATCATCAATATATGGCCAAGTTACATGAGGTATCTCATCTTTCAAGATGAAGGTAATGTCATCATGAAAGATTGGTACTGAATTTGTCCAGCCCATTGGCAGGGTTACCAGCCTCAGAGCACCAAAGGGTGTCTGAAAGGTAGTATAGTCCCTAGACCTCACATCCAACACTCTCTCATCATATCCCACATACAAGTCAAAGATCCCTCCACAAGCCCTGCCAGCAAAATGACTAGTTAACTCTTCAGTTGCTGGTGGCAACCCAGAATGTGGTATAGTCACTTTGTTCAAAGGTTCCAAGCTGTGAACTATCCTCAAACTCTCACCATCCTTCTTCAATACTGTGAACCACTTGGATCTGTATGAAGAGTTGGATGGCTCATACACTCCTGCCTCTATTTTCTGCTTTATCATCTGGCAGATTTTATCTCTGAGTCCAGGAGCAATGGGAATGTTCTTCAATACCCAGGGGGTGTGAGGAATTACTGGCATTACTACAGGAGGGAAGAATTCCTCCTTGAGCTCACCTCTTTGAGAATCATCCCATGTAAAAGCTTCATTCTGCAGCATCATCAGACAATGTACTGCCTTCATCTTCTCTGGCCACAGGAAACCATCACCATGTGCTTGGTCAATGATTTCCTTGCACTCAGTATACTTTCCTGTGGGTTTGAAATCAGGTGTGTTTGGGTCCAACTATGACATGTCTGCTAGTGGATCTCCAGTGATACATCTTTCCATTCTAAACTCCTCAAGAGAGGTTCCTAGTACAGGTTTCACCTTTCTAGGAACAGGTTTGTATTTCTTAGAAAATACTTGTGCAGTTTCTCCCACACCTGCTTCTAACTCTAGGCTTTCCTGCTATACTTAAGATCTCCTCCAACTTTTCTGGTACCTGAAACAGCTGCTCATTTAGATAGGCTGACAGTGTCTTCTCATCCCTTGCCCCAACACCTCCCTCCACAGCAAAGGCTTGCAGATACACATCTCTCAACTCTTAGTTCTTGAATCCACTATCACTTATAGTGTATCCAGTCACCACTACTTTACTATTCTCCTTTTCTCCAATCATCACTGCCACCTCTCCCTGGTCACTGACCAGATCATTGAGATTTAAAATTTTGAATCACTATCTCCTTCAACACCTGCCTTTGGCACCTTCCTTCTTTGAAGAGTGGGCAGGGCTGTCCAGTAACTGGTATTTTGATCTCTGATAGTTATGATGGCACTGCCATCTTGAAGATTTTGTATGTTGCTTTCTGTCAGTGATACACCTGTCTCATACTTGAGACAGGTTGAATATACTAAAAAGATAAGAAATACCAGTTAAAACAAGCTGAAAACCATAAGCTTGGGTAATGTCAAAAACTGTAGACATGAAAAACTTACCTAGTATCAAAGAAAATCACCAAAGAACCCATAGGGCATGCATTGAACAATGCCAACAAAAGCTCTGATGTTGAATCAAGGCTGATCATGTGTTTTGATAGGCAATCAATGGCTGTGCTTGGCGATCTGGCTAGAATTCTAACCAATGCCAAAGACAGCCATGGACATCTATCACAACAACAAATACCCTACCCCCCCTTGATACCACACATCAGACCATCCAGAAACCCAAGCTGGCTGCCACACAAACCACATGAAGACTATTAGGGAGAAGTTTGGGGAAAAAGAGCAAAAAGAAAGACATCAGACATACACAGACCAAGTAATGCTGAACTAGCATGCCATTCCAATTCATTGACCAATGAGAAAGAAAAGCCAAGGAGAACCACATAGTACAACCATGGGTGCACACAGAAAACACCCTGGTCTGTGCATGTACAATGAGCTATAAAAGGAGAGAAGAATTGGGGGAGAGGAGAAGCAACAATGTACCATGGCTCAGCTAGCCCCAGGGAGCGGCTATCTTAGGCTTACAAGTATCTAGTTGGTTCAGGTTTTTGAATTATATATATATTGGACCCATTCAATAGTTTGAGGCCATCTCAACTAGCAAATAAATCAATTTAAATTTATATCTACAACTGTAATGTCTATGTGAGCTTTTGTGTAACTTAAGCCTCCAAAACTCTGTGAAAACACAGTTTGATCCATTGATCTGATCGATTGATGGCATCAAAACTTACATTTCACATCATCAGTGTGTCAAAAGGATGACCCAAAAAGACAGTATAAGCTGGCTTGACAAAGATATGCACTTGCAAGTAAATAGTGAAGCCTTCAGCAAAAGTAAATGGCACATTTTTTGGCTAAACCAACTGATGTATTCACTTGACTGTTGACACTCTCCATCCTTAAGCATATGTCTGGATCCCAAGCCAATCCTAAACAAAGTGCCTCATCTAGTGCCCATACAGACTATCTGAGAACCACTATCTAGAATTGTCTCCACTTGCCCCCTCTGATTGACAATGGGGTTCAAGGATCTCAACACTTGCAAATCTCTAGCCACATACACCATTACTGGCTTTTCTCCTGGAGGGATATTTTCCAAGTAAGTAGCTACACAATCCTGATGCACTACTGCACCAGTAGGCAAATCATCCTGTGTCCCATCTGCAATGAAATAGGTTGCCATTGGTAGGTCATTGACATCTACTTTGTCAGGGGGTTTCTTCTCCCTTACAGTCTGCTGTTGAGCTGCTACCCTTGGGATATTGGGATCCCTAGACTGAGTCCCTGATTTGAGAGTCAATTTTTGTATCATTGCTTCTCTTAATCCAGGAGCCACATCTAACAGTTCTCTAGTACTGAAAGGTACAGTAGCCTCCCAGAGTCTATCAATGGTCCTATCTCACTCCTTCCTTCTTGTTCCTGTTAAGGAACTTTTAACAGTGTCCTGCACTGGCAAGTGTGGTCCCTAATTGAGGGCTGGAACCTTCTCAAAAGGTAGGTCCAGTTTTGGTGCAACTCTAGGTGGAATCACCAGAGTTAGCTTTTCTTTCCAGGGGTTTTCAGGGGTTCTCTCTGGCAATGAGGATACTCCTGGTTGAGATGCCTCTTTCCAAATTGCCTTCATTGAGTTATTTAGAAATCCTTAGAGGAAGATTTTGGTCCTTCAGGACCAGCTGTGTTCCTTGTGTTGACCAACACACTGAGCATCTCAGCCAATTTATTGAAACCTTTCTCCAAGTCTCCCAAGTAGTCTGACTCCTTATATGAATGCACTCTAGCATGTCATCCCTTGTGTCTCTAGCAGAGTTTACATAGGTAGAGTAAGTGACTGTCTCTGGAGGGTCATCTTCTGGCCATCCAAAGTACATGCTCACTTGCTTATCATGTACTTGCACTAGTCTAGCATGAGGAGATATACCAGCAGGATCTCTGGGTAAAGGAGCACCATTAGGTAGTCTGGCTCTCCCCTCCAACAGGATGATCCATCCTTCTTGTACATCTCCCTTGATGACTTCACACTCTGAGATTCTATGTCCAGTTTGCCAACAATAGAAGCAATTAACACCACTTCTTCCAGAAGTTGGAAATGTAGGTGGCCCTTCTGCCCTTATACCCTGGCTCCCTTTGGTATTCAAGAAGGTATTGTGCATGTCCAACTGACCAGCTTGCAAAGGTTGCATGGTACTCTGGATGCTCCCCATTTGTTTCCCAATGGTAACCACAGCATCTTGTAGATGAGCCATTTTCTCCTCCACTTCCTCCTCCTTAATGTTCCCCCTACTAGTTTCCATTTTCTCTACTCTCTCCTCTCCAGGGCTTCTTACAGTAGCACCATCTATAAAGGTCCCCACTACTGTCAGCACTTCTGATAGGTCATACTTGTTGTCCTTGTGCCTATTTCTAGTAGGGTCTTTGTAGTGGCCATATCTACTGATCAACCTTTCCTCAATCACATCTCCAAAAGCTGGTGTAAAGTATCCCAGGAGTTTGTCTACCAGAGACTCATTCCCAGTGACATTAGCCAACTTCTTAGCCCCAGCTCTGAATTTCCTTATCAGAGAATGGATCTCTGTGGTGTCATTCCTACTAAGTCTGGCATGTTCTCTGCAGATTCTGTCCAGGTTTGTAACACTACCTGTGTCATCCACTGCTTCTGGATAAGACTCCTTGATCTCTTGCTCAAAAGCAGACCAAGTATAGTCATCTCCAAAGAAATCAAAGCCCAGCCATTCTTGTTCAGTCTGAGCATCCACATACTCCAAGATTCTCTTTTTCCTTTCCCTCTCTCCTTGGATCCCAGCATGCTCAAACAGAGAGATCATCCTTTATAAAAAGCAACAAACCTCAGAGGGCTCAGTGTGCTTAAACTTGGGTGCATCCCTGCTGCCAGGCAGTGATAGTTTGTATCTGATGTTTTGCTCCATAATTGAGGTAGTAGAAACTGGATGAGTAGTAGAGCACAGTTCTTTTGGTGAGCTTGAAATTGCTTTCTCAGTCTAAAGCTTTCTTCTTCTGAGTAAGGTTTCAGGGTCAGGCAAAAAGGACTTTGAACAACTGCTATTGGTCCTAGTCTCTCTTTTCCTTAATATAACAGAGTTTTTCACCTTAGTTGTGATAACTTCAGGTATTTTGGAATAAGATCCAGGTGGTGTGAAACCGATGTTTCAAAAGGGTTGAACTCCTCATGGAAATCCAAAAGTGAGTTTTTGTATCAAAGAACCCCTTGCAGTGGGCTCCAGATGATGCAAAATCTAAGTTTAGCTATTGGCTCAGAGTTATACAAACTTGGCCAATTGTGCCATACTTAGTTTTGCAAGTGTTTTGGGCTCTTTATAAAACTAGTCCTCACTTTTAAAAGTAGACTGAACAATAGATTTATTGATTTTACCTCAATAGTAAGAGATGGTCTCCAACTAACAAAGTGGGCTCAAATAGTATATTAGACTAGTAGTGTCAAAGCAACTAATCACTTGTAAGCCTAAGCAATCTTCTCCCTGGGGATGGATGAGCTGCGGCAAGTAATTTCTTGGTTTTTCCCTCCAAAATCCTCCCCTCTTTATACCTCACCTCCCTTGCACAGACCAGGGCTTTTTCACATGTTTTTGTCATTGTCCAGGAGCACAGTAAGCCAATGGGAGGTCTGGGCACTGAAGTTCCATATGGATGAGGCTTGGCAATGTATAGTGAGGCTCTTTTCTTTCTTCCTCTTTTTCTAAACCCTTCCTTCCTATGCTGAGGCTACCCTGACCATCCCTGGAGCACTGGCTTCTGGCTTAGGCTGATGATGTGAGTGGCAGTTGAGGCCAGCTGGGTTTTGGCTGGAGCAGCACTGGCTGTCAAGAGGCTGAGGATAGCTGGTACTGCCACTTTGTTAGGCATGTTGGCTATCATTCTAATCAATTCTCTTGATCAAGTGATGTGCTCAGTGCTCAACCCTCAACCCTTTCCTCTGGCTTTGTTGTTGCTGCTTGCAGGCAAATCTTTGGCTTTTTGGATCATTGGAGCAGTATTTTGTTAAGCTAAGTACTTTCTCTGCCTACTGTTTTCAGCAAAATGCTTACAGTTTTCAGCATTCTTAGGTATATTGAGAAAGTCCTTTCTTTTATTAGAATACCAGTCATTACAGGTAAGTACTGCCATATCACTACACTTTCCTACCAACCTCATGCTAGCAACCTAGTGCCACTTGTACTAAATCAGGTTCTCTGGGACCTAGCTCAGCTTGCACCCTCATTTTCTATGGTCTGTTTGTACTCTACTTGCAAAACTGCTAGTTGTTGTGCTCTCTGCATGGCAGCTAGGCAGCAACAGACATCATCACCACAAGAAGCAGAAGAAGCAGGGAAAGAAATGCAGCACAGCAACAACAGATTCAGATAAGCAGAGTTGTCATTGTGCAAAGTTTTGCCAAGTCACAGCTCAGCAGGACAGTGATTCAAACTTGGATGATGACATGTATACTTGAATCATATCATACAATGTAATAACATAATAATCAACATTCATTCTAAGTTATACCTTTGATCAATAGGATTATCATTTGAACCAGGTAATAAGCTTACCTGGATGATGTCTCTTAGTAGTCGGATATATATTAAAGTTATCAGTATGTGAGCTGCTAGGTAAGGCGAGTCTTTGATTAACTGTAAAATACCACAAGACACTCATATTGAGAGAAGAAAACAAACAGATCTCAGAATGTCACCCAAGTGCTCTATTCAGAAAAATCATAAGGGAGAGGTTATATCTATAACTCATGATTATCTATAACTGTCACAAATCCACTCATGAAACAAGGTGTCAGGATAGGACTCACACATTACTCCTGTGAGATCTCACGAGTCCTGTGCGTTGGCCAAGTTTGCTATGCACCATTTTCGTGATGTCACCACCACCAAACAGCTCAGCTGGTGACAGGCCCAGTAGTCCAAGACTCCTAATGACTATGGCTTCATTATTTGCTATTGACTGGGATGTCTTAGCTGCACTGATCCAGAAAGGCCTGACATGTATCTCCAAAGGTCTTTTGAATCTGAGTGCAATGCCCTCAACAACTGTATAGTCATTCCCGCTTGACCAACGTCTGATACAGCGGACACCTGAGATCCAGTGTAGTTTCTATTCTCCCCATCATCTCTGATATCCATCCTGCCCATTAACTTATATAGGTGGCTCTGACTTCCCTTCCATTATGTTGCTGGAATAGCAGTGAATGTACTCATTCATTATTTAAATCACTATATCTATCATAGCTAACCATAACACCCTGTCCCAAACTTGGTCATGTCAGATCAACAACTGTCGCTATTCTTCAGATGACTGAGGTCTCAATTATTCATTCTTACAATACCCACTGGGCTCAATAGGTGTCAAGGCCGCAGGTTAAAAGGGACTGGCCTGATCTAATCTGAAATCCACCACTATTTCTCGGGAGCTTCCTGGGGGTCCCTGGCTGAACTCGTAACCCGCAATCCGACCCACAACAGGAGAAAGCCATCTCAAACCCGTCGTGCAAAATAAGCGCACTTGAGAACATAGAAATTCGCAAGGTACACACAATATCCTTCGTAGCACAACAAGTATCATGATAGCAAAACCGCCAAGACACCACTCACAGTCCAACCACAATTTCCCGGCCACCATCACATACTTACATATAAACACGATTTGACCTCCTCACCTCCAAGAAATAACCGCCGAACAAACAACAAGCACCAACACCAACGCCATTCACATTTCACCATCCCCCCGAGCCATACGTCCGTGCTCCAGGGAACTGTGGTGGTGGCTGCTCATAACGCTGACTATACTGTTCACCGGGAAAGCCTAGCGGCGCGCCTTCAGGGAACCGGGGCGGTTGTTGTCCGGGGTACGACGACGAATCAGGAGGGAACGGGGGTGCCCCGCCGGTGAACGACGACGGCGCAGCACCAGGGAACGACGGCGCAGCACCAGGAAACGAAGGCGATGCATACGAAGGCGCATATCCTGCATGTTGTACCGCAGCCGCAGCCGGCGCCGGCACCGACGAATCGTACAAAGGCCTGTATCCCGACCCCGAGTCTCCAGGGAACCCCGGGGACGCATACGTACCCTGCGGCGGCACATACCCCGATCCTGCAGGCGCATACCCCGAATTCAGAGACGGTTCAAAACTCGGTGCGTAATACGAATAAGATCCATAGTCCCCCTTCGGTCCATTATCGCCATCGCCATCGCCATCGCCATCGTGATGATGATAATACAACGCAGCATGGCCATCCACAGGTCTCGAAGAAACACCATCATCATACCCATCCCCACCAACTTCTCTCCCATGCCCATGCCCATGCCCATGTTTATACTTATCCTTCTTATACTTCTTCCCCCCACCCGCAGCATCAAACAACTGCGTCGCCTGCGACACCCCCGGTATCTGATTCGCATACCCCAAAAGCGTATTCTGAAACTCACTCCCCTCCGCCTGTGCGAACGACCCTTGTGAAACAGGCGCACCGCCCTCACCCGCAAGACGGACATTCTCATGGTTCCGCACAGCCTCCTTCGTAAGACGCCGAATGATCCGCTCCTTCTTCTTCCCGAGGTCGTTCACCCAGTTGTTCATCTCTTGCAGCATCTCGCGCTGCACTTTGGAGTTGGGGTTGTGGAAGTTGGGGTGGAACCTGGTTGATTAGTGAACAAGTGTAAGTAAGTGAGTAGACATGGGCTCCGAGAGGAAAGGAGGAGGAGGGAACTGATGCGTACATGGCCTGGAGAACTTCCTCGGTTAGACTGTGAACATTGACTGAATTATCGTCCCAAGCTTTCTGAATATGTCCGACCGCATTTTTCTGGCCAAAAAAAAATATATATATGAATATATATAGATCCAACAATATGCTTGATAATGAAACGAAATGGGCACGTACAACAACGACTCGCGCAACACGACCAGCAGGCTCATTCAAAATAAGATTCTAAACACCAATCTAATCAGCCCACGCTCCTCTCAAACTCAAACTCACAAAAAACTCACAAAATGGTCTTTGCTCAGAAACGAGTGGGTAGGATCCGACTACGGCGCCGACTCAGCACGAGAAACAAATGAACCACGCGAATCGAGGATACACACCGCTCTTGGATCATTGAACACCTCGTACTGATCATGACTATTAATAACTTCACCCGAAATTTCCGAAAGCGCCGACGTCGATGTCTTCAGGATAGGCTTGAGGAACGGCTGTGGCGAGTTGAATACCAAAACGGATGAGATCAATCATACATGACTAACACACCTCTAGAGTAGTAAACACAAAAACTAACAAAAACAAAAAAAAACCCCAACAAATCAGAAACTCCAAAAAAAAAGCAAAAAGCAAAAAACACCACCCACCAGAAATCGAATCAGTAATCTTCTCAATGAGCGAATTCAACCCAGGTATCTTCTCAATCGTCTTCTCAATCTTCTTCATAACTACACCAATCATCAGCCCTCCCATGCAACTGAGTTTTACTCGCACTCACCAGAATCCCTAAACGTCAAAACCTGCCAAAGCACAGAATGCAATTCCTGCGGCGACATCTCTTCCGGCCTCTTCCCCCCTCCCTGCCCCTGCGCCTGCTGCTGCCCCGGCCATCCACCCTGCCCCTGGCCGACAGCACGTATCCGCTCAACAGCCTCCATCTCCCTCGACAGCTCCCCGCCTCCACCACCCGGAATACTAAAGAACAAATCACGCAGGACAGCCGCAGGATCCATGGGGGAGCGAGAGGTGGACGTGCCGGAGGAGCGGGCACGGGCGCTGTCGAGAGATTTGTTGAGGTCCGTTACGGATGCTTGGGAGAGGTGGTCGCCGGCCTCTAGTGAGTGGGTGGGTGGGTTGTTGTTAGTGGTGGGAGAGGGAAGCGGTAGGGTAGACGTATACGTACCGCCTAGGAGTGAGTGGAAAAAGTCGTTGGAGCCGAATGTGCCTGGGGGAGGAAGAAGAAAGTGGTGTGAGGGAGGAGAGATGAGGAGAGATGAAAAGACGCGCGCGCGCACCGGTGACGATTGGTGCGACCCATTGTCCGTTGGGCGCTTGTATTCGTACTTGATCTCCTACGTGCAGGAATACGTCGCGGTGTCCTAGCGTGACGAGCGCGATTTCGCACCAGTTTGAGTGGGCTGTAAAGTCTTCGAGGGTGTGGAGCTGTTTGGCGTCAAGGGTGAGTGCACGCGAGGGAGGGAGGGAAAGCGGACACTCACGAGCGTCCCGAGAATCCTATACGCCTCGTACTCGTCCTGCTTCCTGCCCTGCGTACGATGCTGCCTTCCAAGATGCACACACCGCTCGATCAAGCGGCGGACGAGCGCTTTGGAGGTATCCCACGTGCCTTGTTCTGTTTCTGGTTATCGGTCTGGCAGATTAGAGTTATGGCGGGGACGTACCGTTGGCGATGTAATTTTTCATACCCGTGCGCGGATCAATTTCAAGCTCGCGGGGCTAGGAGCGCGGGGGTGTTAGAGTTGATTAGTGGAGGGAAGGAGGACTGACATCGACGGGCGGTCTGAGCGCGGGATGATACTTTCGCGCATCTTCACCCTCGCCGTATCCTTTCGGGTTGTCGATGTGTTCGACGGGGAGATAGACACCAATGCGCTCTTGTGTGACTTCAAACTCGTGCGTTGCGTATCCGTGCGCCTGTGAATCGAGGATGCAGAAACAAGGCGCGCGGCGCAGAACGGAGATTACGAACCATGAAGCCGAGGACCATGAGTAGATTCATAATAGTCTACCCATCAAAAAGTCAGAAAAGACAGAATCTGTTGTACACACGTTTACGCACCTGGATCGGCATCTTCTTCAAGGACGCGATGTCGATTGCCTATATAGTCAAAATCAAAAAAAGTATAAGCATATCTTGGACGGAAGGAACGTGCCTGGCTGTAATCGCGCAACCAGTTTCTGAGGAGGGGGGGAGATTGGGGTTGAGGGCTGAGGGTAAGCTGAGAACATACCCGAAGTAAACTCGTTTGACGTCTAGGCCGTTGAACTTTCGACCGCCCGAGATCATGGATGCGAGGGCGGCGATGCCTCCTCCGCCTTTGATTAGTTCGGACAGTGTGTCTTCCTAGTGATTGTGAGGATGGTGGTACATGCTACGACGAGAGACTCACGATATCCCCGTGTCTAAATGCCCGGCCCTCCATGTATGCGAATCTGCGGACAGATGAGGGTGAGGTCGTAGACGGGTTACAGGACGAACGAGGGTATGTTGCCCGCTCCGAAAGCGTAGACTCCATTTGGGGAGAGACAGAATGCAAAGATGAGGATGAAGAGGAGGAGATGAGTGGTGACGCTCATCGGGGAGCAGAGTCAAGTGATGGGTTCCGATATCCGACGCATTACGGTGGTACATGGAGATTTTTTTTCCTTCTTTTTTTTTTCTTGGGCGGAAAGGAACGTTAGGGATCTCACGGACTGAAACGGCGACGACGGCGACGAGGGCGGTTGTGGCAGGGGTGCTCTTGCACTCGGCTGGGTGTTCGGCAAACGGCGGGTTCCCAAAGCGGAATAATTATAATTTTTTTCACTCGCCAACCAACAACACTCGCTCTCGCTGCGGTTCTCTGCTCTCCGTGCTGTATTTCTGTAGACTTTGTTCGATCACGTTTCATGTGAGTGGTCCTGTGTGCGTGGTGGGATGGGGTAGTGAAATCCAGCAGCATGACGAATTCCACGCCGTCCACGCCCGTCGTTCCTTCCGAAGTCGGCTGGCAGTTTGTTCCCCAGTACTACACGTTTGTGAACAAGCAGCCGGACCGCCTGCACTGTTTCTACACGAAAGCGTCGACGTTCATCCACGGGACTGAGGGCGAGGAGGGGAGCCCATGCTTTGGCCAGCAGGTGAGTGGGAGTGCTGCGTGCGGGGCGGTGTATTGAGGGCGCGCAGGAAATCCACAACAAGATAACGTCGATCGGGTTCGAGGACTGCAAGGTGTTCATCCATTCGGTGGATGCGCAGTCGTCGGCGAACGGAGGCATCATCATCCAGGTCATCGGCGAAATGTCCAACCACGGCGAGCCCTGGCGCAAGTTTGCCCAGACCTTTTTCCTTGCCGAGCAGCCGAACGGCTATTTCGTGCTCAACGACATCTTCCGCTTCCTCAAGGAGGAGACTGTCGACAGCGACGACGACGCCGTCCCGGAAACTCCCGCCCCCGTGCCCGCCGTCGCCGTTCCTGCCGCCGCTGCCGCTGCTGCCGACGCCCCCGCCGACGCCCCTGCCGCTGCGGCACCTGTCCCTGAGGAGCCGACGCAGCCGCCCTCTCCCCCGCCCGCGGCGCCCTCTCCGCCTCCCGCCGTCGTCGAAGAGGCGCCCGTCGACGTCCCTGAGCCTGCCGTCGCAGCTCCTCCCACGCCCGAGCCTGTGCCCAACGGCGTCTCCACGCCAGAGCCCGAGAAGCCCGCGACGCCCGAGCCCGAGCCTGCGCCGCCTGTCGCTGCACCCGCTCCTGCGCCGGCTCCCTCAAAACCCGCGACGCCCGCGCCGGCACCCGCCGCACCAAAAACATGGGCCTCCCTCGCCGCGTCCAACTCCAACAGGTGGGGCGCCAACGTCGCCCAAGAGTCCCGCGGCGTCACCGAGAGCCCCATCACCGCCGCTGCCCCCGCCGCTGCCCCCGTCCCTGCCCAGCAGCCCCCCGCGCCCAGACAGCCCCAGCCCCAGCAGCAGCAACCCCAGCAACAGCACCACCACCACCACCAACACGGCGGATCCACCCCCACCTACGGGCCCATCGCCGCTGCAAGCATCACCACCGCCCACTGTTTCGTCAAGGTCCGTCTCTCCCCCCCTCCCCAGCCTAACCTAACCTAACCTCCCACAGGGCATAATCGATCCCATAACCCAGCCCCTCCTCACCAGCACACTCGCCGCCCGCTTCGGGCCCCTCAAAGAAATCGAAATCGTCCGCTCCAAAGCCTGCGCCTTCATCGAGTTCCAGTCTATCGAGTCTGCACGCCGCGCCATCTCCCAGTCCCCCTTCTGGATAGACGTCGGCGCAGACGGCCCACAGCTCCGTATCAGCGTCGAGACAAAGAAGGAGCGCGGAGAGCGGCCCCCCAGCAGGCCCAGGGGGGGTGCCCCGGTCAATGGAGGTGCAGGTCCAGGTGAGGGACGTGGTGGCTGGAAGAGAGGTGCGCCCAGGGGACGCGGGGCGCCCGTCGCCAAGTAGGTGTGAGTGCGTCGTGGTGATCTAGTCGATATGATATCCTTGTCGTGTGTCGTTTTCCTTTCTACCCATGCCCGCTCCTTTTTGTTTCATGTTTCTAATGTTGTCCGCTGGTTTTCTGCGTCGCGCTGCTCTCTCGAGTCGTTTTCTTTTCCACACCTTTTGGTACTCTGCTGTGAATCAAAACAAAAAAAGGAAAGATGTGTCGGCGTTATGTATCCATCTACGCCCGTAGTCAAATCACACTCCTATTACCATCCAAACAATCCCTCTTAGCTCAGTGGTAGAGCGCGTCACTAGTATACAAATCCAAGTACATGACGAGGTCAGTCGTTCAAGTCGGCTAGAGGGAATGAGAGTTCAAATTGGTACAGTTTTGCCACTACATAGTTTTCTCATTTCATCATTCTACCAGTGTCCCGTCATCTATGCTGACTTTGAATCTGCAAGTGTCCAACGTCATGTACTCTAGATGCGTAGAGAGGTGAAAGTGAGGCACAAGTAGACCGAAGGGTAGTATGTGAGTACTCACGTCTTTTGACTTTTTTGGTTGAAATTGGCTTGTCGCAAGGATGGAAATCTCTCTCATGTTCATGATGTCCAATTCAAAGGTCTTGGAAATTTCACCTTGGGGCACTTCATACGGCGGCAGAGTTTCAATTTTCACCAAATCTTGATGTGATGTGCCTGCTATACTAACTAACAAGTTCATTTATGTGATGCTTTACTCCAGCTTAATGGCTGTAAACTGCTTTCAATTATTATGGAGTCTCCGACTCAGACAAGTATTCATATATTGGGGAGCTTTTGCTCCTGAAACTGCAAACGATTTGTTAGTGTACATAGTCAGTCTTTAGTTGTGCTTAATAAGGATGGAAATCTCTCTCATGTTATGTTTCCTTTTCATTTCATCATTACACGATTCTGCCAGTGTTCAACGTTATGTACACTAGATGCGGATGTCCCCCCGTACATGGGGGTAGAGAGGACAATGAACAAGAGTATTCACGTCTTTTGACTTCTTTGGTCGAAATTGGCTTGTCGTTGTCCCACTGACTTGAAGTACCTTGCTATAATGCTAGGCAAGCAACAGTTCGTCATCCTAGCATCGACAAGCACCAGTCTCCAGATGATTTGCCAATATACATAGTTTTTGGTTGTGCTTAATAAGAATGAAAATCTCTCTCATGTCATGTTCAATTCCAAGGTTTTTGTACAGAGGTCTTGGGAAATTTCACCTTGGGGCACTTCATACGGCGGCAGAGTTTCAACTTTCACCAAACCTTAATGTGATGTGCCTGCTATACTAACTAACAAGTTCATTTCTGTGATGCTTTACTCCAGCTTAATGGCTGTAAACTGCTTTCAACTATTATGGGGTAATTTTACGTGTTCAATCTGATATCTCTGCCAAAATTCAATACATATGTCATGTTTAGTTGGAAAAATGGGCAATGCAAAACACAATCATGTGATGATCAACTTGCAAGGAAAGGCTTGAAAGATGCAGATGACCTTGAATATGATGATCGTCTATGGACTTGAAAGGTATTCTTCTGTCATCTGAAGAGATCATTGAATTCTTATCATGTTGCAGAATGCTCGAAGTGTGGTACTGGCCTCAAGATAACCTGGCATAAAGTTGGGTCCATCAATTCCTATCCCTCCTGTGATTGTTTCTTGAAAACACAAAGATAAGCCATGAAATCAGCTGGCTTGCTGACAATTTACCTTGGCATTGGCTTGGGGAATCACCATTCCCGAGAGTAAACAACTTAGTGGGGGCCAAAGAATTTCTGATTCTGGACTCACATTTGTTGTGATTTCTTATGTCAACAATTTAGGGGTTGCACTTTTCTCAGCTTCAACAGGGGGAACAGAAAGAGAAGATGCTAGGAGGATGACATCAGACATGCAGCATCTGGATTTACACTAAATACTTACAGCATGGACCTTGAATGATTAACTACTTTGATAGCAAACTCCTCAACTCACATGCAAACATGATTTATCTCATTGTCCATCAAATCAATCCAATTGCACAAAGGTAGCTACTATTATCTTGACCTAGCACATGATAACGATCAGTTCACTATCATCACTTTCCAATTCCATATCCTCTAGAGCAGATATTTGCTGTTCTTGAATTCAACTCAGAGAGGAATGGAAGGTTCTTATAGTTATTAGATATTAGTAGAGGGCACATAATGTAGATAGACACACCAGGCTTGACTCTGAAAACTGTTTGCAAGGCTAAGCACCAGCCAATGCAAAATACTTCTTCCAAGAATCAGAAATCAGGCATGAAACACTGGCAGAGAGGGTGTATGTAAAAATCTACTCCTTTCCACCAATGATGGTTTATAACAAAGGTTTCAGATAGCAAGGTTTCCTTAACTCATCAAAAATGTGACCTGTGATATTCAGCAAACAAAGCTAAAAGTGCATCACTCCAGTTTTCCTGTCTATTCCATAAAGCAAGTGACTCACAAGGGTTGGTCATATTTGCAATCAACCTAAGGTCTGGAGCAGCTGTACAGATAGTCTACAAGAATACCACCCCAAATAACCAATCCTAAAGTTCCATTGCTCTGGAAATTGTCTGTGAAGAGACTTTAGTATTTTACATTAGCTGATACTTAAACTGAATCTACCCCAGCAACTCTTGGGAGAATCCAGGTCAACAGTCAGGCATTGCCAAGCCAAGTGTATGCCTAGTCCCCCAATTGAAATAACATAGTATGCAGGTCCATGGTGATTGAGAGCACCTGCAACAAGAAAGGCAGAAAAAAAGGTAAGGCCAAAGAGGAACAGCATTGGCCTAATCCAAGAACCAAAGGCAATTGCTGATGAATGGACTCCTGCCTATTATGTAGAGGCATAAATTGGCAAGTAGGATTGGTAAAAGCTAGAAAGGGTTACCTTCACATCATCTTGAATATCTTGACAAGCATAAATTGTATCTGTATCCATTATGCATATGTATAGAAATGGTATGAAAAAATGTATGCAGCTCACCATACATCATTGTCCAGCACCAGCAGCCCATCATGACAACCACAATTAGAAAATTATTGCTGGGACTGTTCTGGGATACCCATGCAGTCACAAAACCTGATGGCATATCAATGGTCGGCTCCAGGAGACTGCCTTATTAACTCACCAAAGTTCATTGCAACACCAAGCCATGCCTGAGGCCAGTTGGTAAGTCTTTTCATCAGAGGATAAATGCCAAAACTTGTCTCATGATTGGTCATTGCAACTAGAATATATGAAAAGAACTCACAGAGGCACAAGCTGGAAAAGTGCTAATTGAAGGCTGAAAGAAGTGGAAGGTCAGCTTAAGTAATTTCTTGAAGGTTTGTTCAGAATTGAAAGATACTGACGCGAGGTCATGCATGGTAGAGCAGAAAAAACTAACACCAATCAGGTATTGTCCCAGGAGATAGACAGAAGCTGCTTTGACAGAGATACGACCGCTCGGAAGAGGGCGATTCTTTGTGCGCTCTGTAATTGGCAAGGCTTTTGATCCGCGGTTTGGAAATATGTATTGAAGCACGTACGGACTTGAGCATCAAAGTTGCGATCAAAGATGTCATTGACCGTGCATGCAGAGCTGCGGATGATGAAAGCAGCAAAAAGACATTCGGCCAGACAAGGTAAATAGGTGGCTACTGGCATACGTTGGTCATAAGCAGCCATAGTCAATCCCCACGCTGATGGTTTCAGTATTAGTTCGTTGGGCGATATGATGATCAAGAACAGGACAATACCGAAAGGCCAGAACATAAGATTGGTCCCCGTAGGCTGGAAAATCTTGCTTGAGCAAAGGCATTCGAAGATCAAGGGTGTATAACACCTTGTCCCATCGTATGAGCTCCAGATAAGGGATGCAATTGCGTAAGAGCAGACGGAAAGCCATAGATTGTGGTGCTACAGGCTGGTTAGATTCTCTCGGGGTTATGTCGAAAAGTGCAGGGTGTAGGACCCTGTGTTTGTGCTGATTAAGGAAGAACAAGAAGACATCATCATATGCAGCATTTTCATTCCGGTAAGGTCGCAACATCTGCTCCTCTATTTTTCGACAATATATCATCAATGATTACAAACGGCTTCTAAATGTCGAGATTCTCGAAAGATGCCCGTCAAACTAGCTCACTGGAGGTAATAGGAAAATGGATATTACAATGCTACACTACTGGATATCTACCTCCACTAAGTAATAGCTAAGGATGAGTCGGTAATGAAATGCCTCGATAGACCTGTTAATTGAATAAATGAGAGACCACAACAAAGATGTGGATATAATTTTGAGGTATCTTCGCGCAGTGACAATTTAACATATGGTCAGATGATACGTTTGCATCGTTTCCGAACGGATCGTTTTCCCAGCACCCAGAAGCATCGCGATGCCAAGGAATATCATACTCCAGAGTAGTTCAAACCTGAACGGTTTATCCGAAACTATAGCTCTCGAGTCCTTGGACCTTAACTGATGGTCGGTATAGATTCGGTTTTGGTCGTAACTATAGCTCTCGAGTCCTTGAACCTTAACTGATGATCGGTATAGATTCGGTTTTGGTCGTAGGCGAGCTTACTTGAGATGATCTCATTGAGTTTGAAAGAATATTTCCGGCTCACAATTTTGCCGGCAAGTCCGTATGTCATTCATCTCCTTTGGGCTTTTGATATCGCACCTTGTCTGAACATTCTACTCCGGGATGATGGTTGCCTCATTCTCAGCAGCTGACACATTTTTCCCATCTAAATTTGTAGGTAACTTTCGGAGATTGCTGGTAATTACCTTCACCTTCAATCAAGGTTCCAACACGTGCCGTTTTAATTCCCTGCCTCCGCTAGTCAGTGATGCTTTCCCAGCATGCTTGTCATTTCTCCTACTATGCCATTTTCTCATCCCAATATCATCAACAAAATCCGCAATGTCACAACCAAACTTGCAAGAACTTGACAGGATATTATTGGTAGATATCTTACCATGTAGTGATGCGAAATGTAAGTTTGATGCCGTCAATGATCAGATCAACAGATCAAACATTGTTTTCACAGTTGTTCGGAGGCTCAGTTACACGCAACTTCGCGTAGAACAGAAGTAATGTATTATATATTTTAATATGATTTATTTGCAAGGTTGAGACGGTTCTCGCACTATAGAAAGGGTTCAAAAAGTGATATTAAACTAAAAACCCGAAACAACTATTCACTCGTAAGCCTAAGCGATCCGCTCCCTGGGGGCCGAGCCGTGGCAAGTAATTGCTTGCCTTTCAACTCGAAAATCCCCCTGCTTTTATATCTTTTCTGTTCGCGCACGGACCGTCATATTTCTGCGTGATGGTCGGAGTCTCGCGTGTTTTTGGTGAGCTGTTGTAAATGGTCGGCCGACGAGTTTATTTTATATTTATCCCTTCTTTTCTCCTTGCCCTTGAGTGCATACGGTTTTTCAGGTCTTAACAACGGTTTCTACAAGTTTTTCAGTTGTCAGGAGACGAGGGAAACATGTTGTTATTGCGCAGGTAGTCATGAACAAGTTCTCTGGGGTACTTAGGATGTGTAGTCCTCGATGACTGATCCGTGCCAAGGCCCGGAATATGCCGTCTTGGCCTAGCACAGCCACTTACTTGGCAATCTGCCATCATCTAATCTATTTGATGGTGGCTTGTTATTGACATGTAGTATTTCTTTGGTCAGTTCTCTTAGAGTGTTTTCCTGGTGATTCTGTCTTTTCCAAGGTATGTCTTCACATCTACTGTTTTTGATGTTTTCGGCTTACAGTTTTCAGCCTGATTTGGTATACTGAAGACTTTATTGCTAGCTCCGCTGGTCTCTGTGTTGAGACTGGTGTATCAGTAGGACAGCAAGCAAATATGTGCCAGATGTTAGGATGTTAATGAATTTAAAAATTCATGTTTTTTGTTTCCATGTTTCCTCCCTGTTTTCTCATGAACTCAAATATCATCAATGAAATTGGTGATATCATGACCAAACTCACAATTACTCAAGGCTTCATCCAGGGTCAACTATAAAGGATATGCACTGCCTCTTCAAAAGCCTCAGCTTGAAGATTTGTTTTCTGTACTTTTTCAACTGTCACAAGGGTTAGTGAGAGGTCAATCACTGATGCTACATATACTTAGTACTTCTTGTTCATCACCACTTCTGCATTGGATGCAAGATGAACCATGAAATAGGCCCAAGGCCCTGGGGACATCTTGAATGAGTTCTAGAGGAGGGGAAGAGTAGGTAAGGTCAATGACCTCTAGGTACATGACCACCTTTCTAGGGAACTGGCATGGGACTCTTCAACATAAATTTCAGTGCATGTATGATTCTAGTGACCTGTGCTGCTTATCAAGTACACCATGACTTGAGATACTTCAAATTGTCCTGGAAGTCCCTTGATATATTGCAGCAGGTTATGGCAGAAGTAAAACAGACTCAGTCAATCCCAGCCATATTTCCATTGTTTTGAATGATGGAACTCATCATTATCATAATCAGGTGGCTGTGGCAGCTCTGGTGCTGTATCTACTGCATCTATCACTATTATGTCATTGTCTGATGCCTTAATATGTTGGCTGCCTGTAGTCTGCACTACAGGACCTCCTGCCAGATTCAGGCCCTTTGCTGCCTGATCCATGATTTCTACCTCAAAGTCTCACACCTCACATTTTTATTGTATATATCAACTCTGTCATAGTTCCTGTGCCTGCATAGCATGAATTTCAATGACAGTTCCTTTTGCTACCTTTTACCAGTGATACAAGGGGTCTTCACCTTGTGGGTCAATGCAGAGATCTGCATTGATATAATTGTACATATTGTGCCTGCACTTTGGCATGTTGCTCTCAAAGTACCAGGAGAGGCAATCTGCCACTTTATTCAGTTAACCTTTGACATATGTAATGTCAAACTGATAGCAGGCTATATAATCTATCCACATGTGCTGGCACAGAGACAGTGTCAAATGTGTCTTCTTGAAATTCAATAGCTTTATAATCCATTATGATGTGAATAGGATAGCCCATCAACTTATCCTCTCATTTGATTCAAGCCTCCAGGATTGCCAAGGTTTCAGGCTCATGTATGGCATCATTTTGCTGTGCATTTGTAAACTCCTTAGACATGAATCCTGCCAGATAGCAGGTTTGCCATGATGCCCCTTGCCCATACATACCTTCCACCCCAGTTTTGGATGCATTGCAAATGAGCCATATAGGCTCATTCTCCCATAGATCAATTGGTCAAATGACTGGTGTATTGTCACAGATATGCTTAATCATATCAAAGCATTGCTGATGTATAGGTCACCAATAGAATGGCAAGCCATTCTGCATTATGGCCATCAATTGGCCCATATAAGTTGTCACATCTGGTAGAAAATCTGATTTATAATTTACTAATCCAACAAAGCATTGCACATTGTTTTAATTCCATGGAGTTTTCCATTCATGAACTTGATCTAATTTGTTATGGTCAGGGTGTATACCCTGACTATTGATGACATGACCCAGGCAGTCCACCCAGTCTGCATATAGTTTGCATTTTTTCCATTTCAGAAAGAGCAAATTTGCTTTAAGCCATTCAAATACTACTCTAAGATGTTGTTTGTGCTCCTTGATTGTGTTGGAATAGATGAATATATTATCTAGATAAACATGCATGAAGTTACCAATAACATCTCAGAACATCAAGGTCATCAACCTCTGAAATGCTGCTGGTGCATTACAGTCTCTGATCTGTATAATGTTACTGACATATGTGCCAGTAATCAATGAGAATACAGTATTAGATGTATCCAACATGCAAATTCACACTTGTTCATATGCATTTATCAGGTCAATTTTTAACCTGAACTTTGCATGGGTTACATCTTCTCAGATTAGCTCTTGATTGAGCAATGGGGTTACATCCTTAATTGTATTATCATTGTATTGGCATGCATCCAATGCTGTTCTTAATGTCCCATCCTTCTTGGAAATGCACAACAGTGGTGCTGCTTAAGAGATCCAAGCTTCCCACCACTGAGCATGCAGATATTGATTTGTTTTGTCTTGTAGCTGCTGCTGAAGTGCTATTTGGCAACAAGGTAAATGATACTAGTACTGCTTATTATTGTCAATGAGGTTAATTTCATGATAAACCTCATGCCAGGGAGGAAGCTGTTCCTTTGTTCTGTTAACAATGTTGGCAAATTCTGTCTGCCACTGGCTCTGTAGCCAAGGGATATCTTCCTCAGTGAGACATGGATCTTTCTGTTTTCCCTGCCTTTGGGTAGATTCTCTTACCACCTTGGTATTTCCACCAATTTGTGGCTTTGGTCCAAATTGCTCACATAAGGCATTAATCCTTATTTCACTGTTGTCTGGAACAATAATTTGTAGTGTCCATGACTGACTAGCTCAAATTGCTCTCAACAACTTTCCTTTGCAACTGATCTCTGTTGCTACTGAAATCTCCTCCTTTGTAGCCTGATGATACACTTTACTCTGCAAAGTGCATGTATGACCCTCCCAAGCTCACATTGATGTTACTACTTCATTCCATTGCTGTGGCATCTGCAAGTCAAATGTTTAGTCAAAAGCTGGGGATGTCACTGGCATATCCCCCAGTAACTCTACCATTGACTTAGCTTGCATTAACAAGCATTCTTCTTCTTCATCAGTGACAAGGTCCTCAAACTTGACTTTTGACAAACTGGGCTGACATTTCAAGCTCTCAGCTCCACTTTCTAATGGCCAGACCTTGAACTCTGTTGAGGACTTGTCCTCACCCCTCACTCTCTTTGTTAACTTTGCCTTTGAAATTGACAGTTTTGGCAATTTCTCCAACTCCTCATGGGCTTCCTCATGTATCCTCTCCCTTTTTAGAGTATTCTCATACTCTTCCTCAGAATGCAACAACAATGGATGATCACATGGCAAGCTTGCCACTGCTTGCACTTCCTCTACAGCATCTTTTACTGTAGGTTTAGATCACTCACCATAGAGTCAGTTTCTGGCTAGTCCCTGCCACTTCTCTGTCAACTAATACCAATGTAGTTGTCCATCTGTATCTTTGAGTACTGCCTTCACTGCAGGAGTGGCCTGCCCATTCACAAATGATTTGATTGCCTTCAAAGTCCAAGACCACCTTATTCTTGCTCATATAGGGCATGCTCACAATCATATCATACCAATCAAGATTAGCTACATTAACATACTCCTTGGACCTCATTCCAAGGATTCCCAGCTCAACATACATGCAAAATTGCACTGTTGCCTGGCTGCCTGCAGTTTCCAACTGCAATGTCAATGGCTCCACTAGCTGTTGTACACAAATGTCATGTACTTGACAAAAGCTGTGGGGTGACTCCCATGGTCATACTCCCTGAATCCTACAAGGTTCAAGCCTTGTAGCCATTCACATCCACATATGCAGCAAGGCACTCTTTGTCCTTGCACTTTTCTTTTGGTTGGCTCAATAGTTTGGACACCATATTCAATGTTACCTTATGAATCTTCATGAGAAAGGATCCAATAGGCCTATCAAACTCACTGGCAAGATGGTCTGTCAGAGCCATCATATGTTCTGAGTCACATCCCATGCATAGTAGTCACTGTCATACAGGTCCACAGTGACATACTCCTCATTGTTCCCCATGCAATGGGCCTCTTTCATGGCTGTAAAGTCCTCCTCATCCTGGTCAGATTCAAGGTCACCTTTGTCCCCTGGCTCATTGCCAGATTTGATATTGCTACTCTGACTCTGATCAGCTATATGTGCTTATCTCACTTGTGTATGTGGCTTTTTAGCCTTGCTCTCAGGCTTCTTGCAATTATACAAGTAGTGGCCCTTGCCACCACACTGGAAGCATGTTAGTTCACTACTATCTTTCTCTTTAACCTTGCTGTCATAGTTGTGACCATGATCATTACCACATCTCCGTTCTTGGTGCAGCCTGCTCCCTTCAGGCTCCCTAGGCCTCTATTCCCTGAATGCACCTCCACCCTCTGGAAGGTGTTTTGCACACTCCTGTGTTGTACTCTTGTGCACTACTTTTCAGCAAACACTTGAATGGTATTGCATAGGCCAAAAGCTCCTCTACTGTATTTACCTCTAGTGATAATCCATTGTCACAAATTAATACTTTCCACATCTCCTAAGAATCCTTCAGAAACATCTTACAAATGGTCCATGCATCCTGGTATATTGCTATCTTTTTTGCATGATTATCAACATATCATGAAATCCTTATATGCCAAGTTTTTTGGCATATACAGCAGCATAGAATGCCTCCCAGGCATCATGCATCATTGATGGACTAACAAACTGATCATACAATTCAATAATCACATTTTTAAATGTCCAATACTGTCTTGCACAATTGTACTGCAAGACATGATGTTGAAACTAGCATTTTGCTAGTCTATCCAGGAACTCTGGAAGGACAAAGATCCTTTTGTGATTCATCCTGTGCCCTCCATACAAACATGCTGCTGAGTGATAGCAGACATCCATGGTCCAATCTTCCAAGTCACTGAACTTGGATCCCCTTTTGTATGCCTGAATATACCAAGAATCCTCTTTTTTCATCTTCTCCCCCTCTGGTAGTTGTAGTGCTATGCTCACAGCATTACCAATAATACTTGTCAACTACTGATGCATTTTATCAGTGTATGCTTTTGTTGCTTCAAGCACTCCTGGCATCTGATTTCACACTTGGGTCAGGTTCACCACAGAGAAGGCCCATATCAGCTATCTAGGTATTACAAAGTCCATTTGCCATGGAGAATATGATGGGTCTCACCCATCTCTGCCCTGGTCATCTCAACCCCCATGCTTCTGTGTGCTGGGCCTCCCAATGGTGGTTCATCCCAACCACCATTACTGTGATAATCATCTCCATGATGGCTACTGCTGCCATCACTCCCTCCCCTCCTGGATCTCTGTCTGGCTGTGCAGTTTGCTTTGTGAACTGTTGTTACATGTCATTGACTGTTAGAACCCCTTTGAACACCATGCCTTGGTCATTTACCAAGGAATATCCTTGCACTCTTAGATCCTGATTTCACATATGTTGATATGCAACACAGTTTTGAAAATTTAGCAAGGAGTAACCTAGTTGGTATTGCTGGTGTCAAGGATTCATCCTTGATTCTGACTTGAGGAGTGCAGACCTCCTCTACATTCTCAACTGATGGATTTACCACTACAGACATTGTAGTTACAGTCTCCACAACTGAAAGTGGTGCAGTTGGGTGCTCCACAAATTAGTGCTGGCATTTTCCAGCTACTTGCTGAGCAATAAATTGCTCATCCATCTCTTCTCTTTGTTGGAGAGCAAAAAGATCACTCATAGCTTTCTGTGAGTGGGCCAAATCTGCACATATTGCAGGGATTGTTGGAATTAAGTTGGCATCATTGGGCATTGACATGGCAGATTGCACTCGCTTTAACTTGCAGTCACAATAACTTCTTGCTTCAAGGTCCATAATATTGACATAGAATGCAATACATTCATTGGTCCCACTCATGGGAACCATCCCACCTCATAACTTCAGTAGCTGAATATGCTTTTCAATGTACAACTTTAGTCTTGCTTTGGTACTATCCTTTACTACATCTGGATGCTTTTTGCAGACAAATTCAACCTGTATATCCACAGTATGACTATACCTTTTGTCTTCTTCCTCATCCAATGTCTCAACCACTGTGGGGTGCTGTCATTTTCTCACACACAAGTTTGCCATCCCTTGCTCTAGAATGGTCCATGTTGTGTCAATGGAGTTGATTCCATTGGTGGTCTCCAAGATTTATCAACTGATTGCTGTTGAGTTCTTCCCCAAGTAACTCCAGCCATCCCTGGCACTCCTGCCTTGAATGGCAATGGGTTCACAATCCACAATTTGCTCATATCCACTGGCTCTGCTTGCTTTCCTTTGCCCAGCCCTGGTAGTTGAATGATTGGTAGAGACTCCCCTAGTTGCTGCACTTGCTTCAGCTCTGTTGGTACTAGTCTGGGAGCTGTCTTGGGCATCCCACCAGGCATGTCTCAACCAGTAGGGGTTGTGCCCTCCTTGGTCCCACCTCCTCTTGTTACCCTTCAGGTGGTATCAGAGGTTGGTTCAGTTGTTGTTTACAACTGCTGTTCACTATCCAGGATGATGTGATTGTACTGTCTAAGTTGCATGGGTTCAGCATGTGATCCCATGCCAACATGGCCAATGCAGCTCTTGGATTGAAGTTTTTTTTTTTTTACAAAACTAATGTCAAAGCTGATTTAGCTTTCTATGGACAATGCTTGGGTTCTTTTGAGTTCTGTACAAGTACCATGTTGGGTACTTCAAAAAAAATGTAATGTGGTTACAATCTATAGTCTTGCATTTACACAGCTGCAGAAGTATCCCAATCACTAGGACCTGTACATAGTGTAGAACAACAAAAGAGGTCCTTATGTAATCAATAAAGTATAGATAAAATATGTAATATATAAGACATAAGATAAAATAACTAAAATATGTGAAATATATGTTAAAGGGTATAGTCCATTACACTTTTGAACCACCCTTGAATGTTTGGACACATAGATAGCATTTTCAGATTTTCTGGGGAGTGAGGATGATCTGAAACAAGGGTCCATGTAATGAAATAACTTAAGGCATTAGTGGCAGGAAGACTTCTACTTCCCTCCCCCTTGATTTCATTAGTTGTCCTTTTGTGCCCCCCCACCACTCTTGGATAACCTATCAACCAGTTAAGCCAAGCTTGATGGTCCAGTCCTGTCACTTTACAACATTGGCCCATGGCACCCACCTACTCATCACAGCTCATGTACACCAACTTGCAGGACACAAGCAAGATCTTTAAGCCAAGGGACCTATGCCCTCAAAGCCCACTACAGGAGAGAATTTAACAGTGAATAGAATGAGATTGATGGTATCCACTCAAGCATCTATTAAAAGCTACATAACATAAGGTCCTCTTTCAAACCATCCCTTGAGTGTTTGGACACATAGAACCTACTATTGTGGATATCAGAAATTCTTTCCCTGAAGATTGTGACAAATTCTCAGTTGTCTAGTAAGATTGTGCATGTTGGCTGGACTGGAAGTTTTGATACTGGAGCCAAGGGCATTCAGATACATAGAGTGTATCACTGACCAATATGACTACTGGTGACCCTACTGATGACCTCCATTTATCCTATGGGCACATAACTAGTCTAATACCATCTGAGGGACACAGTATTTGACTATTTTAAGTTATGTGGCCAGATATGTCATCCCAATTAGATGCAATCATTGTTTTACAACCACTGTCAGTTGACTTGTTTTCTTATTCATCAGCATGATTTTATACAATCTCCTTAAGTTCTATACTCATACTGCTTCTGTATTTACTATGATGTTGCTTGCCATTTACTTCATCCTTGTCAGAAAAGGAGCAGTTCAACAAATCTTCACTACCCTCTACATGCTCCAAATAACAGAGAATTGATAGTCTCTCATCAGCCAACACACATGTATGCTGGAGTGACAATAGTTTGAACTTCATTGGTACTACCAAAGATAAAATTCTGTACTTGTTTAGCAATGGATATGAGAATAATATCATCAATTCAGAAGTCATTGCTTTTGGCATGAGCAATCCAAATTTATTGTGCCTTCCAACACTTGCTGACATCTATATTTCCTATTCAGCAATGGATGATGAAACACATGCAGAAAGAAAGAACCTTTGTGAAGAGATGAAGACAGACAAAGGAACTAAGATTGCATACCCTTGTTACATCAAGAATTATGTAATTTTATGATAACAGACTGAGCAGCATGACAAACAGTGAACCCATAGTGAAGCATTGTACCTCTCATTCCAAATACTGCACAAAATGTTGCTGCATTTCTCAAATTTGAGCCAACATAACCTAAGGTATGTTTTCAAACTTACAAATCTGTTGGACAGCATTTACTAATATCTATGAATGGAGAACAATTCAGATGGTGAACCAATACCAGGGACTTGACTCAGTTATAAGATCATCAAGCAATGTATTAGTGCACTTGAAAATTGGAGACATGCATATGAACATGAGTACAGGGAAAATCCTGAAGCACTATGACCCTTTTGTAATGATGCCCATATCTGGACATATGAAGCTAATGCATGGAATAGTGAAAGTCAATGTAATGCAGATGTACAAATCTCCAAGGCAAAAGGCAGTACAAAAGGCAGTGTCTTAATCAATTGGCTATCATGATGCAGATCTGATCTTTTCTTGTGTTTAGACACCTATACATGTGAGGAGGTTACATGAGCATCCATTTGGTGCCTTCAATTTAAAGGATCAAATTCACACAAGATATTTGTCTTATTGAACTTGGTCCTGATGTGACTGCAATGGTAAGATTGATCTGAATCTGTTATTCACATGCTGACAGAATGCTATAGGCTCTTATTTGTTTTTTGAATCAAGGAAAGACTAACACTAGTGGCCACATTGATGAGCAGGGCATTTTTTTACTGTTTACCTGAACTCTGCCCAGTTGGTGGATTAGTTTTTATCTTTTTAGTCATTTTCATATTCTTTCTCATGGTTGCCCAAACTTTGTGCCTGACTTCTCCAAAGAAAAAGATATTGGGCATTGTTCATGGTACAGGATATTGTCATAACCCATTCCCAGGCCTTCGAACCTCTCCCCAGCAGCCCTACACCTCCCCAGAGTACCCATCAACACCCTCAACCCACCCCAACTTTTGTTTACCCATGGCACCTGCTCCAGCTAACTCTGACACTTTTCCAGCAAACTCCAATGACCTCCTTGCTAACTCCAATGTGTTCCCTGCAGGCTCCAGCACTTCCCCTTCCCCTCCTGAACCCCTGGAACCCTCCCACACTGTTCCTGACACTGGTGTATGACACTGATTTGTCACCCCAACTTACCCAACCAGGTCCAAAACATTACAATGACCCCAGAGTACTGTCAGGGGATGTCCCAGTTTCCCTCTGTGCCATTCTCCCTCCTTATGGTTTTTTTTTATTCTCCTTTGCTTTCCCTATCTGCTGGTCTCAGTTCCAGCCCTCAGGCTGCACTGGTTCTCTGTCCATAATTCTGACAAGTGTCACCCCTTCCAATGACCTCTTACCAGACCCCTGGATTGTTTCCTGTATTCCAGGCCTACCACTCATTGTAGGCCTCCCATCTTTAATCCACAGGTACTTTCGACCAAGGGCTATTCTTTGGTTATATTTGTATGTGGTCATGTGCAGGGAGTTTGGAGATCAAGGCCATTTATGATAAATTTCCACTTTTTGATTGGACTCTGGATTTGGTTGTTGTTGGGTGTTGTTTCCAGAAGCTCTAGAGTAAATTTTCCAGACACTGGCATTGGGGATCCTTAGACTTGTTCTCTTTGGATCTCCCTCTGCCAGGTGAGTAGCTAGAACTCTAGAACTTCTTGTAGATACTGAATAGACTTTGGATCTCCCTCTGCCAGTTGTGTGATTGAGCCACAGCCTCCAGAGGTCACCCTTACAGGTGGCCTGTGTCACGACCCGCTCCCTAGATCCCTAGACACGGCCCCCAACCCCTCCCGATAACTCCCCGGAACCCCGCCCACACTTTCAACGCCCACACTGGGCAACTCCGACGCTTATCCGGCAAACCCCGACGGCAACTCCCTATCCGTAGCCATCAACACCCCCTTGAAACCTTCCCCCACCGTTCCTGGACACGTCATACGTCCCCGACCCCCTACCCTAGTTCACCCGACCCATCCCGGAGTGCCACGACGCCCCGGAGCGGCCGCGCCCCCAACTGATCCCATCAGAATACCGCCGCGGCCCGAACTTGGGTTGTACCCGACACCCGTCGACTCAGCACAGCCCCGTCAACCCCCGCCATCACATCCGCCGCCCTCGGAGGCACCCAGTAGTTGGTATATAAGTCATAGAATAACTCCTCGAACCCTAGTCTTGATATTACATTTTACCGGTTTCCTATGTTTCGTCTCTCGTCTCGTCTGTATTTCTGTTCCTAGGTTTCGAATCTATCTTTTCTCAGTCTCGTCTCGTCTCCGTCTCGTCTTGACTGTGCATATTTCCTTTGTTCCCCTGAAGTTCCCTTGCTCCCTACATCAGTACGAACTCCGCGCACGCGCCACGACCTGAACATTCTTAACGACAACCCCGGGCCTCACTACCCGCTCGCCCCGGAACCCATCAAGCCCCGGTAATCCCCTATCCAACCGACCCCGCCCCCCAACAGCCGAGAAGCCTCCGCCTACCCCGCAATCCCCTCGTGCGTCCGCTAACAAGCTCTGACACCCACCCCAGGTCAACGACCAGTACCTCCGGTCTTAGACCCCTCTGAATCACTCCGGACCTACTCAGGCCGCTATCCCTAGGGGCCCCTCGCAAGCCTTCCCCACCTCCGCTCCAACCCCGGGCGCCTGGTTATAAACGCAGGACATCGCGTCCGCCTAGTAAGGACTCGCCAGTGTACTGAGCCACCGTCGTCAGCGGAACCTGACAGCCTGTGCTCCCATTTGATCCCATTAGTATATCACTGCAGCCTGCCCCTGATCATAACTGACACCCATTGACTCTGTGCAGCCCTGATAAGCTCCACCACCAGACCTGCTATCCTCAGATAAGTCCCAGTAGTTAGTATATAAGTTGTAGAGTAGCATCCTTTGCTTTAAGCTTGATATTACCTATCATACCTATGCGCTGTTGATTGTTTCTTGTGTTCTGTATCTCCTTGTTACATCTCCTCTTATTTCAGTCTCCCAGTCTTGTCTTGTCTCCATTTCCATCTATTGTCTCATTACTATCTCATATCTCTGCTTCAATCTATTTTCATTCTTGTTTCAATCTTGTCTAGACTCCATCTTGTCTCACTTGTCTCTATTTCCTTTATTGTGCCTAAGTCCCCTTCAACTCTCATGCTGTTACAAACTCCATGCTTACAATCATGACTCCCAAACATTCATAACCAACTCCAGACCTCACTTTATGCTCAGCTCCAAAACCCATCAACATCTGTTGATCCCCCATCAAACTCCAGCCCCACTCCCATCACAGCCTCTATTTGCCCCACACCTTCAATACTTGCATCTGGACTTGTATCTAGATCTTCCCCAAGCCTGACTCTTCCTCATACCTGGTCTTAGACTTCCTCAGGCTACCCCAGACTTGCTTGGATCACTTCCCTTCCCTTATCCTCACAAGTATCTGAAGTCTGGACCACCCCAGAGTGCTAGATTATAAGTGCAGGACATTGCATCCACCTAGTAAGGACTTGCCCAGTTAAGCTGAGCCCCCATGGTCAGTGGAACCTGACAGATATTCCTGTTTCCTGGTTCAGGTGGTGCTGACTCACAAATGACATACAAGAGTGAGTCCCTTATTATTCTCAATGATAATCAAACTCAATGTGTTTAGACCATTGCAAGTGTGTACTCATGTACATATGTAATGACATTAAGACTTGGAAGGTTATTCATTCTGGACATACATTTGCTATGACCAGTGCTCATGAGCATGTTGCAACTGCTGAAGGTACAAAAGCACTCAGGAACTGGAGCCAAGGAATACTTCAAAATTGTTATGACTATGCACTTCTCATTGATGCAATGCTTGCTGCTGCATCTTTTAATGGCAAAAGGCAGGATTCCCATTTTCTTGCCTGAGACATGCTTGGTATGTAGTTTGATTCTTCAGTTGATTCTGACTCAAACAAGAGCTTGATATACAGAACCTCCAGTAGCACTTGTCACCATGATCTTTGCTTGGTTGGAAGAGGAAGAGGAGGCATACCTTTGATGGTGCCAAGATAATGGCAGAAAAGCAAAAGATGTAGCACCTTCTTGCTTTCTTTGTCTCCTTTGATACTTGTGCACAGTAAATTTTCAGGATGCAGCAGTCCTCAAATCATGGTATCCCAATGACTCAATCTTTCTATTCCCTCCATTTATTACACATGGATTCACTACATTCTCAACATATGCCATCATACTAATTCAACAAGCTGAGACAGAAGCTTGGCAACATGTGAAGGATTGACCAAAAACAATGACAGCATCATTTTGGGGAATACTTACATGAAGGAATTTACAGCAAGAACAGGTTTGAGATAAGCTGCACCAAGAACATGTGTGGCTTATTCCTCAATTTGAGGCTCTCAGCACAATGATTCATGCTCAACTTTTACCATCAAAATGAAAACAGCATAAAGTTACTCTATTGTTGCTTGATGAGCAGCACATTATTATTATTATTTTACCAGACAGTGTTAACAAACAACCATAGATGGTACTACTGTAATCTCATTGACACTGTTACTTAAGCTGCCCACACCTACCCAGCCTCCCATTCCATTATCTGGGACATCTGCATCAACTTCACTACCAGTTTCCATTGTGTTAGCATTGTATGAGCCACTATCAATCTCAACTCTATCATGGCCACTCAAGTGGCCAGCTATTTCCTTTGTCTACTCATTGGCCCTAGTGCCATGGATTGCCATTGTCTCAATACTTATATATTCCCTCCCTACGTACAAACTCTCAGTCAATTATATGTTGTGCTGAGGGTGAGTCTTTCTGCATACTTACAATGCTATATACACTTACTGATACCACTCACATAGACATACACTTACAGTCTTGTCAGGTACAGTAGTAGTAAATTATATATTGTGTTGAGGACATACACTTATGGTCTTGTCAGTGTGCTATTCCAGGGTTCTAACAGTTTGTGGGACATTGTTGCTACATGCTCTAAAGATGATGTTAAGGACCCTTACTCTTGCACCATCACACTCTTCACAGTTGAGGACCTAGATCCTAATCATATCTTATCAAGATGTCTTTATCCTATCTCCATGCTTCTGCACCTCTTTCAGATCTCTTTGTTCTCCTTCAAGTCTGTACACAATGAAAGATACTGGCACCAAAGCCCAAGCACCTCATCACACACCTGATCTGGTTGCTGAGCCAGTTGCCCATGCAAACCGGCTTGCCAACAATGACCTTATCATAGGAGTTATCCAGGTCACTATCTCAAAAGCAAAGCAGGAGGGGCTTGACTGTGATGGCAATGCAAAGCAATACTATGATGTGCTAAAGGCATATGCCCAATGTGAAGAGCCTGTCAAACAAGTTGCCCTCATCCACAAGGCCTTTTCCACTTACATCCCTATCTCTGAACCAATCTGTCACGACCCGTCCCCTGGACCCCCGCACATCGTCCAGCAACCTCCCGATTCCTCAAAACCCCCAACGCTCTGCCGAACTTCTGCCCATGCCCCGCACCTATTTTGGTTAGCCCTGACGCAACCTTGGCTAACTCTGACGCCTCCCTGGCTAACTCCGACGGCCCCCTGGCCAACTTCAACACCTTCCCCACAGCCACTGACACTTACCCTGGATCTCCCGAACCCCAAGAACCACCCCTGCTGTTCCCGATCTTCGCCACCCATCATCAACTCAACACCCTGGTTCCTCTGACCCATTCCGGAGTATCACGACAACCTTGGGGCGACCTGCGTTCCCAAATGATCCCATCAATGTATCAGCGTGGCCCGACCCTCGATCGCAACTGACACCCACCCACTCCATTGAGCTCCGCCAAGCCCCACCGCCACAGCCGACATACCCCAAAGTTCTCTGGTAGTCAGTATATAAGACATCGAGTAGCTCTTCGTACTCTAGTCTTGATATTGCTTAACGTTACCTATGGTCTGATTGTTTCCTTCTTGTGTTTTGCATTTCATGTTTCGTGTTTCGTTTTCCTTATCTCAGTCTCCCGGTCTTATCTCAGTCTCCCGGTCTTATCTCAGTCTCCCGGTCTTGTCTTGTCTCCATTTTGTTATCATTTTCGCTATCGTTTCATATCTCCACTTGAATCTACTCTTGTTCCATATCGACTCCATTTTATTTTGTCTGATGCTGTCTCGGTGACTCCGTCCAGCCATTGTGCCCAAGTCTTCCTCAACCTTAATGACCTCACAAACTCTGTGATTACGATTACGAACCCTGACACTCTTTCACCAGGTCTGAACCTCACTCTTTGCTCAGTCCTGGACTCCATCAACCCCAATTGATCTCCCATCAAACCCTGGCTCTGCTCCCATTGATTGCGTAGCCGCCTACTCCTTCACATCTGCAAATCTTCCATACAGTCTTCTGCCTGAACCCTGCCAAGCCCGTCCTGTTTCCTCGCAATCCGACTTCTCTGGACCTCCCCGGATCTGTCCGGATCACATCCCACCAACTATCCGCACAAGCCATCAGTGCCCAGAACGCTTTCGAGTGTTCAGTTGCCAGTGCAAGGGGATCATGCCCGCCTAGTAAGGACTCGCCCAGTGCAGCTGAGCCCCCGAGGTCAGCGGAACCTGACATAATATCAAGACTCTACCTTACCCCGTCTGTGATGCCTGCATTATCTCCACACACACAATCAAATAACTCCGATGTCTATGGTCTACCCATGCCTGGAAACCCTTATGATTCATTTGGCCCTGCCCAAATTGCCGAGGCACATTGAGTTGCAGATCCAACACCAAACGTCCCCTCTGCTCCGGTTACATCCATACAATGGCTCCCCCCACGGACACCCTCCCCAATCCACACCCAACCTCAAACCCCTCGCGCAAACCATCAAATCATCCCCCACCCCACCCTTACCCTCTCCGCCAACTCCGTTCCCTTGCACAAAGTCGACCCCAACGTTACCCAAAGAACAGCATTCCAAAACCTGGCGACCATCTGACCAAATGAGCGACAAAGTCTCTGGCACCGCGCCAACCCTCTGACAAACAATAACACCAACCCGCTGCGAAACCGTCACCTATTGCGTGAAGGATTGCCAGCCATGATGAGACCACTGAGAATGTGCTTCCCCAAAGCCTGCCTGTGGATCCACTGACCCACTAGCAACCCCACAGACTGACAAATGTGACTAATCACCAACAACATCACTGAACCCTACTATCGACCACCCGACCCTCACCCCAATCACTCCCGAGGAACTACGCCCTCCGACAACTAGCCCCGAAACCCCCGAAATCAAGCTCAAACCCAACAACCCCAACAACAGAGCAAGAGCCCCAGACCTAGGCTATGCTCCAACCCCAGAACCTGCTTCCGGACCTCAGTCGATTTGGCCGTCACCTCCACCCAACAGATAAAGGGGCCCCAACACCTCCAACCCGACCCCAACAACCCTGGAACAAGACCAAGACATCCCTGAGCCTCTAGATGGTCAGGAAAAGAATGGCTATGCACCCTCCACCCTGCCGCCTAAAGCACAGCCCCAAAGTTAATGAGGAGAACCATGGCACCCCACTCTTGACAAGGGACAACTCCGGACCGCGCTGCTATTTCACCACCTTCCCCCACACAATCCGGAACCCCCAACAATGAGGACCCTGGACGCCAAACCTCCCCACATGCCACCCCCAAACCTAAACTCCACCACCAGACTCCATCACCTCCCACGTAGGAACCCCCAGCATAGGAGCCACCCTGAACTAACTATAGGAAAAAGGACCCTATACAAAGTAGTTCCCCTAAGTACTCTAAATTCGCTGACATGTTCATATAAGGGAGGGAGAAGCCCCACCATCATCCAGAGAATGTCAATCAGCCGTTCAAGCGACCTGATGACCCAAAGGGCATACACTCCAATATCCTTAAAGGACCTCCCCCACCTGGCTCGATGACCCAAACAACCCCGCGCCAGCCCAAAACTGCCCGACCCACCCCTCCAAACCCCTTGACACAGCTCCGGACCCTGGCAACACGACTCCAGGGCCTCCACTCTGACTACAACATTTGATCAAGGGGACTCACGGCGCCAGCCCAACAATAATGCCCTGGTAGCCCCAACTCCGCGACATAAATCACCACCCACTCTGAATCCCGCCCCTACACTGGAATATGTCTGTTGAACAGGGACCACATCATTGGAGTACCCAGAAGCAGGCCACATGCAAAGTAATCTCTCGGAGTACCAAAGATTGCTGATGCCTTCCCCAAGAAGCGAGCGGTGCCTCTCCCCACTGCCACCCCCACATTTGCAACAATCTCTGGGCCACTCCGGAACACAAATGAAGAGTTGCCTCAACCCTGCCACAACTCCCGGGGAGTCCCACTCCAGTGCCTCCCCATGACCGACCTCCCCGCCGCCCCCCAACAATCGTAAACAACCATCTTCCCCCATCCAAGCTCAGCTCCAGGAGCCACTGCCACTCCTGTGTGACAACTCCGCTGCTCCGCAAAAAAACCCCACCACTGGAGCTCCCCCTCCAATTCGTGACACAACCCCACTCGCAAGTTAAGACCCAACCCCAACCCCTGCATCAGCTCCGGACCCCTGGTACTCACGCTTGGAACTGCGGACCAACAAAATGCACCTCAGACCCTTTCCTCTGCCCGCACCCCCCCCCCCCCAAAGCCAACATAACCAACAAACCCCCCACTGAGTGACCCTTGTATCGACTCCGGGACTGCCCACTTCTTCCCCAATGAAGGAACCACTGACCCCCAGGAGGGAACAACCCTCAGAACGAGCCCGAAGCATCTCCGCTGAGGCGAGCCATTCCCCAACCAACCCCTGCGCTGCCCCTGCCCAAAAGAAACATCCACCAACACAACTCCAACAGACCTCCAAACTCGAGGGAGTGTCGGGAATACGTAAGACCCCTCTGTCCATCTTGGGACTTACCTTTGGTCAGGAAAGCAATGTCACGTAGATGACCTGGAACCTCAAATTTTGGCTCCGGACCCAAAGGAACTGGTCAGGACTGATCACCCCGCATCCTGCCCCCTCGGTCATTGACACTCTGGAGCACACCAAAGCACCACTTGAACATGCCTGCCCACAGACGCAATACTCCGGAACACGACCTCAACCTGGACCAACATCCCGGAGCACAGCAAGCCCAATCCCGAGTGCCTGTCAGGACCACAGTCCTGGAGGGGGACTCTTACAGGAGCCAAAACCACCTTGGGGAGGTGATGCCAACAGCAAGTATGTAAATAGGGAAAGAAACTAAGAGACTAAGAAATGAGAGCGAGTAATGAATGGAGAGAAGATCAGATAACAACAGAACACAAACAAGATATCAGGTAATGTCAAGGCTGGGGTGTAGCTACAGACTAAGGGACCTTATATAGCTGTAGGACACTGCCAAAAGGAGAAGATGGAAGTGATCTAAGTCATGAGAAAGCGATCTGGAACAAGGAAAGCAATCCTGGAAGTGATCTGGAACAGGTGGGAGTGATCTGGAACAGGTGGAAGTGATCTGGAACAGGTGGGAGTGATCTGGAACAGGTGGGAGTGATCTGGAACAGGTGGGAGTGATCTGGAACAGGTGGAAGTGATCTGGAACCTGTGGAAGTGATCTGGAACCTGTGGAAAGGATCTGTGCCTGTGGGAATGATCTGGAACAGGAAAAGCGGTCCTAGAGGTGGCTGAAACCTGGATGTGGCTGAAACAGGACTGTGGCTAAGATCTGGGGGTGTGGCTGAGATCTAGAGAGGGACTGTGTAGAATCTGAGGTTGGATAATGGTGAAGGGAAGGGGAGAATGGAATGGGTCATGACAGTACTCCCCCTTCAAGCATCGAGCCCTCGAGATGTGTGTGTAGTGATTCTGAGATTCTGAGGAGTGTGGAAGAGTGTTGGGAAGGGAAGAAGCATGAGGAAAGACCAGGAGGGTGTCCAAAGTGAGTGCCAATCTGTACTTGCAATAACCACTGTGAAGAAGGTGCAAGAGTCAACTCCACAGATACTGGAGCCATCCTATTACTTCCCAACTAAGGCTGAAGCAAAGGGTGGACAGTGCTGGAGCATGTAAATGCATCCAAAATCAACCCCATGGAATACCAGTGCCACCCCAGTAACTCTGAGCCTGGATAGAGGTGTGGGGGGAATAGAAATGGGGGAGCCAACTCTATGGGATTACTAGTGCCATCCTCAAACTCCCCAATGAAGGCTGAAGTGGAGGAGGGATAGAAATAGAGTGGGTAAGACATACAAGCTGCCATCACAACCTGGGGGGTGGTGGAGCCTTGACATTTGTCAGGACCACAGTCCTGGAGGGGGACTCTTACAGGAGCCAAAACCACCTTGGGGAGGTGATGCCAACAGCAAGTATGTAAATAGGGAAAGAAACTAAGAGACTAAGAAATGAGAGCGAGTAATGAATGGAGAGAAGATCAGATAACAACAGAACACAAACAAGATATCAGGTAATGTCAAGGCTGGGGTGTAGCTACAGACTAAGGGACCTTATATAGCTGTAGGACACTGCCAAAAGGAGAAGATGGAAGTGATCTAAGTCATGAGAAAGCGATCTGGAACAAGGAAAGCAATCCTGGAAGTGATCTGGAACAGGTGGGAGTGATCTGGAACAGGTGGAAGTGATCTGGAACAGGTGGGAGTGATCTGGAACAGGTGGGAGTGATCTGGAACAGGTGGGAGTGATCTGGAACAGGTGGAAGTGATCTGGAACCTGTGGAAGTGATCTGGAACCTGTGGAAGTGATCTGGAACCTGTGGAAAGGATCTGTGCCTGTGGGAATGATCTGGAACAGGAAAAGCGGTCCTAGAGGTGGCTGAAACCTGGATGTGGCTGAAACAGGACTGTGGCTAAGATCTGGGGGTGTGGCTGAGATCTAGAGAGGGACTGTGTAGAATCTGAGGTTGGATAATGGTGAAGGGAAGGGGAGAATGGAATGGGTCATGACAGTACTCCCCCTTCAAGCATCGAGCCCTCGAGATGTGTGTGTAGTGATTCTGAGATTCTGAGGAGTGTGGAAGAGTGTTGGGAAGGGAAGAAGCATGAGGAAAGACCAGGAGGGTGTCCAAAGTGAGTGCCAATCTGTACTTGCAATAACCACTGTGAAGAAGGTGCAAGAGTCAACTCCACAGATACTGGAGCCATCCTATTACTTCCCAACTAAGGCTGAAGCAAAGGGTGGACAGTGCTGGAGCATGTAAATGCATCCAAAATCAACCCCATGGAATACCAGTGCCACCCCAGTAACTCTGAGCCTGGATAGAGGTGTGGGGGGAATAGAAATGGGGGAGCCAACTCTATGGGATTACTAGTGCCATCCTCAAACTCCCCAATGAAGGCTGAAGTGGAGGAGGGATAGAAATAGAGTGGGTAAGACATACAAGCTGCCATCACAACCTGGGGGGTGGTGGAGCCTTGACATTTGTCAGGACCACAGTCCTGGAGGGGGACTCTTACAGGAGCCAAAACCACCTTGGGGAGGTGATGCCAACAGCAAGTATGTAAATAGGGAAAGAAACTAAGAGACTAAGAAATGAGAGCGAGTAATGAATGGAGAGAAGATCAGATAACAACAGAACACAAACAAGATATCAGGTAATGTCAAGGCTGGGGTGTAGCTACAGACTAAGGGACCTTATATAGCTGTAGGACACTGCCAAAAGGAGAAGATGGAAGTGATCTAAGTCATGAGAAAGCGATCTGGAACAAGGAAAGCAATCCTGGAAGTGATCTGGAACAGGTGGGAGTGATCTGGAACAGGTGGAAGTGATCTGGAACAGGTGGGAGTGATCTGGAACAGGTGGGAGTGATCTGGAACAGGTGGGAGTGATCTGGAACAGGTGGAAGTGATCTGGAACCTGTGGAAGTGATCTGGAACCTGTGGAAGTGATCTGGAACCTGTGGAAAGGATCTGTGCCTGTGGGAATGATCTGGAACAGGAAAAGCGGTCCTAGAGGTGGCTGAAACCTGGATGTGGCTGAAACAGGACTGTGGCTAAGATCTGGGGGTGTGGCTGAGATCTAGAGAGGGACTGTGTAGAATCTGAGGTTGGATAATGGTGAAGGGAAGGGGAGAATGGAATGGGTCATGACAGTACTCCCCCTTCAAGCATCGAGCCCTCGAGATGTGTGTGTAGTGATTCTGAGATTCTGAGGAGTGTGGAAGAGTGTTGGGAAGGGAAGAAGCATGAGGAAAGACCAGGAGGGTGTCCAAAGTGAGTGCCAATCTGTACTTGCAATAACCACTGTGAAGAAGGTGCAAGAGTCAACTCCACAGATACTGGAGCCATCCTATTACTTCCCAACTAAGGCTGAAGCAAAGGGTGGACAGTGCTGGAGCATGTAAATGCATCCAAAATCAACCCCATGGAATACCAGTGCCACCCCAGTAACTCTGAGCCTGGATAGAGGTGTGGGGGGAATAGAAATGGGGGAGCCAACTCTATGGGATTACTAGTGCCATCCTCAAACTCCCCAATGAAGGCTGAAGTGGAGGAGGGATAGAAATAGAGTGGGTAAGACATACAAGCTGCCATCACAACCTGGGGGGTGGTGGAGCCTTGACATTTGTCAGGACCACAGTCCTGGAGGGGGACTCTTACAGGAGCCAAAACCACCTTGGGGAGGTGATGCCAACAGCAAGTATGTAAATAGGGAAAGAAACTAAGAGACTAAGAAATGAGAGCGAGTAATGAATGGAGAGAAGATCAGATAACAACAGAACACAAACAAGATATCAGGTAATGTCAAGGCTGGGGTGTAGCTACAGACTAAGGGACCTTATATAGCTGTAGGACACTGCCAAAAGGAGAAGATGGAAGTGATCTAAGTCATGAGAAAGCGATCTGGAACAAGGAAAGCAATCCTGGAAGTGATCTGGAACAGGTGGGAGTGATCTGGAACAGGTGGAAGTGATCTGGAACAGGTGGGAGTGATCTGGAACAGGTGGGAGTGATCTGGAACAGGTGGGAGTGATCTGGAACAGGTGGAAGTGATCTGGAACCTGTGGAAGTGATCTGGAACCTGTGGAAGTGATCTGGAACCTGTGGAAAGGATCTGTGCCTGTGGGAATGATCTGGAACAGGAAAAGCGGTCCTAGAGGTGGCTGAAACCTGGATGTGGCTGAAACAGGACTGTGGCTAAGATCTGGGGGTGTGGCTGAGATCTAGAGAGGGACTGTGTAGAATCTGAGGTTGGATAATGGTGAAGGGAAGGGGAGAATGGAATGGGTCATGACAGTGCCCTTCACCAAGCGCAATACTCTGGAGCTTGCCCCACACAACCCCACCAAATGAAAATCTCTGGGCATCCTCAACCCAGAGATCCTCACCCTGAGGGAGTATCTCCGCCCCCACACTGACCAAACCCACAGCCCAGGACGACCAGAGAACCAGCTCCTGCCAACTCATTACAAGGACCCCCCTCCAGACCAACTATGCTGCAAGGATGAACCTCGCCCCACCAACCCCCACCAATGAAGAGGGCCCCGCTGCCTTTGCCACCTGTGCTGGCATAAGGGCCAGATCATGGGAAGACCTCCATCCCTCCCACCAACTGCACTGACAAGAAAACCAAAGCCCCGAACCCTGCTGGACACACGTGAAAGATTCAAAGGTCCACCCTCTTGTACCAACATGGCACACATCCCCGCTGCAGACTAAAGAAAACCCCTACACCCCTGGTTAGAACTTCCGAGAATCAAACCCAATAACACTATCCAAAATGCCACAGAACTCCACAGGAGAACTCCCACCACCCCCGCTGAACCTCGGGAGCCCTCCCTGCAATGCCCGCCCTGTCCCGACAAACCCCAGGACTAGCCAGCACAGACGGCACTAGCAGGCGTAACCCCCGCCTCTGGATTCACTAGGGATTCAACTCCCACTCACACCCCTGCGTGTTTTGCTTACTCCACCCTCATACAAACTAAAACCTCACTTCACACGCCCAGGGACCAAGAAAAGAACATGTTCACATACAAAATTACATATATACAGAAGGCGAGGGAGGCAGCAAGTCCAAAAGCAACAAGAAACGGGGCCTGCACCCACCTCACTCCCTCCCTGGATCCCCCGGCAACCCTATCTCCAGATCGACTTCCATCTGGGCCTGCACCACTGCCAAGACCTCTGCCAACCCTGGCAACGCCTCCCCCGTGTCAGCCGCCACCTCCCACCACAACCCCGGGGCCACCGTATTGCATCGCCAATGCCCTGCCAGCAACCTCTCCAATCACGCCATCCCCTGCTGCAACTCCGGGGGCTGAACCGTGGACCCCTGCAACAACCCATCCTGAATCAATGCAAACGCTGCAGAGGCACCGTCCAAGAGGACCCGATGCTCCCGCACCCAGCCTAACCCCAGAAAATGAACCGTCAGTAACGAATGGAGGAATGGAAGACAACTCACGGAGGATCCCCACACGCCCTGAAGCGGCCTCATTGGCCAACCAATCCTCCCTCTGCCTCACCGCCTCCAGCTCCACCCACAGCGCATCCCCCCCCAGAACTCGTTCCTGCCCCTCCACTTCCCCTGTGGGCTGCCCCTCCATCTGCATCAGATGCTCCCACAAGCCCCGCACCTCTAACGCTCGCTCCGTTGCCACGCACACTGATGTGTTCCTTTCCCACTCCATCGCCTCTTTCTCTGTCCATGCCACATCACGGTCCTCCCTTGCCCATCGGAGTTCACCCTCCTGTACTGCCAATGACGTCGTCAAAGCCTCCACCTGCTTGCGAAGGAAGACCTCCGTGATTGAAGGAATAGGTGCGGGGGGACTCGACGACCATTCCAGGGGAACACCCAGAGTGGGAGAAAAGAGGAGAGACTCTGGAGGCCCCGCCAACGGCTCACGCCCATGCGGCCTCGTGCTGGGTCCTGCCCCCGAGGACAGGGAGGCTTGACACTTTCCATGAATCACCGCCGAGGACGCCCCCTTTCCCCGACCACCCTGCAAAAGCCCTGCCTTCTCTGCAGACTGCTCCATGCTCCCCTCCTTCGGCAATGTGGGATGAAACTTGGTCCGCTTCGGGACCCCCGGAAAATCCACCACCACCACCACGGACGACTCTACAAAAACCCTGTCAGTCATTCCAAAAAGACAAGTCGACACCACTTACAACTCTGGTCCCTGACACTAGCATGGCGCTGATGCTCAAACTCCTTCCCCCCACTGTCATACACCACCACCTCATCCAAATCAGTGGGAGAGACTACTGGAATGCTGGGGGAAGATATGACAAAATTTGGGAAATCCCGGGGTACGTCCAAGGCTTTTAATTGATTGAAGAGAACCCTGACAAAGCGGTGGCCGCGCTTCAACTTTGTCTCCCACACCGCTATCACTTGCTGCAGACTGATCAATATTGCTTGGCTTTGACTCCCATGCCCCGCCGATCCCCGTCCTGCTCCCCACGTCTCAAAGAGTCTCGACGCTGAAGGGGGGGTGATGTCATGACCCATCCCCTGGACCCCCACACATCGTCCAGCAACCTCCCGATTCCTCAAAACCCCCAACACTCCGCCGAACTTCTGCCCATGCCCCGTGCCTATTTCGGTTAGTCCCGACGCAACCTCGGCTAACTCCGACACCTCCCCGGCTAACTCCGACGCCTCCCCAGCTAACTCCGACGGCCCCCTGGCCAACTTCAACGCCTTCCCTGCAGCCACTGACACTTACTCTGGATCTCCCAAACCCCAAGAACCACCCCTGCTGTTCCTGATCTTTGCCACCCATCATCAACTCAACACCCTGGTTCCTCTGACCCATTCCGGAGTATCATGACAACATCGGGGCGACCCGCATTCCCAAATGATCCCATCAACGTATCAGTGTGGCCCGACCCTCAATTGCAACTGACACCCACCCACTCCATTGAGCTCCGCCAAGCCCCACCGCCACAGCCAACATACTCCGAAGTTCTCCAGTAGTCAGTATATAAGACGTCAAGTAGCTCTTCGTACTCTAGTCTTGATATTGCTTAACGTTACCTATGGTCTGATTGTTTCCTTCTTGTGTTTCACATTTCGTGTTTCATGTTTTGTTTTCCTTATCTCAGTCTCCTGGTCTTCTCTCAGTCTCCCGGTCTTATCTCAGTCTCCCGGTCTTGTCTTGTCTCCATTTCGTTATCATTTTCGCTATCGTTTCATATCTCCACTTGAATCTACTCTTGTTCCATATTGACTCCATTTCATTTCGTCCGATGCTGTCTCGGTGACTCCGTCCGGCCATTGTGCCCAAGTCTTCCTCAACCTTAATGACCTCACAAACTCTGTGATTACGATTACGAACCCTGACACTCTTTCACCAGGTCTGAACCTCACTCTTTGCTCAGTCCTGGACTCCATCAACCCCAATTGATCTCCCATCAAACCCTGGCTCTGCTCCCATTGATTGCGTAGCCGCCTACTCCTTCACGTCTGCAAATCTTCCATACAGTCTTCTGCCTGAACCCTGCCAAGCCCGTCCTGTTTCCTCACAATCTGACTTCTCCGGACCTCCCTGGATCTGTCTGGATCACATCCCACCAACTATCTGCACAAGCCATCAGTGCCCAGAACACTTTCAAGTGTTCGGTTGCCAGTGCAAGGGGATCACACCTGCCTAGTAAGGACTTGCCCAGTGCAGCTGAGCCCCTGAGGTCAGTGGAACCTGACACAATCAATACAACTGCCTGAAGAATCTGTGAACTTATTGACTGCACATTTGCTAAAGGGAACCATTGATAAGGACCTTCTCAAATGCATTTCCCTCCTTAATTCAATTAACAGCAAATCATGTGAGCCCATCCAAGCACAAGTCTCTTGTGGCCTTGCTGACTCCACCAAGAAGAAGAAGTACATGTCCAGTGACATTTGAAAGCTCTTCCAGACCATTGACAGTCTTGCCACCCTCTCCAAAGCTCCCAGAAATACAGCTCTTATTGCCAAAGGTGACACCTACAATCATGGTCCTGATTACCCCCACTGTGAGGTCTGCTGTGCCATGGGCCTCCCCTGCCATGGCCACACCAAGGAATGGTGCATCAGGCAAGGAGGAAGAATGGCAGGGAAGGTCATAGAGGAATCAAAGGCTGCAGGACAAGCTGCATGAGGAGGAGGGAAGATATCTAGAAACATCAAAGTAGGATCCAACAACAGCACTCCAAAAACCAACATCACAGTGAAAGACTAAACAAACAAGCATACATTGTTAATCTGTTGCACCTCTAGAAGATTCAACTCCTCAGATTTGTTGTCAGCATTGCCATTGATTGGGACCACACTGACCATCTAGTTAAGCTTTCCTAGACTGCCCTCATTGACAAAATCATTATTCAATTTGGCCAGTCAGATACAACACCACTATCCCCCCTATGGAGGCTTGACAAAAACTCTACAGAGTTGACAGGTCCTACCTGCCCCAAGACAAAGTTCTCATCCTGGAAAAGACCCCATAGATATTTCTTGTGGGCTGCCTGCTGTATCTCACCATCTTGACATGCCCAGACATTGCCTATGTCATCCAGCAGCTCACTCAGTATGTCAATTCCTGTTCTGGAGTCCACTGGAGAGCCACCATATGGCTTGTCCATTACCTGAAGAGGACTTGGGACTTAAAACTAGTCCTTGGAGGCAACTCTGAACTGGGCCAGCTGCCTTGACATGTGGTGCAGCATTGGTGGATATGCCTGGAGCCTGGGGTGGAGCTAATCTCATGGGCAGCACATAAGCAAAAGTCTGTTGCAGCCTCATCTTGTGAAGCCAAGTATATGGCAACATTTAAAAGTGCCCAGGAATGTGTCTGGTTGTGTGCTCTACTCAAAAGGATTGGATATGACATCACCTCCAAACCTACACTAATCTTGTGTGACAACAATGCTGCCATAAACCTCTCAGAAGGCCCAACACTCCATGCACATGTCAAACACATCAACATTAAATACCACTTTCTTTATGAATGTGTCCAATCCAACAAAATTTACATTTGCTATGTTAACACAAATCAATGTCACCAATCTTTTTATTTTCTTAATTCCATTATTTATTTCAAGAACCAGTTGGAGTAATTCCTTATGTCAGCTTCTGCAGTATGTACATGTGTGGTTTACAGACACTCCTAAGGTACTCCAGCCCAAAGCCTTTTTAAGCCTGCCAGTTACACTCCATAGCTACTTTACTACAGTTTGATCTGTTTGGAGTTTATACAGCCCTCACATAAGCTCCCTACTATCTGCTGTTAACATGCTGTCCCTATTAATACCTGCTTTTACACTCCACAATGCTTGCTGAGCCAGCTCACATCCACTCAGCATGAGTCACAACTCCCATTCCTGATCCCAGACCCTACACTTCATTTGGCATGGTGTTAGGCACACCACACTTAGCTTCTTGACATCACTGGCATGGCATGGCTTTGACCTGGAACCAGCCAATCAGGGTTGAATGACCAAGAATGGTCTTGTCAGGTACAGTAGTAGTCAATTCTATGTTGTGCTGAGGACATACACTTACAGTCTTGTCAGTATGCTATTTTAGGGTTCTAACACATTAAACTCATACTCACACCAATGCAAACCTTTGTTAGTCCATCAGGGACAGAATACCCATTTGCCACCTTCCCTCTCTCTAATAATCCTTTTGTAAAGGACAAGCAACTCACCTTCATTAACATACTCAAGGCTATTGTTTCTGCTGAACAACTTGCAAAGCATCACTTTGAATCAGTGCTAGCAGTTATAGAGAATGATGAGTGGCTTCCTATCTACATCTATTGGTGGCCCAAGGACAAAAGCTCAAGTTTGTCAATCACTGAGATCTGGAATGAGTTGGTCCATGGCATTAATGGTTGCTTGTCTGTTATGCAGTTGACAAAGACATGAGGTGCTTGCTGGCAATAATTCTGCTGCAAAGACTGAGGTTTCACATTGGGAGCAGGTGTTTTCTCTCATTGAGACTCTGAAGAGTACATTAGTGAAAAAGTCAAGAAATGCAAGGACAATGACTTACTGCCAAAGCTGCCTCTCCTAAAACCATCTTGCAGTCTTTCTTATAGAAATCTTCCCAAAATTGAGCAGCAAAATGCCAGAGGTTGATTATAGCTGTCAGGGTCCGCTGACCTCGGGGGCGCAGCTGCACTGGGCGAGTCCTTACTAGGCGGGCGTGATCCCCCTGCATTGGTGACCGGACACTCAAAGACATTCTGGGTCCTGGGTGTTTGCACGGGTAATTGGGGAGATGTGATCCAGACAGGTCCGGGAAGGTCCGGAGAAGTCGGATTGTGGGGAAATGAGACGGTCTTGGCGGGGTTCAGGCAGAAGGCCGTACGGGAGATTTGCGGAAGCAAGGGAGTAGGTGGCTGTGTGATCAATGGGGGCGGAGCCGGGGTTTGATGGGAGATCATTTGGAGTTGATGGAGTCCGGGACCGAGCGAAGAGTGAGGTTCGGACCTGGTAAGGAGTGTCGGGGTTCGTAATTATAATCGCGGAGTTCGTGAGGTCGTTAGGGGTGATGAAGAATTGGGCACAAGGGTCAGACGACGTCACCGAGACGGCGTCAGACGAGACAATATGGAACAAGAGTAGATTCGAGTGGAGGTACGAAACGATAACGAGAGCGATAACGAAAAGGGGACGAGACAAGACCGGGAGACTGAGATAAGACCGGGAGACTGAGATAAGACCGGGAGACTGAGATAAGACCGGGAAACTGAGAGTAAGGAGAAAGAGATACGAAAACGAACACGAAACACAAAGAGGAAACAATCAGACCATAGGTAACGTTAAGCAATATCAAGACCGGAGTACGAAGAGCTACTCGATGACTTATATACTGACTACCGGAGGACTTCGGGGTACGTCGGCTGTGGCGGCGGGGCTTGGCGGGGCTTGACGGAGTGGGCGGGTGTCGGTTGTGATCGCAGGTCGTGCCGCGCTGATACGTTGATGGGATCGCGGGTTGTTCCGAGGTTGTCGTGATATTCCGGAATAGGTCGGAGGAAGCAGGGTGTCGAGTTGATGATGGGTGGGCGAAGATCAGGAATAGCGGGGGTGGTTCTCGGGGTTTGGGAAGCCCAGGGTAAGTGTCAGTGGCTGCGGGGCAGGCATCGAAGTTGGCCAGGGGGCCGTCGGAGTTAGCCGGGGATGTGTCGGAGTTAGCCGAAGTAGGCGTGGGCATGGGCGGAAGTTCGGCGGAGCGTTGGGGGTCCTTTTGGGGGTTCGGGGGTTTGATGGACGATGTGCGGGGCTTTGGGGAACGGGTCGTGACATCACCCCCCTTTCAGCGTCGAGACCCTTCGAGACGCGGGGCAGGACGGGGATCGGCGGGGCGTGGGAGTCGAAGCCGAGCAATATTGATCAATCCGCAGCGAGTGATAGCGGCGTGGGAGGCGAAGTCGAAGCGCGGCCGCCGTTTCGTCAGGGTCCTCCTCACTCAATTTAAAGCTTTGGGCGTGCCCCGGGGTTTCCCAAATTTCGTCATGTCTTCTCCCAGCGTTCCAGTGGTTTCTCCCGCCGATTTAGACGAGGTGGTGGTGTATGACAGTGGGGGTGAGGAGTTCGAGCGTCGGCGCCGGGGTAGCGTTAGGGACCGGAGTCGTAAGTGTTGTCGAATTTTCCTTTCGGGATGGTTAACGGGGTTCCGGTAGAGTCGTCCGTAGTAGTAGTGGTGGACTTTCCGGGGGTTCCGAAGCGGACCAAGTTTCGTCCCGCGGTGCCAAAGGGGAAGGGGGCGTCTTCGGTGGTGGTTCGGGGAAAGCGTCGAGCTTCCCCACCCTCGGGGGCGGGACCCAGCAAGAGGCCGCGTGGGCGCGAGTTGTCGGCGGGGCCACCCGAGTCTTCCCTCTTTTCCCCTGTCCCTGGCGTTCCCTCGGAGCGGTCGTCGAGTCCCTCCGCGCCGATTCCTTCAATCACGGAGGTCTTCCTTCGTAAGCAGGTGGAGGCCCTGACGACGTCGTTGGCAGTACGGGAGGGGGAGCTCCGCCGGGCGAGGGAGGATCGTGACGCGGCGCGGACGGAGAAGGAAGCGATGGAGCGGGAGAGGAATACTTCGGTGCGCGTGGCGACGGAGCGGGCGCTAGAGGTGCGGGGTCTGCGGGAGCGTCTGGCGCAGGTGGAGGGGCAACCCGCGGGGGAAGCGGAGGGGCGGGGACGAGTTCCGGAGGGGGATGCGTTGTGGGCGGAGCTGGAGGCGGCGAGGCGGAGGGAGGATTGGTTGGCCAACGAGGCCGCCTCGGGTCGCGCGGGGATTCTTCGTGAGTTGTCTCCCGTTCCTTCGTTCGTTATTGACGGTTCATTTTCGAAGTTTAGGCTGGGTGCGGGAGCATCGGGTCCTCTTGGACGGTGCCTCCGCGGCGTTCGCGTCGATTCAGGACGGGTTGACGCAGGGGTCCGCGGTCCAGCCTCCGGAGTTGCAGCAGGGAATGGCGCGGTTGGAGAGGTTGCTGGCGGGGCATCGGCGACGCAATGCGGTGGCCCCGGGGTCGTGGTGGGAGGTGGCGGCCGACGCGGGGGAGGCATTGCCGGGGTTGGCGGAGATCCTAGCGGTGGTGCGGGCCCAGATGGAGGTCGACCTAGGGGTTGGGTTTCCGGGAGGTTCGGGGAGGGAGTGAGGTGGGTGTGGGCCTCGTTTCTTGTCGCTCTTGGACTTGCTGCCTTCCCGCCTATTGTATATATGATTTTTTTGTACGCGAACATGTCACTTCTTGGTCCCTGGGCGTGTGAAGTGAGATTTTTAGTTTTGTCTAGTGAGTTCAGAGGCGGGGGTTACGCCCGCTAGTGCCGTCTGCGCTGGCTAGTCCCGGGGTTTGTCGGGACGGGGCGGGGCATCGCAGGAGGGCTCCCGGGGTCTGTTGGGGTTGGTGGGAGTTCTCCGGTGGGGTCCCCGGCATTTCGGGCGGTGTCGTTGAGTTCGCTTCTTGGAAATTTTCGACTGGGGGTGTAGGGGACGTGCGCCGTTTTGGTAGTAGAGGGTGGCCTTTGAATTTTGTACGGCGCCCAACGGGTTCGGGGCTTTGGTTGTCTTGGCGGTGTGGTGGGCGGGGGGTAATGGGGGTCTTCCCATGGTCTAGCCCTTACGTCGGTATTGGTGGTGAAGGCGGGCGGGCCCTTTTTTATTGGCGGGGTTGGGTGAGGCGGGGTTCGTCTTCGCAGTATAGTCGGTCCGGGTCGGGGTTGTGTTTTGGAGTGCTGCGTCTGTGGGCGGGCCTGCTTCGGGTGGCGCTTTGGTGTGCTCCGGAGTGTCGATGACCGAGGGGGTAGGATGCGGGGTGATCAGTCCCAACCAGTTCCTTCGGGTCCGGGGCCCAATTTGGGGTTCCGGGTCATCTACGTGATATTGCTCTCCTGACCAAAGGTAAGCCCGCGGCGGACAAAGGGGGTCTTACGTGTTTCTGATACTTCCTCGAGTTCGGAGGTTCGGGGGTCGGTGGTTCCTTCATCGGGAAGAAGTGGGTGGTCCCGGAGTCGACTCAAGGGTCACTTGGTGGGGGTTTGTTGGTTGTTCATGGTTGTTGGGGCGGCGGAAGGTCGGCCGCGGGAGGGCACTGGAGTGGGGCTCCCCGGGAGATGCGGCAGGGTCGGATTTACTCTTCGTTCGTGTTCCGGAGCGGTCCGGAGATTGTGCAAGTGCAGGGGTGATAGTGGGGGGAGGCACTGCCAGCTTGTCTGGAGGCCCCGGTGATGTGGTCCCTGTTTGGGCGGACATATTCCGGTGTAGGGGCGGGGTTCGGAGGGGGTGGTGATTTCTGTTGCGGAGTTGGGGCTACCAGGGCATCGTTGTCAAGCCGGCGCTGTGAGTCCTCTTGGTCAGATGTCGGGGTCGGAGCGGAGGCCCTGGAGTCGTGTCGCCAGGGTCCGGAGCTGGATTGATGGGTTAGGAGGGGTCTGGGTGGGACTGTTTCGGGCTGGCGCGGGGTCGTTTTGGGTCGTCGAGCCAGATGGGGGAGGTCTTTTGAGGATATGGGAGCGCGTGCCCTTGGGGTTGTCGGGTCGCTTAAATGGCCGATCGTTGTTTTCTGGATGATGGTGGGGCTTCTCCCTCCCTTATATGAACATGTCAGCGAATTTAGAGCACTTAGGGAACTACTTCGTATAGGGTCCTTTTTCCCTATAGTTAGTTCGGGGTGGCCCCTATGCTGGGGATTTCCTTCGTGGGAGGTGGCGTAGTCTGGTGGCGGAGTGTAAGCTCGGGGATGTCTTGGTCCTGTTCCGGGGTTGTCAGGGTCGGATCGGGGAAGTCGGGGCCCCTTCATTTGTTGGGCGGAGGTGACGGCCGATCGATCGAGGTCCGGAAGCAGGTCACGGGGTTGGAGCATAGCCTAGGTCTGAGGTTCTTGTCCTGTGGTGGATTCGAGCTTGATTTCGATGGTTTCGGGGTTAGCTGTCGGAGGGTTTATTTCCTTGGAGGGGGTCGATAATAGGGTTTGGTGATGTTGTTGGTGATTAGTCGCGTTCGTCGGTCTGCGGGGTTGCTGGGGGGCCGGTGGATCCACAGGCGGGCTTCGGGGAAGCGCGTTCTCAGTGGTTTCTTTGTAGCTGGCGATCCTCGCGCTGTGGGTGACTGTTCCATGGCAGGTTGGCATTATTGTGGGTCGGAGGGCTGGCGCGGTGCCGGAGACCTTGTTACTCATTCGATCGGGTGGTCGCCAGGCTTTAGGATGTTATTCTTTGGGTGATGTCGGGGTCGACTTTGTGCGAGAGAGCGGAGTTGGCGGGGAGTGTAGGGGCGGGGTGGAAGATGATTTGACGGTTTGCGCGAGGGGTTGGGAGTTGGGTGTGAGTTGGGGAAGGTGTCCGTGGGGGGAGCCGTTGTATGAAAGTAACTGGAGCAGAGGGGACGTTTGGTGTCGGATCCACAACTCAATGTGCCTCGGCAAATTGGGCAGGGCCATATGAATCATAAGGGTTCCCCGGCACGGGTAGACCATAGACATCGGAGTTATTTGATTGTGTGTGCGGAGATAATGCGGGCATCACGGACGGGGTAAGGTCGGGTCTTGATATTATGTCAGGGTCCGCTGACCTCGGGGGCGCAGCTGCACTGGGCGAGTCCTTACTAGGCGGGCGTGATCCCCCTGCATTGGTGACCGGACACTCAAAGACATTCTGGGTCCTGGGTGTTTGCACGGGTAATTGGGGAGATGTGATCCAGACAGGTCCGGGAAGGTCCGGAGAAGTCGGATTGTGGGGAAATGAGACGGTCTTGGCGGGGTTCAGGCAGAAGGCCGTACGGGAGATTTGCGGAAGCAAGGGAGTAGGTGGCTGTGTGATCAATGGGGGCGGAGCCGGGGTTTGATGGGAGATCATTTGGAGTTGATGGAGTCCGGGACCGAGCGAAGAGTGAGGTTCGGACCTGGTAAGGAGTGTCGGGGTTCGTAATTATAATCGCGGAGTTCGTGAGGTCGTTAGGGGTGATGAAGAATTGGGCACAAGGGTCAGACGACGTCACCGAGACGGCGTCAGACGAGACAATATGGAACAAGAGTAGATTCGAGTGGAGGTACGAAACGATAACGAGAGCGATAACGAAAAGGGGACGAGACAAGACCGGGAGACTGAGATAAGACCGGGAGACTGAGATAAGACCGGGAGACTGAGATAAGACCGGGAAACTGAGAGTAAGGAGAAAGAGATACGAAAACGAACACGAAACACAAAGAGGAAACAATCAGACCATAGGTAACGTTAAGCAATATCAAGACCGGAGTACGAAGAGCTACTCGATGACTTATATACTGACTACCGGAGGACTTCGGGGTACGTCGGCTGTGGCGGCGGGGCTTGGCGGGGCTTGACGGAGTGGGCGGGTGTCGGTTGTGATCGCAGGTCGTGCCGCGCTGATACGTTGATGGGATCGCGGGTTGTTCCGAGGTTGTCGTGATATTCCGGAATAGGTCGGAGGAAGCAGGGTGTCGAGTTGATGATGGGTGGGCGAAGATCAGGAATAGCGGGGGTGGTTCTCGGGGTTTGGGAAGCCCAGGGTAAGTGTCAGTGGCTGCGGGGCAGGCATCGAAGTTGGCCAGGGGGCCGTCGGAGTTAGCCGGGGATGTGTCGGAGTTAGCCGAAGTAGGCGTGGGCATGGGCGGAAGTTCGGCGGAGCGTTGGGGGTCCTTTTGGGGGTTCGGGGGTTTGATGGACGATGTGCGGGGCTTTGGGGAACGGGTCGTGACAATAGCTGGATTTTGTAGCATGACATTTTTTGAACAACAGAGTTTATTGTACCCTGGACACAATGAAGCAACAGTGACAAGCCTCTTGGTGACATGTTTAGCCTCTTCATGGGTCAGGCAGAGTGTGCAGCATGTACTTTGCACTAGGTTAATGGTAAAAGGATGATGGTTATGTTTCAAAACAATTGCCATAACAAAATAATCAGCCTTAGATGAGCTATCATAAAAAGAACTACAGACTTACAGGTTAACCTACAGTGTGAAATGTAAGCATAGGTGTTGGTGACTCAGGTACCACAAGCAAAGATGGATTAATAGGAGCATGCAAAAGTTCTGTCACTGGTGCTTCAACAAAATATTGCATGCAATCAGGATTTAACACATCAGGAGTACCAATTCTGACAAGGTCTGGACTCTTGCATGAACACAACAAAGATCAAAAAGAATGGATCATCTACTGGGGCCAGTAACCTACAACTACTCTCCTGGACTTTGGCCACAAGTGCCCTCAAAGTGACATACCAGATACCCTGTCCTCTATGGAATGTATTCTCAACACTGACAATGATATCTGTGCTGGACCTGGAGGCTGGCATGCAGTGAGAATCATAGACATGAATATGTAGAAACTATAATCTTCACAATATAGAATGTAATGACTTACATGCTGCTGATGAGTGTCATTCTCTGCTGGGACAAACCTGAATTGTGGGGTTGAGGAGCAGACAGAGATGCAGGTAGAGGTAGAGGTGGAGGCTGTCAGGTTCTGCTGACCACAGGGGCTCAGCTTAACTGGGCAAGTCCTTATTAGGTGGACACAATGTCCTGCACTTATAACCCTGTGTTCTGGTGGGTTCTAGACATTAGACACTGACAAGGGCAAGCTGGGGTAGCAGTCCAAGTAAATCTGAGAAAGTTCAGGGAGTGCTAAGGGTTAAGTATGTTAAGGGGTGAATGAGAGGGTGTCAGATACAAAGTCTGGGGACAGATACTTGGAAAGCAGGGCTACTTAGGTCACATGAGCAATGGGAGCAGGACTGAGGGTTGATGGGTTCTGAAGCTGAGTGTAGAACAAGGTCTAGGATTAAATTAAAGATACAGAGTTACAGTGATAAGAATGGAGATCAGAACAGAGATACAGTTGAAGAAAACAAGCATGCATGAAAGGAAACTGAGAGAGATGAGACAAGATGGAGACAAGATGGAACAAAATGAGATTGAGATGATAACAAGACAGAAACTAGGAGATGAGATGGAAATGGGGCACAAATGTAAGTAATATCAAGACTACTGTAACTAATATTACTCTACAACTTAAATACTGGCTGCTGGACCTCTTCTGGGGATTGTGAGTTGGATCACAGGGCTCATTGGGGCCATGCAGGTTTGACAGGTGTCAGTTCTGATTGGGCAGGCTGTGGTGACACCTTGGTATGGGTCTGTGACATATGCTGGTATTTAAGAGGAGGATCAGAGGTACCTGAGAGCTCATTAGAGGTCAGGAGAGTGACAGGGCCTACTAGGGGGCTGTCAGAGTTTGCTGGGGAAGCATCAGAGTTTGTTATAGTGGACACTGGGGGTGAACAAAAGTGGGGGTGGATTGAGAGGGCATTAGTGGGTACTCTGGGGGAGTTGGGGTTGTTCAGAGAGGTCTAGAGGTCTGGGGATGCATTGTGACCAAGGCTCAGAAACGTGCAGCTGCAATTGCTCAAGCAATTGCTGGGCATGGTGTAAGCAAAAAACATTTAGAAAGAAGAGAGGGGGATGGCTCACTGCAAAAGGATCAAAGTTCATGCTGCCAGTAAAGCCAATTGGGGCTCATGGCTGCATTGTAGTGAAATCATAGCAAATATCCAAAAGGACAGTGCAAAGCTCAGTCTTGTTGATCTTTGAGTTGAGTGGGATGTTGTCAGGCCAACATGAGCATTGCCTCTCAATGAGTTTGAGGAGCTCAGAATGTTTGAGTGACCTAAAAGGAAAAATGCATTGATGAGAGAAGGAATCGGGTCGAAAATGTAAGTTGAAAAGTTCACATGAGAATCGACTGCCTTGTAAGGCTTAGGAGGGGCATCAAGAGCAATTGTTGCCATGAGAAGGAGCAAGGATAGGCTTCGAGACAGGATGTTTGAGAGCCAAGTTGCTACTCCCTCAATGCACAGTCCAATTTGGCTAAGTTCTCAGCATTGGCACGGGATCCATATCTCTCTGTCGTTCTCCTTACTAGGCTACAAGATTGGATTTGGGAAAAGGACCAAAGGACAATGCGCAAAATTAGGTGCAGGTCGTCATCGATTGCGGCCGATCACGTTTGGGACCTCAAATTGGCCGTAGTGGGATCGAGGTCTGAAACAAGTACTCAAACGCGCGCGAACGAGCAAGAAAAAACGGTCGATTGACGTCGAACAAGCGTACACAACTTTGTATGGAAGGAAGCAGTCGACGTGACCCGCGCCTGCCAATAACCAGGTGCACGTGACGTTACCAGCCGTCGTCCGGTTGAGGTACATCAAATAGGTATAAACAGCGAGTTTCAGGTATAGACAGCGAGTTTCAGCTCCAGCTCTCAAATTTCACTGATCGATTTAAACTTGGCTCAGGCCTGGTCTATCTTCCTGGCGAGGTACCGGAGGATTAATTCTAATTTCTCGCAGTTGAGAACATGCGGGTAATCGAGAACCATGCGGATAGTCACTGGCTGCCACATGTCATTGGTCATCGATCATCACTCAGACTAGTTGTAGGATTATCAATGATCAGACGGCGTCCCGTCGGCCCATCATATTTCAGATATGTGGCAGGTTGCCTACACCAGGTATCAGACGACCAGACGAGGGCTTTACCGACACCCACCTTGGTCCGGCAGGCACCAGTTACCCGTTCCTCGTGCGTCACATATCAGAGAAAAGCTTCTCCACAGCGCGCTACACGACTTGGAGCTATTTTTCTTCAAAGCGTATAAATCATCTCAAATAACCAGCCAACATGCCCATGGTCTCCATTAATTCAAATTATAAAGGTGGCCCTGCCGACGTCGCGTATACGATCTCGACCCCGACATGCACTTCAGCTGATAAGATAGACCCAGGAATACCAACAGTGATTCTTTTGCACCCAATATACATAGCGAAATACATCTTTCAAAGTGCACCCAACACACGAGGTTCCTCTCACAATTTTCTGATTGTTCCCCCCCTAGCTCAATTTTGTGATCCTAAGCTTCGTCGATTTAACCTCATTGGCGTCGATACGAGGCTTCATGGGGATACAGAAGGAAAAGTGAAGGATATTTGGAGGGGAGAGGATGCGGCGCTTGATGTGATAGCATTCATGGTGAGCTATCCTGCCATTGGCCGTGAGATTCCACGCCACCCCTTTCGTGATCTTTCCACGAACATAGGATGCCCTCCAACTACCTCCTTGTCATTTTTTCGCTTTGTCTATGGGTACGCGCATCGCATTGCAAGTCGGTATCTCCTACCCAGAGAGAGTTCTTTCTCTTTTCCTTGTTTCCCCAATTCCCGCTGAGGAGGTTGGTTAGTAAAGCACCATAGAAGGAGAGTGTAACTAACTAATTATCGACATGACGACAGCCAGCAGGAGTTAGTGAAGGTCGCCAAGAGATCTATGATTGCTGGTGCCTGGGATGGAGCGACCCTGAACATCCGGATATAGAAGCAATCGAGGACGCCATCAGAGGCGCCAATGAGCTTGGGTTTAACTCCAGAGGTGGGCCGCTCGTTGAGGCGATCATAAATGGTTAGTGTTACCCGATGAACGTGGCATGGTCCACCAGGAACTTAACATTGTCCAGCCACCAAACCCAAATCGGTAAGAAATTATGGCCCAGGGAGATTGGAAGAAGGCCAAATTGCGACCGTCGACTTCTTCACAGAGAAGATGGATTACTCCACGGAGAAACTCGGAAGGATTCAATGTTCGGTCAAGTTGATTCATTGTAGCGAGGACATTGCATACCCCCTGCACCATACAGAAGAGCTTTTGCAGCGACTCGTCGACGCAGGTGTCGACGTCGAGTTAGAAGTTGTCAGTGATGCACCGCACTTCGGCACTGTTACAAATGCAATCGAGTAAGTATCTAATACTTCATACTTTGAGATCATACTAACTATCATTGGCCAGGATCAACTCACTTCTGCACGACTTCCTCATGAAACAGACAACATCTGACGTGCCACTTCCATTGGAGGAAGTCACATCTCCCTACCAATCTATGCTTATTGCGGAAGGGTGGTCTCCTGATCATGAAAATGAGGATTCTGATGAAGACGACCTCGTGTTTTACACTACATCATTTGTATCCTGACTTGACCATTACACCAGAAGAATGGGTATAAAAGTACATGGATATAAAAGTAGGAGTTTCGAAATTTTTAGCACTACTTCCGAGTCGGAGCGAGTTTCGGAACCAGTTCTAGCTGTACCCTGATCCCTCTGAAAGATATTCCAATATTACAATCAGATCCATTTGTCAGACCTCGTCTTTCTCCTACCTGGACAATGGCAGAGGCAGACTAGACCTCGACAATGGCGGAGGCAGACTATATGATTTTCTTTGTCTTCGCCCCTTTTCATGTCTTTTGGTTGTTGTAGCTTTGGCCTTGCTTCCGAGTCATAAGCATTTTCAATTGTCAGACCACACAAGTCATTGAGATGAGATAAAAACATCAATCGCTAAGAGTCCTTTGGCCGCACAAGTCGTCCCTTCAGATGGTTCCAAGATCTAGCACCGGTGGTAGGGCTGGTTTTGCAAGACTAGTGTTTTGCAAAGCCTCGGCTTCTGGTCGGCTCGAATAGGGCTCAGACTTCTGACAATCTCAAGCCAGGCCATATACAAGGGCTCAAGCCTGGCTTTGGCCTGAGGCAGGTACAAAAGAATGGTTTTGAGGAACTAGTCATCATCCATATCTGCATCTATATCTATCCACATATTCCATGCCTCTGAGTGGTCCACATCTTACCAGTCGGGGCTCTCATCATCATCACAAATGTCATCAAGATCCTTCTCATCAAGCAACATGGGAATGTCACGAAAAAGTAAGTCTGACCTGATCATACACTTGAAGAATTATAAGGCCTCAACAGTGTCACCACAGAGGCAATTTTGATGCTTGCTAGTAGTGATATACTCAAAGTCAAGTGGTGTATATGGATCCTCTGGAAGAGTTCCCACAACACTTGATGTTGTGCTTGATGAAGTTGAAGTTTCTGAGAGAACATCAGGGATGTTAGCAAAGTCGGCTGGGGTGAAAGGACCAATGGGCCTACATCCTCCATGATCTCTTGCTTGCTGGAAAGCTTGTTCTGGAGGAAACAATTAGGCCTGTCAGGTAATGATGCAGATTGACTCATGTTTCTGGTACAGCATCTCGATGCATCTCTTGTCCCCACATCTTTGCCACTCCTCCACATTATTCCCCTGAGAAATAGGGGGAGTACCAGATGAACTTTCATCATCCAGTGGAGTCAAGCAGGCTGGTCTATATTTGGTGTCCATTGCAAGGTTGCTATCTGATGGATGTGAATTATGATCTGGAATGAATAGAGATGGTGCAGAATCACTATCCATTGTAGAATTTGGTGATATTCCTGGTGGAATGATGGGGGGGGGGGATCTCTCTGGCAGGTTGGTCTGCTATGCAGATGTACATTATATTTGCTGGTACATATTTTCCAGATCCAGCAATTGAAGTTCTGTTGTTATATCTGGCATCCAATGCAATCAAAAGGGGAGGAAGACTATCATCCCTCAGTACATTGCCATTGTCAGATATCACCTCCTTGTCCAACCCATCATCCATGACAATGAAGAGGGGAGGGATGCTGCTGTCAAACAGTTCCCCTCTGCTGTCAGCCCTGTCACCATTGTCAGACTTGTCATCCATCACTATAAACAGAGGAGGAAGCCCACTGTCATCCAGCTCCCTCCACTGTCTGACCCATTGTTTGATGCAATGAAGAGTGGCAGGAGGTGTTCCTCATCTGATCCACTTTCCTCAGCAGGAAACAGAAGTGGAATGTTGTTGAACCAGTATGGCTCAAAAGTCATACTCCTGAGGTCTGGATCATCAAACAATGGATTCTCATTCCTCATCACTTTGTGCCAGTGAGAAGAAGCTCTGCCAAACAAGGGAAACAGGATGGGAAAGTGATTGAGACTGTGCTTGTGCTTGAATAGTGGATGATTTCTTTGTAGCTGATAAATGAGCCCAGGATTCTGATTCTTTCTACTTTTAAGGAAGAGGTGGTGGAATAAATGGCATGAATTGGAAGGATCAATAGCCTTGTGAAGCATTGATGGAGGCCATACAAGTGATTGAGTGTCAGGCACAGAAGTTGGAGAGGCACAGTCAGATGGTATTGCACCATTGCTACTCAGGGAATTGATGATTGAGTCAATACCAGTGAGTTCTCCTAAGTGTGATATCACAATAGAATTTGCACCAGAGAGGTGAGTGGAGCCAGGTCCAGCTGATGGACTTGAAAATTGGTGGTTTAGGTCATTTGCCATCAATAGGAATTTTGGTCCAGTGGCTGATTGGAACTTGTCTAGAGCCAAGAGGGCTTTCCAGTGGACACTGCTTTAGCTTGGCAATTCTTTATTGTAAGTTGCATTTTGATGGATGAGGAGACAACCCTCAGCAGTCTCATCATTTAGGTACTTGGTCTCAATATCTATATAGTTCCACCAATCACAGACATACCAATGTACACCTTGACCTGGATGGGTAGGAACTGTCCATGCCTGAAAGGACTCCCAGAATTTGTGAGGGATGTCATCTCTGTCTGCCAGAGGGTACCAATGGCTCAGACACATGATGAGGTCTGGAATATTGTATTTAATGTTGTTTAATGCTGCTATACCCAGATACAGGAGGATATAGTTCTGGTCTAGATATCAGATAAACTCCATTGCAATCCAAGACACCTTACCAATTCTTTATTCAGGCATTGTAACATCCACCTATGATCCTTATGTTCCTCAAGGTTGCCATAAATGGCAAGTGCTGTGTGCACCCATGATTCAACATAAAATATCAGTTTGTGGAGACCCAGTGATCATTGGTCAACTGAGGCTTGGATTTGTAGAGCAGAAGTAGAGGCCATGTAAGAGTGCAAAGCTATAAGGATTTGGCACAGTTATGAGCTAGTAGTTGGGGAAAGTAGGTCTGTTACAGCAGCAGAATCAACAATGTAAACTACATGTGACATTGTCCCAAAGTAGTAAGGTTGCAAATCCACTATGGAAAGGGCAGTTCTGGTTGGCATGGTGGATATGATATGCATAGTGAATCTGGTGTGGTGGATATAATGTGCATGGCAAATCTGGTATATATGGCATATCAGCCATTTGTTCATCCCATTGCACTCTCCATTATAAAGGTGTTGTTGCCCTGTGAGGAGGTGTAAAGTCATTGTATACCCTTCTGAACTTATGAGTTGCCAAAGAGCTCAGTTCATGCCACATAGCCACCTTTTTGTCAGCATAGGCTTGGAGGCCTTTTTTCTTGGCTGACATGCCCCTCTTGGACCAGATTTCTGCCTGCTTGAGGAAATAGCAAACAGTCCATTCCATTTCACTGGTAACAAGCTGACATTCTTCTGTCCATCTGTTTTGTTGTGCTCTTGCATAGAGGTAGTGCACCCAATGGACTGGTGAGATTGGTTATGAGTTTGATACTGGCAAATTGAAGAGGAAATTAGGCTAATGCATTGACAACAAATGAACAGATATAGTGAATGAACAGAATTGGCAGGATTGAGAATGATATGACAGATATCTGAGTGGAAAGCAACTTACATTCACAGAGAGTTTCAGGGTCATTTTCCATATCTGGGTTAGCTTTCCATATCCAAGAAACCTTTATTCTTGATGGTTCAGGAATATTTGGATCATATATAGCCATGCTTGCTGCAAGATCTGCTTTCTGCAGAATGTGATATTTTTTGTTGAATGTGGATTTTATGCCTAATTGCATAAGAGCACTGCAACATTTTCTATAGGCCCTGGCTTTGATGGAAATGGCTGCCTGAATTTTGTCAATTGATGCCCTGGCTCAGGTTTTGACACTTTTGCTTGGAGCAACCCAGACAACATGAGAATACATGAAAGATTTTTTGGTAATGAGCTCTTGGAGTGCTTGAATATGCCTTTCAATTTGAAGCACATGCAATTGCCTTTCTATACTGGACAGTTCTGAGTGATTACCAGCAATTGTTGATGGCAAGGATATTTCAAAGTCTTCTGGTGCAGTAGAATCCAGTTCCAACAGTGGATCTGGTCTGGCCAGTGGGTTTGCCACCAGATACAGCAATGTTTCATTATGATCTGATGTTTCTTCATCAAATGCACCAGGAATCTCATTCACCTCAAGTGGTGTAGTCCTTTGTGAATTGGAAGAATAATCATGCTTGGCTTGGGAAGCAGCCTTGACATTCAGTTGAACCCTTAACAATTCTTTGTCTGCTTCAACCTTTTGTTGCTTATCCTCTCATGCCTGCCAATTCATCCAACAGACATGGTCTTGCAATGTGATCCTGATATACCACTTAGTGCTTAATAGTGGTGAAACCATCTGGGTTTGACTCACTGCTGTTCTTCAATGTTAAGTGCAAGTTGCATCTTCTGGATGTATCAGTATCTGGCATCCAGCCCCCAGCTTCCAATCTGGTGTCTGCCAGATTACCACCATGTCTTGCTTGGAGGCCTATGGTCCAAGCCTTAAGAATGTCCATTGCCTTTTTGTCTTGGTCCCTCAGACTTTCAGCATTGGTGATCTTGGCCTCCCAGCTTGATATCAGTTCTGCTGAGATTTCCATGGACCATCCAGCAAAATAATGAACAGCAGCCTCACTCATCTCAATGGCTGTCAAGTATTTTTAGCATAGGGAAGAAACCATATCAAGTAACTTCTTCCAGTTGGAGTCACACATATAATTGTCAAGCATTTCTGCCCAATGTGCAAGAGTAGCAGTTTGTGCCATCTGTGAAACTTCATTGAGAGTAGACCAAAGACTTTCAATTATCTCCTCAGCAATGTGGCCAACTCCTGGAGTAAATGATGGGGCAAAAGAGAAAAAGCAATTTTTTTTGTGGCCATGGACATGAAGGAGGCCAATTGCATAGTCAACCAGTAGATTATCTGGTAAAACTTTCCCTGCCTGTGCTAATTGTTCAAAAAACTTGACACACCACTGGCATGCTATGTCATATACCAGCAAGAGATGCTTAACAGATTCCATGTTGGTTGTCTTTAGTGCATGTGTGATGGAAAAGTCTGTATATGCTTGGCCTTCACTATGGGTTAAGTTTGTTATGCTGTTGGGAGCAAAGCAGCCATGGTGGGTGCATGCTGTTGCAACAACTCCAGTAATGTCATATGATTTGTTCAATAGAAGTGCCTTTTTGATGGCCTTAAATGTTTTTTCATAAGGAGCTCCCTAACAATTGACCCACCAGATGGCCAGAGTGGAGGTTAATAGCAGACAGCAGACAGTGGATATTGGATGGGGTGTTTGGATCAAGTTAATAGCCAGAGTGGAGGTTAATAGCAGACAGCAGATGGGGATTAATAGTCAATCAATAATGGCACATGTTAGCAATGTGAGGAAAAACTCACTGTCAGCCTATCCTTTGCAAATTTAAGATATTCATCAAGTTCATCCCTCCTGGGCATCATTCCACCCCCTTCAGAATGCCATACATCCCAAGCAGGATTATGATGACAGACATGATCTGCCTTGAAGTTTCCATCCATCATTGATGAGCAATTTAACTTCCACTGAACTGGATCTTCTTCCCAGTTTGATGGAATATTCACTCCTGGTTGAGGGCAAGTGGGACAGAATATTGCAAGCTCACCATGCTCTGATGCCATTGGTTCTTTTGTCTCATCATGTCCAAAACCTGCCCATTTCAATTTTTTTAACTAGTGCCATGAATGCAAAAGTCATCATAATTCATGATAGAGGTTATCTACTTCACCTGAAGAAGCAATTGATGAAGTAATCCTCACAGGTTTCTGCCAATACTGATAAGCAGAGGCTTTGCACTCTAAATTAGTTAGACAAAAATCATCCAGAATGGCTGTTGTAAAACATGTTCTTGTCTGGTCAAATGTGCTGGGAATCAGCTGATAGTGAATGACATCCTTGACCCAAACATCTTGGCCAGAACACTTGCATGCAACAACACTGATGTAGTGCACACCAGGTGTGTGTAAAATGCATGCAATCAGGTTTCCAAAGCAATCAATTCTCTCAATATGGCACCCATATACAGATGGTGGATTGAAACCAGCAGTGGCTGCAGAGGGAGGAAGTCCATCAACATGAGCAGTATGATTTTCCTTCATTTCTTGTGGTTCATGTGAAGGAACATCTTCCATTGGTACTTGTTCCAATGGCAGTTCTCTACCTTCCATGGTGTCATTGTCCTCTAGTTCCTGTCACTCCTCCTCTAGTATCTGAATTCTAGCCAGAATTTTGCATGTGAAGTAGGTATAGAGACATTTAATGGATTTGACTCCAAATTCATGGAATCTGCTGATAAGAACTGTTCCTCCTGCTGCAGCAACTGATTAGACAGTGGATCCACCACCCTGTGGGATGGATCCACTGCTGAAAACTGCATTTCCAGGGACAGATTACTTGATAAAAACTGCATTTCTGCTGGCAGATCCAGTGCTGGATACATGTTTCTATTGATCCCTGTTTCTACATCAATATCAATTGGTTCATCATGACCTGTATTAGTAATTTCAGCATGCCTGATATAAAAACTGCATTTCTGCTGGCAGATCCAGTGCTGGATACATGTTTCTATTAATCCCTGTTTCTACATCAATATCAATTGGTATATCATGACCTGTATTAGTAATTTCAGCATGCCTGATAACACCATGACAATGTTGACATACTCTGGATGGCTTGCAGGAAGTCTTGCTCTTTAATGTCATTTTTTCATTCATAGTCCTCAAGAACATTCACCTGGGTCATGCCACCATGGCAATTGTGAATTGCATGGTGGAGAACATAGAAATGACCACCTGCACAGATAAGTCCATGGACTGGAAGTATTTGCCATTCCATATCTCTGGTTGGTGAAGTGGGTTGGACTGGTGTGTTTGGCATAAACACCTATGACAAAAAAGGCCTGAACCAATGCAATCACAGCATCACCATTATGCAAGATGTTTGTTAGAACATGCATAACAATGGCTAATATCACCAATGGATTCATGACTGAGTAAACCATTGAGCAAATGTGGAACATAGTTGAGAAAGTCATCAAGATAGTCTGCCTGTGTCTATAAGATATGAACAATAATATGTTGCACAATTTTTCCATGAAAATTTACCTTGCCATGCTTGATGGGGACAGGATATATATCATCTACCATTGTAGCATCCCCAAAAAAATTATGGTCATCATCAGTGGCTGGGAATGGCACAGCAGAAGTGACTACTGGAATTGGACCAATGGGCACTTGTTCTTTCACCAGTATAGGTAATCCTCTAGAATTCTTAATGACTCTTGTCTTTCTTCAGCAGGCATAAGATCTCTTTACCTGAGAACTGTAGGTTCTGGTCCCTTGTGCTGCTGGCACTTCATCATAGCATTCAAATTCATGGTGTAAATGAGGTGTCAAAGAGTGTGTCTGCCAGCAGGAGATTTCCTGGAATATATGTAGCAGCACATATGAGATGGGAAAGAGAAATTGTTATGAGCTCTGTACAAGATGATTGGTTTATGTGAAGAGGTGCAAGTGATGTGTGGCAGATGATGATTGATATCAGCAATCTTTCCACAACATTGGGTATTCTTAAAGAAAATTTTGTTGTGAAAGTTTTCCTCAAGTGATATGCACTAGGCTAAAGTAGGAAAGCCACCATCAGACTGTCTGCCAAGATGGACAATAGAAGGAACAATAGAAAAACAGATATTCATTGGTGTTGGTGACATTAGTCACAAATCAGATTTTGTCACAGCTGGTGCAGTTCTTCAAGGTTATCTGAAATCTATGTGCCTCTTAGTAGGTGAGGAAAAAATTAGCAAGACTGGTACAAGACAATTTGATTGAATTGGCAGAACTTGTGGACTGCTGGCTGATGTCCAGTCTGCTGAACAGACATCTGATCCAGTAGGTCATCTGATCTGGTAGGCCATCTATGGAAATTCTTCAATTGGTGCAAGACAACTTGATGAAGAGACAGACAGTTTTTTGACACAGAGAGAGATAGACCTTCTCAGCTGGCCTTCATCTACTCCAGCAGGCAGATGCTAGCTTCAGTGCATTCTCTGAAAGTTTTTCATGTGGGTGAAAGATCATGTGATTCAGTGTTTGACAAAAATTGAATTTAACAAATGGGCCTACAAAATGTTCTTGTCCTTGTCCTATGAGCCCATACCCAATGTCTGCCAGGTGCCAGAACCAATATTTTCTCCAAGAGAAAGATGAACAGAACCACTCTTCACTGTGGATGAGAGGGCAATCTTTGAACCATATAAGGAAATGTACCAGCAAGAGGCGAATTGTCAGGCTAGAACCACATTCTTAAAAGATAAAATCCTCACCATATTTTCAACTACTAGGCCAGTAAGGGAACAGCACTAGAAACTGGGGAAGAGTGGGCAGAGAAAATCAAGGTGAGTCCCCATTCACATTTGCTAAATCCAGACTTCTAATGCCTTCTAGTAGAAAGTTGGAAACTACATAAAAAATTCCTGGAGACCATATAACTAACATAAAGATCCAAGGGCACTCATGCAAATTTCTGTTAGGGATGTGGTGCAGCAAACAATGTCAAAGGAAATCAATCAGGAGATAAAAAAACTTGCTGGGTGTCAAGGATCTTGACAGCTCATAACTAGAGGCATTTTCACAGTACAATGTGGCTGTGAAAAATGTTATGAATTGGCTAAGTCTAGAGGAGGAAAACCACTTACAGAGGACAGCTGCTCAGTGGAGCAAGAAAGGAAATCTGCCAGATATTCAGCACAAGTAAGTAGTCTTTTTTTTGTTCCAAAGTCATCATATTGCTCCTCAACCCACTGGCTGTCTGCTATCTAGTGTCTGGTGTCTGATCCTCACTTCCATCCAATGTAGAGCTGTCAGTCTCCCATCTGCTCTGGGATCCAGTATCTGTTATCCATCCCATAATCTGTTCTGATGTTTTTTTTAGAAAGGCAGACAAACATGGTTTGAAACAGGTTGATGATGCAGACATCCTTCATATTAAGGAGATGGGCATGTTGAGCTGGACTGTTGTAGGATGGATTGCCAAAGAAGGCATGACTCTTAGGGTGTAGGTGCATGTTATGCCAGATTTGAATTTTTTTTAACCACATTGTACTTGTAGACATGACAATATGTCTCACTTGACATGGACCAACTGGTTTTCATTTAAAAATATGTTTCCTGACCTTGTAGGTGACTTCAAACAGAAGATGGTGGGCTACATGTCTGCTCTCCTGGGCACACATAGAGCAACAAGTAACACCTTGCAACAGAACACTACTCCTTCTGTTTTGACCTGTTCCAATCTTGCTTTTGAGCAAGACAGTCATGGTTTCCCAATACTACCACCTCTACCAAGCAACATGGTCCAAACCCAGCCAGAATTGGAAATGCTTGTCTGAGACTACTTGAACAGTCATGATAGTAAATTGGTTGTCTTAGTTCTTTAAATCTTTCTCATTGAAAAATTCTCAGAAATTGCCTCAGGCTTCCATTACAAATCAGCTCCATACAATGCTGTGTGGTTGAATTGTACCAAATTCATCATTTCAAGATATCTTTCTGAATCACTGGAATTCAAGGATCCCCACAATCTCAGTCAGTCAGAGCTGTTGCACCTTCTGAAGTTCTGGAGAGATTGTCAGGAAGAACATGGATCCAGTGATATCTTTTGGTGGAAGGTTTATGTCAACAAAAATATGGACAGGGTTCCTGCTGAGTATAGCACTCATGCTGACCATGGAAAGAGGGCTGCTGCTGCAGTGTCACATAAGGCAGCTCAAAAAAAAAGGAGAATGTCAAAGGACACAAAAGCATGTTGGGTTATCCAGTGGTGATATGGTGGGTAATTCTCCAGCCAGAAAATCCAGCATGATAGGCCCCTCAGATCTGGCTGGCAAACTGGCTGGCACTCTTAGCATTGCAGGCCAACCCAATCTGTCTAGCAAACCTGGCATTGTAAGCCAACCAGATCCATCAAGTGATCCAGCCAGTAATGCCAGCCCTGTAGAGCCAGATCTGTCTGACAAACCTGGCACCACACTCATGTCCAATCTACAAATAAGTCTTGAGATCATCAACAATCTCACTATACAACAGGTATGGCAAAGATGATGGAATGACCTATTAACTCCAATCAATGGCCCAGCAGATGGGTCTTCTCATTATGCAGTTCCTAGATCTGTTCTTGAAATTCTCAACCAGAAAGAGGACACATATGAAACAGAAACAGAGGAAACACCATCTCATCAACTGGCATGTCAGAAGTGCAAGGCATCACCTGACCTGCTACCAATCATCTCAAAGAGACAAAGGAGATCTTAAGCAGAGAGATTGAAAGAGGATGCAGCTCATTACATCCAGGGATCTACAACTCCAACAAGAAGTAGTACTGGCAACAAATCTACTCAAACAGCCCAGTGTCATTGATGGACTGCATATTCTAGCAGATTTCATTTTCTGTTGTTCCTGATGGATATATCCAGTGCTACTTCTGGTAGGAGTATCTAATAGTGCAAAATGCTCAGTAGCTCCAATAGCAACAAATCTGCTCAAACAGCCCAGCATCACTGATGGACTGCATATTCTGGCAGATTTCATTTTCCATTGCTCCCAACTAATATATCCAGTCTACTTCTGGTAGGACTTTCCAATGGTGCAGCCTGTCTGCTTGTAGCATATCATTATTCCAGAAATGCTTAGTAGCTCCAATAAGGTTGAAAAAAAAGACTTTGCCAGTGTTAAACAAAATAAAGAAAATTGGCATGGAACATGTTGGACAATGCAAGGACAGGGGGTTGAACCCAAAACCTGCTGGTATGGAAAGCTTCAAAGCTTCCACAGGAATTCCACTATACCAGAGGAAGTGTTACACACATGCAATTGAAAATGATTGTTTGTTAAAAAATTTACACCATATCTGCATGGACATTGCCAGCTACAGGAGTTGAACCTGCAACCAACACCATACATTGATCAGACTGATGGAAGACTTCAAAGTTGGAAAGCCATTTCCACTAGACCATAGACATGTGATGAAAAAGTATCATGGAATATGATTGATAATGCAAACACTGGGGGTCAAACTCAGATGTTGCTGGCAATGGAAGGCTAACAAGCTTCAAATGCAATTCCACTACAGCAGACAGCTGTGTTTGGTTCAGTGACAATGCAGTATGAGATGTGTGATGTAAAAGTACAAAGGGTCAATGAAGCACCATGGTACAAAATGCAAGTGAGGTGGACATTAACAGTTACAGGAGTCAGACCTGCAGCTGCCACATAACATTGATACAAAGTGATAACACAGTACCAATACACCATGTTGCTGTTGTAATTCTGTCATATTTATTACATGACAAACAAAAATGCCATGTACTTCCTTTATCAAGAATGCAAAAACCATATTCCACAATGATTATTGCCAACTGCAGAAGTCAAACCTGCAGCTGCTACATGGGATTGAGACAAAGCATCAACACATTACCAGTAGACCACATTGCCATTGGGATAGCATCATATTTAGGCATCCTGTTCAATGAGACAACTTGCATGTGTTCAATAAAAGGTTAAAAAACAAACAAGGTTGTGACATATTGCCAGTTACAGGAGTCAAACCTGCAGCTGCCACATGAAATTAATACCAAGTAACAACACAGTACCAGTAGACCACATTGACATTGCCATTGTTACTCTTTTGGATGAAGTGCTATAAGGCTAATGAAGATTTTGATTGCCAACCAGAAACATTAATCTAACTGCAAATCTGTTGTGTTGGGCACTTAAATTTGAGTCAAGATGTTGTATATACATTTTCATTGGGTATTATAGAATATAACAATGTAATGACAAGGCTAGAATGTATCAAAAAAGTCCAAAAAATATCAAGAAAGTCTAGTGGCCCTCATTCTCTTCATGCTTCCTTCATTTTCTTGGCTACTGCTTCCTCAGCATGTTCATCAGTCTTTCTCTTACCTGCTAAATGACCAGAGGACTGGGTACATTTGGTGGGGTGTTGTGTGGCTCAGGACATGCTGCAGCCACATCATGGCACAATCTCATCTGGAGGATGAGGTGGTGCTGAGCCTGTCATATCCACATCCATTGAATGCCCAGTTGTAGCAATGGGTCTGGCCAAAATGGTTTTAACACCAGTGGGCACAGTGAATTCATTACTGGTTGCTGGTCTGGTGGCAATGGTGGAGTTGGTGATGATGGCAGTGGGCCCAGTGAAAGTGACAGAGTCAGTGGCAATGGCCAAGTTAGTAATGCTGGCAGCAGGCCTGGTAGGATCAATAGATTTGGTGGTGGACCTGCTAGAAATACCAGAGTTGGTCACAATAGCAATGGGGTTGCTTATGAGAGCAGAGTTGTCAGCAATGGCAGACTGATCAACAGCAATGGCTACAGCAGTGGCATGGTCCATGTTGCTCTCATCCTCCTTGGGCTAGGCAGCTTCATCATTGTTGGGCTCTTCTGCCTTAGCAATGGGTGCCAGAGTAGAAGCCAGTGCAGGTGAAAGGCTGCTGGTGCTGGAGGCTGGTTGGACAGGGGGGGAGGAGATATGAAGCTGGTTTTGAAGATTGTTGACCATGCTCCAGAGTCAACTTTGTTCTGTGTGAGATGCCCAGCATGAGCCTTGACAGTTTGCTTTGTTCTGTTGAGGTCAGATGTCATGCCCACAACACTCATGTCAATGATGTCCATGCACTCATTGAGTGCTTGCAGCATTATATTGTACTGCTGAAGCATCTTCTCCATCTCTGTAAACCTTGTCTCCTCAGCTAGCATAAACCCTGACCTCATCTCTTCTGATACAACTTCAATTCCTTCATTGATGAAAGCAAGCTGTTGGTTTAACCCCACCATAGCTTGTGAAAGGACAGCTTTGATGGATTTGGTGGAGATGGGCAGATCTGCCCACTGCTTGCCCTTTCCCTTTCCACTTGTTGTCAGTGGGTCCACTTGCTCCTTCATCTTTCTGCTGACCACTGGTAGATCAGTAGATCTGTCCATTCCCTTTCCCTTTCCTTTCTGCTGGCCACTGACATATCTGCCAGCCAGATTGTTGATGGCCCAGCAACTGGTTGTGTTGGTTCTGTCTATTGTCAGTAAATGATTTCAGTTGGGGAAATCAACACTTACCCTCAACATACTCAGCAGACTTGGGTTTTCTTAGCCTTTTCTCCTTCTTTCCCTTTTTGCCCTTGTTCCTCTGGACCTCTTTCTTGTGATCCCTCATGAGACTGCATGTTTTCTTGAGGACAAGCCAGCAGGCATCACATGAGATTTCTCCCTTTGTCTTGACACATTGAAGCCCCTTCTTTTGACAGCATTGGCAAGGGGGGCCAAGCTGTGCTCCTGCACAAGGAGGTGCTGTCATAAGGTACTTTCCTAACCTCATTGATGGTGTGATCTCTCCTTGCCAATGTTCCTTGTCATCAGAATAATCATTGTCATCATCATTCAAGTCACTCTTGTTGTCTTCATTTGAGGCAACAGATTGATATTCAGACTGGCTGGGAGAGGGAGGACTATGAGGTGAAGTTTGGGCAGTGTATTTCCTCCATTCTCATCAGGAAATCTGTGCTTTGCTAGCCTTTTTGATCAGCTAGGATCAGGCTGGAATCAGCTCTGCTAGTGATGATGGACTTGATGCCAATACTCTACTAGGTTTTGATGAGAGACCTGCTGGGGACAGCAGAGCCACTGTGGACACCAGACCTGCTAGTATTACCAGATCTGCTGCAACCATTAGCAGATCAATTGCTGAAATCCAATTAGAAATTTCTGAAGGTAAGGGATCTAACATTGAACACAGACCTGCTAATCCTCCTGCTGCCTGGCCCTTGTCAACTTCCTGGGCTTCCTTCTTTGCCTGTGACTCCTTGAAATACACCTCTGCCTTCTCTTTCAACTCCTCAATTGCCTTTGCATCTAACAGCTTGCCTGATAAAATTTGGAGGGCCTCATTGGAAAAGCTTTTCCTTGCCTCCAGGACAAGTTGTTTGTCCTTGGCCTGGAAAATTTGCTTCCACTAAGATTTCTTCAACACCATCTGTGAGTGTAGCATATTATCCTACAAATAGGGTTGCTCACTAATTGTTTAACTCTACCCTGGAGATCTGATAAGTCTCCTCTCAGAGCAAAGACCAACAGAGAGTTCTCAGTGTTGTAGAGCTGTTGGAAAAGGACCTCAATGGATAGAGACATAGCATAGCAGACAGCAATGAGTAGATAAATGGTGGCTGGTGAGTGAAAGAGGACTTGAAAGTCAAGAATTTGAAAAATTAGGGTCACATGCATCTGTTGATTTATATGTACTGTCCAAAAGCAGTATGGCTGCCAAATAAGGTTGAATTTGATGCTTTTATGAGATTTTGATGGATACCAAAGAAAATTGATGCCTTCCAAAGAATTCTGATCCTCTATAAAGAATTCTGATGCATTTCCAAGCATCTAAAAAAGTCATGACCAATATGATGTGTTCTCCATTGATTTTGTTCAACTGGCATAATGCTGTGTTTCTGCTGTTCCTTGATTGTTATTTCTGCAGTTAAAATAGATCTTCATATCACTTTTCATTTAAGTGGCTTGTTGCCAATGGTGGTACTGGCTTTGGCCACTCCCTGTCTTCTCAGTGGCTTTCTGATGGCACTAGGCAGATATGTTCCTGAGGGCAGATTTCATCACAAGCAGTGGCAGCCAGTCATGAGAAATGGCTAGCAGCCAGATCCACTGCCAGTCTGCTGATACTAGTGGATTTTAGTGTTGAGCAGGGCCAGTCACTGTTAAATGTAATTGCAACAGACCCAGTAGTAATTAGCAGCTCCAGATCCTGGTCAAAGGACTCTACTGGATATGTATAGTATAGTACAATGTATGCCCTCCATGGCACCCCTATAACATGCTACATTGTGGGGATTCTGCTATGGTGTAGTGGACTCTGCTAGTGACATAGGATACAATCCAAAGTGTGCTTACTATAATGTAGGACACACTATATATGTATGTCTCTATATGGATAACATCAGTAACAAAGAAGACCAAAAACCATTTGCTAAGCCCTAGCGACATCTCTTGATTTTGCTTTTCATCTCACATATATCCTTTACTAGCTATTCAGAGAAAAAAAAGCTATGAAATACTTTACAAAAACATTGAGTCTTTCATCTTGCTATTTTTTTAAATCATGTTACCCTTGTTTAAAAACACTTTACAGACCCTTTTACTACCATCTTCTTGCTTTTGTTAAGATGCTGTGCTTTGTTGTTTGTTGCTCGTGCTCAGCACACCTTTGGGGGGTTTCATGCCATGATGATCTACTGAGCATGATCCCCATTGTTGCTAGTGTCAAGCAACAATTGCTAGTGCATAAAGACTTGTTGACCTTTGCTTATACTCTTCACTTTTGGTTTATATGAACTTGCCATTTCTTTCTTGATCTCTTACTTTTTTTCTAATCCATTGCAATATGATACATTTTCTTGGGTCCCTTGAGGAGGCCAGTCTACAAAGTACAAAAGCTATAAAGCCCCTTAAAGAGGCTAGTCTGTGTCTGTGCTACTACTCATAACAAGAATATATACATAGGAGGTAGCTGTTACTAGATGTCAAGGTTGCCATCATTGCTGGGCACATCCTCCATCTCCTCTTTCTCTCAGTCTGCCACTAACTCCATTCTCCTCCTGCCAAGTCAAGAAAGCTTGACAGTCACCCCAATATCCCACCACTGTTGCTATCAATCACTTAGCAACAGCAAATCTCACCCTCACCTCCAGCAACTCTTCCTTTGCCCTATCCAATCCCTTTTGGAACCTCATCTCCAATCTTACTGCCCACTCATCATACCCTCTCAGCAAAGTTGCTGACATTAGCAGTATTGGCAAAGCCAGGTCTCCCCCCAGCCACTCCAACTTGACATCACCCACATGTCACAGCAGAGTATGGGACCAGGTTCCCTAGCAATACAATTAGCAAACATTGATTAGCAAAAGAAAGGACTGACTCATTGACAAACTCTTGCCTCCTTGTCACTCTCATTGTCCTCTTCCATTTCCATTGCTCACTCTCCCTCAACTTCTCCTTTGCTTGCTGCCAGCTCCAGCTCAGCAACTGTCACCATGGGAGTGCTCTCTCACATCTCTACATTCTCAACCTTCTCCTCCTCATTGCTAGTGACTGTCTTCTGTTGCTTAGTCAAAACAACTGACACAGGACTGGCTGCTCATTTATGTGCCAAAGGCATGTTGTTGCTACTGTCACTGTCACTGTTGCTCCCCTTGTCACTAGCATTGTCCTCACTCTCCACCACCTCTTGACTCTCCTCCTGTTGCTTCCTTAGCAACTCCACTACCACCCACAACTGTTCCATCCTGCAAAGTTGGCAGATTCAAGCTCAAATGCTTGACCTGAATTGGCTGCCCCTTCACCACTAACTACTATTGTTGTTTCTATAAAAACCCTGGCTTGTTGCACCAAGGCCACCCTCACTGCTTGATAAACTTCTCACCAGTGCTCCTTGATGACTTACCACTATAAGAGCACTCTTTCTTTGTGCTATCATAGCAATAGCAGGGCTGGGCACTGGTGGGGTACCAACACCTTCCTGAATTGTTCTCCAACCAGCAATTGTCACACTTTTAAAAGTTGTTAGCATAAGACTTACTGCTCCCTGTCTCTCTTTGAACATTTGCCTCTCCTCAAGTGACATCATTGACTTCCCCTTTGCCTTCTTCAGCAGTACTCCCACACCCATACCAGTATCCACCACTGTCAAGGCCTTTCACCAACAAAGAAGACTCACCAGCTTCCTGTCAGTAAAAGTATCTTGAATCAGTTCCTGTAACAATGTTAGTGACAATTGCTAGGGGTAATGTAGTACTGGGTTAGAGTAATACTGATAGTTCTAGGGCTTTCTTGAAGACTTAGGAAGTCTACTCCAATTCCACATTGATGTCTTGATGAATGCTTGAAGTGGAGGTTGTTTACTTCCAAAATATTTCTATTCTGAATGTAGAGGGGTTTCAACAAACTCCAGCTTAAGTGATTCACTCCTTGGGAACCACTGAGCCTTTGCCTATTAATTGCCTGTCTATTTGCTACTATACTTGGGCTATTTATACCTCTTTCTACAGTGCACAGACCACCCCCTACATGTGACTTTTGGTTCCATACTTTCCAGCCCCTTATTCATAACTGTTATTCTAATTCCCCCTTTTGGTATGCATGTTTCAGTGCCACAGGCTAGTTCCTTGTGTCATCATTCCTCCTTTGCATTCTTAGCTTCCATTTGCCTCATTTATCTCTTCCTTCTTTGTATTTCTTCCATTCATCTTTTTCCTCCCATTCATTCTATTCATCTTCCTTTATTCATTTCATATTCTTCCCCCATTCAGGTTCTTTTCCATTCAGGTTCTTCCATTCTTCTTCCTTTCCCTTCCCTTTATTCCATTCTTTCTCATTCATTCCTCCTTTACCTCTTTTCAGTCAACATTCTAATCTGGTTATTCTTAGATCAGATCTAGATCTTGCCAGAATTGTTGCCACTCAGGTGCTTTTAATCAGTCCCATGCTTCTCCTCCCATTACAGTGATTGGACTATTATTGAGTGTATAGTCTAGTATAGTCCTTGTCCTACCCTGTTCTGTACTTCTTCTGGTGTATTTTAAAGGGATAATGTTGCTGGAACTTGTTTTACCAGGAGGCTTACAGTTTTCAGCCTTAATAAATGTTTGTTTTGACTTCTGGTGTTTTATTATGTTCCCAATGGTGTGACAACATCATATCAGTAAGTAACGAATCAAGACTTACCACAAATTCCTCTTCCTCCTCCTCCTCTCTAGCTTTCCCTTTGCCTTTCCCTTTACCTTTTAGGTTTGTTGCCACTCTTGGCAATTTTGCCAACCCCTTAGCAACACTGCTAGCCACATGCTTGAGAGTGGATGGCCCAGCCTCTCCAATGTCCCCTCAATTTGCACTAACATTGCCCCCATGGCCCTTGCTGTACTCAACCCCCATTGTCATCACCAAATTGCATAGGGGGTGCTGGAAGAAAAACTGGTCATTAGGTGACAAGTTCTTGGAGAGCTATAGCTACTTTAGTGGTATTGCTAGTCTTGGCAATGTTGCTAGCACTTACCATCATTCCAGTCTCCAAATCCTATAACAAAAACTCCAATAAGGATGAAAGCAGAGCCTAGCAAAAGCATTAACATTGTCACTAAGAAAGCAAAAGAAGAACTTACAAAATGCTTATCAAACTCTCTGACCCAATCCTCTCTCTTGTACTTCTTGTATAGCTGCCGACACTCCTTGTTGACAACTCCCAACTCTGCCCACTCCATCCCACTACTAGCCATCTTGAATCATCACAACCAAATCTTGAAAATAGCAGTGACTGCTAAGCAAGGTTTTTTTGTTAACAAATCACAAGCAATACAAAGAAGGCAGTCAATCCAATCAAGAAAACCCTAGGCCATGACATGCTTCTCCAGCTGGAAGGCAAGATCTGAGGACATAGCAATAAGATTTAGATTGCTGAGGAAAGTGAAGAGATAAAAGGTGGAAAGGAGAACTGACAAAGTCCAGCTGAATCACTAGCTGATTTTATTCTTACTCCTCTATGTGCATGGACCATGCAAGCAATCATGGGACTTTTGGTTGACTGAGGGCAGTCAAGATTTCAGCATAGGAGAGGATGATAAGACCCACTAGTCACTGAGCACTGTTTTTGGCATTTCTAACTGGATAGCAGCTGACTATATTGCACATGACCATGCACAAGTCATGACACTTATCACATGGGGTCTAGCCCCAAGGTCTGGAACAATGAAGCCTTTTGGATGGGATTTTAGTGACAATGAGACTTATGGATTATAAGCTGCATCATGTGGAGTCTGGACTTTGGACCTAGAACAATAAGGCCAAGACCTTTCTTAGCAACAATTACTAGCAACATTACCTGGTGACAACATGGCCTCAGTTCTAAAAAGGGATATATTGAAAGCTGTGTGATATCTTACTTATCATTTTTCTTGTTGGTCTTACAAACATACTTGAATGGCATCTACACTTCAGGTATTGATGTTGGAAATGCTCTTTTCTTGTGATTGACAATTTTTACACATTATATTGACATTGTGTACATATACTTGGTTACCAGACTGACATCCAGTATGTATCATAAACACTTGGGCAGATGCTGTCACTGGTGGCAACTAACATTTCCTTTCCAAATACTATACCTATGAACAGTATAAACACTGCCTGTACATAAATGCTGCTACATGAGAAACAAGCCTCTGAATGAGGTCCTTGGATCCCTGATGTATACTCAGATAGGGACACAACCTGACATCTTGTTCACAATCACCTCATTAAGTTGGTTCATGTCAATCCCAGGAAAACCTCACTGACTAGCATTGTGCCATGTCATGTGGTACATAAAGAGGACTTTACATTATAAGCTGCATTACAGGGGCAAGGGATATGACAACTACATCCCTTATGGTTACTATCATTTGGACTTTGCAGGCTGATACCAACATGCAGAAGTTAGTTTCTGGGGGAGTCTACATCCAAGCAGACAGCCCAACAAGCTGGAATGCTAAGTTCCAAGACAATGTTGATGATAGAGGCAGAGTATATTGCATTAGCAAAAGTGAGGGAACAGATTCAGTGGATGTTTTCTTTGCTAGCAGAGAAAGGCCTAGGAGTTCCATACCCAGCAAGCCTAGAAGGGATAACAACAGGTCTATTGTGACCACTGGAAAGAAAGGAAACAATAGCAAATTCAAACATATTGATGTTTGGCACCACTACATTTGTCATGCAGTCAAAGAGGGAAAGATCAGACTGATGTGTACCACAAGTCTGGGGTAGTATTGAAGAGGAGATCACAGGACGTGTCAAAGCACATGATGCTGGGGTATTGTCACAACCCGTCCCCTGAACCCCCGCACATTGTCCATCAACCCCCTGAACCCCCAAAAAACCCCCGACGCTCCGCCGAACTTCCGCCCATGCCCCGCGCCTATTTCGGCTAACTCCGACGCCTCCCCGGCTAACTCCGACAGCCCCCTGGCCAACTTCGGTGCCTTCCCCGCAGCCACTGACACTTACCCTGGATCTCCCAAACCCCGAGAACCACCCCCGCTGTTCCCAATCTTCGCCACCCATCATCAACTCAACACCCTGGTTCCTCCGACCTATTCCAGAGTATCATGACAACCTTGGGGCGACCCGCATTCCCCAATGATCCCATCAACATATCAGCGCGGCCCAATCCTTGATCGCAACCGACACCCACCCACTCCGTCGAGCTCCGCCAAGCCCCGCCACCGCAGCCGACGTACCCCAAAGTTCTCCAGTAGTCAGTATATAAGCTGTCGAGTAGCTCTTCGTACTCTAGTCTTGATATTGCTTAACGTTACCTATGGTCTGATTATTTTCTTTTCGTGTTTCATGTTTCATGTTTCGTGTCTCATTCTCCTTACTCTCAGTCTCCCGGTCTTATCTCAGTCTCCCGGTCTTGTCTTGTCCCCATTTCACTATTATTCTCGTTATTGTCTCGTATCTCCACTCAAATTTACTCTTGTTCCATATCATCTTGTCTGACGCTGTCTCGGTGACTCCGTCCGACCGTTGTGCCCAAGTCTTCATCAACCCTAACAACCTCACGAACTCCACGATTATGATTACGAACCCCGACACTCCTTCACCAGGTCTGAACCTTGCTCTTCACTCGGTCCTGGACTCCATCAACTCCAATTGATCCCCCATCAAACCCCAGCTCCGCTCCCATTGATCACACAGCTGCCTACCCCTTTGCTTCTGCAAATCTCCCATACGGTCTTCTGCCTGAACCCCGCCAAGACCATCCCGTTTCCTCGCAATCTGACTTCTCCGGACCTCCCCGGATCTGTCCAGATCACATCCCACCGGCTATCTGCACAGGCCATCAGTGCCCGTAACGTTTCAAGTGTTTGGTTACCAGTGCAAGGGGATCACGCCCGCCTAGTAAGGACTCGCCCAGTGCAGCTGAGCCCCCGAGGTCAGCGGAACCTGACAGGTATGATGCTGTTATGATATGTACACATGACCATTAGCTACAGTAGTTGTGCTGCATAGTGTCATGACCCGCTCCCTAGACACTGCTCCCAACCCCTCCCAATTTCCCATCTAACTCCTCTGAACCCCGCCCACACTTTCATGCCCACACTGGATAACTCCGACGCTTCTCTGGCAAACCCCGACGGCAACTCCAACATCCTCTCCATAGCCATCAACACTCCCCCTGAAACCTTCCCCCACTGTTCCTGGCCACGTCATACGTTCCCGACCCCCTACCCTAGTTTACCCAACCCGTCCTGGAGTATCACGACGTCCTCGGAGCGGCCGCGCCCCCAACTGATCCCATCAGAATACCACTGTGGCCCGACCTTGGATTGTACCCGACACCTGTTGACTCCGCACAGCTCCATCGACTCCCACCACCATATCCGCTGCCCTCTGAGGTACCCAGTAGTCGGTATATAAGTCGTAGAATAACTCCTTGAACTTTAGTCTTGATATTACATTTACCAGTTTCCTATGTTTCGTCTCTTGTCTTGTCTCTGTTTCTGTTTTTAAGTTTCAAATCTATCTTTTTCCTCAGTCTCGTCTCATCTCCATCTCATCTCAACTGTACATATTTCCTTTGTTCTTCTAAGTTCCTCTTGCTCCCTACGTCAGTACGAACTCCGTGCACGCACCATGACCCAAACATTCTTACGGCAACTCTGACCCTCGCTCCCCGCTCAGCCCCGGGACCCATCAAGCCCTGGTAATCCCCTATCCAGCTCCGGCCCTGCCCCCATCACCCAAGAAGCCTCCGCTTACCCCGCAATCTATTTGCGCACCCACGAACTAGTCCTGACACCCGCCCTGGGTCAACGACCAGTACCTTCAGTCTTAGACTCCTCCAGACCATTCAAGACTTGCTCGGGCCGCTTTCCCTAGGACCCCCTCACAAGCCTTCCCCACCTCTGCTCCAACTCCAGACACTTGGTTATAAGTGCAGGACATCACATCTGCCTAGTAAGGACTCGCCAGTGTACTGAGCCCCCATCATCAGCAGAACCTGACATAATATCAAGACTCCCCCTTACCCCATTCTCAATGTCTGCGTTTAACCCCGTGTACAACCCCATCAGTTACCCAACCGACACCTATGGCCGACCCCTACTAGAAAATCCCTATGCCCCATTCTACCCAGGTCCCTTTGCAGACCAGTACATGCCCCGTCACTGGACCCCTGACCCCAACCAGGCATTCTATGCCCCCTCCATCAGCCAGGGAATACCCCCGGGCTGGCGCCGCCCTCCTGCATTCCACGCCAATGGCAATAACCCCCATATCAACCCCGGAGGATACTCCGCAGCACCCCCCAACCCCGCCTACCTTCCCCCTGCCCATTACTATGCATACCCAATCCCCGCTGCAGCCCCAGTCCCTCCAGAGGCCATGGATAACTATTCCCCCCCCCGCCCACCGTTTGCCGCTCAAACCCCTCCTTCTCCTAGGCAGCAAAGGGTCGAAGCCTACGCCCAGCAATGCAACAAAGTCCTCTGCTTCCTCCACCTGTCCCCTGCGGAATTTGCAAGGTGTACCCGCACCCTCCTCACCAACCTAGGCTATTCCAATGCCTCCGCAACTCCAGAGGTCTGGGTGGATCGACTCCTCAACTTCCACAAATGCTACCTGCAAGGGAACCTCCCGGAGAATACGCAAGGCACCCTGGGCATCGACGACAACTTACAGAACGAGCTCCGTGCCTTGGTCAAAGAAATCCACACTAGCCTGAACCCCTGCCCCTTCGAAGACCCTCTGGATCCTGCCCGCTCCTTCCACATGCAATGCGAGGAACCTGTTGGAACACAAAATGAAGCCCCATCTTCCATTCCCCATCAGCAGGAAGAACTCAACGCGGCCTCCAGCATCTTGAGGAACCTCAACCCCGTGGGGGGGTTGTTCGACCAACCCGCTGCCCACACCTTGGCTCTCTCCACCCAGCCCCAGGCCAGCTCCGTGCTCAGCACCTTCCGAACCTGGGACCAACCCGCCACCCCCGAACTCCATTCCCAATGACTGCCCCTATGCGTTGACGATGACAACAGGACCCTCTCCTATATTGACAAGCCGGGCAACCCTGCCGATGAACACGCCCCGTGCAATGGGCCTCAACAAGACCGACCCCCCCACTTCGATCTCTGCGCCCCTCATATCAATGCCCCTCCGCCCCGTCCCAATGCCCCAGTTCCCCCGCAACAGCCCATGGGCCCCAGGGCACCCTGACCCCCTTTTTCTGCCAACCCCTCTCATCCCCCACCCACCCCGATGCCTAATCCCCCCACCGACGCCAACTATTTTGGACCCCCAACCCCCGGAGGACCCCCTCCCCCTCGATGGGCCCCAGGACCCGCCCGGGGTAGCATAGGTCAAAACCCTGGTGGAGGACCACCCAATGGCGGACCCCCTGGAGGATGGGGCCCAGCGATGGACAACTTTCCCCCCCAGCGCGGAAACGGAAATCACTACTACTACTACTACTACAACGCCGGACCCCCACCTCAAACTCAAAATTCACAGGACAATACCCGCGACGCACTGGCCCGGGAGGGTAAACTCAACATCCAGAAGCCCAAACCCTTCACCGGCCATGACCCTTGGAAGTGGCAAATCTTCCTGACTCAGTGTTTAACTATGTTCCAAGCTAAGCCCATCACTTTTCAGCTTGAGAGCTCACAAGTAGCCTTTGCCACATCATACTTACAGGGCATCACCTTCAACCACTACACTGTGCTACTCCGGTTTGACCCAAACAATTCCGTACTCTTCAATTGGCTCGCTTTCACCCAAGAGTTCTCAAGTAAGTTTGGCTCTTTGACACCGTAGCGGAGGTGGAGGAAAATCTCTTCAACCTCCAAATGCGCAACAACGAACGCTTCATGACCTTTATCATACAATTCAAACAAGAGGCCTACGAGACCAGCTGGAATTACAACGCCCTCTGGTTCGCCCTCCGTTGTGCCCTACCCCAACGAATCAAGGACGTCTTTCACCTCACGCCCAAGCAAACCACCTACGATGGGTACAAGGCGCTTGTGACCCAGGTCGACCAATGTTACTGGGAAGACCGCAGCGAAAACACGGCACCCCGGACCTCTTGGAACACCTCCAGTAACACCAACTGGCAGGCCGGAGCAACCAATGGCATTTGATCCTCAATCCCTGCTAACCCCGCTTCCCTCCGGGCCGAGGAGTCCCCAACACCAACCGACCCCCAGGGCAGCGCCCACCCGCCCAGCTCAATGCCGCCGACCTCCATGACACCCCAGTACCCCTGGATACCAACCCCAACGACCATGACGACATCCCAGACCCCGCCAATGATCAAGAAGCCCTATGTGCAAACAGAATCCAGGACAGCCCATGGATTGACATGCCGGAGGAAATGCAGGAGAAACAACGGAAGGAGGGCACGTGCATCCTATGTGGTGAGCAGGGACATTTTATTTGCAATTGCCCTAAATGACAGGTGATGGGACGCGCCATGTGGACGATCGACGGAGAAGACTGTAACTACCAGTTCACGGAAAACGAGTCGGCGGTTTAGGTCTGGAAGACGCACTAGACCACGGACCACATCCCGACGTCTTCTCCGCCCCAGCCACACTTCTCCGCGCAATGATGCTCGCCCCGGACAACCCCCCAGCACACCTCCCCTCCCACTCCTCCACAAACCTCCTCCTCCGCACCACTCTCCCCTTCACCGACAAGCCCGTCCCCACACTAGTCGACAGCAGTGCCACCGATAACTTTGTTGACGAATCCCTGGCGGCGCTCGCCCCACAACCTCTCTGCTGCCTCCCTGCCCCGATCCCCCTCAAACTCTTTGATGGAGACTCTACCCCAGTAGGAGACATCACTCATTGCCTAGAAACAACCCTGACCTTCGCTGATGGACAACAGCAAGAACTCCGACTACTCGTCACAAAATTACACCCCTCCACCCCCATCATCTTAGGGTTCTCATGGCTCCGCTCCACCAATCCCCATGTCGATTGGCCCAGTCTCACCCTATGCCTCGACCAGGACAACCCCACTGACTCCAGACTGGTACCCTTCAATGTCTCACCCCCCTCCGAGAACTCCGAGACCATGATCAACCAACCCTGGACCCCTCCACAACTTTGCTCTAGGTCTGCACGGTCGTTTGTCATCTATGTCCAACTTGGCAGCTCGCCCAAGGTACTCCCCGCCCTTGTAGACAGCGGCGCCTCCGGTGTCTTCATCAGCAACCAACTCAACCTCCAACACAATGACCTCGACAAACAACTGTTACACCTATGGTACCCAACCCTGTCCACTCCAGAGACCTCGACATTAAAATCATCGGCGCCATCCCCTTTGCGCGCCTCCTACGAGAAGGCACCCCCGCCTTCCAGTTGCAAGTCACACCAGCCCTACCCAAGGAATACCTCTGCGCAGGGACTACTGCGCCAGAAAGCAAGATGGAGGAACAGATCCTATCCAAAGTAGTTCCCCCAGAGTATCATGAGTTCGCTGACGTGTTCTCCAAAGGAAGTGCCAAGGAACTCCCTCTGCACCGCTCCTACGACCACAAGATTGACCTCGAAGAAGGTACCTCACCCCTGTTTGGCAAGATCTACAACATGTCCAAAATCAAGCTCCGGGCCCTGAAGGAATACCTTGACAACATGCTTGGCAAAGGTTTCATACACCCGTCGATCTCCATGGCTGGCACCCCAGTTCTGTTTGCCAAGAAAAAAGATGGATCCCTCCGACTCTGTGTGGACTATCGGGGACTCAACAAAGTCACCAAAAAGAACCGGTACCCCCTCCCCTTAATTGGAGACCTTGTTGATCGTCTTCGCAGCGCCAAGATTTACACAAAAATCGACCTCCGTTCCAGCTACAACAACGTCCGGATTGCCCCAGGACATGAATGGAAGACTGCCTTTCGCACCCGCTACGGCCTCTTTGAGTATCTTGTAATGCCCTTTGGAATGACTAACTCCCCTGCCACCTTCCAGTACTTCATGAATGACATCTTCCATGACATGAACAATGTTTTTGTCATTGTATATTTGGACAATATCCTGATCTACTCGAATTCACTGGCGGAGCATTTGGAGCACATCCGCCGTGTCTTGGAACGACTCTGAGAATATCACCTTCATGCTAAACCTGAGAAGTGCTCATTCCACACAGCAGAAGTCGAATATCTCGGAGTCATTGTCACCCCCGATGGTGTGCGCATGGACCCCGCCAAGGTCAACGCAATACTCAACTGGCCCTCCCCGCGGAACATCAAGGAGGTACAGTCATTCTTGGGGTTTGCTAACTTCTATTGCCACTTCATTGACAACTACTCTGGGATCACCAAACCCCTCAACCGACTCACATGGAAGGACACCCCTTGGGACTGGGACAGCAAGTGCCAGAGCATATTCCTCCTCCTGAAGAAGGCCTTCACCTCCGCTCCAGTCCTCTGCCATTTCAACCCCTCCCTACCGATCGTGCTCGAATGTGATGCCTCCAACTACACTATCGCCAGGATACTCTCCCAGTCGAACTTGGGGGGCAAGGATCTCCACCCCATCACCTTCTACACCCAATCAATGATCCCAGCAGAACTCAACTACAATATTTACGACAAGGAACTCCTCGCGATTGTCAAAGCCTTTCGTCAGTGGCGGGCCTACCTCAAGGGGTCCCCGCACCGCATCCAAGTCTACTCTGATCACAATAACCTGCAATATTTTACGACCACAAAACAGCTCAGCCGCCGCCAAGCTCGATGGTCCAAAACCCTCTCGGAGTATGATTTTACTATTCACTACCGCCCTGGACGACTCAGCGCAAAGCCCGACACCCTCACTTGAAGACCCAATGTGTATCCAAAGAAATCGTTTGAAACTGAACAAAATGCATTCAACCACCAAGTGGTAATCCCACCCGAACATCTACATGCCGTGCTGATTTTAAATGAAGCAGGAATCCTCCAGCAAATCAGGAATTCACCCCCAGACCCCTTCTTCAACCAGCATGACCCCCACAACAACCCCAATGAGTCGAGCATAGACAACCCCTTCTCGCTATCTCCGGACCACTGCCTCCTGCTCCGGAATGGACAAATCTATGCCCTGGACCACAAGTCCATTCGCCTCAACATACTCCGACAACACCACGACCACAAACTCCGGGGCACCCAGGAATTTGTAAGACCCTTCAACTCATCTCCCGGACTTATTTTTGGCCAGGAATGAAGAAGGACGTCACACGATACATAAGGGCCTGCAAACCCTGCCTATGAACCCTGCCTATGGGCCAAAGTACCCCGCCACCACCCCCACGGATTACTGAAACCCCTCCCCATCAGTCGCCGCCCCTGGTCCTCAATATCAATGGATCATATCATTGAACTCCCTGACTCCAAAGGTTTCGACGCAATCCTCATTGTCGTCTGCTGCCTTACTAAACAAGCCCTCTTTATCCCCTGCCACACCACCAACACTGCCCCAGATTTCGCCAAACTATTTCTCGAACACGTATTCTCCAAACACGGACTTCCTGACAACATCGTCTCCAACTGCAGACCCCTATTCGTATCCCATTTTTGGCAATTGCTGTGCAAGGCGCTTGAAATCAAAACCAGCCTCTCTACTGCCTACCACCCAGAAACCGATGGACAAACCAAATGCGTGAACCAGACGTTGGAACAGTATCTTCGCCTCTACGTTAACTATTTACAGAACGACTGGCGCGCGGAGCTTCCCCTTGCCAAATTCACCTACAACAACATGCCTCACTCCACCACCGGAGTTTCCCCCTTTTATGCCAACAAGGGCTACAATCCCTGACTCACGCTGTCCCTCAAAGACATCCCTTCCCACGTTGCCCACAAAGTCGCCGAGGACCTCCGATCCCTCCACCAATTCCTCCAGGATGAGATTGACACCGCCAACCAAGCCTACTCCAAGCACACCGATGCCCGTCACAAGCTGACCCCCGACTGGCCCCCCAGCACCCTGGTCTGGCTTGACTGGCAAAATCTTAAGACCCGGAGGCCTTCCATCAAACTCAACCACAAACACCTCGGCCCATTCAAGGTCCTCCAGAAGGTCTCCACCCACATTTACAAGCTTGACCTGCCTCTGGGCCTGAAGGGCCTCCACCCTGTGTTCCACGTTTGACTCCTTGAAAGGCACGCTCCAGACCCCTTCCCCGGCCAATGCCCCAGCCGACCACCCCCCGTCAAAGTTGAGGACGAGTATCACTATGAGGTCGACGAGATCCTTGACTCCCAGATAGTCTGCGGCCGACTCCAGTACTTGGTCCGCTGGAAGGGCTATGGACCTGAGGACAACACGTGGGAACCCCAAAAGAACCTCGACAGAGCCCCCGACAAACTCCGGGACTTCCACCGATGAAATCCCGCCAAGCTCCGGAACCCCCAGGACTGACCCAACACAGATGGCAGTAGTGGGCATAACCCCTGCCTCTGGGTTCACCAGGGATTCAACTCCCACCAGTACTCTCCTATGTGTTTTCACTTACTCCTCTCCTCGCTCTATCTGAAACTTCCCACACTCAGCAGAAGGACCAGAGAATGTATAGTGACAAGCGGTGCATATATATATCGAACAAGAATGGGCAGAGAACAAGTCAACGACGGAGTCTGAGTTCCCCTCACTCCCCCTCCTCCTCCGACCCTAACCCTGCTACCCTTCCCACCATGAACACTTCCAACTGCGCCACTACTGCTGCCAGAACCTCAGGTTGCCTGGGAAGCAGTTCCCCCACGTCTGTTGCTATCTCCCACCACGCTCTGGGATCTACTGTCGCCCTCCGCTGATGCCCTGCCAACAGATGCCCCATCTGCATAACCCCTTGACCCAACTCCGGCAGAAGGTCCCCAGGCATCCTTGCCAACCCATCATGAATGGACCCCAGCACTGCCGATGCTCTGTCGAGAAGGATGCAATGCTCCCTGGCCCAGTCTATGGAAACGGAATCAGTGCTTAGGAGACGGGAAGTGGGGAAACCACTCATGAAGCACTCCTCACTGGCCTGAGGCTGCCTTGTTGGCAAGCCATTCCTCCTGCCACCGTGCCCTCTCCACCGCTGCCCAGACTTCCCCAGCGCTGGAACCCTGCTGGGTCTCCCGCACCCCTGAGCCTCCTGCCTGCTGCATCGCTGCCTCCGCTGCCTCCACCTGCACCTGCAAATGCACTGTCCGCACCTCCAACTCCTGCAGACAAGACAATCGCTCTGCAGCAGTCCCAACGGTGACGTCCTTGTCTTTCCGTGCCAAATCCCATTCCCTCCGAACCCCGTCCAACTCCCATTGAGCCCCGTCCCTCTCCTCCCGTACCCCCTGAATCTCCTCCTCATGTGCAACCAACAACCGTTCCAAGCTCTCTACCTGATGCCGCAGATAGGCCTCCACAACCAACCACGACCTATCTGCAGACTGCTCAACAGGGGCTCCGGATGTAGGGGAGTATACTGCGGAACCAGGGGGGCCCCCCATTACCTGCTCACCCCGCGCCCGCTTACTGGGACCCGCCTCAGGTGAAGGAGACACTCTCCATTTCCCTTTCTCCTGTATGGAAGGGGCCCCCTCCCTCCATCCACCCCGCAGGGGCCCCACCTTCATGGCAGGTGCACTAACCCGTTCCCCTTCCCCAGCCCTGGAGCCCCTCCCCAACACCCTGCCCTTCTGCCCTTCCTCCAGCTGCGCTGCGACCCAACCTCGATCCCACCCTTGCTCTGCCACGATGCAGACGGCCCACCAACTCAGGGTGACGGAGCACTTCTTGTGCCACAAACAGCATGGAAGGCACACTGACATGTCCCACCATACCCCCAATGCAGGTTCCTCAAATTCACACTGCTCCCCTCGTCGGGTGCAAGATGCACACTGCAGGGGCATGTTGGTCCGGGAAACATAAAGCTAAGTAGCCACTCACTGGGGCCGCTGCCTGACACCACTTGAGGGTGGGGGGACCCCTCGCCCGACCTACCGCCTTGGCAAACTGCTCCGGCGTCACCTCCACCTGTACCACCCTCAAACCCTCTGGGACAAGCCGGACCACCCCCGGACAAATGCCAGACTTGGAGCATGTAGAAGGGGCCACGCCCGCCAGTGGCTGCATCATGTCCATGCCAGACAGTGGCCCTGAGGGACTAGCCATGGCCGCAGACAACTCTGTGAAGGACCAATCAGTATTCTGGGGTATATGAGACAGACCGCACTCACGACTACGGTACATCACCTCAACCCAACGGCAATCTCGGCAACCCTCTGAATCTTTGGAAGACGACGGCTGGGATGGCGGGGACGGCGACCTAGATGCTGTGGGAGAATAAGCTGAAGAAGACATTACAACAAGCTGGGGGACCCCCGGGTGCGTCCACTCCTTTTAATAACTTAGAAAGGAGCCCCTGACAAATGGCGGCCGCACCTCGACTTCCTTCCCCACGCTGCCGCTGCTTGCTGCGGTTTGATCAATATTGACCAACTTCAATTCGCATGCCCTACCAATCCTTGACTTGCTCCCCACATCTTGAGGGTCTCAACGCTGAAGGGGGGGTAATGTCACAACCAACTCCCTAGACACTGCTCCCAACCCCTCCTGATTTCCCGTCTAACTCCCCTGAACCCCACCCACACTTTCACACCCACACTGGATAACTCCAACGCTTCTCCGGCAAACCCCGATGGCAACTCCAACACCCTCTCTATAGCCATCAACACTCCCCCTGAAACCTTCCCCCACTGTTCCTGGCCACGTCATACGTTCCCGACCCCCTACCCCTAGTTTACCCAACCCGTCCCGGAGTATCATGATGTCCTCGGAGCAGCCACACCCCCAACTGATCCCATCAGAATACCGCCGCGGCCCGACCTTGGATTGTACCCGACACCTGTCGACTCCACACAGCTCCATTGACTCCCACCACCATATCTGCCACCCTCTGAGGTACCCAGTAGTCGGTATATAAGTTGTAGAATAACTCCTCAAACTTTAGTCTTGATATTACATTTACCAGTTTCCTATGTTTTGTCTCTCGTCTCGTCTCTGTTTCTGTTTTTAAGTTTCGAATCTATCTTTTTCCTCAGTCTCATCTTGTCTCTGTCTCATCTCGACTGTACATATTTCCTTTGTTCTTCTAAGTTCTCTTGCTCCCTATGTCAGTATGAACTCCACGCATGCGCCACGACCCGAACATTCTTACAACAACTCCGACCCTTGCTCCCCACTTGGCCCCAGGACCCATCAAGCCCTGGTAATCCCCTATCCAGCTCTGGCCCTGCCCCCATCACCCGAGAAGCCTCCGCTTACTCCACAATCTATTGGCTTGCCCACAAACTAGCTCTGACACCCGCCCTGGGTCAATGACCAGTACCTTTTGTCTTAGACTCCTCCGGACCATTCAAGACTTGCTCGGGCCGCTTTCCCTAGGACCCCCTCACAAGCCTTCCCCACCTCCGCTCCAACTCCGGACGCCTGGTTATAAGTGCAGGACATCACATCCACCTAGTAAGGACTCGCCAGTGTACTGAGCCCCTGTCGTCAGTGGAACCTGACACATAGGACACCAGTCCTTAAGCTTATCCACTATGTTTCTAGATATGTACTTATGCACTGAGTACAGATGCATTGCAATACAACTCTGTTTCTAGTTCTCATTTGTGCTGCATTGTGAACCACAGAACAACAGCCTAACACTTGGATAAGCTTTCTTGTTTTTTGAGTGGAAAATTTTCTGTCAACCAATACAATGTCAAACATGGAGACACCTGAGGATCACATTGTGGAGATGGTCTTCCAAGCCATTAAGATGGACCTGGCAACACAAGTTCAGGCTGGTTTTGTGGAGTTTCAGAAGGGACTGGAAGTGGTTGCTACTCATGTTGCAATGCTGGAATTGGTGGTAGTGGACTCACATGGACATTGAATACCAAAAGTAAAACCTCTGGAGGTGTACAATGGGAACTTTAAGGCACTGGCAGATCAGTACATGTGGCAAATTCAGGCAGCAGCAGAGTTCAAGGACTTTCACAATAAACAACAGAAAATTGTGTGGGTGCAGTCTTATCTCACCAGCTCTGCACAGGACTGGTCTTGCATCATCACCACTAGTATAGAGGACCCCAAACTCAACCCTTGCCATTACCAGTGGGTTGTGTGGTTGCTAGACTTCAAGGCTGTGTTTTGCACTAGGAACTCCATGCAGGATGCATTGACATGCATTGGGCAATTGCAACAGACTACTGCATGCTGTTTTTTGAGTTGAAGTCTAAACTGGGGAAGGCCAATGCAGAGGGGGAGTATGTAAAAGACCATTTCTGAAAAGGATTGAGCCCTGCAGCAATGAAGGCACTAGTGAACACTGACTACAAGACTGCAGAACAGGTGAGGGACATCTTGTTGTGACAGGAGAGTAAGCTGGCTGACATCATGGCAAAGGAGAGAGGTGCTGGCCATGGGGGGAGTGGTAGAACAAACTTTTGACCAGCAGCAATAGTGAGTACCTCAGTGGCATGGGCAGCCTTGCCACTGTCATTCAAGGACCCTGATGCAATAGATGTCAATTGGGCTAGAGGGGTGCCAGCAAATGTGAGAAAGTGTTTCAAGTGCAGACAACCAGGGCATCAAATTACAGAGTGCCCAATGTTGGCAATGGCAATCAAGGTGGCAGTGAAGGAGGCACTGGGGAACAAGAAGAAGAAGGCTGAGGGTGGGGAGGATGACAAGCCACAGGTGGGTTTTGTGTAGGGTTGCCTCATGTTGTTGTGATGAGAGCAACCAACCAGCTTCATATACTTGCAGTGGATGGTAACTCAAACATGTTGTATGAATCAAGTGAAGTGATTCCTAAGTCTAAACTGTGCTAGCACTGTTGGAAGCAACAATGCACAGCTGTCATTCATGCCAGATCTCTGCACTCACTATACTTGATGTTGGAACTCCCCATCACCCTAAGGATTTGTCAGTCCAGCACCAATGCCCTGCACATTGTTGATACAAGAGCCATGATGGATTTGGGGGTGAGCTGTTGCTTCATCAACTCTTGCTTTGTAATCCAACAGAGCATTCCAGTTGTAACAAAATGGAACTCAATGCAGCTGCACACTATTGACAACTTGGAGATCCACTTGGGCCTCATTGTGGAGGAGGCACACCTCAAAGTTGTAATTGATGAGCATGCAGAGACCCTTGTCTTTAATGTGGCAGACATTGGAGACAATAGCTTGATCTTGGAAGTCAACTGGCTGTGGTGCCACAACCCCACAATAGATTAGGAGCAGTTGACAGTGTTGTTCCAGTCCCCCACATGTCAAACTTTGTGCCTGCAGCTGAATGCTGGACCAGTGGGAGTGGCAGCAGTGGTGGACAAAGTACAAGGCTTGCCAGGAGAGAATAAGGTGAAGACAAGGCCCTGGGGATTTGCTAAGAAGGCCAGAACCACATGTATGTTGCTGGCAGGTTCTAGGCCACTTGAGCTAGTGCCAAAAGAGAATTTTCATGGACTTAAGAGAAACAGACATGATGGACAAGGTTATGGAGGGGTCAGAAGAGGGAGGCAGCATGGGTGGCAAGGGTGTGTACTGATGAAGCAATTGGGAGGGTGGAGGTGGAGCTAGAGTGGGATGCAGGCGATGGGGCATTTCTGGAGCAAAGGTGGGACATGGAGTCATCTTGGGGTGCAGAGGGACCACAGTTGGTGCAATGGGCAGCAGCAGTTGAGAGTATGTCACAGGCCCTAGCAGAGAGAGTCATGAGGAAACAGCAGCCAAATGCTAAGGCAATGGAGGAGTTGGTATCTTTGGAATTCCATGAGTTTCTCAACATTTTTGATAAAAAGGCCTCAGAGCAGCTGCCAGAGCACAGGAAGCATGAAGTGGCATTGATCTCATGGACAGAGCAGATGTGCCCTCTCCAGAGAAGCTCTACCAACTGGCACCAGCAGAGCTGTAAGCCCTTCAAGAATTCATCAATGAGAACTTGGCAAAAGAGTATATACAACCATCTAATGCACCTTGTGGGGCACCAGTCTTCTTTGTGAAGAAGAAAGATGGCACATTGCATCTGGTTGTTGATTTCCAGGCCCTCAATGCTGTTACCAAACCTGATGCATATCCTATTCCCTTCATAAATGAGCTCCTTGACAGACTGAAAGTGGCAAAGATGTTTACAATGTTGGACATGCATTGGGGTTATTACAATGTGCAAATTCAGGATGGCAACAAGTGGAAGACATTGTTCCATATGCATTACAGACAGTTTGAGTTCCTGGTAATGCAGTTCAGACTATGAAATGCACCAGCAGCCTTTCAGAGGATGGTGAACAAACCTTTCCATGACCTGGTAGATGTGTACATGGTACTGTACCTCAACAATATTATCATATTCTTGGAGGACCTGGCCCAGCATAAGGAGCACATTTGAGAGGTGCTGAGGAGGTTGTGATGGGCAGACCTGTTCTTGAAACTGGAGAAGGGCAGATTTTGGACTACAGAGGTTGACTATCTGGAACTGAGGATATCCCCTAGTCACATTGGGATGGACCCAGTTAAGATCTCTGGCATCACAGAGTGGCCAGCCCCTCAGAACATGCAGCAGGTAAATCAGTTCTTGGAGTTCTGCAATTTCTATTGTTGATTTGTGGAGGATTATGCAGGAATTGTGAGACTGTTAGAGCAATTGAAAGGAAAGGGTGTGTTGTGGAGGTGGGGGAGTGGAGGAGCAGTTAGCATTTGAGAAGCTGAAAGTGGTGTTTGTTGGGGCACCAGTGCTGGTGATGCTCAACATGGAGGCAGCATTTCAGGTGGAGATGGACACATTGGATTTTGCAGTGGGGGCAGTGTTGTTACAAAAGGCAGAGGATAGTGAGTGGTGACTGGTTGCTTTCTTTTCAAAAGCAATGCAGCCAGCAGAACAGAACTATGATGTGTACAATAAGGAGCTGTTGTTAGTGGTGAGGGCATTTGAGGTTTGGAGACTGTACCTAGAGGGAAACTCATTCTCAGTGGAGGTATTTTCTGATCATTACAACCTGGAATATTTCATGACTGCACAAAATTTGAAGAGGTGACAGGCTTTCTGGAGTCTGTTCCTGAATTGCTTTGTGTTTGTGATTAGGCACAGGCTGGGATGCTTGAGTGTGGGCCCAGACAGCTTATCAAGGAGGTTGGATCACAAGTTGACATGGGAGGCACATAACAACAAAGGCCAGAAAGTGCTGGGGGAATAATAAGTGGTGAAGAGGGTGGTGGTGGCATTGGAGAAGTGTGGGGAGTTAGAGGTGGTGCAGAGGGTGGCAGTGGCTCAGGAGATTTTGGCAGACAGGGACATCCTAGAGGAGATTAGGGCCAAGTCACTGGCAGACCCAAAATTAGCCCCTTTGTGGGGGCTAAAGGAGGCACCAGCATTGGTTCAATCATGACTGAAGGAGTTTACAGTGGAGGAAGTGGTGGTACATTTCAGGGGCTTGATTTATGTGCTGAACAATGAAGAGGTGAAGCAAAATGTCCTACAGTTATACCACAACTTGATTCCGGCAGGGCACCCTGGACAGGCCAATACAGTTGCACTCATCATGCAGAATTACAACTGGCCTAGAATGTCAGTTTGTGAAGCAGTATGTGGAGAACTGCAAAACCTGCCAGCATGTGAAGCCAAGAAGGCAAAAGCTGTTTGGATGGCTGCAACCTCTGGAAGTGCTAGACAGCTCTTGGCAACATATCATAATGGACTACATTGGGCCATTACCTCTGTCACAAGGGTATAACACAATCCAAGTGGTGTGCAAGAAGTCCACCAAATTGTCATAACCCACTTCTTGGACTTCCAAACATTGTGACCCACCTGCTCACTCCCCTAAAGTTTCCCCTGATACCCCATTAAACTCCCCCTTCCATTGTACACCCTCAGCACCCACTCCAAGTAACTCTGATGCTTCTCTGGCAAACCCTGATGCCCCCCTGGCTAACTCCAACACCTTCTCCACAGCTGTCAATGCTTCCCTTGACCCTCCTGAGCCCCTGGAACACTCCCTTGTTGTTCCTGACTCTGCCACATGTCACCAACTCCTCCCCCTAGTCTGCCTGACCCACTCCAGAGCATCATGATGACCTCAAAACAGCCCACATCCTCAACTGATCCCATCAGAATATCACCGTGGCCTGTCCCCTGATCACAACTGACACCTGTCAACTCCACACAACTCCATCAAGCCCTGCTGCCACACCCACCATCCCCCAGAGCTCTCCAGTAGTCAGTATATAAGTTGTAGAGTAGCTCCTCATACTCTAGTCTTGATATTATCTGCCTTATCTGATGTGTTTCTGATTGTTTCTATCTCATGTTTTGTGTTCCATGTTATGTTTTCCTTTACTCTCAGTCTCCCAGTCTTGTCTCATCTCTATTTCTGTTATTGTTCTTGTTATCATTTCATATCTCTGCTTGAATCTATTTTCATTCCTATCTCAATCTCATCTCAACTCCATCTTGTCTCATTCAACTCCATTTCCATTACCATGCTCAAGTCCTTTCAACTTCAATGCCTTTACAAACCCCATGCTTACAATTACAAACTCAAACACTCTTCAAACCAACTCCAGATCTTGCTATTTGCTCAGCTCTGAAAGCTATCAACCTCTGTTGATCCTCCATCAAACTCCATCCCTGCTCCTATCACTTGCATAGCCTCTGTTTGCCCCACACCTCTAGTACTCACTTCTAGACCAGTACCTGACACCTTCATCAAGTCCAACCCCTTTTCCTGCAACTTGTTCTAGACCACCCCAGACTTGTTCAGATCACTCCCCATTGATTGCCCTCCCAAGTGCCCCACACTTTGACTATCCCTGAGTGCCCAGTTATCAGTGCAGAGAATCACATCTGCCTAGTAAGGATTTGCCCAGTGTAGCTGAGCCCCTGTGGTCAGCAGAACCTGACACAAATGAGCCCACTTCCTGGGAGCACACTCAAAGGATGATGCAGCAGCAATGTGTGATGGGTTCATGGAGAGGGTGAAGTGCTTGCATAGAATGCCAAAAAAGGTGGTATTAAATCAGGGGCCCCAGTTTATGACAAAGTATGTGAAGAGGATGTGGGATTGGTTGGGAATCAAGCAGGCATTGTTGATGGCACACCACCCCAAAATGGATGGTCAGACCAAAAGGATGAATCAAGAGTTAGAGGTGTACCTGTGGGCATTTGTAAACTACCATCAAGACAATTGGATGGGGTGGTTACCATTTGCAGAGTTCACATTTAATAACTATGTCAATGCATCAATAGGAATGTCACTGTTGTATGCAGAGTATGCCTAGAACCCCACATTCTCCATCAACCCCATCAACTCGCAGTCAGTCCCAAGAGCAGATGCGCAGCTGAATAGAATACAAGAGGTCCAGGGGGAACTGAAGGGGCTGTTAGAGCTGGCAGCAGAAAGGATGAGGAGGTTTTACAATGCCTGAGTGGATGAGGCACCTGATTATAGGGAGGGGGATTGTGTGTACCTGGAACGTGCTGACCTGCGGTCGCATATGCCCAGCCACAAATTGGATTTCAAGCACTACTGGCCGTTCAAGATTGTGCAAAAGGTCCCCAGAACAGCATACAGGTTGACATTGCCTGACGGGTGGTCGATTCACGACAATTTTCACGTCTCGTGCCTGGTCCCAGCTCGCGAGGATACGATCCTGGGGCATTGTCAGGAGCCTCCCCCCCAATTCAGCTGGAGACAGGCAACAAAGTTGAGATTGAGCGGATACTGTGAGAGAGGAGGACACGGGGTGGAGTGACGGAGTGCCTCGTGCGGTGGAAGGGGTACGACAACAGTGAAGACAAGTGGCTAAAGGAGTACGACATGCCACATGAATCGGAGGCGATTCAGGAATTCCGGGAGAACGAACGGACACGTGGAAAGCGGCGACGCGGCAGGAAACGTGAGTGATTGGCGCCGAGGATGGACCCTTTTTTTTCTTTCACCTATCTTACAAGCAGGGGGCGAGTGTTATGATACGTACACGTGACCATTAGCTACAGTAATCGCGCTGCATAGAATACGGGTCCTTAAGCTGATCCACTCCGTTTCTAGGCATGTACTTACGCACTGAGTACAGATACATTGCAATACAACTCCGTTTCTAGTTCTTGTTTGTGTCGCGTTGCGAACCACTGAACAACAGCCTAACAGATGCTGGGGTACGGAGAGAGGGAAACCGATAGATCAGAAAAATGGAATAACTACATAGTACCAAGATATTCGCTCGGAGTCGGATACCGGGACATCCTCAGTCGTTGAGACAACGAGCTGAGTATCTGTACCAGATATACAGCACTTAGGTCTATTATACTACTCGATAGTTCCATCAGGAAGGCAAGTAACTAGTAACTACAGTGGCAATCCCATCACCAATCGAGAAAGGACACCGTCAATAACAAGTCCTGTGAGAATTATTTGACCAACGCGAGGAGCTGCAAGGAAGAACTGTTTGCAGGTCTCTGGTATGTCAATATTTGTTTTTACCAGCTGAGAAAAATGTAGCCTGGATGCAACAAGGACAGCAGAATGGAAAGCAATGCCGTGTTCGTTCATCGCTCCACCGTAGACAAGTAGAGCAAAGAAGCACACAGAGCTGCAAATACAAATTGGGATTGTCTTCTCGGCACAATAAAGTGCTGGTGAATGGAGTCCAATTTTCTTGTCGTCGACTTTGTCCTGTTGATTTTGATGTCAAAATCCAAATATTATAATCATTGGACGACCGATACCTGATGTTGATACACGGTTTCGTATGCAATAGTCCAACAGACACAACCCAAGTAGACTGGGATCAAGATTTTCCAGGCTACGTCACCATTGGGATCTAGCTGACTCCATCCCATGAAGATGCCCGGCGCAAACATGAAACCCTGTCATTGAGATCAGCACCTGGGAAAGGCTGAGTAGGCACTCTGACCAAAGGGACTGGGGCGAAATTCATCCATCGCTCAACGATGTAAATTAGTCAAATCATTGACTCGGAATAATAAATGTCAGATAAATCACCTTGCATGTCGGATATACCAGAAATATTGGCCAAGCCGCCATAGAGATGTATCTCCTGTGTATCAATGGTCATTATATGAACGAAGCAGATTGTCTACCAGAATTACGTTTCAGGCTTTAAATGAAATACTGCTAGATAAAGGCCAGTGACGACCTGAATAGCAAAGAACAGCCACGCGCGGTGAACAGAGATAGCGCCCCGAGGGAGTGGCCTGTTCATTGTACGCTCAACCAGTAGATCAACATCACGGTCAAGAATGTCATCAATTGTCATAATCTGAGACATGAAACATTGGCGTATTTCTCGAGCAGAAGAGATCAACTTACAAGGGATTTTATACCAAGACACAAGGGAACGAAAAAGAAGGCTACTTGCAGGCAGCTCAATCCGGATACATTCAAGTTAGCTCGATAATACATGGCGATAGACCAAGCTGTGGCCACATGGTTATAGTTTATCAGTGTAAATTGTAGAAAGATAGAAAGAAAAAATGTGAAACTTACCTGTGGGAAGCCAAATAACCCAGAAACCAATGTTGTTGTGCAAACGACACAATTCCCAACACGCCTGGATCTCCTCTGTGTTTGGAAGAGAGTATAATCGAAGAGAGGCCGTACGTTTCAAATCGATATCCGAAGCTTGAGCATTGGTGAAAGACATTGATGAAGAAGTTTGAGAAACTGAGGGAAGAATCTAGAAGCTGGATCCAAAGAACTAAACAAGAGAAACTTGAAGGGACCTGAAATTCGCTGTATCCATGTCAGAGATAATCACCTTGCACGCCGGGATACATGTGGATTGTTTGACACGGGTGCACGATTGTACCGGCTACTGTCACCGGTTGTGCCGAGGCCAATCGGTAGGTCTTCAGGACCATCAATAGGTCATCAGGCACGTTGTCCGGCAACGTGGGTCGCTGACCGATCTCTGACGTCTCGTCGGGTATATGTCGCGGCTGCCCGGACATAACCCTGATCCCGTCCTCCGCCCTCCACTCATGGTTGGGACACGATGAGGTCGCATCCTTCCCCAGATTTCACTGAAATTTTTAGAAAAAATTGTGCATAATACTTAATTTAATCAATACATATCTGCTCTTCAGAACACTAGTACCATCAGAAACATGCACCAATAAGAGAAATTATCATTCTGAATATCTTATATTTGTTGGTGTACATCAGCATTGATGCGAAATCGGCGAATTTGGCTTAGTTTCAAACTCAGCACAAAACTCCGATTCACAAAGGTGTTCGGGACTTCGTTTCGCGTAGCTCACTCAAAAGCGTCATAGAAAGTAGATTTTAATTGATTTAGATTACAAACTCAACCGATTCAAGTCTGATCACAAGGCTCAAGCAAAATATAATAAATTCTAAGCCTGAAGCAAGTAAAAGTTTGTTGGCCTAAGAAATCTGCTCCCTGGGGATCTCCGAGCTGTAGCTAGTACTTTCCTTGTCTGATAGGCTCAAAAATCCTCTCCTTTTATACCCCTCAGTCTGTGCATGATCCATGGCTTTTCCACATGTTTTTGTTGTCATCCAGGAGTGTGGTCAACTGGTTGGTGGGCTGGGCTGCATGGTCAGGCCTTGGCATGTGCTTATTTTTGGCATCAGCAATTTGGTTTGATCATGCCAAGGCCTAGGCTGCTCTCTGGTCTGTCCCTTTTTCTCTCCCTTTGTCCTCTCCTCCTGCCTGCTGATCCTTACCATTGGGAACCTGAGGGCTGTTTGGTTCAAGTTGTTGGTCAGAGAAGGGAGGGGCTAGCCCTGGATTGAGGGGGATCTCAGATTGTTAGCTGATATCAATTCTCAGCCCCCACCATAAAATTTTGATGGCTGGCTTCCTGGCTGTTTGTTGACTGACTTTGGGTTCATTTTCCATTGGTTTTACATGGGAGGTTTTACTTTGAGGTATGCCTTACATCTACAGTTTTCAATGTTTTTTACCAGCTTACAGTTTTCAGCTGTTTTTATTTGCAAAGTATATTGTTTTATAAGATACTTTAACTAGGCTTTTTCCTCTGCCAATCTCATTGTTGAGACTGGTGTATCAGCATGTCTGGAGAAGGTTTCATACTAGGTATGTCTGTAGAGAACAGCTGTAGAAATGCTAGAGAAGACTTCTGTGAGGGGTGTATATCTATATGCATTGGTGGCAGCTCAAAATGTGTTTACTTGTTGTTGCTGTTGGATCTGGAGCTGTTGCCCTTGTCAGAGTGTGGTTCTCCTGAAATGAGGGGATAAACTTCTCAGATACAAGATCTATATCATCACAGATCATAAGGCTTTTGAGCTTTTCAAAACTCAACAGAACTTGTCCCCTCATCAATGACAATGGATGGAGTATATGTTGAGGTTCAACTTCAACCATCACTTATGTTTTACTGTATTTAATATCTACCTATGTTGTATAGATAACAGCTATGGTCACACCTGTGAGGATACACCAAAGGGAGAGCTCAGCAAGGTGGAAGACTGTTTATCCTGCTACTTTGAGAGTGACTCTTGCAAGGACATGCACCACATCTACAACTACACATATTCAGATGCACAAATCAACCTAGAGGGGGATGATTTGCCCCCTACACACTGTAGTACTGGATTAGAGTAATACTGATAGTTCTAGGGCTTTCTTGAAGACTTAGGCAGTCTATTCCAAGTCCACACTGATGTCTTGATAAATGCTTGAAGTTGAAGGGGTTTACTTCCAAAATATTTCTATTCTGAATGTAGAGGGGTCTCAACAAACTCCAGCCTAAGTGATTCACTCCCTGGGAACCACTGAGCCTTTGCCTATTAATTGCCTGTCTATTTGCTACTCTACTTGGGCTATTTATACCTCTTTCTACAGTGCACAGACCACCCCCTACATGTGACTTTTGGTTCCATACTTTCTAGCCCCTTATTCATAACTGTTATTCTAATTCCCCCTTTTGGCATGCCTGTTTCAGTGCCACAGGCCAGTTCCTGGTTCCATCATTCCTCCTTTGCATTCTTAGCTTCCATTTGCCCCATTTATCTCTCCCTCCTTTGTGTTTCTTCCATTCATATTCTTCCTCATTCAGTTTCTTCCCTTCTTCCTTTATTTATTTCCTATTCTTCCCCATTCAGGTTCTTCCATTCATCTGTCCCCTCCCATTCATTCCATTCATCTTCCTTAATTCATTTTATATTCTTTCCCTTTCAGGTTCTTTCCCATTCAGGTTCTTCCATTCATCTTCCTTTATTCATTTCATATTCTTCCCCTTTCAGGTTCTTTCCCATTCAGCTTCTTCCATTCATCTTCCTTTCCCTTCCCTTCATTCCATTCATTTCATATTCTTCCATTCATCTTCCTTTCCCTTTTCTTCATTCCATTCTTTCTCATTCATTCCCCCTTTACCTCCTTTCAGTCAACATTCCAATCTGGTTATTCTTAGATCAGATCTAGATCTTGCCAGAATTGATGCCACTCAGGTGCTTTTGCCAGTCCCATGCTTCCCCTCCCATTACAGTGATTGGACTATTATTGAGTGTATAGTCTAGTATAGTCCTTGTCCTATCCTGTTCTATACTTCTTCTGGTGTATTTTAAAGGGACAATGTTGCTGGAACTTGTTTTACCAGGAGGCTTACAGTTTTCAGCCTTAATAAATGTTTGTTTTGACTTCTGGTGTTTATTATGTTCCCAATGGTGTGACAACATTGTATCAACACCTACAGGAAATGAGAGTGCAGCTAGATCAGATCTGCACACTCTACAACATGCCTGTATGTTGAATTGTCATGAACCCCTCGAGAAGGAAGCACAAATCCTTGCTAGCAGTGATGGTGGCAATAATGGGTCAACTCAGATGTCAGAGTCCAAAGATGACTCTGGAGAAGCTGGGAATATAACCTTGGGAGTGGCCATATTAAAGAGAGCTGGTCAACAAGCTCCAGCTAGTAGACCATACCAACAAAGTATTCCTTCATTGGCTCAAGCTGTTGTACAGTGAGGACAAGCTCTTTGCTGAGATACTGATGTGCCTGAAGGGCTAGAAGTCCTTCAATATTAACAAAAAAACTAATTTGGGCCACTAATATGGCAGGCTATGAGGTACTATGCATATCTTGCAATCAGGAGCTGGTAACCAAGTTACTCAACCAAGCACATGGTGTGGTCAAACATTTTGGCACCCAGAGAACAATGGAGTATATTCATCTTTGGTATTGGTGGCCCACTTTAGTATCCAATATGCAAGCATTCTGCATGACTTGTCAGTTGTGCCAACATGCTAAGGAAAGTAATCAGCTCCCTGTGGGGGAGGTTGCACTCCCAGCCTGTATTGGTCAAGCCTTGGAACTCAATTGGAATAGACTTCATTGGTTTATTTCCAGAGTCCCAAAAATATGACTACCTATAGGTGGTTATCTGTCACATGACAAGTATGGTGTAATTGTGAGAAATTGTGAGGGTCTATGGTCCCCTGAGTTCAATTGTGAGTGACACACTCAAAGTTCACATCCAAATGGTGATGTGAAGTGCATAAGATATTAAGAGCCTAGCTCCTAATATCAACTTCATTCCATCCACAGAAGGACAGGTGGACAGAACATGCCAACTAGAACATTGGCCAGGTGTCTGCACACATTAGTGTGCCCAGACTAGAAGAATTGGCTAGATTGTATTGATCTAACACAGTTTGCAATTAATGCAAGCATCTCTGAGATGACAAAGTATGCACCATTCAAGTTGAACAGCAGGTACATGCCATCTAAGATTTGGAATATTAGAGCTGACTCTGTGATTTCCAAAGAAATCAAGGACTTTGCTTGCCAAGCTCTGGAGAACTTGGCAGCAGCTCACAACACAATAATTGAATCATACATCTTTCAGACATGTGATACCAACATGCATCAATAATCTGATCCCAAGCTCAAGAAAGGTGCAGTAGTGTACCTTTCAACAAAGAACCTAAATCTCCCATGGAACAGAGCTAGAAAGCTCTGCTCTAAGTGGGTTAAGCCATACAAAACCCTGGAAGTCTTCCATGAGACTTCCAACTATACATTGGAGTTACTGTTGGGACTCCAAGAATATAGGATTCATCCTAAGTTCCATATTGCATGGTTACAACTATATAAGGCCAGTGATGATGTGTTATCTCCCAACCATGCAATTCCAGAACCATATGACTTTGGGGTCCCAGACAACCAGGAAGGTTTGTTAATAAATTGGTAGGTGATTGGTGCAAACTTCAAATTTGAGGTTTGTTGGAGCTTGGGGGACACTACTAGGGAGTCCCTAGATACTTGCAAGGACCTAGAGGCCCTTGACAGGTATCTTGAGTTGCAGGGCATACAGCACCCTGCACAGCTGGCAAAAAGAAGCCAGTCAAAGTGACATAGTCCAGAACTTGATGGGCTGCTGAGCTGGCAGTCATCAAAAATTATGGCAGTGTGGAGGAATGGGAAGAGAGTGTGGAGGGCCTCTGGTCCCCCACCAGTGAGCTTCAAATATCCTGCAGCCATGCAACTAGTAGGGTTGCAGGAGTTCCAACAGTCCTGGTACTACAGTTTCCTGTCAATGGCTGGATGCACAACAGGTACACCATGACCTGCTACAATATTGTCACAGGCAGGGATAGAGATCCCTGCCCTGCTGTCTCCATGTACAATGGTGGTAGATAATGACTCAGTATTTACCACAGTGCTGGTAGAGTTGTTGGCCCCTCCAAGTTGGTTAAAATCTGCCAGTGCTAGCAGTGGTGTGTTCATTGAACACACTATCATCTTTGTCCAATGTGCCAGGGCATTCTTCTAATACTCCTTCATCAGGAAAAGGAAAAGGGAAAGCAACTGAATCACCTTCCAAACTGGCTAAGAGGGGTGAAGTCAGAGCTCCAGGGGACTCCCCATTTCTCCCTCTTTATGATTTTCCTTTATTCTCCTTCCTTTTCCCTATCTATTGGTCCTAGTCTCAGCCCTCCTGCTACATCAGTTCTCTGTGCATAATCTATAATATATGGGATGACTCCTGGGAATGTGGCTGTGCACTCAATATATGCAATGACTTTGGATTGTGCTGACTAAAATTTGTCAGCTGCTGACCAAGAACCTTCCTTTTTGGGCAGCTTGGCTGTTTTTCACACTTGGAACAGATTTTTTCCAAAAAAAATTATAGTATACAACTTTACTGAATATATACTATCTTTTGACCATGTGTAAAACATGCCAAATAGCCTGCACATGTGAAACAGGCCAAACATGATTTAGTGGACACTGTTTTTCACGCCTCACACATTTTTTGACACAACATGACCAAACAATGGGCATTTTCAAAGTTGTGGAAAGGAGGCCACATGACAAAGTATGTTTTGTCACATCTATTGATTGATTGATGTTGACTAACAAGCTTATTAGTAACTCCTTAACCACATTGAGCTATTGATACATCAAATATCTCATCATGCAAGTCAATTTTAATAGTTTTTGACTATTAAATTGCTTAACAATGGATGTTATAGGCAACTACCTACTACTCCTAAAAGCCAAAGGCAACAAGCTAGGAATCAAAGGAGACTTGAACAGTTACAAATGACAGATCCTGACAATCATCAAGCAAATAGAAACAATAGATCTTTGGAACAGATCAATACTGTGGTTGTTCCACCACTTCAATTTGGGCCTGGGGGTATGGGAACTGGGGGTATTAATCAATCTATGGGATCTGGGGGTATGGGATCTGAGGGTTTGAGGCTTAATCACCAAGCTATAGCCACCACTTCTAGCTCTTCAGGAAGACCTATTAGGCAGCCAGTTGCTGCTGCTGATCCATTTTCCATAGTGATCCCTGAAACTGTTTTGCCTGAAGGATGGGATGCTCCTTTACAGAATCCCATTCCTAGAATGGTGCCTCCTCCACCTGCTCCTCCACTTAGAAGAGTGAGAAAAGTTCCTATGGAGAATTCTACGCCCATCATGATGCCATCTCTCTCTGCTGTACATGGAAGGGACAATAGGCTCAATCAGCCCACTATTGCTCAACCTACAGTGATCATTCCTCAAACTATTTTGCCTGAAGGATGGAATGCTCCTTTACAGCATCCTATACCCAGAATGGTGCCTCTTCTACCTGCTCCTGCACTTAGAAGAATCAGACCTGCTCCACCTCCCCCTGCTCCTAATGTTGCTCAGGAGATGGCAAACTACCAGATCAGACATGAACAAGCATTGGCTGTATTAGAAGAGCAACAAAGGCTGAGACAAGAGCAGGACAGGCAGCAGGCATTAGCTATTTTGAGCCAGGAAAGACAGGAAAGAGCAAGACAGGAAGAAGAGCTATTCAGAGCAGAGGTCAGTTCAAGACTACTTCAAGATGCTACTTTAATTAACAAAGTTCAATAGCATATTGATCTGAATCCTGAACATAGGCCTTTGAATGCAGCTATGGCTCAAAGAATCTTTCAAGGTTGGGAACAGCAACATGAAGCTGATCTGGAAGAGGATTTCAATGATTTGGGTCCTCAGAATGATATACCTTCTGAATATGACTTGGAATATGTTGATCCTGCTCGACATCAACTAGCAGAGCAATTGGATCCTCCCCTTGATGATCCATTGGGTCCTCAGGATGACATGTCTTCTGATGATGGCTTGGAATATGTTGATCCTGCTCAACAGAGACCTGCAGAAGACTTGGACCCTTCCCTACCCAATGATCCACCACAACCAGAAAATCCTGCTGAAAATATACCAGCAGAAGAACCAGAGCCTCCCCTTGGACTTCCTATTCCACCACAGCTTGGTCCTATTCAGCCTGTTCCAAGAGGAAGGCAACCTTACTTGGTTGAATACCCTCCACACTATCTTGGTCCTATGACTGTCATATGTCCACACTGCCAAGCTTTACATTTTGATGCTGAAAAGCTCACCAAGTCTACTAGAAACAACTCAAAGTTTGGCATGTGCTGCTTACAAGGCCAAGTAAATTTGCCCAGGCTTCAAGATGCTCCAGCAGATTTACTAAACCTGCTCCATGGGCATCATCCTCTCTCTGACACTTTTAAAACATCAATCCATCAATACAATGCAGCCTTTGCATTCACATCTCTGTGTATCCAATGGAATACCTCAACTCTCTCAGAGCCAGCAGTTTGCCTTTGGCTAAATTGGCTTTGAAGATTGGTGTTCCTGTCATGCTGCTCAGGAATCTGGATACAACCAAAGGACTTTGCAATGGGACAAGAATGATTGTCACTCACATCAGCACCAGAGTTCTCAGATGTAGGATCATCAGTGGGGATGCCAAGTTTGCAGGATCAATTGTTTTGATTCCAAGAATCAACATGGATGTGTTTGAAGAAGATTTGCCAATTCCATTGTGCAGAAGACAATTCCCAGTTTGATTGGCCTTTGCCATGACTATCAACAAGTCTCAGGGTCAATCAGTCAAGCATGTTGGATTGGACCTTTGATCAGGAGTTTTTTTGCATGGCCAACTTTATGTTGCACTCTTGCGGTGCACATCAGGAGATTGTATCAAAGTCATCTTGGACCCAGAAAACACATCAAGAAAGACTGCAAATATTGTCTATCAGGAAATCTTGAATGGTTTACAAATGTAAGTGTGAGTTTTGTTGGATTCAAGCAAAAAATTGCTAACTTCTATGAACTTCAGCACCTAATGTCTATAGCTGGACCATGTAGTATAGATATTATTAATGGTTTACAAATGTAAGTGTGACAGTTTAAATAATTGGTTGGTTAGTACTAACTTTTATAATTTTCAGCATCTCTAATATATACCAGTGGACATTGTAGTATTTTGTTAATAATGTAATATAGATACATGATTGGTTTATAGATGAAATCTCAGTGTATTGAATTGTAAGAGAAAAGCAACACTTGGTCAACAAAATACAAAGACCTAACCAAACAAAATGAGGTTGGGTCTGGGACTTAGCATTGAGTTTGAAATACAAAGACCTAACTGAACAAAGTGAGGTTGGGTCTGGGATGAAGCATTGAGTTTGAAATACAAAGACCTAACTGAACAAAGTGAGGTTGGGTCTGGGATAAAGCACTGAGTTAGAAATACAAGGACCTAACCAAACAAAGTGAGGTTGGGTCTGGGATAAAGCACTGAGTTAGAAATACAAGGACCTAACCAAACAAAGTGAGGTTGGGTCTGGGATGAAGCACTGAGTTAGAAATACAAAGACCTAACTGAACAAAGTGAGGTTGGGTCTGGGATAAAGCATTGAGTAGAATATCAAGGACCTAACCAAACAAAGTGAGGTTGGGTCTGGGATGAAGCAAGAGCTACAGGCCCATGCCAAAGGCACAGGGCATAGCTCGTCTATAATATATGGGACAACTCCTGGGAAAGTGGCTATGCACCTATTATATGCAACAACTTTTGGATTGTGCTGACTAAAATCTGTCAGCTGCTGACCAAGAACCTTCCTTTTTGGGTAACTTGGCTGTTTTTTGCACCTGGAACAGGTTTTTTCAAAAAGAATTATAGTAGACTACTTTGACAGATATGAACCATCCTTTGACTATGTGTGAAAGGTGCCAGACTTGATATTTCAGGCAATATTTAACTATTTTCAGCCTTACTTATGTGAAATTGTACTGTCTTTTAATGCAACTCCTCAAGGAACATGTCCCATGCATGTATTTCCTATCAAAAAAAAATTCAGAACAATGAATTTATGATCAAAAATGGCCAAAGAAGTGGCATAAGATGTTTCTTTGACTCTTAAAAGCTTCTACTTATTTTTTTTGAAAGGAGAATGATTGCCCTGTATATATCCCTAGGCAACCTATGGTTCCTGAAGGACTTTGAGAAGTTTATGACATACACTATGTTTTGACTATAAATCTGACTTGAGTCTGATTGTTGATAGCCTCTGACTTGGTAGTGTATTCTGTGATGTTAGGTGGTACCAATATTGAATTGTAAAATCAAACAAAGTGAGGCTATACTTGGACTGGAGTGCTGCTAGCTGTATGGTTGGCTTTCTGATTCCAAGGTGTATGGTTCAGACTTGAAAGTATGAATTCTTATAGTTTTACACTAATCAGTTCCTATACCTTGGAGTCAACTTACTCCTGATCATCTCCAACTTTTCCTGCTCTCAATAAATATTTGACTACATTATGACAGCCTCTGAGAAAAGAATGGTGGGAATAATTTATTATGCTACTATTGGTGAAGAGAGCATTGAAGATTGCTTTGAGATGGAAAAAGCTTCAGAAGGCAGTATTAATATAGAATGTGTAAAGTTGATAGTCTTCTGTTAAAGGACTGGAATAGGAGGTTTTTTGCTCAGTACTATGACATATATCTATGTTTGAATAGACTGGATTGCTACTGACTGTAGGCTACATCCTGTTTCTGAGGATCCACAGAGTTTTTGATTTAAAGGTGTATGGTTTGTAATTGGATAATTGTATAGTCAGATATATCAAGTTGAGGACAACAGATGAGTGATGTCAAAGGTCTGATTGCTAAGTATTAGTACCACTTAGTGATACCATAAATGAGATTGTAGATATCTCATTACTCAGACTGCTTTCCCTAATTTGTTTCTCTTTAGTATATTTTGGTGTCCAAAAATTGTCCAACATGCTCTTCAAAGTGCATGAGTAATAAGGGGATAGAAGGTGGAGAAGACTTTGATTGATCAATAATTCTAAATGTTCAAGTATATTATAGATGATCTATCGATGATAATCACTTGCAAGAGTTGGAATATTGAAAATCTAACCAAGCAAAGTGAGTTTTGGTCTGGATTTCAGCATTATGTTAAAAATAATGGAATACTTATAAAGGAAAGTTCATTTGACTGAGTGAAATATAATTGAAATCATAGTAAAGACTTATGTTTACTGACATTGACAATGACAGGACTATCAACACATTGATTTAAAAAAGAAAGACCAAAGTCAGCATAGTGAAAGAGATGAGTGGGAAAGCCCATTAATATGACAATCTTGATTACTTTATTGAGGAACACTTATCAATAACATGAAAGACAAACTGAGGTTGAGTTTGGATCTTGGCATTGAGTTGACAAAATACAAAGACCTAACTAAACATAATAAGGTTGGGTCTGGGACTTAGCATTGAGTTAGAAATACAAGGACCTAACTGAACAAAGTGAGGTTGGGTCTGGGACTTAGCATTGAGTTAGAAATACAAAGACCTAACTGAACAAAGTGAGGTTTGGTCTGGGACTTAGCATTGAGTTAGAAATACAAAGACCTAACTGAACAAAGTGAGGTTGGGTCTGGGATGAAGCAAGAGCTACAGGCCCATGCCAAAGGCATGGACTGTAGCTTCTTCTTCCAATAAGTGTGGCCCCTTTGGCACTGCCACTAGCTTATGTCATTGCTGACCAATTGCTGACAGATCACTTTTGTCTTTTCTTTCTGTCATACTATATAGTTGTTTCTCATGCTTCCAAAGCCTCTGAAGCATCACACCTGGCCTAGAGAATCCCCAGACTTGTTCTCTTTGGATCTCCCTCTGCCAGGTGAGTAGTTATGTCAGTAGACACTGTACAGTACTGAATAGACTTTGGATCTCCCTTTGACAGTTGTGTGATTGAGCCACAGCCTCCAGAGGTCACCCTTACAAGTTGTGTGATTGAGCCCCAGCCTCTAGATATCACCCTTACAGGTGAATCCTCTTCATCATTGACTGAATGCACTGTCACCTAGTAAAGCAGCAATATTGGTTGCAGCACTGGTTGTAGTAGTTGTGGGGGTGACATAAGACATTGCCTTGGGGACACCTTTGGTCAATGGCATTTGACTCAATTATTCATTGACTCCAATGGGAGCATGGCCTCCAGAATATGTCTGCACATTGATGAGCCCCAGTTATCGCTGAGCACCATTTTTGGCATTCTTTTGGCATTGCGGACTTAGCAGCAGCTGACTACTTTGTATTTGACACAAGTCACAACACTCAGCACATGGGACCGAGCCTGAGGGTTGGACCAAACCACAAGACCCTAGCAACCACGAGACTTATCGAGCACAAGAAATATCATGTGGAGTCTGGAGCTTGGGCCTAGATCATCAAGGCCTAGACCCCCTAGCAATGACTATTAGCAACCCTAGCAATCCTGGTGAACAAAATGACATTCTTCTACCATATATGGACAAATTATCAGACGTGTACCTTTTTACTATCAGTTCATTTGCCGAGCTTACCAACATACTTGAACAGCATCTATGCTTCAGGTGTTGACATCGGACCTTTTTTTTTCTTGTTTTGGTTTTTGTTAGCAATTAAGCATCGCCAAGACTTCGCCTAGGATTTTTCATTTAGTCACAGACTGACACCTTGTATGCACCATAAGCACAGTAACAGACGCCATTGCTTGTAGTATTTATTTGTTTACTTTCACATACTATACTTCAAAATGTATAAATACTGATTGTACATAGATACTAAAAACATACACATGGAGAAGAGAACAGAGAACCCCCTGTGAAGTCGACTAGCTGCTCTCTCTCTCTAAGCCTACCAGCTTGAGATTACACTTCGCCTTTCTTTCCCTTACCCTGTCTTTGACTCTGGCTTAGCGACAAGCCTCCTCAACTTTGACTTCAACTTAGTTTGGTACCAATGGCGGGTGCCTATTCACGTTAATTTGACTTAGCAACGCTAGCGACTTTGGCTAGTAACCAGATCACATTTGTCCCCTAGTTCCCCTCCTTCCTTTACCGTCAGCTCTTTCCATACTCTTCTCACCACTGTTACAACAACCTCAGCTGGCGATAGTGCCTTCTTTCTACTTCACCCCACATCACAACTTTTGCTCTAGTTCTCTGGGACGGTTACTGACTCGCCCTCAACTATTAAATTCCTACTGCCAGCTACCCTATCTAGTGACTAGTGTCAGGTCCTCTCTTTAGGTTTCCTGCACGGCACTAGGCGGCATAGGAGCACATCATTTTGGAGCCCACCACAAGGGTACTTTGAAGTTAACCATTCTGCCAGAAACAAGAGCTCAAGCAAAACGTCGCTTGGAAAACCTTATTGAACCACCCCCGTCTACCCTTTCGACCCCTCAGCACTCTTTGACAGCAGTCTGTCCTTGACCCCTTGCTGACAAACTCGAAACCGCTAGAAACCTTCGTGACGTTAGTGAAATCCTTGCTGATTTTCCAGGAGCCTTTATCAAAAGTTTCCTTGACGCACCACTTTCACCTTTGACACCTACTGACTCTCTATTCTTCCTGGAAGCTCAATCTATCCCTTCATCACCAATTAACCCCTTTCATTTGCTAAATCCAACAATTGCTAAAATGAACAACAACCCCGTCGCTCAGCGTGCTAGAATGCTGCCGCGCAATGACACAACTGCGCCTAAGTGGGATGAGAGTTGCCCTAGGGAACTTCCCCAATACTTCAAGGAACTGGAATATCTCTTTGCTGACTGTGGCATTGCTGACGACACGCAGAAGAAGGAATATGTGGCTTGATACGTCTCTTATGACACAGCAGAAACCTGGCTTGGCCTACCTGAATTTGGCGACAACGCTATTATCGGCAACAATGCTCCTCGACCATATATGTACCAGGAATGGAAAGCAGCAGTGCTTAGGTTGTACCCTGGCACTGACGCTAGCGCTCGTTATAATCTTGGCGACCTGGAACAACTTGTCAACCAGACTTTCAACAGCAGCTTAGCAACTTTGGGAAGATTCTCCGACTACTACAGAGATTTCCAATGTATCGCCAGATGGTTACTTGCTAATGGCAAACTCTATCAAAACAAGGAACGTCGCTTGTTTCAACAAGGTATCCCTATGTCGCTATGGTCTAAAATTGTTTGCTGTCTTGAAATCACTCTTCCCGACCACCATCCTGAGGACCCTTATGAAGTTGACCAAGTTTTTGAAGGTGCAAAGTGGGTTCTAAAGGGAACAGACACCTCTACAACCAAGACCAGCGATGGCACCAGTGGTATTCATACGTCACCGCCACCCGCCCCTTTGCATGCGCCTAAGCAAGAAACTTTGGAATTAGCAACCACTACAGCAATTGTCAGCGCCCTGGAATGTTTGGAAGCTCTGTTGACCAATGGTAATGCCCCACCTCACCAACAATTTGCTAACAGCACTTGCCACTTTTGTGGTGAAACTGGTCATACTATGGTCCGGGGCACTTGTATAAAGCTGGAGCAAATGATCTTACAGGGTAAGGTTCATCATAATGCTGAAAGCAAGATTGTTTTACCATCTGGCGCTATGATTCCCAATTATTTCGGCAAGCGACTATACATGGAACGCATTGAGGAATGGCACCGGCTTAACCCAGGACAAATTGTCACAGGCAGACTCTCTTCCAACGCTAACCCAGATCCAGAGCAGGCAGCTATGCAGCAGTCGCTAATCCATGAGGTATTGCAACAGGACGTTGTTATGAGCCGAGCGCTAAGCAAGGAAGAATGGATAGAGGCTTTGGAGCACAAACTCTTTGCACTCAGGCGAAATGGTGAAAAATTTGACGGCGTACAAGTTCCCTGTGCAGCTTATTGACCAGTGAATGTTACCCCAAAGGCAACACCAATGGCAACCCCATCAGCTAGCGACACTGCTGCAACTTCATCCCCTCCTGATTCGACGCCAGCTCCTGCCGCTAAGCCTGCCGACATAGGCAAAGCCCCTGAACATACTGTTGCTAAAGAACAACTGCCCGTCGCTAAGGAACCTGTCGCCCAGCCCCCCATCCATCCGTTTTCTGGTATCCCTAGTCGCTACATCCCCCCTGCTAACAGGAATTTTGCTGCTCCCGACAGAACTAACGATGGTGCATATCGAACTATGCCACCCATTTATGACATTGAGCAATCCAAGGCAGTTTTCGAACGGGTTTTAAGCACCAAGGTTACAGTATTGGTTGGCGAACTTTGCTCAGTATCACAGGACATTAGGAATCAGTTTAGGACAGCGGTTACACCCAAACAATTGGTAGGCGCTAGCACTAATACGGTACAGGACCCCAGCAACATTTTCAAAGATATTTTGCCGACGTTCGCTATTGAAGAACCCCAGTTTTTGCTTGGATCCAACACCAATACCGCTAATGGACTTACCTCTGACAAGGCACCATTCGCTTCTGTTGACCCTGTTGAAGCTTACATCGATTTGCTACCCCACGGAGAAGAGCCTGTGGTGCTCACTGTTGCCAAGGATTCTCAGTCACTTCATACCGTCATGATGCTGATCGACAACAAAGAGGAAGTGGAATGCATTCATGATAGTGGTTCTCAGATAATTTCAATGTCTGCAGAAATTGCCAGCGACATTGGGCTATCTTACGACCCTAACATTGTGTTAAATATGCAGAGCACTAATGGTACCATGGATTGATCGCTAGGACTTGCGCGCAACGTACCCTGCACTATTGGCAACATAACGATTTACCTCAAGATCCACGTTTTACGGTCCCCCGCCTATGACATTCTACTCGGATGCCCCTTTGATGTATTAACTCAAAGTACGGTTAACACACTTAGCAACGTTGAAACCACCATAACAATCACAGACCCCAATACTGGTCAATGGCATACTATCCCTACCTTTCCATGTGGCAAATCCAAGAGAAACAACTGCCAAAATGTTCACTTTGAAACAGAGGCACCCCGTTGCTTTCATTGCCAAAGGCATTGAAGAAGATAGCGACATAGTGATCGTTATCAGCTATGACCATACAACTGGTCTAGCGACTTGTATAGCTTCTTGTGACTTGGACAACAACATTTTACTTACCAATTCTGACCCACAGACTGATCCCACACTAGCATACCTTTACACTACAGCTAGCGACATTTCCAATTTGTCCCTTCCACCCTGTGCTTATCTTGTTTCTACTGATACCTCTAATCCCTTGATTCTTGGACAGACTTTACCACTTGATACATATGTTACAGACACTACCCCCACCTACATTAACATTCCATTCCCTGCTCAATATGTCGCTAATGAACCCCCTAAGCAAAAAGGAGTCCAGGTCAAGAAGAAGTACAAGCCCATTGCTATGAAGACCAAACCAGTCACCAGCCACATTAGCAAGGACTTTTGAATCGAGCGCCAGATTATTGGCAATCCACTAGCAACACTCCCTCTGCTTAACCCAAATCTGCCACCTTTCGTCCCGACAAAGCGATTCACTGGTGAGCAACGAGCAAAACTGGTTAAGGACCACAACACAGGGTTCCTCACTAGCAATGAAATCAATGTATTAGTTGACATGGTCGCCAAACAGGAAAAAGCTTTCGCTTGGGAAGATTCTGAATGGGGAAGCTTATGCCCCAACTTCTTCCTGCCAGTATGCATACTGACAATTCCGCACGTACCGTGGGTCCAGCACAATCACCCCATACCCCCAGAGCTAGAAAAGGAAATATGCGAGATTATTTGTGGCAAAATTAGCGCTGGTGTCTATGAACCTTCAAACTCCGCTTACTGCTTGTGATGGTTTTGCATTTTCAAGAAAAATGGTAAGCTCAGGATTGTGCACAGTCTCAAGCTGCTAAACCGTGTCACCATCCACCATTCTGGAGTACCACCTTTTCCAGATCATGTTGCAGAATCTTTCGCTGGATGCATCTGTGGTGCCACTCTTGACCTCTACGTTGGCTACGATGAGCGACTTATTGACCCAGCATCATGTGACTTAACAACGTTCCAGACTCCATTTGGCACCCTTTGCCTAGTGACCTTGCCAATGGGATGGACCAACTCTGTGCCTATATTTCATGACGACATTAACTTTATTTTGCAGCCAGAGATTCCCCATAACATGCTCAGCTTTATCAACAACGTTGGCGCTAAAGGACCCAAGGACTGGAAGATTGTTAATGGTAAACCTGCTAAACATCCCGCTAACTCGAACATTTGCCTAGCGCTATGGGAGTTCTTTGAACTTCTCAACAGGATTCTCCAGCGAATGAAATACTGTGGTGGAACCTTCTCAGGTCACAAGCTTGTGCTCTGTGCCCCTACATTCAAGATTCTAGGCCATGTCTGCATGCCTAGCGGTCGAATTCCTGACAAAAGTCGCCTAGTGTTAATCAAGCAATGGGGCCCTTGCAAGTCGCTATCGGAAGTTTGGGCCTTCCTAGGTACCGTTGGAGTACTAAGGATGTTTGTCAAGAACTTCGCCCATCAAGCCAACAACCTAATGAAACTTACTCACGTTGGCGTCCCTTTCAAGTTTGGCCCCAATCAAATAAATGCTCAACGGGACCTCGTGAAAGCTTTACAAGACGCTAAGCCCCTGGTTCCTATTGATTATAAATTGCCTGACCCTGTTATCTTAGCAGTGGATACGTCATACATAGCAGTTGGATATTACCTCTGTCAATGCACTAGTGATAATCGCAAGGAACGCCGCTACAACCGCTTTGGGTCAATCATGCTAAACAACAGAGAAGCCCAATTCAGCCAGCCCAAGTTGGAACTCTATGGTCTTTATTGAGCGCTACAAGCTTTACGGATGTACCTTATTGGTGTCAGGAACCTTATCATTGAGGTCAATGCTCGCTACATTAAGGGTATGCTTCAGAACCCCAACATTCAGCCTTCCACTAGCATGAACCGCTGGATCATGGCGATTTTGATGTTTCATTTTGAGCTGGTTCATGTTAAGGGAACTTTCCACAGTCCTGATGGTCTCTCGCGACACCTGCCACAGCTTGGCGACCCTCCAGTCGATGATAGTGACAATTCCGTCTACAAGGACTGGATTGATTGCTTGCATGGGTTCATCCATCAAGTCCAGTTACCGCTGCTGCTACTTTGCCAAGTTTCCATGGCCTCCCATTGTCTACCTCCCTTGGTCGAGTACGATTATTTGCATCCTTTAGCGAGTTTTGCTAGCAGCACCGACATTCTCCCCCGAGTAGCGACCAGCAACGATATACTACCTCTCCAAGATGACGGCACCTCTACTTATAGCGATGTACCCCGCAGTGCCAAAGCTATCACCAGTGATGCTTGCATACTTTTAGTAGAGAAATGGCTTCACAATCTCGTCAGACCTGAAGGTCTTAGTGACAAAGATTACGCCACTTTCGTTTGCTATGCCTCAATGTTCTTCATCACGGGAGGCAAACTTTGGCGAAGAAAGCGAGATGGTGCTCACAAGCTGTTTGTTCCCACTGCGAGTCATTTATGAGTCCTGAAGGCTATGCATGATGATTTGGGACATAGAGGTCTTTTCGCTACTCGCTCAGCCCTCCTAGAATGATTTTGGTGGCCTCAAGTTAGCGCTGATATTGTGTGGTACCTTTGGACGTGCCATCCCTGCCAGATACATCAGATGACCAAGGTTCTCATTCTGCCAACTGTCGCTATGCCAGCACCCTTGTTCAGCAAGATATACGTTGACACCATGTTCATGCCACCCTCCAATAAGTTCAAATACATTATTCAAGGACGTTGTTCGCTGACTCATTACCCCAAGTTTTGTATGCTTGCCAGAGAGAACACCAAAGCCATCGCTAAGTGGCTGTATAAGGATGTCATTTGTCAATGGGGGGCGCTTAGCGAAATAGTTACCAACAATGGACCCCCAATCCTAAAGGCAGTTACCTACTTGGCAAAGAAGTATAACTTGCACCATATCAGGATCTCTGGTTACAATAAGCGTGCTAATGGAATAGTCGAGCGGCCTCATTTCGATGTTCACCAAGCCCTCTTCAAAGTGGTTGATGGTGATCAGTCTAGGTGGAGTACCGCTACTTACTCGGTCTTTTGGTCAGAACGTGTTACAGTGCGCAAGCAAATGGGTTGCTCCCCTTATTTTGCGACAACTGGTACCCACCCTCTCCTGCCTGCTGACATAGTAGAAGCGACATATTTGCAACCGCCGCCAAACTCGCTGTTGTCGACAACTGACCTCATAGCCCATCGAGCAATTGACCTTCAGCATCGCCAAGAAAATCTAGATCACCTTCACAGCCAAGTTCTTAGCGCTCGTCGCTTAGCAGCCATTTGCTTTGAGACAGAACATGCCGCTATGATCCGCAATTATAATTTCAAAACAGGCGACCTCGTACTCATGAGGAATACTAGAATCGAGGTAATGCATAACAAGAAGATGAAACCTTGTTACCTAGGCCCACTAGTGGTAATCTCTCACAACTGTGGAGGTGCTTACATTGTTTGTGAATTAGATGGCTCCATATTACATCGCCCTGTTGCTGCCTTTTGCCTAGTCCCCTATTTTGCTAGAGAACACATAACAGTGCCTAGCAACACTTTTGATGTCGACACCTCTCGACTCAGAGAACTGGAGCAGACTGAACTCGTCAACAACAACAATACTGGCAACGTCACCAATGAAGAAGAAAACTACCTTTTTTGCTAAGCTTTAGCAACTTATTTTGACTCTGCTTCGTTTCTTATTGTGCCAAACCCCCCTATTATCCAGGAAACTATCACGAATACAACCCATTACTTGACATTCCTTCCTTGTTTCAATGCGGTGCTTGGCCCTTCTGTTGCTAGCACTTGGCACGTCTCCAGAGGTGCTTCACCATGATGATTTACTGAGCGTTTGCCATCAGCCGTCACTAGCATTAGGCAACAGTCGCTAGTACCCCCAAGTGATTTCACTCTCTTTTTTTTCTGTTCCATCTGTTTCTCAGTCTTTGCTAAAATATACTATACATTTTTTTTTTTTTTTTTCGGGGGCCCCTTAAGGGGGCTAGTCTATGTCTGTACTATAAAAAACTAAAAATTTACAGGAGGCGACTGGCGCTAAGCATCAAGGTCAGCATTGTCGTCAGGCACCTCCATTGCCCCTGCCTCCTCCCAATCTCCCTTCCCAATGTTGTTCTCCTCTTGCCAGGCCAAGAAGGCCTGACAGTTGCGCTGATATCCTGCCAGTGTTGCCAATGTTCGCTTAGCAACAGTGTAACAAGCCTGTGCCGCTAACAACTCCTCCTTGGCTGCCTCCAGCTCCCTCTGGAACCGCCATTCCACTCCTGCCGCCCTCTTGTCAAAATCCACTAGCGACACCACTGACGTTAGCAGCGTTGGCCAACCGAGGTCCTTGCCCAGCCATTCCAGCTTGTCGTCGCTAACCTGGTGCAAGGGCATGTCGCTCCAGGTCCCCTAGCAAAGTGATTAGTGATCAAGAAACTAGCGAAAGAGAAGGACTTACCCTTCGCCGGACTTTGGCTTCCTCAGCCCTCTCCTCCTCCTTGTCCTCCTCAGCCACGGCTGGTACAGCCTCGAGTTCCTCCTCGCCTTTGACCTCCATGTTGCTTGCCTCCCACTCCACCTCAGCGACCGTCGCTAAGAGAGTAGTCTCCCTCATCTCCACATCCCCCTCTCCCTCCTTGCTAGTGACTGTTTGAGGTCGCTTAGCACTAGCAATCAATGCGGGGCTTGCTGCTTGTTTCCATGCCAAGGGCACATCGCCGTTGCTGTCATTGTCGTCCTCGTCACTCTCCACCACCTCTCTGCTCTTCACCTTAGCGCCTCCACCACCTCCAACCACAGCTCCCTCCTGCAATGTCGGTAGGAGCAAGCTCAAATGCTTGACCTCAATGTGCTCCCCTCGCCTTGCCAACTCCCTCTGTCGCTTCACAAAAGCCCTTGCATTCCTTACCAATGCCGCCTTTGTTGCTATCCTCTTAGCAAACTTGCTGCCAGTGCTCCTCAATGACCGTCTGCTGTGCAAGCAGCTTTTTCTTGTACGGTCGCAGCGATAACAGGGCTGGACCCCAGTGGGGTACCAGCAGCCCTCTGGGTCATTATCGGCCCAGCAGTTGTCGCACTAGAGGAATTTGTTAGCAACACAGAAAGAAACAATGGCTAAGTGCTTACTGCTCCTTGTGTGCACTTATACTCTTGTCACTTCTCTAGCGACACCGTCACCTTCCCCTTGGCCTTCTCTAACTTCACCCCAGCTTCCAGTCCAGTGTCCACCACTGTCGAGGCCTTTCACCAACAAAGGAGTGTTGCCAAGCGCTTGTCGGTAAACGTTTCTTCAATATGATCCTGCAAGAAAAAGTTAGCGAGCATTGTCAAGAGTTAGCGAAAAAGAAGAAAAGGGACTCACCTCAATATCCTTGTCCTCCTCTTCCCGTGCCTTTCCCTTCCCCTTCTCTTTGCTCCTCAGGGTTGTCGCCAGTCTTGGCGACGTCACCAACCCCCTAGCGATGCCGCCAGCTGCAGCCTTGGGAGTTGAGGGGCCCACCTCTTGAATGTCCCCACGATTTGCTGCCTCATCGTCCCCACAACCCTCGCTCCATCCCTCCCCCCTCGCCACTGCTAACACACCTACCAGGTGCTGGAAGAAGAACTGGTCATTTGGTGACAATTCTACAAAAAGCTGACATACCTTAGTGGTGTTGCTAGTGCTAGCAACTGCCGGGGCACTTACCGTCATTCCCGCAGTAAGGTCATCCATTAGGAACTCCAAGGAGGGATCGACTGGCGCCTAGCAATCGAGTTAGAAATGTCGTTAAGAGAATAAAAGCAAAGACTTACGAAATGAACGTCAAATGGGCAAACCCATTCCTCCCCCTTGTACTGCTTGTATAATTGGCGACACTCCTTCTCGACAGTTGCCAACTCCGGCCACTCAACTCCACTCCCCACGGTCTTGAACCATTGCAGCCACATCTGAAAGATAGCAGTGACCGCCAAGTGAGGATCCTTCGCCAGGGAAGCATGAGCCATGGCAAGCAATCGGTCGACACATTCCAGGAAAGCGTGGGCCATCATAGTTTTTTCGAACTGAGAGGCCAGATCGGACATAGCAATAAGATCGAGATGGTAGGGGAGAATAGTAGATAAGAAGAAAGTGGGGATGATGAAGTTCAAGCAATACCGCCAGCCAGTTTTTACTTGGATCTCTTTGGCACACAGACCAGGCAATCGAGCACGTGACTTCGAGGTTGACTGAGGACAGTCAATATTTCAGTATGGGGGAGGATGATGAGCCCCAGTTATTGCTGAGCACCATTTTCGGCATTCTTTTGGCATTGCGGACTTAGCAGCAGCTGACTACTTTGTATTTGACACAAGTCACAACACTCAGCACATGGGACCGAGCCCGAGGGTTGGACCAAAGCATGAGACCCTAGTGACCACGAGACTTATTGAGCACAAGAAATATCACGTGGAGTCTGGAGCTTGGGCCTAGATCATCAAGGCCTAGACCCCCTAGCAATGACTATTAGCGACCCTAGCAATCCTGGCAAACAAAATGACGTTCTTCTACCATATATGGACAAATTATCAGACGTGTACCTTTTTACTATCAGTTCATTTGCCGAGCTTACCAACATACTTGAACAGCATCTATGCTTCAGGTGTTGACATCGGACCTTTTTTTTTCTTGTTTTGGTTTTTGTTAGCAATTAAGTGTTGCCAAGACTTCGCCTAGGATTTTTCATTTAGTCACAGACTGACACCTTGTATGCACCATAAGCACAGTGACAGATGCCGTTGCTTGTAGTATTTATTTGTTTACTTTCACATACTATACTTCAAAATGTATAAATACTGATTGTACATAGACACTAAAAACATACACATGGAGAAGAGAACAGAGAACCCCCTTCGAAGTCGACTAGCTGCTCTCTCTCTCTAAGCCTACCAGCTTGAGATTACACTTTGCCTTTCTTTCCCTTACCCTGTCTTTGACTCTGGCTTAGCGACGAGCCTCCTCGACTTCGACTTCAACTTAGTTTGGTACCAACGGCGGGTGCCTATTCACGTTAATTCGACTTAGCAATGCTAGCGACTTTGGCTAGTAACCAGATCACGTTTGTCCCCTAGTTCCCCTCCTTCCTTTACCGTTGGCTCTTTCCCTACTCTTCTCACCACTGTTACAACAACCTCAGCTGGCGATAGTGCCTTCTTTCTACTTCACCCCACATCACAACTTTTGCTCTAGTTCTCTGGGACGGTTACTGACTCGCCCTCAACTATTAAATTCCTACTGCCAGCTACCCTATCTAGTGACTAGTGTCAGGTCCTCTCTTTAGGTTTCCTGCACGGCACTAGGCGGCATAGGAGCACATCAACATTCAAACACCAAAGGATCTATTGCCAGTACAATGGAAAGTGTGCTTCTGAGCACTTTAGGCAGATTGTTTTGATTGTGATCTGCTCCAAAATCTTGATGCATCAACAATGCATCTTGAAATCAACACAATAGAAAAAGGAACAGCAGAGCTACAGAGCCCTACAATTACATCAACTTTTACATCAAGCATAACATCTTCATTGACCCAACACCTCAGACTCTTTCATGTCACATTGCATATACTTCAAATTACATTGTGTCTAGACCTAAACCTAAATACATCACAGGTCTTTGACACTTGATTAGGGACATATATCTGGATTTTGACAAAACAGATTACACTCTCTAGTAATTTGTGGTTCAAGAAAAGTTCATGCCAATCCTACTAGATAGCAATGCCTCCATGTCTTTCCCATTCAGCAGAATTTGGCAAGAAATCTCAGCAAACAGGTGATTATGGCAATTTGCTTTTTGCAGCTTTATGTCTTGCTGTTTCTATGTGTCATTGGTCAGGCAAGCTATTTCAAAAGACAAAATCATCTACAGATTGGCAGAGTATAATAAAATATGCTTCTCTAAAGTTTTCACCAGGATACACAGGTTATCATCTACCTTATCACAAAGTTTATTCTTTTTACAGACATCCCCTTTACCCATCAAGATGTTGCACACCCAGTCTCAATCCTCTTTGACTAGGTTCAAGCTCATGACAAGATCCATGGTTTAAGAAGGGCACTATTCACTCAAAAGGATGGTTTTTGACTATTAGATCCTAGTTCAAGTCAAAACTTTTTTCTTTTGTTAATAGGTCTTTTGGTGGACATTCAGCATACACAGGAGGAGCAACACAATATGCTACACTAGGTGTATCCAAGACATTATCATGGAATTAGGTCATTGGTCCTCCTCAGCATGACAAATATATGTCTGCAAAAATTCTTGCATCAGAATGGCTTTACAGCTGGCTGTATTGAAAAAGTATCATTGATTTCTTCATCCCCCTTTTCTCTCCTCTTCAGCCTCTCATCTCAACTTTCTTCACCTCTACCATCTCCTCTACTCTCTTATAGCCCAATTCATTGAGTGCTTCATCAAATAAAAAAAGAAGACCATTTTGGCAGCCTGTTTGTGCACTATCACTGGGTGTAATAAGTAGCAGAGGTTGTTGTCAATGCAGTTTCCAAGGGTATGCAGCATTTTTGGAGGCCTTTGCACAACATGTGCTTACAATTTCTTGACATTCCATACATTTTTCTTGCAGACTCAAAACTGTTTTCAGTTCAGTGCCATTGATTGACAAATGAGCCTCTGCAACTCATCGCTTGAAATCAGAGTTTCTTTCTGAAGGTAGATTTTGGTTTAGCAGATATTGGCCACCAAGGCACCAGAGCAACGGTGGTGACTGTACGAATGCAAGACCATTGCATGATTGAAATGAAGTGAGACCTTTTGCCCTACTGCTCTCGACCCAGCATCCGCCAGACGATGGCACTGGGCCGGGAACGGCTTTCGATCCCGTCTGAAATGAAGTACTCTGTTGGGTGAGGTCGGATCTGAGGTGATAGCTTTACGCGCAGAGGCCTCCGAAATCGCTCCTTACCCCCGGAACCCGCAATCACGTCGAGCCAAGACATCTTTGATTATTTCTTTCTGTGCATATTTTGCACTCTCACCATTACTACATCCTGTCTACTGTACAGGTGAGCACATCATCACTCTCATCATATTCCCAATTATAGTCCTTTGCAGAGTAAGGCTGTTTTCATCTTGATATCTTATTCATGCATCGAGCACTACTTTTTACAAGTAAGGCTCTCACCTTTTTGATCCAAATCAATGGCATAACACTTTTTTTTGACCCTTTATCTTTTGGAAACAGATTCCAGCACTAGCAGTGTGGCCGATCCAGCACTCACGCTATGTCTGTCTTGACTGGGGTTTCGATCCAAACTCGGTTTCCGTTCATGGGCAAGTGGCCGGCAGAAGAATTTCATCTTTCTCTTTTTTTCGCATATTATACACTCTGACCGTCAAACATATCGTACAAATCTCATACAACATAACAATTCTCACACTGGTCCCCCCCTCCAATTCCCAATTCTCATTCACATGACCACCCCTCACATGACAACACCTCGACTCAGAAAGGACATTCATACTTGGATGTGCATCTAAGAAAACCAGAAAGCGAGATAATCAGAACTGGGGAGAGTCGTCGTGCAGTGCGGGGTACGTACACTGCGTTGTCAGGCGAGATGTAGCAGCAGACATAATCGCGCGGGCCTGTGAATCATAAGTAAACGTATGAGTTTTCCAAAAATTGGTGAAGAACGGTTTGGGTGTAATTACAAGCCTAGACATGGAGATATGTTAGGTAGATGCGGAGGGAGTTGGTTAGATGACTCACTCCGACTGGACCGGCGAAACCTGCGCCTGCGAAGAGGGTTTAATGGTGATCAGCGTGTGTGCATTTTATAAAATCATAGACAAAAGGGAACGAACAGAGCTCTCCGGGTTTGAGCTCTTGCGCGCTAGCGCTGGTGGCGAAGAGTGTGCTGATAAGGATGAGGGCGGTGGTCCTGAGGAGGTTGTACATCTCTGTAAGCTGGATTCGTGTGGCGTATGTAGAGGAAGAGAGGTGTCGAGGCAGGTTCTGGATATCAGAGGGGTCTTACATATTGGTTTCGGAAGGAGAGACATTCGGCTGCTACATTGAACTGTCAAGGTTTGACAATCATTTTGAAATTTGAAGTGGCGCCGCGCTTGGCTTGGCATTGACATTGATGTGTATCATGAATGAAGGGACAGTAGCATCAAGAAGCGATAGTTCGTATCCTTGTTATGGAGAAGTGTATATGCGGGTTTAGGGGTAATCAGTACAAAGGTTGGTAGATTCCAAACATACAAACAGGGTGGTGACCAGGTGAAGAGGCACAGAAGCATTTTCGAGAAATGCAAATGTCCGACGTTTAGCTTGGAGAAGAGGCGGTTTTCATCCTTTCTTCGAGAACACGGATGACTTCTGCGTAACAAGCTTCTATTTTTTGCAAAAACGCTTCCGTGTTTTTGTCCTGCATCATACCCGAGGGTACATCAAGCTCCACCGTGCCAATCAGCCTCAGACGTCAACAAGTACCAAGAGTCACTGACCGTAAACGACGGCGCATACAGCGGAAACAACTTATGATCGGGAATTTGCGCATCGAGCGCCAACGGCTCACCAAGCGCGATCGCCGTAAGACTTGTCCATGCCCTCGCAGCATTCGGCGTATCGTATCCTCCCCCACCCAGCATCATCGTCGGTATTCTCCATCTCAGCACCTCGCTCACGAACGCGTTCAGACCTTCTAAACTCCAGTTTGATATTCCACAGGGATCGCCGGCGAGAGCGTCGACGCCGCATTGAAGGACGATGTAGGAGGGCGAAAAAGTGGATTTGAGGCGCGTGAGGATCGGCAGGAGGCGGGCGTAGGTGTGTGAGGAGGCGCCGGGGTGAAGGGGGAGAGAGAGGGTGTATGGAGAGAAGCTAGGGTCGGTGGGGGTTGGTAGGGAGGAGAGGGGCGAGGCGGGGTAGAAGCCGGGTGAAGCGTGGTGGATGCTTAGAGTCTGTTGGTTGAGGCGGTTAGTTGGTCATGTGAGTATTATAGCTGAGCCTGAGCTTACGAGGATCTGGGGAACTCTTGAGGCGGAAGACGACGCGAATGCCTGAGAGACGGCATCGGAAAAGTGCAAGTCTAGATCAATATACATCGTGCGTGGTTTATGTTCTCCCGGTGAGCGTGGCGGAGCGCGTTTGAGCGCCATCAGCGCGAGGACACAGTCTGCGACGTAGCAAAATCCCGCAGCCTCGCCTTTCTGTGCATGGTGCCGTCCGCCGTCCCAGCATATCGTGATCTGTGCAGTGTTGGATATGAGCGCCTGGACAGCGGTCAGTGCGGAACCGGCGACGAGGGAGACGTAGGCAGGCAGGAGAGGAAAGGGCGGGCAGTCGGAGTCGAGGCCAAAGGCTTCGTTGATGTCGGTGGAGGACTGCGGAGAGAGAACGGCGTCGAGGTATTCACGTGTGTGGTAGACGCAGAGGTCTTTGTACGACGCGCGGTGGGGGCGCAGGACTTTGACGCGCTTGGAGAGGCCGAAAGCGTGAATCAGAGAGTGCACCGTCGAGGAGCGGTTCTTGTTGGAGGGAAGTTGCGAGGAGGCCGCGATGAGCTCTGAGGAGACGACGTAGGCGACTGCGCGGGCGACATCGCCGGACATGATGAGCAGCAGTTGGAGTGACGGCGTGGGAATGATGCCGCGACCGTGGTTCGGTGATTGTTGACCACGACTCTGCGAGCGCCCGTCTAGTTGGTAAGGTATCCTTTATTCAATCATGTGGCGTACTGTCTAAAACGGCAGTCTGTCCCCAGACTTAATTATTATCGATTTATCATTCGCCTGATTACAGCCATCCAGGTTAAATCGTCGTATAGTACTACATATGAAGCAATTGTAATTCGTTGTTCGAGCACGTCACAGCGCATGGAAACTATCGTTCCAGGAAAGGTGTGGCGAAATACTAATATGGTTCAATGTACACCAGGCTCCCAAAACCATACCCCCTGACAGACGCGGTCTAAAGACAACCCGATCCTCGCCTGCCTGAAATCCTGAGTATCCTTCGGCTTCTCACATGCATATGGCGCCTGTTATTGAGGACTCTCTGTCGATGTATTCATTCTTCAGTCTGGTTGTGCTATGATATGCATTTCCTACGAGTTACTCGAATACCAATACAAAATTTGGAAAGTTACTTGAGGGGAACATTAGATAGTGTAGCTACAGAGCTTTACTAGGTATACGGCGATAGTTTATGTGTCTGTCATGTACCTGCTCTCATTGCTGTGCCTAGTACACACATCAGATTCTGCATATCTGACCAGGAGTCCGAATGATCATGTAGAATTGTTATGATGCTATGTATATGACTGCTGGTATCTCCCAACTTTGAATCCTCCTTCCTAAGTATAAGTCCTTGACATATATCACTGATCACCTGGGTCCCTGGCATCCATCATGAGATCCCTGACTTCGAAGCCACGTCTATCGAACAGCAGTGGATTTAGTGTGATCGAAGTCAAACATCATGAGATGACTAAAAAAAGTATGACGGGCTTCGAATCGCAACACTACAGGACTTCAGGTAACAGATTTTTGAGCCTACTTTTTGGGAAGCTTGTATATGACTTCTGATTAGAAAGCATCACCGTTACTCCTTCTTGAAGTTGCCATGCTTTCATTTTCCTCCCCTTAGAGACGGACACATGTGTGAGAGTCTTCAAATCGGACTTTCGTTGTTGTTACCAACGTTTCATGATCAGAGTAAAAGGATACGCGTGACTGATTGTTGAGAAAGTATCACCTCTCAGAAACACATACCGAGGTTTATCCGTTTATTCTCTTCGATTTTCATCTTGCTTGCGGCACATCTTGTCAGCATCAAGATATGAGCAGGAAATACGCCGGTACAAAGAGTAGGCTTCGTAAATAATCGTAAAATTATATCGAGTCTGCTTTCACACCGTATTTTGGGCGTATGTTCGTGATGTCGGCAGAAGTTGTGTGAGTAATTCCTTGATCAAGCTGTGAATACTAGTACCAAAAGGGGAAGTGGATATGTCTCTAGAATATCATATCAAATGGAAAGCCAATGAAAGCAAGATCAGGCTATCTGATACAGGAACCCCGTACCCTTTCGAAACATATAATATCATAGGACTTCTGCCTAATGAAATATGTTGTCTAGAATAAGTAGTATACCTAATGAAAGATGTTGTCTAGAATAAGTAGTATACCTAATGAAAGATGTTGTCTAGAATAAGTAGTATACCTAATGAAAGATGTTGTCTAGAATAAGTAGTATACCTAATGAAAGATGTTGTCTAGAATAAGTAGTATACTAGTGACACAGACCTCGAAGAAACCTCGAAGATGAGACTTGGAAAGTGAGAATTAAGAAAATAACATAATCAACGGTGTCCACGGATCCAATTCCTCGTCAAGAGAAGATTTTGGCCACCCGAGGTCGTGAACATCCCTAGGAAGTTACTAGTTTGGGATAAACATAGATGTACGTTACAGATAGAAGGTTGATGGCGGTGATAGGGCAGGAAATCTAGAGTGGATGGCATATTCTTCAGTGGGGACGATGGCAGTGCTGGTTTCGCGGTAAGGGACAGGAACTTTCCGATATAGTGTCATGGGTCAACCTTGTGGTCGCCATTGAAATCAACTTGGTCAATCGCGGCGATCATGGGCGTTGGCGAAGGGCGGTATGTGGATTGCAATGTAAAGGCCAAGTTACGAAGGGCTGAAAGAACATAGGGAAATGAGCGCGAGACATCAGATGATGCTGCCTTTTTGGCAAGAAATTGTAAAGAATGGGAAACGGAATGACGGCTCAAAAAGAAAGGTGACACGCTATCTTCACAATGTGCTAGCTGAATTAAGAGTTTCCGTCTTGTCTCTGTTTTGTATGGTCCTCACAAGACCTGGGCATAGCATCTCAGTACCATAAAATGACAAGAATCCTATCTAGTTACCTCTACTAAAGTATTCTTGGTTTTCGTTGGAAAGCTGTTCCAGACTCAATCCCTTCGTCTCGGGAAGGAGAAGGGTTGAGAAAATGCCAGTAAACGTGAAGAAAGCAAAAATATCCAAACTGCGGTTGAAAGATCCATCAGATGCTGGCTACCAGTTAAGATACACAAGGATAATGATACACACATATGCTTAATTCCCATCATAACATTCAGCTTGGCAAAACCAACTTGAGCGATTATGGCTCCAAGCTTTCCACAGGCAGCAGATATACCATGTGCGGTTGCACGATAACGCGTGGGAAAGACTTCGCCGGGCACCATGAACGTTGTGGTATTTGGACCAAAGTTTTGAAAAAAATTAATGAAGCAGTAGAGGACAACAAACCCCTTTTTTGCTGGCTCGGTAGCACTAAGCCTGTCAAAACCGAAGCCTGAATGATTGCGGTGAGTCATGGTGAGAGATACGGGCATAGCGAGAACGTTAGCATGAGTACATACCAATGGCGATGAACAAAATGGTAAGAAGAGTAAAACCCATGAGTTGAATTGGTTTGCGTCCCCATGAGTCAACGAAGAGAAAGGTGAAGTAACAACCAGGAAGCAAGCCGCCAGCACAGAAGATCAAGTTACCGATGCATAGATGCCTCAAATTGTCATAAACGAGCTGAGTGCCTGTGGTACCCGTGGTAGAGGTAGCATTAAGATTAAGTGTTTTGAGCACCATGGGCTGGTTGAATGTCAATCCGTAGAAGGCGATGTCGACGACAAACCAACTCCACGCCGTCCCAAGAAGAGTCCTACCGTTCTTCCACTGGCCGAAGTAAGCCAAGAAATCGGACCAACTAGCCTTACGAGTATAGAAGCGGTAGCCAAGCCTATCTGAGCCAATAGTGGAGTCACCGGTAGCGATAACGTTCTTGATGTCATCAGAGGCTTGCTGGATGTTGCGCTCAATATCCATAGTGAAACGAGGAGTCTCGGGGATGGTGAGTCGAAAGTAGAGAGCAATACACCCGGGCACGCAACCAAGTCCGATGAGAATACGCCAAATTTCATCAACATGGACTGGGTTGTCGATGCTGGGGTCGCCGAGGATGGATGTCTTATAAGCAGTGATAATTATGAAGGCAACAAGGGTAGCAGCTGGAGAGGATCAGAGTCCTTATCCTGGTGTTAGTCCAAGGATGTGAAAGTACGTACTGAGATAACCCCAACCCTGCATGGCAAATACAGCATTGATCATGCGTCCACGAATGCGAACGGAAGCGAACTCGGAGGTTATGATGGCGGAGAGTGGATAATCACCACCAATGCCAATTCCAAGCTAAGTCCGATGTTTAGTGCAGGACAGATCGCCAGATCGCGTACTTACGAGGAAACGCCAGACAATGAGAACACCAATGATGCCAATAGAATGACCATCGCCAGCTAGAGCTTGGGCGAAGGTGGCAATAATAATGATCATTAACTCAATGCCGTCTGGATGTTCGTCGAGCTTTATGTGAGCGGAAAGATAGATGAGACGCACACATCCTTTTACGACCCAGTATATCGGCTAACCAACCAAAAAGAAGCTGCCCGACGAGATTGCCAACGGGGGTGGCAACTTTGATACCAAGATCCTGGTTCGAACTCAACATTCGGCCATCGTTGGAAGAGGAACCTAATGAACACAGATTCAACAGCTCATCATAGGAAGCAGGGAAGGAGGTAGTTGACCTGCGCCGTAGACGTAGCCTAACATGACCGAAGCAAGGGTAATGGCAAAGAGATCATAGCTAAGATGCCTTTAATATATTATATCTTCCAAAGAGAGAGCCAGATGGTACTTGCGCATCAGTAAAAAAGCCAGCACCAGCAATCAAACAGACCTTGGCATGGAACCAGCTGGAGCACGTAAGCAAATTGCGACCTCGATAGAGGCCAAGAGACGTACGTGAATGGAGCTTGATCTATTTCTTGCAGGGCAGCGCGGCGTCGACGGTCGATAGCCCTAAGGTTCTCAGCATCAAAGTAACCATCTCGATGGTCCTGTTCGCTGTTAAACATCATAAACGGTGCTGTCGACGGAAAGAGGGGAAGAGAATTTCAGTAGGGTGGGAACTTGCACAGCCATTCTCGAGCCTTTATAATGAAGCAGTAAGGTACCACAATCTGGGGTCTTTGTATCAACTGATAGGATTCTATCGCACCACACCGCAGCGGGAAGCTCATGCCGATGTCTACGGTACACCAGAATAAAACGCGTCTGGACTTTCAAACAGAACGTGCAAATCCCGGAAGTTTCCCCGTTCATTTCAAACTCAAGTTTGGGCCGGTGAAATTTCCCACGAGTCACTTGGGTTTTGATTAAGGTCCAGTCATCACACGGCATGTGACCGCCTGTGACAGCGTTCTAATTACGTAGTTGAAACGATCAAAAATCTTTGATTGACTGTCACACGTCCCTCAATTGTCCCTTGATACATCGCAACATGATCCCTGGCCATATCACACGAGCTACGGTCCGTGCCTTTGGCACGGGTCTGTAGCTCTTGCAAAGTCCCAGACCTAAATTCACTTTGTTTGGTTAGGTCTTCAATATTCAATTCAATGTTGAGACCCAGACCCAACCTCACCTTGTTTGGTTAGGTCTTCAATATTTGATTCAATGCTGAGACCCAGACCCAACCTCACTTTGTTTGGTTAGGTCTTTGATATTCAATTCAGTGTTGAGACCCAGACTCAACTTCACTTTGTTTGGTTAGGTCTTCAACATTCAATTCAGTGTTGAGACCCAGAACCCACCCTCACTTCATTCAGTTAGGTCTTTGATCAGATCATACAATTTAATATTGAGACCTTATATTTTCATCAACAAAAACTACAATATCTAGCTATATACATTAGAAGCTGAAGATAATAGAAGTTAACAATAAAATATGAATTTATCCAAATTTACACACTTACATTTGTAAACCATTGAGGATTTCTTAATAAACAACATTCTCTGTTTTCTTTGTCATGTATTTTCTGGTGACAAAATCACCTTTAGACAATCTTCTGATGTACATTGAGAAAGTGCAACATAAAGTTGACCATGTGCAAAAACTGGTGAACAAAGGTCCAATCTAACATGCTTGACTGATTGCCCTTGGGACTTGTTGATAGTCATAGCAAAGGCCAGCTGAACTAGAAATTGTCTCCTACACAATGGAATAGGCAAATCTTCCTCATAGGCATCAAGATTGATCTATGGAATTAAAACAGTTGATCCTGCAAACTTGGCATCTCCACTGATGATCTGACATCTAAGGACTCTGGGGCCAATGTGAATGACAATCATAGTCCTTTAGTTGTATCCAGATTCCTAAGGAGCATGACAGGAACACCAATCTTCAAAACCAATTTAGCCAAAGGAAAACTACTGGCTCTCAAAGAGTTGAGATATTCTATAGGATATAATACAAGGCCATCAACATTGCTATCATCAGACTTAATAGAATCTGCACTTTGCAAGCTTTTTTTTTCTCCTGGACATTTCTGCAGAACTCTGAATTCAAATCTTTGCCCTTAGATTATCTGGGCTGCATGTGTGCTATACTGACAGAGCCAGTGAGTTTTTCACCTTGGTTGGAAGGTCTGGGTAATCTTGTGAAACTCTGTCATGCTGGGGATATGCCAGCAGGCTTCAGGTGCAGAAATGTATCTGGCATCTAAGTGTTCCTTGATTTCATCTCTATTATCTCTCTGTTCTCTGGAAATTTCCAAAGTTGTCCTATCAGGGCCTTTGTAAATGTACTTGTGAATGTACTTGATGGCTCCACAAATGCACAGACCTCCACATTAATGTTGCATCTGTATTTGGCTGAGAGATAAGGACTGTATGGGACAACTTCATGATTGTCATAACAATGACCATTCTTTTCAAAGAAGTGACCATTGTTAGGTCTGACATATCAGGAGTAGCCATCATCACTATACTGAGTGGCCTCTTGAAATTTCTTGGGATATCTCTTAGAACATTTGCCATCTACCATGCACTTTGCATTGGGATGAGCATCTTCACATGGACCATAGACCATATTGGTTGTAACAACCTAATAACAAAGTTTAATAACTGGATCAAGGATTTAAACAAAGCTAATACTTGATGCAACTGAGGCTGAGTGTAAGGGCAACCTCTGGAGGCTGTGGCTCAATCACACACCTGGCAAAGGGAGATTCAAAGTCTATTCAGTACTGTACAGTGTCTACAAGCATAACTACACACCTGGCAAAGGGAGATCCAAAGAGAACAAGTCTGAGGAACTTCCCAGGCCAAATCCTACACTTTAGACCTTTGGACTCATAGGATGCAACTGTACAGTAGGACAGAAAAGTCACATGACCACTGGGCAATGCACATGTTATCACATAATCACTGTGCATGTGAGTTGTCCTAGCAATGCAAGTGTTATCACATGATCACTGTGCATGTGAGTTGTCCTGGCAATGCAGGTGTTATCACATGATCACTGTGCATGTGAGTTGTCCTGGCAATGCATGTGTTATCACATGATCACTGTGCATGTGAGTTGTCCTGGCAATGCATGTGTTATCACATGATCACTGTGCATGTGAGTTGTCCTGGCAATGCATGTGTTATCACATGATCAGGAAGAATGAAGGGAACTATAAGAGGGGAGACTGGACAGAGGAGAAATGGGACATTCCCTGACATCACCCCCCCTCTAACATGCAACATCTTGATACACTGGGTAGAAAAAATTGCAGATTGCCTGATCAGCTGCTAAGACAGGGTAAATGCCTTAGATGGCTCTTGGAGCATTGGAATGCCTGCAATGGAAGTCCCAAACCAGAGCTGGTGCATGTACATTGGCCTGTAGTTTTCAGAGATGTCCTTGATGCCATATCCCTTCCATTTCACCTTGAATTGCCACTTTCCTCAGAATATCCTACTATTCAAGATTTCCCCCACTTCATACTCCTCCTCATCATCAACCAGGACTGGTGGTGGGAGTGGCTTAAGGTGGCAGCCAGGGATTGGATCTTCTGAAGCTATAAATAGCTTAACAATGTTGAAGACTGGGTACAATTGGCATAGGCCTGCTGGGAGTTTAAGTTGATAAGTCAAAGGCCCTACCTTCTTCTCCACCATGAAGGGGCCAAGATGACAATGTGATAGCTTCTGGGATGGCCTTGTTGTCTTAATGTCCAAGCTATCCAAGTACACATAGTCTCTGGGCTTGTAAACTGAGGCTGGTGTCCAATGGCAATTATAGTACAATGCCATGTCCTCCTTGGCCTTTATCAATGCAGCATTTGCCTCCTCCTGTGCCCTCTTCATCTGGTCCACAAACTTGTTGACAGAGTCATTCTCAGAGGAGTGCACCCAAGGTTTGAATCCCATATGGGAATGCCTGCCAGTGTTCAAGAAGAATGGAGTTGTCTGCATGGAAGAGTGAACATGGTTGTTGTATTGTAGTTTAGTGATCAGCAGCAGCTTATCCCAGTTATTCTGCCTCTCATTACTAATCAGGTAGAGATACTGTTCCAGTTCTTGATTAATACATTCTATCTGCCCATCTGACTAAGGGTGATAGGCCATAGTAGTATGGAGCTTCACTCCTAGCAGGCAGTACAGTTCCTGAGTGAACTCTGCCACAAACTGGAGGCCCTGGTTAGAAATGTACTTACTTATGTGATAGACCATGAACCTTCTATACATTCTTGCAATATAGGCTAGTTGCTTCCAAGGCAGAGCATGTGATGTGGGTAGGGATGAAGTGGGCCTGTTTGCTATAGAGGTCCACCACTACCATCACAGCATCATACTCATGAGTATCTGGGAGTTCCACAATGAAATCCACTGATGCAACACTCTAGCAAGCAGCTGGGATAGGGAGAGTGGAGCTGCCCCATGCTCCTTATCCCAGCTGCTTGCTGGGTGCCTAGCAGTGAGGCTTGGTGTGGAGGCAGAGATTACAGGTGCCCAGTAATTCCAGGATACCAGCTCCAACATCTTCCACCTTACAGAGTGTCTAGCTACTTGAGAGTTGTGATGTTGCTCCACAATGCATCAGCAAAGTTCTGAAATGTTAGGCATGTAGATGCATCCTTAGAAGGTCAGAAGCCCATCCTGAAAACCCCACTCATCTGCATGCACAGACTTAACTCTGCTTGCTTATTGAGCTTGTAGGGTCTGTGCAGCCTGGGCAACAGCATCCTTCTGCACATCCTCCCAGTTCTCTCTTTGAATGTCTCTAAAGATGTTTGTCTTGTCCTCTTGGACCACAATCCCTTCTAGAGCATGGATAGCAAAGAGTTCAGGTTTGAGGAGGACAATGTTGTTGTTACTCCTTGCCCTTGTGCCATGGTCAGCCTGCCTAGAAAATGCATCTGGTTTGCCCATGCTCCATCCAGGTTTGTGATGCAGTGAGAAGTCAAAGTTGGCCAGATACAGGGACCACCAAGCTTGGTGTTGATTCAATTTTTTGGCCAGATAGAAGTACTCAAGGTTCTTGTGGTCCATCTTGACTTCAAACTTATGCCATGTGCTCTCAAGGAAATGCTGCCATTCTTTAAAGGACCAAATAATTGCCATGCTGCATCCTTGCTTGTGAGGTCAAAGAGGGGATATGCATGGTGGAATAAATCATGTATGAACCTCTAGTAGAAGTTGACAAACCCAAAAAAGGCCTGTACTTCCTTCTTGTTCCTTAGGTTAGGCCACTCTGCTACACCTGCCACTTTAATGGGGTCCACCTCAGCCATTCTATATGAGATGATCACCCCTAGATACTCCACCTTAGTCTGCTCAAATTTACATTTCTCAGGCTTTAAATAGAGCCAGTGTTGGTGGAGACATTCTAAGATGATGCATGTGACCCAGCAATGCTCTTCCAAGGTTTTAGTGTAGATGAGGATATCATCAACATATATGCAAACAGCACCTTCCACAATCAAATTGCAGAGGATGTCATTCATCATAGTCTGGAGAGTGGCTGGGCTGTTTGTGAAGCCAAAGAACATCACCAGAAATTCAGAGAGTCCACAATTGGTTTGGAACACTGCCTTCCACTCATCTCTCTCTTTGATGCACACATTGTTGTAGCCCCAACAGATGTCCAACTTAGTGAAGTAACATGTGCCTTAAAGATTGTTGACTAGTTCTGAGATGAGTGGCAAGAGGTAGCAATTCTTCACTGTCATTGGATTCAAGACTCAATAGTCCTGAATCAGACAAAGAGACCATCCTTCTTTTTAATGAAAAAGACTGGGGAGGCCATTGGAGACTTAGAGGGTTGTATCTGTCCAGAGTTAAGATTCTCCTGTAGTAATGCATCCAACTCATCCTGCTCATGGGGCACAAGAGAATAGACTTTACAGCTGGAGGGTTCTGTGTCTGGTATCAGCTCAATTGCATAATCCCACTGCTTACACTCTGGGAGTGAATCAAAGGATGCTTTAGAGAACATGTCTTCAAAGTTGTGGAGGTGATCAGAAACCATGTCACAAAAAGGCTTGGGCTGGGAGTTTGCTGCAAATGCCTTGGCCAGACATTGAGAAGTGGTCTAACTGGCCCAAATCTCTGCCACTATAGGAGGACAGAGGGTTGTAGCATAGATTCTATCACCTACCTTAATGGTTTTGTCTGGAGACTCTGGGTCCAGAGCACTGCTGGATTCTCCTTTGCTTTCATCTTCCTCTTGAGGTTCATACCCAACACCTTGGACATCCTCATAGAGGGCCTCTCTGAGAGGGAATGCCAAAGAGGGGGTTTCATGAGGTTGAGATCAGCATAAGGGAGATGCCCCACATGACAGATATGCATGGTGGCACACTTATAAACCTTTGCTCTATGCTCCTTATGGGCTTCTTTGACACAAGTCATGCAACAATGAGGGCAGTGGCTCATCTTTACCTTGTTCTTAGTTTAGTCAATCTCCAGGTTGTGTTTGCATAACCAGGTGAACCCCAATATCATATCTTGTTTCCCCAGACTAGCAATGGCAAAAGTGGCTTGCCAAGAATAGTCTTTGTAATGGAGGACCAGGTCCACCACAGAGCAAATATAGCCAGCTTCATTGAGTGTGCCATCAACATTGTACATGGAGATAGGACAAGATAGGGGGCAAGTGGTGAGACAATGTTGTTGCACATAGTCTGTGTTGAAGAAGAGGCCCATTGCACCACTGTCAAGCAGGGCAACTACACTATGGATCTGCTGGGTGTCTGTTGTTTTGATTTCTACCTGTAGCTTTAGAGAGTTGGTGGAAGGGGTGGAAGCAACAATGTAATGACAGAAGAGATGGCATTCTCATGCAAGAATCCAGAAGCATAGGTTTGGAGGTGTGTTTCCAGTGGAGATGTTAGCTGGGCAGGGGGTTTGTACATCTGAGGAGGAGCTTATCCTTTTGGGCATAGTATCAAAAGCAGCAATCAATATACTTAATTCTATGGATAGGGGAGCAAAACAATTACCACTAGACAATAGCAGCATACAGTTGATCCATTGCTCTTTTAAAAATCCTCCTGAAACTGTGTGGGAACCTTCTTTAATACATTGGTCACCTTATCAGAGCAGGCAGCTATAGGTGCATTAGGAGAGGGGGTTCCTGTTGCATCCTGTGCTGCTAGGAGTTGGACAAGCAGCTCTTCTTGCTCTAAAGCAGACAGGTAGCGGACCCCTAGCTCTTGAGGACAGTAGCAGGCAAAGTGACCTGCCTTTCCACAGCATTAACACAACAGGGGAGTAGAAGATTGCTGTTGGGAGGCATCAACATCATGTTTCCATTATGAGTTGTGCAGCTTATGGTTCACAACTCCATAAGTCAAAAACAGTTCATAGTTCTGTCTACAAAGTATGAAGTAAGGTGCTGCCTTACATAATTACAAGTATAGTAGTTTTTAAGGTTAGCATCATGTGATGCTATTCTTATATTTAAATAATTAGATATTATATAGAGGTATAGCACAGCTAAGTAATGAGTGCTCTGTTATATAGCCTCTTTTGAGTCCATCAATAGACTCACTTCAAAGAATAAAACAAAGTAATGAGAGAAAGAAGTGAGATATGGCATCCCACCCAAAGATGTGCACTGGAATTCAATCATGAATTCCTACATTATAACAGTAGTAGGACCATATGATCCTACCTGGACAAACTGTATCTCAGTGCACTGTTCACTGTGCTGAGTGCAGACTGTGGGCTCCAAGTGCCTGCATTGTATCCATATCTGCTGTGAGCTCCAATAGTAGCTCATCCAGCTCATTCATTCATCTTCAAGGCTGCCACTTCCTTGTTGCTCACAATGTTTGCCTAGCACTTGGATATAGTGTTAGCTGTATCACTGGGGCCACTGAATTTATCTTCAGGGGCAGTGGGAGTAGTGACATTAGTTGCTACAGCTGATACCGAGGGACTGGGGACAACTAGTGGAGTTGTTGCTGATTGGGCACTTGTGGGCAATACTGTCAGAGGACTTCTATTTCTGACCTTTGTGGTCTTTTGTTTCAGTGCCTCTGCAGCTCATGCAACATCTCTAGGGCTTGTTCCAGACCCCCAGAAATCTCCAGAGACCCATGGGACTTTCTGTATTATCTCATCAATCACTTCTCTAGTCTGTATAGCCATTCTCATGCCTCCATTGCCTGCTGATGCACCACACTGAGCAGTTGGGATCCTTAGACTTGTTCTCTTTGGATTCTCCTCTGCTAGGTGATTAGTTACTGTTGTATTGTTGTCTACTTTGCTAATATACTTTGGATTCCCCTCTGCTAGCTGCATGACTCAGATCCACCACTCCAGAGGTTGCTTTTACAGTAGAACAGTCTCCAAAAACTGGTCTAGAAGCTCCTCATAGCTGCAAAGAACCTCCAAGCCTCTATTTGTTGCTCCCTCACCAGGATTAAGCACTGTGGAATTTTATGTCTCAGCTTGCCAACTCAAACACCCCTGCAGAGGCTCTGGCCCTCCAGAATCAAGCCTGGACCTGCCTGCTACACTTAGAAAACTAGGTGCAACTCACACAATCATCTCTTATCCACCATCAAACCAAACTCTCCACCCTCTGTCAAACTACAGATCTTATCTCCCAATCACTTCAAGCACTGCTCAAGCATCTACTCCCTATTTCTGCACCCCTCCTCAGTGGTGGAACCAACCCCAACCACTCCTGTACCCATTTCCACAGCTCTGATGACCCTATGACTATGGATTCTGTGTCCTGCATGTCCAGACATATATGATGGTGCTCATTCTAGTGGGGAATGTTTCCTTCAGTCCTGCCTCACCTACATCCACCTCAGCAGGGATGCCTTCAACTCCAACACACTGAAGATAGCCTGGGTGCTGTTGTACATGAAGACCAGACATGCCTCCACCTACACATTATGAGTTTTCTATTGTCCCAGAGGTGTTGGGAGTTTCCCAGACTTTGCTGCCTTTGAGAAGGACTTCTAGGCAGAGTTTTCTCCACTTGACCCCACCAAAATTACTGCCTTGATGCTATATGACAGGGAGCAATATGGGCAAGGGAAGCAAATGCTGAATGAGTACATTGACTCCTTCTAGGCACTGGTCAAGCAAGCCATCTATCTGTAAGGGCAACCTCCAGAGTGGTGGGTTGGAGTCACATGGCTAGCAGAGGGGAATCTAAAGTATATTAGCAGAATAGATGATGATACAATCAGTAACTAATCACCTATCAGAGGAAAATCCAAAGAGAACAAGTCTAAAGATCATCGCTGCTCAGCACGGCACATTAGTGGGTGGTGTAGGCATGGAAACTACTGTACAGGTGAACACAGCCACTCCTAACCTTAGAGCAATGATTGCTGAGGTAATATAGAGAACTCCACAGTTTTCCAGAGATCTCTGCAGTCCTGGAAAGAGCCATGGAGATGTTGAACAAGCTGCAGAGGTGCTGGAACCAGTCATAGAGGTTGAAAATGGAAGTCCCCTGACATCACCCCTCTTCTAGCATGTGGTGTCTCAATGCATGGGGTAGAAGAAGTCCCTGATTGCTTGGTCCACTGGTGAGATAGGGTAGATTCCTCATATGGCATACAGGGCATCTGGATGTCTCTAGTGGAACTCCTTGACAAGTCCAGGGGCATGTACATTCTCCCATGGCTCCCAGGAAATATCCTCAATTCCATAGCCTTTCCACTTCACCTTGCATTGTAGTTGTCTCTAGAATAAATGGCTGTCCAGGATTTCTTCCACTTCATACTCCTCATTGCCATCAACAACCATGAGGAGTAGTGAAGGTGGCAGATGTTGTCCCAGGATAGGATCTTTAGGGGCTGGGGTTAGTTTAACCACATTGAACACTGGATGAAGCTGGTGCATCCCCATGGGGAGTTGGAGTTGATAGGCCAAGGGTCCTACCTGTTATTCCACTATGAATGGCCCTAACTGATAGTGTGACAGCTTAGGGACAGTGCTGTGCAAAGTGCCCAGGCTTCTTGCATCTCCAGCACAACAGCAGGGCAGTGCAGAGTTGTTGGGCCACATCCACATCCATGAGGATCCCTGGTGGCAAGGGCTGCACTATAGGGGCAGCTGGAGTGAGGGCCAGCATTGGGCGAGTAGGTGCAGGGTGGTGGAAGTTGCTAACTGGAGTGGAGTGCAGCATAGAACAGGGGTGGCAGAGCTCCCTCTGGTTGCCATTGGTCCCAGGCCACTTCATACCATGATACAATCTTTTCATTGTTGGGGCAACCCTCCACCAGATTGTCAATGCATTCCACCAATATAGGGTGCAAGCTATCCTGGAAGGTGAGGCATAGTTGGAGGCTGTTGGGGTAGGCAGCCTGTTTGACCAGAGCTCAGAATGAGTCAATGTACTCATCCAACATATGCTTTCCTTGTCCATACTCCTCCCTGTCTCACAGTGTCAGTACTGCCATCTTGGCAGAGTCTAACAGGAAAAATTCCACACAAAAGTCCTTCTCAAAGGCAGCCCAGTCCAGAAAGCTCCCCACATCTCCAGGACAGTTGAAAACTCACTGCATGTAGGTGGAGGCATGCCCAGTCTTTATGTATGACAGCACCCAGGCTATTTTCAATGCATCAGACAAAAGCATCTCTGCTGAGGTAGATATAGGTGAGGCAGGACTGTAGGAATTGCTCCCTCTCAGAGTGGGCACCATTGTATGCATCTGGTAGTGCCAGATGTGGGATCCACAGCCATAGAGTCACCAGAGCCACAGGAGTGAATGCTGCAGCATGCAGGGCTGGTTCTGCAGCTATAGAAGGGGCAGAGTTAGGGCTTAGGCATTCTAGCAATGCCTGAAGGGATTGGGAGATAAGATCTGTTGTCTGATGGAGGGTAGAGAGTTTGGTCATATGGTGGGTGAGAGATGATTGTGTTAATTGCACCTGGGTCTCTAGGTGGAGCAGGCAAGTCCAGGCTTTATCCTGCAGGGCTGGGGCCTCCAAGAGTGTGTCTGGGTTGGCAAGCTAAGACATAGAACTCTGTGGTGCTTAATTCTGGCAGAGAAGTGACAGATAGCAGCTCAAAGGTTCCTTGCAGCTATGAGGGCTTCTAGGCCAGTTTGAGGAGACTTGTTCTGCTGTAAGGGAAACCTCCAGAGTGGCAGGTTGGAGTCACACAGCTAACAGAGGGGAATCTAAAGTATATTAGCAGAATAGGCAACAATACAATCAGTAACTAATCACCTAGCAGAGGGGAATCCAAAGAGAACAAGTCTAAGGATCCCTGCTGCTCAGTGTGGTGCATCAGCAGGCAGCAGAGGCATGGGAACTACTGTACAGGTGACCGGAGCTACTTCTAACTCTAGGGCAATGATTGCTGAGGTAATATGGGGATCTCTGTAATTGTGGAAAGAGCTGTGAAGATGTTGAACAAGCTGTGGAGGTGCTGAAACCAGTCATGGAGATTGGAAATAGAAGTCCCTTGACACTATCCTGACAGTCTTCAACTAGGCCTCACTTTCTGGGATGGCTTGCACCCAGCATTGGTAGAATGCATTAACAATCTTGCAGAGGGCCACCTGGATGACAAGAGGATTGCTTCATGGTACAAGGTAGCCCAGAATCAGTGACAATTCATTGAGATTTGACAGGAGCTCTACTACATGCACTCTATGCAGTGCCCTGGACTGGTCACTAGCCTCCAGTATCTTGTGCCTGCTCACCCAATGCCTGCCCCTACTCTATCCATCTCTGCACCATGCCCCTTGCTGCCAAGCAATTCCATAGATGTGGATGCTGCCCAACAGCTCCATGCTACACTGTTACTGTGTCAGAGATGCAAGAAGCTCAGGCATTTTGCATGACACTGCCAGAGCTCCATTGCTAGACAAGTTAACAATGGAGTTGACCCTGAAAGAGATTAGCACTTGCACATCACCCCCAGAACTGGAGGAGGATTTTGAGTTGAGCAACAGATGAAGTATGTGCCTCTGTCACTGGATACCAACAGGTTCTCATGTTTGTCAATAGAAAATGAAATTGCCGTTTCTGATACCCCTCATTCTAAGACAGAAGAACCTCAATATCTCCCTCCAAATATACAAATACCAACTTCAGAGCCCCAACCAAGTTCTCCAATGCCAGCTAAGATCTGCTGGTGCCACTCTGCCTGGGAGCGCCAAATGCCCTGACAGTATGTGGTGGCTTCAAGTGCATCTGCTAACTCTTTGTGCCTAGATGTGGAAATCAAAACCATAGACACCCAGCAGACTTGCAGAGTCACTGCCCTCCTAGACAGCAGAGTGATGAGGCTTTTCCTAGACTCAGAGTTTGTGAAGCACTATGGTCTGACCACATAGCCACTCTCCTAGCCCATTCTGGTGCTCAATATCAATGGAATGCCCAACAAGGCTGGCACCATCAACTCTATAGTTGATCTTGTCTTCCACTACCAGAATCATGCTGAGCATGCAGTCTTTGTTGTCACTAGTCTAGGCAAACAGAACATGATTCTTGGTTTCACCTAGCTCCAGAAGCACAACCCTGAAGTGGACTGAGCTTGGGGTGAAGTATCAATAAGCCAATGCTCCCAGAGGTGCTCTGCTTGTGCTACAGAGGTCAAGCAAGAATGCTGAGCTCAGGCCCAAGCAAGTGCAGCCATTAGAGTGTGCTACACAGGCCCTTTCTCCTTTGCAGACCTAAATCTCCTGGACCCCCTGCCCCCAGCATTTTCTTGTAGGAAGGCCCTCTACAAGGACAACTGGAGCAGTGGCAGAGTCTCAGAGGAGGAATACAAAGAGGAGTGGGGAAGTGATGACAATCCAGAGCTTCTAGACAGAGTAGTAGAGGTGGGGGACTGGATTTACACCACCACCTTACATTTGCCACCCTCCATTGCAGAGATTTGGGCTAGCCAGACCACATTCCAGGAACTGGCCCAGGTGTTCACTGCTAACTCCATGCCCTGAGAGTTCCAGGACATCATACCTTCCCACTTCCATTTGAGGATCTGTTCTCCAAGGCCTTGTTTGACTTGCTCCCAGAGCTCAAGTAGTGAGACCATGCCATTGGATTACTGCCCAACTCCACACCCTCTAGCTGTAAGGTCTACCCACTAGTGCCCAAGGAGCAGAACAAACTTGATGCATTCTTGCAAGAGAACCTGGACTCTAGTTGCATATGCCCCTCCAAATCTTTGATGACTTCTCTAGTCTTCTTCATCAAGAAGAAAGATGGATTGCTTTGACTGGTTCAAGATTACTGGGTGCTTAATGCCATGACTATTAAAAACTGTTACTCCCTCCCCCTCATCTCTGAGCTCATCAATAATCTCTGGGGTGCATGGTACTTCACTAAACTAGACATCTAGTAGGGCTACAACAACATCCATATCCAGAAGGGCCAGGAGGGAGACAAATGGAAGGCTGCCTTCCAGACCAATCAGGGACTGTTCAAACCTCTTGTTATGTTCTTTGGACTCACCAATAGCCTGGCCACCATCCAGACAATAATGAACAACATCTTCTGAGATCTCATTGCTGAGGGCATAGTATGTGTATACCTCAACAACATCCTCATATATACCAAGATGATGGAGGAACACTGCTAAATCACACACCTTGTCTTGAGATGCCTCTGCTAATACCAGCTCTACCTCAAACCAGAGAAGTGCAAGTTTGAGCAGATTTGGATCAAGTATCTTGGCCTGATCATTTCATATAGAGGCCACAGAGATGGACCTGGTGAAGGTAGTGGGTGTTGCAGAGTGGCCAGAGCCCAAGAACAAGAAGGAAGTGCAGACATTCCTAGGCTTTGTGAACTTCTACTAGAGGTTCATCTGGAACTTTTTATATCATGCCTGCTCATTATTCAACCTCATAGGGAAGGACATCATGTGGAGTTGAGGGCCTCAGGAGCAGATGGCCTTTGACACTCTCAAGCATGCCATTACTTGCCTGAACATAGTAGAGTGGAACTATGAGATCCACAACAAGGAGATGTTGGCCATAATCTGCTCCTTTGAAGAATGGCAGCATTTCTTAGAGGGTGCATGGCATAAGTTTGAGATCTGGATGGATCACAAGAACCTTGAGTACTTCCAGACAGCCAAGAAGCTCAACTGCCAACAAGCCTGGTGGTCCCTCTATCTAGCTAACTTTGACTTCTCACTGCACCACAAGCTCAGCTGGAGTATGGGAAAACCAGATGCTCTGTTCCAGAGAGCAGACCATAGCACTGGAAAAAGGACAACAGCAACATTGTGCTTCTCCAGCACAAACTGTTTGCAATCCAAGCCATGGAAGGGCTAGCCATCAAGGGAGCAGAGGTAGACATCTTCTAGGACATCTGGTGGGGCAACCAAGATGATCAGCAGGAGGAACTTGTTGCTCAGGCAGCCTGGGTGCTGAAACTAAGACATACCACTGGCATCAAATTAGTCTGTGCAGACAAATGGGCTCTCTAGGATGGGATCTTAACCTTTCAGGATTGTATCTATATGCCCAACATTCCAGAGCTCCATTGGAGGCTTGTAGTAGAGCAACACCATGACTCTTTGATTGCTGGGCACCCTGAACACTGGAAAATGCTGGAGCTAGTTTTGCAGAATTACTGGTAGCCCCAGATGTTCCACTATACTGGGTCTTACACTAGTACAGGTGATCTCTGCCTCTGGACCAAGCCCCAGCACCACCTTCCCTCTGGACAGCTACATCTTTTACCTGTTCCTGTGGAGCAGTGGAGTGTTGCCTTGGTGGACTTCATTGTTGAGCTCCCCAATGCCCATAGTTACAATACCATCATGGGTGGTGGACCTGTATGGCAAGCAAGCACACTTCATTCTGACTCACATCACCTGCTCCACCATAGGCATTGCAAACCTGTACTGGAGAAATGTCTGGAAGCACCCTGGCCTCTCTAATGCTTATGTCTCCAACCAGTGACTACCGTTTGTAGTAGACTTCACCAGAGTACTCTACTGACTACTCGGCATGAAGCTCCACACCTCCACTACCTACCACCTGCAGTCCAACAGCCAAACTAAACACATAAACCAGGAGTTGGAGCAGTACCTCCACCTCTTCTGCAATGAGCACTAGGATGATTGGAATGAACTCCTCCCCAATGCTGAGTTCTAGTACAACAACCACATTCACACATCCACCCAAGTCTCCCCTTTTTTCCTTAATACTGAATGGCACTCACACATGGGTTTTGAACTCTGGGCACAGCCCTCAGACAATAAAGCAGTAAACAAGTTTGTGGACCAGATGAAAAAGTCACAGGAAGAGGCCTGGGCAGCTCTTGCAAAGGCAAAGAACAACATGATGCAATACTACAATCATGGAAGGACTCTGGTGCCCAAGTACCAGCCTAGAAATTGAGTCTACCTGGATGCCTCCAATATTACAACTACCCAACCATCAACAAAGCTCTCACACTGCAAATTGAGACTATTCACAATGGAATAACAGGTAGGGCCCCTAGCCTACTGACTCTGGCTCCTCACAGGGATGTGCCAGCTCCATCTGGTGTTTAACATGGTCAAACTGACTCTGGCTCCAAAGGACCCTATTCCAGAGTGACAGCTGCCACCTCCACAATCCCCAGTAGTGGTCAATGATAGCAAGAAGTATGAGGTAGAGGAGATTCTGGATAGCCACTTATTCTGATAACAACTACAACACAAAGTGAAGTGGAAAGGTTATGGAATTGAGGACATCTCCTGGGAACTGCAGGGGAATGTCCATGCTCCAGGGCTTATCAAGGAGTTCCATTGGAAGTACTCAGATGCACCACACACCATCTAAGGAATCTATCCCATCTCACCAGTGAACCAGGCAATCTGAGACTTTTTCTACCCCACATGTTGAGATGCTGCACATTAGAGGGGGGGTGATATTGGGGACTTTCATTTCCAACCTCTGTGGCTTGTTCCAGTGCTTTTGCAGCTCACATAACATCTCTGATGCTTGATCCAGACCCCTGGAGATCTCTAGAGACCCATGGGACTTTCTGTATTACCTCATCAATCACTTCTCTAGGGTTAGGGCTAGCTCTAGCCCTCTGTATAGCTATTCCCATGCTTCTGTTGCCTGCTGATGCACTACACTGAGCAGTGGGAATCCTTAGACTTGTTCTCTTAAGATTCCCCTCTGCTAGGTGATTAGTTACTGTTGTATCATTGTCTACTTTGCTAATATACTTTGGATTTTCTTCTGTTAGCTGTGTGACTCAGATCTGCCACTCTGGAGGTTGCCCTTACAAATACTGAGTTGTTGATGTAGTCCAATTCCATAGACTCCTCTGAAGGTGCATCCTCCAAGAATGCACCAGAGCTCATGGCTGAGTTGGTAGTAGCTGAGGCCATTAATGACAATGGCCCCTCCTCAGTTGGGGCTGCACTTATGGGAGGAGCCACTGAAAATAGCTCCTCTGCTGGTGCTAGAGCAGCTCTCACTACCTCCACAAGTTGGTGTAAGAGATGAGTGAAGATACCCTCCTCACCATAGTGCAGCCATTCAGCCATGCCTAAGTTGAGTGGCCTCTACTCTCCTAGATTTGGAAGAGCACTTGGAAGTGCTCCCTGCTGTCAGTGGTGGGGGCATACCACCCATTGTACCCCTCTACTGCAGGGGGTATTCTGATGGTTTGGAGTCAATGATGGCACTCATTGTTGACCTATATGAACAAGTCCACATGAATTGCACTCCTGGACCAGTGGTTATCTAGGAAGTGTATGCCATAGGTATACACATGATTTACCTAGGAGGGAGGGCATGCAGTTAGCCAAGAGGTGATGTATCACCTCTGTCTCACTCAAGTTGTTAATTTGCATAGGCAGCACTTGCAGCCTATGTAGAGTGAAGGTGTCAGAGGTAATTAGAGAGAACTCCCCTATATAAGCCTAGTAGATGTTGACTGCATCTCAATAGAGATGCAGCTGGGCAACCACCATAGCAAACAGCCTCATATAGGCCATCTATGCATGCAGAGTAGTTGGGGCCAGTGCCCAACCTAGAATGTATCTGAAGACCAATTGTTGGTCTATGCACAATGAGCCATCAATGGCTACACCTGAATACAGGTTCTGCAAACCTGGGTAGCCATAGTGCAGGATTTACTATGCTCATGCATGAATGTCAAGATGGTGGCCAATCGGAACTTGATTAAGTCCTACTCCCCACATATTGTTATCTATATGGCAAAGCATGGCCAACAAACATGATGGTAAGGGAACCAGTATTCAATGATGCTTTCCCTTGAGCAGAGATGTTTCCAACTCTGCTGGTGTCAGCTCCATGACCCACCACATAGTGCAGTCTCTCAAGTCTGGAGATGTATAGAAGGAGAACCAATGGAACTCCTGAAGGAGAAGAGTGGCATGAATCCACTCCCTCATAGTAACCTTAGATCTGCCTTTTCAAATGAGTTTCAGGATCAGCCAAATCTGCTCTAAATTCATAGGCATCCCTTGGAAAGCCCACCAGTATAACAATTTGTAGCATGGGAATATATGAGATATTCCTGCCATCTTAGTAAAGTGGGCAAAGACTACTTTGTCACCAACAAAGACTGCATTGATTGTTAGCAACCAATAGAATTTGGAGTGGAGAATACTCCTGAAGTTGTTCTGGCACTCAAAGCACCTGCAAACCAATGTGGTCTCTCAGCCATCTGGTAGGCAGCTGGGCACTGTATCATTCAGATGCTTGAGGTCCAGTTTGAACTTCTCAGCATCAATAGCTGACAGCCATCCAGCATTAGCATTGTGCTGCTCCTTGTGATGATGCTCAGCAGCATTGTTGTCTGAATCACTATTCAAGATATGTTGTTTAGATGTAGGGACATTGTCATTGTCATCACTACCCAAGTCAGATGCCACTGGGGCACCCATAATTGCTCAGGCAGCTTGCTGCTGAGTGACAAAGAATTCTTTGTCATGGGAGTCCTGATGCACTGGTGGCATCTGCTCCTGGAAGAGTGCACTAGGCATAACATAGGTCCTTGATTTATGGACCTCAATCATTCCAGCTTCTGCTCCCTGCAGCACATTTGCCACAAAAGCAATTGGAGTGACAATGACTACTGAGTTGTCTGCCTCTGCTGGCACAACAGCTGGCTTCACAGTGCCAGCCCATTTTGTGGAGGGCTTTGATGATCTCTCACTGATTGCTGCTGGTTTTGGTGGCCTAACTAGAGCTGCCACTGGCTTTGATGGCCCAGCAGTGGATGATGCCTCCTTGAAATCAGGGTGCTCATCCATCTTCTGGTCATCACCAGCAGGCACAACATCATCATGGGGCATGAGTAGTGCCCTCTGAGTTGAGGATCCCTTGACAAACACAGAAGGCTTGGTGCAAGCCTTCTTAGCTTCTGGGGGATTAGGAGGGGAGGCTACATGCTTACCCTTCTCCAATGCTGATTGGAAGAGGTCTGCATGGGCCTCATCCCTTTGATTGCAAACAATGTCAAGTTTGTTCAGAACCTGAGCTAATGCTAGTTGCACCACAGAATTATTGAGAATGTCAGCACTGATGTCCTCTGGGATTCCAGCTTTATGAAGCTGCTGGAGCAGGTAAGCAATTTGCTCATCCATGGCAGTAGAAGGCTCAGGCTCTTTTGCTTTGCCCTTGCCCTTCTCTGTTGCAGAGAAGTGTCACCTGACTGTCTTCCAGGCAGTTGATAAGAGAGTGCTACTCCACTGTACCAGTGCAGATGACAACATTACAGTTGCCTTGCCTTTCCCTTTGTTGGTCAAAGCAGCCTCCGGTCACATCAATACACTTGACAATGAAGATGGTGCATTCATTGAATGCACCACAGTCAGCAATGGTTGATACAACCACCTAGAAGGTGCCAATGACTGCATTAGAGCTGTAATAAACTCTGGGCCTTTGTTGTCAACCTTCATTGCCTCTGATGAAGATGATGCAGGGACTAAAATCCCTACCTGTGATGAGATAGTGGCAGGTTATTGTTGACCTGCTGTGCCCATTGTATGAGCAGGGCCAGCCACTGGAGGTGGGGCCACAGGAAATTGTAGCATCACATATTGCTGGAACTCCTGGAACTACACTGGTTGTGCAGCCACAGAGTACCCAAAGTTGAACTGAGGGGGGGCTAGTGGTCCCCCATGTCCTCTGCCCACTTCACCTTGTTGCAGAGGCAAACCATGTCTCTGTGCTGGCAAATGCTGCATTGCCACTGAATAACTAGGTGGGGCCATATCTTCTGGCACCACCACCAGTTCTCTGCTTATGGTCCTTGCATCCCTTGTTGGAGCTGGGACTGCTCTTCTCATTGTTGGGGGAGCTATGTTCCCTGGCACCAAGCTGTCAGGTTCCACTGACTATGGGGGCTCAGCTACACTGGGCAAATCCTTACTAGGCAGACATGATGTCCTACACTGATTATCTGGCACTCAGAGAAAGTTTAGACTCTAGAGACTTGTGAGGATAAGCAAGGGGAAGTGAGACAAACAAGTCTGGGATGGTCTGGGGAAGTCTAAGACAAGTTGTGGAGAAGGGGTCAGACTTGATAGGGTGTCAGGTACAAGTCTGGAAGCAAGTATTAGAGGTGTGGGGCAAACAGAGGCTATGTGTCACGACCCATTCCCTGAAGCCCCGTACACTGCCCAACAAACCCCTGCTCCCCCAGAACCCCCCGACACTTCGTCGAACTTCCCCAGCACTCCGCGCCTACTCTGGCTAACTCTGGCACCTTCTCAGCTAACTCTGACGGCCCCCTGGCCAACTCTGACGTCTTCCCCACAGCCACCGGCGCTTCCCCTGGACTTCCTGAGCCCCTGGGACCACTCCCCCACCATGCCTGACCCCATCAACTCGACACCCTGGCTTTCCCGACTTACCCTGGGGTATCACAACAGCCTCGGAATGGACCGCATCACAATTGATCCCATCAACATATCAACACAGCCCGCCCTCTGATTGTAACTGACACCTGTTGACTCTGTCGAGCTCCGCCAAGCCCTGCCACCATGGCCGACGTCCCTGGAGCTCTTCAGTAGTCAGTATATAAGACATAGAGTAGCTCCTCATACTCTAGTCTTGAGATTACTTATCTATCTACCCACCTTTCTGATGTGTTTCTGATTGTTCCTTCTTGTGTTTTGTGTCCCGTGTCTTGTTTTCCTTACTCTCAGTCTCCTGGTCTTATCTCGTTTCTGTTCTGTTATCCTTTTGTTATCATTCCATGTCTCTGCCTGAATCTATTCCAGTTCCCATCTTGTCCTCATCTCCTTTCGTTCGACTCCATCTCGTCCCGTCTGATTCTGTCTATTGTGTTCACGTCCTCTCAACTATAACGTCCTCACAAACTCCACAGTTACGATTACAAACCTCCGACACTCGTTACCAACCCCGGACCCTGCTATACACTTGGCTCTGAACCCCATCAACCCCTGTTGATCCCCCATCAGAACTCTGGCTCTGCTCCTGTCATCCGCGTAGCCTCCGCCTCCTCCACACCCGCAATACTCACACACAGACTTGTGCCTGAACCCTGCCAAGCCTGTCCCCCTTCTCCACCACTTGTCCTCTACTCCTCCAGACCTCCCCAGACTTGCTCAGATCAATTTCCCCCAGCTATCCTCACAAGTCCCCAGCACCTGGAACACCTCCGAGTGCCCGGTTGTCAGTGCAGAGAATCACGTTCGCCTAGTAAGGACTTGCCCAGTGTAGCTGAGCCCCCGTGGTCAGTGGAACCTGACACTATGCAAGTGATGGGAGTAGGGCTGGAGTTTGATGGGGGATCAACAGAAGTTGATGGGTTTTGGGGCCAAGTAATTAGTGAAGTCTGGAGTTGGTTTAAGAAATGTTTGGGGTTTGTAATTGTAAGCATGGAGTTTGTGAAGGTGTTAGAGTTGAAAGGACTTGAGCACAATAAAGGAAATGGAGTCAAATGAGATGAGATGGAGTCAAGATGAGATTTGGATGAGAACAAAAATAGATTCAAGCAGAGGTACAAAATGATAACAAGACAATAATGGAGATAGAGACAAGACAAGACTAGGAGACTCAGATAGGACCAGGAGACTGAGAGAAGGGGAAATATAACATGGAACATGAACACAAGACAGAAACAATTAGACCATAGGTAATGTTAAGCAGGTAGGTAGGTAATATCAAGACTAGAATATGAGGTGCTACTCTACAACTTATATACTAACTACTAGAGAGCTTCAAGGAACAGTGGGTCTGGTGATGGGGCTTGTTAGAGCTGTGCAGAGTTGACAGGTGCTGGCTGTGATCAGGGAATGGGCCACAGTGATATTCTGATGGAATCAGTTAAAGATGCAGGGAGTTGTTGTGATGCTCTGGAGTTGGCTGGGTAAACCAGAGTGATGAGCTGGTGACATATGCCAGAGTCGAGAACAGTGGAGAAGAGTCCCAGGAGCTCAGAAGAGTTAGGGGAAGCATTGACAGCTGTAGAGAAGGCATTGGAGTTAGCTAGGAGGCCATTGGGACTTGCCAGAGAAGTGTCAGAGTTACCCAGAGTTGGTGCAGAGGGTGAACAATGGTTGGGGGAGTTCAACAGGGCATCAGGGGGAACTCCAAGGAAGCAAGCAGGATGGAAACAATGTTTGGGATCTAGGAAGTGGGTCATGACACAAGCCTTCTGCCAATACAGCAAAGCCACTAAACTCAGGGAGTGAACTACTTCCTGATCCTCTCCCTCTTGAGCTCTGGACAGAGCTCACTGAATAATCTGGCAGATTGACATCCACCTTGCTGGGTCTCTTCTTTTTTTCTGCCCATGGGGCAAGGAGTGTTCTTGAATAGAGTTGGTGTGTAGCACCAACAATGTGCAAGAAGACAAAGACCAGTTGGACTTTGCAATTCAGATAAAAAAATTGGCTGACATAATTATTGATGGCCCCCAGCATGGTGGCCTATCTAGCTTCTGGACTAAGTCAGACTTAGTCCTTCTAGCTAACTGTGCAGGGCACCATATGCCCTGCAACTCCAATTATCTGTCAAGAGCTGCCAGGGTCCTTGCAGGTAGCAAGGGACTTCCAAGTGGTGTTCTCCAGACTCCAACAAACCTTGAACTTGAGGTTCTTACCGTCTCAGCAATGATTTACCAGGTCATTGACAAGGCATTCCTAGTTGTCTGGAGCACCAAAGTTATCTGGCTCTAGTGTTGCTCTGTTGGGGAACAGCATGTTGTTTCTGGCCTTATAAGGGCACAATAGTGACACATGGAACTTAGGATGTATTGTTCATTTCTGGAGTGCCATAGGCAGCTCCAACACATAATTGGAGGTATCACCATAGGCCTCCAGAATTTTATATGGCCCAACCCACTTTGGGCAGAGCTTTTATGCTCTGCCTTTGGGAAGGTTAAGGTTCTTTGTTGAAAAGTACACCAATGCACCTTTCTCCAGCTCAGGATCAGGCTTGCAGTGTGAGTTGGCCAACCACATCTGAAATACACATGCCTCAATTATTGCATCATGAGCTGCTGCCAAGTTCTGTTTGGCAAAAAATTCCCAATGTGGTTCACCAACCCCACACAACACTGGATGTTGTTGTAGGTTCCAGGAGTGTGCCACTCCTGGAACCTGTTCAACTGATCCATATCAGGGTGTATAACCTGTGAGTCAATTACATGGCTGAGGCATTCTATGCACTTGGCATACAGCTCACACTTCTTCCATTTAAGGTAGAGCTTGTTCTTGCATAGCCTTTCAAAGACTACTCTGAGGTGCTGCTTGTGTTCCTCAATGGAGTCCAAAAAGACAAATATATCATCTAAATACACATGCATCCACTTGCCAATGACATCTCTAAATATAGATGTCATCAGATGTTGGAACATTGTGAGCACATTACAATCACCAATCTGCATGATATTACTATGATATATTCTAGTAATGGTCATAAATGCAGTCTTTGGTATGTTCAATGTACATATCCTCACTTGCTCATACATGTCTGTAAGGTCAATTGTATGTGGCAGCCTGGTGTGGAAGCTGTAAGGGCAATCTCCAGAGTGGTGGATTGGAGTCATGCAGCTAGCAGAGGGGAATTCAAAGTATATTAGTGGAGTAGACAATGATACAATCAGTAACTAATTACCTAGTAGAGGGGAATCTGAAGAGAACAAGTCTAAGGATCCTCACTGCTTGGCGTGGTGCATCAGCAGGCAGTGGAAGCATGGGAACAACGGTACAGAAGACCAGAACTGCTCCTAACCCTAGGGCAATGATTGCTGAGGTAATATAGAGAACTCTGCAGTTGTCTGGAGATCTCTGGGGTTCTGAAAAGAGTCCCAGAGATGTCAAACAAGCTGTAGAAGTGCTGGAACCAGTCACAGAGGTTGGAAATGGAAGTCCCCTGACATCACCCCCCTCTAGCATGTGGTGTCTTGATGTGCAGGGCAAAAGAAGTCCCTGATTGCTTGGTCTGCTAGTGAGATAGGGTAGATTCCTCATATGGTGTGTGGGGCATCTGAATGTCTCCAGTAGAACTCCTTGATGAGTCCAAGGGCATGCACATTCTCCCATGGCTCCCAGGAGATGTCCTCAATCCTGTAGCCTTTCCACTTCACCTTATACTGTAGTCATCTCCAGAATACACAACTATCTAGGATTTCCTCCACCTCATATTCCTCATTGTTGTTGACCACCATGGGGGGCAGCAGAGGTGGTAGACAATGCCCTAGAATAAGATCCTTAGGGGCCAGAGTTAGTTTGACCATGTTGAACACCAGATGAAGCTGGTGCATCCCCACAGGGAGCTGGAGTCAGTAGGCCAAGGATCCTACCTATTGTTCCACTGTGAAGGGTCCCAACTGATGGTGTGACAGCTTTTTTGAGGGCTGGGTAGTCATAATGTCTGAAGCATCCAGGTAGACTTGATCTTCAGGCTGATATTTGCACTCTGGGGTCCTCCCATAGTTGTAATATTGTGCCATGTTATCCTTTGCCTTTGTTAGCACTGCTCAGGCCTCCTCCTGTGACTTCCTCATCTGGTCCACAAATTTGTTTACTGCCTCATTTTCTGAGGATCAGGCCTGGAATTCAAAACCCATGTGTGGATGCCATCCCATATTGAGGAAGAATGGGGAGAACTGGATGGATGTGTGAACATGGTTGTTGTATTGGAACTTGGTGTCAGGGAGGAGTTTGTCCCAGTCATCCTAGTGCTTGTTGCAAAAGAGGTGGAGGTACTGCTCTAACTCCAATTCATGCATTCAGTCTAGCCATCAGACTGCGAGTGGTAGGTGGTGGAGGTGTGGAGCTTCACTCCAAGCAGTTGATAGAGCTTCCTGGTGAACTCCACTACAAATTGTGGTAACCAGTCAGGGATGTAGGCATTGGAGAGGCTGTGAAGCTTCCAGACATTCCTCCAGTACAGGTTTGCAATGCCCATGGCAGAGCAGGTAGTGTAGGTTGGAATGAAGCATGCTTGCTTGCTGTACAGGTCTACCACCACTATGATCACATTGTAACCATAAGCATTGGGAAGCTCTACAATGAAGTCCACAGAAGCCACACTCTATTGTTCCACAGGCATGTGCAGCAGGTGTAACTGTCCATAAGGGAGTTGGCATTGGAGCTTGGTCTGGAGGCAGAGATTATATCCAATATACCAGAATATCTGGGGCCACCAGTAGTTCTGCAATACTAGCTTCAGTGTCTTCCACCACCTGGGGTGCCCCACAATGCTGGAGTCATAGTGTTGCTCCACAATCCTCTAATGGAGCTCCATAACATTGGGGACATAGATATGGTCTTGGACAGGATTCCATCTTGGAGGGCCCATTTGTCTGTGCAGACCACCTTGGCACCAGTGGTATGCCCCAACTTCAGTGTCCAAGCTGCTTGTGCCACAAGTTCCTCCTGTTGATCATCTCAATTACTCTGCCATATGGCCTGGAAAATGTCCACCTCTGCTCCCTCAATAGCCAGACTCTCCATGGCTCAGATTGCAAACAGTTCAGGGTGGAGGAGCACAATGTTGCTGTTATCCTCCTTCCCTATGCCATGGTCCACTCTCCAAGACAGGGCATCTGGTTTCCCCATGCTCCAGCCAGGCTTGTGGTGCAAGGAGAAGTCAAAGTTGGCAAGGTGAAGGGACTACTGGGCCTATCGGCAGTTGAGCTTCTTGGCCATCCAGAAGTATTCAAGGTTCTTGTGATCTGTCCAGACCTCAAACTTGTGCCACATGCTTTCCAAAAAGTGCTGCCACTCCTCAAACAACCAGATGATGGCCAGCATTTCCTTGTTATAGATCTTGTAGTTCTGCTCTACTGCATTCAGGCTCTTGTAGTAAAAGGCCACTGGACACCACTTTCCATCCTCTGGAGATTGCTGTGAGAGCACAGCCCCAGAGGCAAAGTTAGAGCTGTCAGCTTCTACCTGGAAGGGAGAGTTGTCATCCAGAAAGAGGAGGACAGGTCTGGAGGTCATGGCACACTTGAGAGTGTCAAAGGCCATTTGCTCCAGAGGTTCCCAACTCCATGTAACATCCTTTCCAGTGAGATCAAATAGCAGATGGGCATGGTGCAAGAAGTCCTGGATGAATCTCTGGTAGAAACTTGCAAAACCAAGAAATGCCTGCACCTCCTTCTTATTCTTGGGCTCCAGCCACTCTGCCACACCTGCTACCTTCACTGGGTTCATCTGCATGGCTCTATGTGAAATGATCAGGCCAAGGTATTCAATCCAGGTTTGTTCAAACTTGCACTTCTCTGGCTTGAGGTAGAGCTGGTGCTGGTGGAGGCATTCCAGGATGAGGCAAGTGATCCAACAGTGTTCCTCCAGTGTTTTGGTATAGATGAGGATGTTGTCAAGGTATACACATACTATGCCCTCTGCTATGAGGTCCCAGAAGATGTTGTTCATCATTGTCTGGAAAGTGGTAGGGCTGTTGGTGAGTCCAAAGAACATAACAAGCAGTTCAAACAATCCCCAGTTGGTCTGGAAGGCAGCCTTCCATTCATCTCCTTCTTGGATGTGCATATTGTTGTAGCCCCACTGGACATCTAGTTTAGTGAAGTATTGTGCACCCCCAGAGGTTGTTGATGAGCTTGGAGATAAGGGGAAGGGGGTAATGGTTCTTCACTGTCATGGCATTGAGCACTTGGTAGTCCTGGACCAGTTGGAGCAAGCCATCCTTCTTCTTGATGAAGAACATCAGAGAAGCCATCGGAGACTTGGAAGGGCAGATACAAGTGCAGTCTAGGTTTTCTTGCAGAAATGCATTGAGCTTGTCCTGCTCCCTGGGTGCAAGCAGGTAAACCTTGCAGCTGGGGGGTGTGGAATCTGGCAGCAGTTCAATGGCATGGTCTCACCTCTTGTGCTCTGGAAGCAAGTCAAATGAGGCTTTGGAGAACACATCCTTAAATATATGGAGGTAGGGAGGTACCACATCCTGGAACTCTCAGAGTGTGGCATTGGCAGCAAATGCCTGGGCCAACCACTGGGATGTGGTCTAGCTAGCCTGGATCTCTGCAACAGAGGGTGGCAGGTGTACAATAGTTGTGTAGATCTGATCTCCCACTTCCACTGCTTCATCTGGGAACTCTGGCTCATGTATGCCACTAAACTCCTTCTGCACTCCTCCTCCAGGGCTCTGCTGCTGCTCCAGTTGTCCTCATAGAGGGCCTTTCTACAAGGGAATGCCAGAGGCAGAGGATTCAGGAGGTCTAGATCTGCAAAGGGGAGAGGGCCAGCACAACATGCATGGATGGCTGCATGTTCTCAAACAGGGTTGGCAATGGAGAACATGACAATGGTGCAGCAGAGGACATGGCAAAGAGTCTGGGAACCCCAGGGTACATCTGACCTTTTTAATGACTTGGGAAGAGCCCTGACAAATGACAACCATGCTTCAACTTCATTCCTCATGCTACTGCCACTCACTGTGGTTTGATCAATATTACTTGGCTTTGATTCCCATGCCCCGCCAATCCCCAACCTGTGCCCTGCATCTCAAGGGTCTCAATGCTGAAGGGGGAGGCTTTACTATCCCTACTACAATATCCCTCTCATCTCCATGGTAAAGCCAGACTCCACTTCAACTTTGCCATTCAACTTTGTCAACCCCCAACCTGTGCCCTGCATCTCAAGGGTCTCAATGCTGAAGGGGGAGGCTTTACTATCCCTACTACAATATCCCTCTCATCTCCATGGTAAAGCCAGACTCCACTTCAACTTTGCCATTCAACTTTGTCAACAACACAATGTTCCTTGCTGTGGCTAAATCTCTAAAAGAGATTCATGCCATGATTAAGAATTTGGTGGAATGTGCTCAAGGAGCATTGCTTGGTCCCTGGAACACTGCTCCCCCTTTGAACTAACTAAACTAGCACTAATCAAATTTCCAATCTGATTCCTTCCTAGTACCTCACTTTATCGGGGATAATGGTGCTGTTGTGACCCAACCCATCAAAATGGTCCCAACATGCAAGTACCATGGGGTCATCTTGAACTCCAAAGTACATCGGTTGGCACACACTCAAAAAGTTGTTGCTAGCACAGCCTGATGGACTTCACAAGTCTCACAACTTTCTAATATGGTTGCAGTCCCAGCATTTACATATATGGCAGACATATGGTACACAGGCATATGCAAGAGCTCAGCTGGTGGCTGTTGCACTGGCTCCCTTGTAGTTACAAAGCACATTAACATGGCCCAGCATTGTGCAGCAAAAATTATCACAGGTGCCTTAAGCACCATGACAGGTGATGTTATGGAGGCTAGATGGTTTACAAATGTAAGTGTAACTTTTGATAGATTGAAACACCAAATTGCTAACCTCTGTGAATTTCAGCATCTAATGTATATGAGTTGACAGTGTAGTATAGATATTCTCAATAGTTCTAGGACTTAGCATTGAGTTTGAAATACAAGGACCTAACTGAACAAAGTGAGGTTGGGTCTGGGATGAAGCATTGAGTAGAATATTGTGGACCTAACCAAACAAAGTGAGGTTGGGTCTGGGATGAAGCATTGAGTAGAATATTGAGGACCTAATCAAATGAAGTGAGGTTGGGTCTGGAATGAAGCATTGAGTAGAATATCAAGGGCCTAACCAAACAAAGTGAGGTTGGGTCTGGGATGAAGCAAGAGCTACAGGCCTGTGCCAAAGGCATGGGGCATAGCTCATACCTGACACATGGTAGATTATTATCAATTATTAATCCTTTTATTAGTCAATAGTTTGTAGTTATTGGCCTTCACTTTGCCATATAGGCTGTAGTCAGCAGCCTCCAGCTTAGCCATAGGTATTTAGTCATTTAGTAGCTTTGTAGTATTTAGGCAGACCTGGGGATAAGATATCCCCAGTCCAGATAATGTCACAACCCATTCCCTGGACCCCCATGCATTACCCAACAAACCCCTGTCCCCCCAGAACCTCCCCCAACACTTTGTCAAACTTCCCCAGCACTCCGCACCTACTCTGGCTAACTCCAATGCATTTTCAGCTAACTCCAATGGCCCCCTGGCCAACTCCAATGTCTTCCCCACAGCCGCCAGTGCTTCCTCTGGACTTCCTGAGCTCCTGGAACCACTCCCCCACCATGCCTGACCCCATTACACGTCATCAACTTGACACCCCAGCTCCCCCAACTTACTCTGGAGTATCACAACAACCCCAGAACAGACCATGTCAACAATTGATCCCATCAACATATCAATGTGGCCTGCCCTCTGGTCATAACTGACACCCGTCGACTCTGTCGAGCTCCACCAAGCCCCGCCACCACAGCCGATGTTCCTGGAGCTCTTCAGTAGTCAGTATATAAGATGTAGAGTAGCTCCTTGTACTCTAGTCTTGAGATTACCTACCTGCCTTACCTGATGTGTTTCTGATTGTTCTTCTCATGTTTTGTGTTCTGTGTCTCGTTTTCCTTATTCTCAGTCTCCTGGTCTTATCTTGTCTTTATTCTGTTATCTTTTCATTATTGTTCCATGTCATCCGCATAGCCTCCGCCTCCTCTGCACCCGCAATACTCACACACAGCACACACAGACTTATACCTGAACCCTGCCAAGCCCATCCCCCATTCCTGCAACTCATCCTCTACTCCTTCAGACCTCTCTGGACTTGCTCGGATCAATCTCCACTAACTATCCTCACAAGTCCCCAATGTTTGGAACACCTCCGAGTGCCTGGTTGTCAGTGCAGGGAATCATGTCCACCTAGTAAGGACTTGCCCAGTGTAGCTGATCCCCTGTAGTCAGCAGAACCTGACATAATCTCAAGACTCTACCTTACTCCATTCGTGATGTCCGCACATGCCCCGCACACACATTTGCCAAACAATTCCAATGTCTATGGTTGACCCATGCCTGGAAACCCTTATACAGCCCTACCCCATTTGCCATGGCACACTGAGTCGCAGATCTGACACCAAAATGTCCCTTCTGCTCTGGCTACACCCATACATTGGCTCTCTCCATGGACACCCTCCCCAACCCATGCTCAACCCTACACCCACAAACCACCCTTCTCATACCTTCTCCACCAGCTCCGCTTCCCCACCAAGACTGAACCCAGCATCACTAAGGCTTTGCTCAGACCCCGGCAACAACTTGGTCCATTGCTTGACAACTTCTCTGACACCACACAACAGATCATCCAACTTTCACCCACAACTCTCCCCGAGAAAAGACCACCCTTCAAGCTAGCCCTGCCATTAATTGGAATCAAGCTCAACCCAGCAGCCCCACCCATGATAATGCAAGATGCCAAGACCAATGCTACGCCCCAAATTATGGAAACCACTTCTGGGATCAGTTAGGACCCCCTGGCCCACCCAGCCATCACTTCCACCCAACAAATGAAAGGAGCCCAATGCCTCTCTCTCTGAGTTTAGAGTATTGCACCCCAATTTACAAATAATTGTTTTAGCAATTTCTGGCCAAACCCTCTAGGGGTTCCCAATCATGGTTCAAGTGCTTATTTGTCTATTTTTGGTAGTCCTATGCCCCAGGAGCTATGTAGGTACCAGTCACAGATAATATTTATTCTAGATAGTCCATAGCCTAAAGCCCTATTCCATTCCTAGCCCAGACCAAGTCCATTGATCTAAGTCCTCAATCACTACTTTGAGCTCAGCAACATTAGATATATACCTGCTTGTTTCCAAAGTTTGATCATCCACAAAAGTGGACATCTGTACTCAACTGGATTATGCATAAACAGGGGCTTCCCATGACAGTACCTGACACCACCCAAAAGCTTACAGTTTTATTCTAAATTCCTAGCTCATAATATCAGATATGCTCCTAATTTCATTGATCGGGAAGCTAATACAACACCAGGGATACTCCAGCACCACTCATATTGTTGACTTGTACACTGAAGTCATTCCTTCCTGAGTCAATTTCACAACTTCAGAGTGTACAGTTGCTAATGGTACTTTGCATCTTATTTATTATAGCAAGGTTTGATCTAGTAGCTTTACTCTGCAAATGCATGTGTAAATGGGTGGCTACTCTATCAAAGGGCCACCTCCACCTCTTCCACATCTGCAAAACCAAGTTCACCACCTGCACTCACTGCCTGGGATGAATGGTAGGAACAACCTGCAATTTCCTGTTCAAATGCCCACAGTACCAGTATGAGCATCACATACACCTCATACACCCTCTCAAATGCAAAGCAGAGTCCCTGACAATTATGCTGTCCTCACTTGCTGGCCTCAAGCATCTTTTCAAATACATGAAATCAATCAGGTCATTCTAAATATTGTTAGATCCCCTTGCTTTCAAGCCACACCCTAGGAGAATCCCCTCCAGCAACTCCTCCAACCTCACTTGTAATTTGTAAATTTTAGAGGTGTTTCTGCAGTGCATGGAAATTTGGGGATTTCTTATTGAGGATCAGAGTTCACATGTCATTTTTACTGAGAAATCCTAAACACACATCAATAAGGTTCCCACTGGTGTACAAGTCTGGGTTGATATTGATGAGCATCCATCCCATAGCAGGTCACACAGATCTAATGACAGTATGAGTCCATTTCATCCAATAAAATCACCAAAGAAATGCTCTAAGTAGGATTGATTTGTTTCAGCTCTGAAGGTTGGCCTGAGCAGTGATACTCAAGGAAAAGAACTGTACATGTAGATAAGCTGTGACAAGGCTCTTGTATTAATTTTAAGTACAGAGAGGGTCCCTTGGTCCAATTTTACCATGCCAGAAAACTCATACCTAAAGTGGTAAACCCATTCCTCAAGTTGAACACCATTTTGACTGAAGGTCTTATTGATGTGGATCTTTGTATTTTAGAACAAGTCAGACAGTGGGGATGATAACAAAAATGAAGAGGGAGATGAGGAAGGGCAGAATATCCCAGAAGAAGATGAACTGTGAGTAATTATTTGTTATATGCATTTACAAACTGACTATATGCATCCCTTGAATGGATAAGATGATACAATATGACCATTCAATACTATCCTCAACTTCAACACAAGTATTGTGATAAACCTGAAGAAATTGTGTAGTATGATGAGAGATGAAAATTACTATGAGAGTGACCTTCAAAGATTTGTTGAAGTGGTGCATATACATTTCCTGCTTGCATTGAAGACTTTCCTGACACCTATCAAGTTCCAGAAAGGAGAAACAAGTGCTCAAATAGTTGACACCTAAAAAGCTAAAGTTGTCATCATTACACTCATGCAGAATTCCTGCCTCCAGTACCTTTTGACCAATGTAACTCTGCTGCTGCCTCATGTTAAATCTGCATGAGGCTTCCACAGCTTTGATACTAGTTTATTGCTATGCCCTGCACAACATGCTTGGAAATGTAACAGAAAATAAGCCTGATTCTTCAGAATGACAGTAGTCTTAGAAATTTTTTGGTAGCTTTTGCATGCTGTTGCATGATGATGAAGATTGGCAGGTTACTGCAAGCAACTATCCACTCTTACTTTATGATCAGACACAATGCTTTCAAACAAACTGCACAGGTTTTCCCAAACCTAATGAGATCAATGATTATGATCAGATTACAAAAGGGCTGTGCTGAGGTGCTCTCCTCAACAGTGTATGCTTTTGTTATAGTATCCTCATTTTCACACTGATTTCTTGTTGTAGGTTTGTCAACATATCTTCTTTAGGTCCAGTATTGACTACATAGAAAAGCATGCAACTAAAAAGCCTTTTGCAAATTCTGCATCACATCAATCACTCCCAAAATTATCACATATACAGCTGTTCAAGTATATGCATGTGAATGACAACAATTAATTTATTGACTTAGTAGATACATATGTATGTATACAAGATTTACACTCAGCTCTATTTCACAGTGGAATATGCCTGATGGTTTGTTTTCATTCCAATCTTGATTCCAATGTTCTTCAGTTATTCCACTCTTGATGACCAATGAATGGAAGGGAACCTTGAGCATTGAAACAAGTGAGTTTCATACTATTATCACTGACATTGCTCATAAGTTTGTACAATTTTCTAAGGTGGGGATGGTAGGATCTACTTGAAGGATAACATTGCACTGCCTTCTCCAAAGCCTGGAAGTGCCATTGCTCAGCTCAAGAAGGCCAATGTAGAACAGATACATAGGAAGTTGTGACTTTGTAAGGATGCAATGCAGCAAGAGCAGGAGGAGTACAAGCACTGACATGAACACTCAAGATGCAAGCAATAGCAGAGCACCAACATGACAAACATTTGCAATTATGATGCTGGCAAGGGCAATGCTGGTGAGGATGCTTGTGAGGGTAATGTTGATAACAGTGTTGACAACAAGCCTGTTTCACACTGATGGACTGGAATAGTAGGACTCACAAATCAGTTGATTATTGCTTCAATCACATCATTGTAATTATATCAGTTGATACTTGCAAATTGTGCATGCTTAGTAATTGACATTTGAATGATGTGACATGGGTCTGATTACTGTTAGTACTATCAAGTTATCATTTGAGAACAATGATAACCCAATCATATACTCATGTTCTGTGAGGACATATCCTAAGAGGATCAATTCCAGTAAGCTCTCATAAATTGAGGGGATTATAATAGAATCCCAGTGGACATTTCATGTTGCATGCCTTCTGCTCAAGCTCAAGTGAAATAATTAGACATGATCATTTTAGATTATTTATGTTCACCCAGCATGACATGAATACAAGTGTTAGGCCACTTCTGTGCTATGGCTGAGTACAACAACTAATATATTATTTGTTGGGGACAGCATAAGTGCTATGGGACACTCATATATTCTATCAAACTTTTTGCTAACATTGTATTCATACTCTGTGTGCTATGGCTTCCATCTTAAACTGCCTCTATTTGCATAACACATCCATTTTGTCATTTCCTTGTGACATATCACACTCTCAGGATCTCAAAGCAAGATGAAGTACACATCTGATAATAGGAAAGGAAGACTGAGTTTAGATGTTGATGCAAAGGGACACAGTGGCTCAGCTGGTACCATCATGTCCCAAAAGCAGGTCATATGGCTTGCAAGTGCAAGGTCAGGGTTTTGACTTCTGGCTGAGTGTGCCTATGTGGAAAACACTTTAGACACCATGTGGGTTATTCAATGCTGCCAGGAAGCCACCCCCCATCACATGCTCTTAGTAAGGCTTTGTAGGTCAGGCCATAGTGCAAATAGCAATGCTATTAGCACATGAACTCAATGATGCAATGTGACCACTGATCTTGTGTCTGGACAAAAAAAAAGGGTTCCCCAGTGCAGCAACAGGGAGGGGCAAAAACTGTAGTCCCATTAAACCTATCAGGCTGTAGTGCTGGTTGGTCCAAGAAAGGAAGGCCTCAAGACAGTACTTGATTTGGTTGCCAACATAGTGTGTGACCCCCCACCTTCAGTCCAAGCCAATTGGCAGCCTAACAGGCTAGTGACATCAAGATGCCAGGTGGTGGTTTCTGGTGCCATGCCAACCAAAGAGTAGGGTTGGGAATCAGGGATGGGAGTTGTGACCCATGGCTGGTGGGTTGAGCAGCTAGCAAGCATTGCTTAGATGTAAAACAGGGATCAGCAAGGGACAGCGCATTAATGGCAGATAGTACAGGATTTCATTGTGAGGGCTGGTATGAACTCTGAAAGGATCAAACTGGGCTAAAAGTGGGTTCAGGGGCATAACTGGCAGGCTTGAAAAGGCTTTGGGCCAGAGTACCTTAGGCAGTGTCTATAAATCAGACTATGTACATACTGCAGGGGAGGACATATAGCAAGGCCACAGCACTCCCTTGAAAATAATAGGAGAAAACAAACAAACAAAAGATGCTGATGCAAGAATTGTATAGATTGAAGCAAGCATGGAGGATCTAGAATAAAGTAATGAATGAGAAAATGGAATCATGTGAGTTCAAATGTCTAGCATGTGAGTCTTGTAGCTGTTACTAAGCAGTTGACCAAGGTACACTTATTGCAGCACTTCACATTGATGACTTCCTCTTGATTACAAGCAGCAAGGAGGAGAACATGTAAGAGGACTACTCATTTCCAGGGTGTCCAACACTATTCCAGGCTTAGTCTGATGGTATGCACTCTCCTTGGCCACCTAACCAACTGCCTGCCCATGTCCTTTCCCCTTTTGTCTTGTATTAGTCATTCTCTTTGAGTCATGAATCAGATCTTACTCATCATTGATTACTGGTTAGTCATACTCTTTTACATACTGGGGCCTGCTTAGTCATTTAGTGTTAGTCAAAGCATAACCACTAATATAGTATATAAGGCAGTCTGCATAATAGAATATCCTCAGACCAAACAATAGCAGTGCTCACCAAGTCTATTCATAAAACCAACTGTAAGTGCCTCTAGTATCATACCCTTGGTTAGCTTGCTGTGCTTGCCCTTTACCCAACTCTTAGTTCCCTTGCTTGTGAACCTGGTTAGCTGAGATTACTTGCTTTGGCTCTGTGACTCTTACTCACTGCTTGTGTTAGCTGAATCTGTCAGGCCTACACTGTGGAGTGCACCTTGCCCTTACAGAACAAGTGCTTCAAGAACCAAATGCATCAAGTCTGAATGGTCTCAGATCTGGGTCTGCCTCATTTTGTTGTAAGCATTGCAGTCAAGTTGGACCAAACAGCCCAAGTCAAATTATCTCAGACAGCTCTCATTGACAAGATAATGCACCAGTTTAGTCAGACAGATGCCATCTGGAATACACTCCCTACTAGCAGCTAGTTGGATACCTCCTCTATCTCACAATCTCCACATGTTCTAATATAGCATTCAAGATCCATGAGCTCATTCAGTATCTTGACTCCTATGCCACTCACCACTGGAATGCCACTATATATATATGCCTTGTCTGATATGTATGGGGCACACATGACCTACAACCACATTTGGAAAGCAAAGACAGTGATATCAATCTCACAGGCTACACTGACTCCAACTGCACCAGCTGCCTTGACACAAGATGCAGCATAGGAGGATATATGTGGAACCCAGGTGCCAGGGCAATTTCATGGGCAGTCAAAAAACAGAAGACAGTTACAGCATCATCATTTGAAGCAGAATGCATGGCAGCTTTTAAAAGTGCACAAGAATGTATCTGGCTTGGAGTGCTGTTGAAGAACATCAGGCATGACCACACTATTCTACAATAATGACTCCACAATTGCTGCTAGTAAGCTTCACTTAGGTTGTTAAATTACTGGTGATATTGTGTTTTGCTTCTTATTGGTTATGTCACGACCCTTTCCCCAAAACCCCGCACATCGTCCATCAACCCCCCAAACCTCCAAAGGGACCCCCAACGCTCCGCCGAACTTCCGCCCATGCCCCGCGCCTACTTTGGCTAACTCCGACGCCTCCCCGGCTAACTCCGACGGCCCCCTGGCCAACTTCGGTGCCTGCCCTGCAGCCACTGACACTTACCCTGGGCCTCCCGAACCCTGAGAACCACCCCCACTGTTCCCGATCTTCGCCACCCCATCATCAACTAAACACCCTGACCTATTCCGGAGTATCACGACAACCTCGGGGCAACCCGCGTTCTCCAATGATCCCATCAACGTATCAGCGCGGCACGATCCTCGATCACAACCGACACCTGCCCCCTCCGTCAAGCTCCGCCAAGCCCCGCCGCCACAGCCGACGTACCCCGAAGTCCTCCGGTAGTCAGTATATGAGTCATCGAGTAGCTCTTCGTACCCTAGTCTTGATATTGCTTAACGTTACCTATGGTCTGATTGTTTCGTGTCTCGTGTCTCGTTTTCTTATCTCAGTCTCCCGGTCTTATCTCAGTCTCCCGGTCTTATCTCAGTCTCCCGGTCTTATCTCAGTCTCCCGGTCTTGTCTCGTCTCCCTTTCGTTATCGTTCTCATTATCGTTTCGTATCTCTACCCGAATCCACTCTTGTTCCATATCAACCCCATTCCATTTCGTCTGATGCTGTCTCGGTGACTCCGTCCGACCATTGTGCCCAAGTCTTCATCAACCCTAACGACCTCACAAACTCCGTGATTACGATTATGAACCCAGACACTCCTTTACCAGGTCCGAACCTCACTCTTCGCTCGGTCCCGGACCCCATCAGCTCCAAATGATCTCCCATCAAATCCCGGCCCCGTTCCCATTAATCACACAGCCACCTACTCCCTCGCTTCCACAAATCTCCCGTACGGCCTTCTGCCTGAACCCCGCCAAGACCGTCTCGTTTCCCCACGACCCGACTTCTCCGGACCTTCCCGGATCTGTCTGGATCACAGCTCCCCAGCTACCCGCGCAAGCCACCAGGGCCCGGAACGTCTTCGAGTGTTCGGTTACCAATGCAGGGGAATCACGCCCGCCTAGTAAGGACTCGCCCAGTGCAGCTGAGCCCCCGGGGTCAGCGGAACCTGACAGGTTATGCCTTTACTGTGGAGGTTGTTGGTTCAATTCTCCCTTTTTGATTTATTTTTCTCTGATTCTTAAAGATTTGGGCAAAAGTTGGAGTCTTGTGACTTAAGAGTCCATCTTGCAACTTAGAAGTGTGGGATATATTGCACTTTGCTTCTGGTAAGAGGTGATATATGATTTCTGCCAATATTTGGTCATGTCTGGACCCCATTGTCTCCCACTAGATACAGGCATCAGTATGCATTATCCTGTCTAATTACACATGGTAAAGAATGCATTTTTCTCTCGAGTGGATGTTCTACATATCAGTAATGCATTAGTGAATTAAAATGCACATGGGAATCTCAGAGTATGTACTATGCAAACAATAAGAAAAACATCTGCACTGAGACCTATCTGCCATTAGATTTACTTCATACCCACCAAAATCTGATCCAACTCCCTCGCAACCATTGAATTCGGTGCTTTCTTTCTCAAATCCCTGAAATCATAGAAACGTATGGTCAATCAACACTAGAAAAACATCGAAAGCACACTCACTCTAATCCTTTCTTATCCCCCCTCTCCTTACATGTGTTCCCCGCCAACCTCCACTCTCCACAAAGCACATACATCTCCGCTCTCTTCGGTCCATCACATCTCGGTACATACGCCACAGCCTCCCGTGTGTGCCCCGTATCGACAAGATGTCGTACAAAGGCCTCGTATCCGATAGGGCTTCGTTTTGACTTGGAGAAGGCCTCAAGAGCTTCGAAGTCACCGAGAAATGTTAATGCATGGAGCTTTAGATACCAGAATCTATCTCATGATGAGAACTGTTTGACGAGACCGATATGAAAAAGTGAGTAAGATACCTCTTATCCGGCACCTTGAAGTCACTTTTGACTTTATCAGCCCGCTTGGACAGGCCGTTGAGAATACACAATCGCATTGTCTCATTGACGCTCGTCCCGAAAAACTTGATTTTTCCATTGATCTCTTGCTCCAAATGTTGTTGGAACGTCAAAAGGCGGACAGACTCATCCATCATCTAACACGAACGACAAGTCAGTGAAACTTAGAGATATCCAAGTTATGATCTGGACTCCTACCCTGGCTTCAAACGCACGATCTTTATCATCAGAAAAAAACTTTTGAGCGGCTTTCACAGCCGCAAGTCTTGAATTTTGGTCCTACATCAATCAGCCCGAGAATTAGTCATTTGCTGCATGATAACAGACCGTCAGCCTTGAGGCTTCGTCCAGTGACAAAATAGCGCTCTCCACCCATCGATCGTCCGAATAGTAAAAATCGCGGAGCATCTCCCGGTTCTGCTCCCTGGCATAGACCTCCAGAAGTCGACTCGCAGATATCAACCTAGGACCACCAGACTCAATAAGTTGGAAAAAGTCTCCGATTGTCAACCGCTTATACACGTGGAGAAGGATGTGATAGACTGCGACAACGAGAATCATTAATCAACGTCAATCGGACAATGCAAGACAAATGAATTACTAAGATCTGTATCTCCACTATCCACGGCCTTTTCCAACGCAAGTCGATCTTCCTTCATTGTCAGAAGGAGTGGAACCTGATCTGACGCCTTCGGCTCATGGTCAAGCAACTACATGACAATTTCTCTTGATTAGCATGATCCAACATCAACATCAAATTTTAACATACCTTTGTTGCAAGCCCCGACCGCCCAGCCTCCCAAGCCTTCTTCGCGATATCCGCATAACTGACATCACCCCCTCCGAGCTGCTCGAACTTCTGTACAATCATCTTACAAACCTCATTATCCCCACTCAACTCCGCATCTTTCCCCGTTCCCGTTGTAGTTGGCCGAGACCGTAATATCTTCGCAGTAGCCCAGTGCTTCAACACGGGATCAGGCTTCAAAGATAGGAACGATGATATTCGTAATGCTAAAAGATGGAGATTTCGGGATGTCAGTCGTTTGACGAGCTGAGAGGGTGATGCGTAGGTATATCTTGGACGATAATCAGTCCAGCCGGACAGAAGAAGATGAAACATGTACTCACTGTGAATACGTTAAGGGGATACCGATCTCGTAGAATCGAACTGCATTCAGGACTTTCAGCGTTTGTCCCATATTGACAAAATCCGTGGGATTATAGAGATCAAGGAATCCGCGCCCAAACTTAGCAGCCTAGCGAAAATAGAATCGAACGTCGATCTTTGAACCAATCCAAGAAACCTACATTGAGCAACCGACGTTGCCAGTATGGTTCCCATTCCTGTCCAGCCGCATCGATACACTCATCCACAGCAGCTGCAAGATCAGGCCGTATACTCCGGATACTCTCATCAGCTTTAGACAAACGCTGCGTGAAACTCTCCCATGCAGTATATAAGATGGCTGACGGCGTCGTCGATCCAGGGCGAAAGATTGACATGGAAGATTCTAAACCATCAATGTCAATCGAGGGCAGACGCAACGATAGTTCAGCTGCTACTCACTAGGAACCTTTTGAATCATATCACAAATGTCTGGTCCTATGATTCTGACACCATCAGACTCTGTTATGGCGAATGTTGGGCCGGAATGGAGAAACCTGGAGACTGTTCAATACTGGAAGAAGACAATGATCCATCGTACTTGAGTGTATCTCCATAAGGTCCCACTAGAACCACCAGGGTGTCCCAGGTGACCAAAATCGCATCATTTCCACACCATTCCACTTGTCGAACAGGTCCCTCAGCTTCGTATACTGTGTTTGTATCAAACTCGGCCATGCTTCTTTGAAAATCTGTTGAGACTGCCCACAGTAGACCGGAGAGCGTTAGTAGCGCAAGTGCTTTGCCATTGGGTGATGGGGATATATGGGTGAAGGGACCTCGTGATATCCGTTGATCTACAACTTCCAAATTATCGACGCTCAATATTGTGGAGTCTACTGATAGGAGAACTTCGACGTGTCTCGAGATATTGACGTCAGGAGGAATGACAGACCAAACATGGGGTGGTTCAGTGAGTCCTGTTCATTTTTAGAAGCTGTATTTGGCGCGTGAGCTGCTGATACTCACCGAGACCGGCCAATGTAAGCGGCCGTCCACCGTCCCAACCTTTCACTTCAAGTAACGTCAATGCCCCAGTCATGGCCACGAGCCCGTTCTCCTGAATGCGAACGTCCATGAGTCCTAGCTCAGCTGCTTCATTTCCCAGCGAATATTGTTGATAGTCTCCCTGCAAGTCGTATAGTCTGTAAACACCTTCTTCGTTGACTACAACTAATCTCTCGTCTGCGGTCCAACCGAAACGAATGATCCTGCCCTGATCCCACTACAAATAGTTAGCTTCATTCAAACTCAGAAGATGAAATTATCACACTAAGTAATGGAAAACCTCCTCCAGCTGGCGAATATAGTTGTACTTGTGATTTGGTGAGGGAAGTCGCGGCCTGTCCAGGACCTAAAGCCACAAGTTTCGAAATATCGCGCATAACAGCTAACAGCAAAGATGTTAGAATTTTATCTTGGAAGATCATAACATTACGAGAGTCACCTATTGGACCTCCATGCTTACAACCTGACACTATATAGTCACCAAGATACGGAAGTTTGCCAGTCACCGTGTAGAGTTGCTGTCTTCGATAGAACGTATTTCCGTCTCGCATAGCCTCCCATGTTGCTGTGGGGTGTTCGGCCATGGTTAAAGTCTCTAGTGGAGACAGTGTCCACTATCTACACCTACCTATTACACCTATGTAATTTAAACCAAGCAAGGCGGCACAGGTGGAAGTCATCACGTGAGAAGTCCTGTCCATTGATGGCTTCCGAACTACTTTCGAGGTTGGTCAATGGCATTCGTTGTATATACAAGATACTATATCGACGATTCAAGCTGACTTAATGGGAGTCGCAAGTTTATGTTCACATTAAGCAAACGGGTATTCGAGCGCGGAAATCATCTAAACCAACGAGCACCGAGACGTCGAGATAGAACTGCAAGATGTGAACGAATCTGATGAGCAGAACAAATACCGACTAAGAGTACCTTAACATTTAGTCCTGCACAGTCAATAGAGGGAAGGACATCTTCCGAAACGAGAATCTTGTTTTTGTAAAGACCGTCAGGGAGAGCCGCGTAGTCCTCCAAGGATGGGTGAGACCGCCCGTCAAACCGGAGACGTGGTCGTTTTGGGAAACCGATGTTCATGCTGTTCTGCAAGAGCGTGGTTTCGGTGAAAGTTCGGTTTGGTAGTGGAGGCAGTGGTTTGTCTTGCAGGTCAGGAGTTTTTTCAAGAATCTTCATGGCCCTAACGGGTGACTGACCGTCTCGTCCAATGCGCTTGAGAAGCTTATTTCGCAAAATGTCGGACTTCAAGCTCGCGCTCATAGGTATGGTCGGTAGCGTCGAGAGGGATTCAACTTGTTCAGTGACATTGACTTGGCGAACGAGAGATACGGTAATCGTCGCATCTGCGGCGACCTCCCGAGCCAGAGCTGGGGACCGAGGTACTGTTGTGAAGACAACGAAATAGGGAATGGATGACGGGCGAGGGAACGTGACCAAGGTAGGCAAGGTGACCTGAAATAACTTACGATCTCGAGACAAGACGGACCAGGAAACTTAAGCTCACCGCGCATCTAAAAGGCATGGGCCGATCCGAATTTAGAGGCATTTCCAACCACGACTGAGGATTTTCCGATGAAGCTACCACAGATCGGGGATCATGATCAGGATAAAACAAAATCGGTACCTTCAGTCTACTCCATACTGTCAGCGCAGTTCAGAGAAATGGAATATTTGCATACATACACGAATGGAACATCTATTGCATTGGTGGCTTCCCAAACAACCTTGATTCTATAAGACACATCAAACACGTTCGACATAGATCCAGAGACCTGGGAGCTGGTGAATGATGGGGGCATTTGTTCACCAGGCCAACAGCTTCGAGGTAATTGAAAGGCGAAAGGAAAATGTCTGTCCACTGGCGTAACATTCACATTGGGGCTGGAGGCACTAGCTTTGTGTCGAATAAATACGTCACGTAATACTGATCGAGATGACGAGTTGATTCCAGGCGAGACGGGGATGACGGTAGAAGAAGAGAAGAAGAGATATTTCCGCCTTTGAGGAGTGGAGCACTGGACAACCCCATTGCCATTCATGTGAACGGAGGTAGAACAATAGTTGAAGGTACCCTCAATCTTTCTACAATGAGTGTTTGAGTTTTGCGTCAATGATAATTTCTCACACATATTGACAATCTTCCAGTGTGATGACAACTACGATCAAGAATGACCTTGCCTTCTACTGGGTTATGGTTATTGAACACTGCTAAAGGCCCATTCTTGTCGTCGGATTGGGAGGCTTTTATACATGTGCTATAAAGTTGAAGTTGTATTTGGCTGGACCTAATAGAGGTTGTAGCTCATCATAGTATACATTCAATGTAAATGCACCAGACGTACTGGTAAATTGACACATGTGAGTATGTAAGCGTTGCACTTCTTGAAGAAGATCTAGATGGCAGTAATGGTGGACGACAGTCGCTGGTGGACATTGACTTCCCGCGCATGATCCGCAACTAGGAAAAAGACGACGTAGGTTGCAATGAAATGTCGACGAACAGTCCGAATTTCAGTAGTACATATACGTCACACGGATTGTTCCTTTCAAAGGCCCGACAGGAATCAAACTTTAGACCAACAATAATCTAGTTTGCTTTCGATAGCCCAGGTGGTAAGATTGCCGAAAGACCGATCGAGTGCGTCTATAGCATCCTATGGGGAAGGGAATATGGAGGTAGCGCTTTTGGATGATCCTCTCACGGTTGTTTGACCAATCGAGGAGGACAATACGGCATTGATATCAGCTTCGGCCATCTCAAGATACCAGAGACAGCAAGAATTTGTTCTGTTCATCTTGAACGACTACACCGTTTCCGTAATCCTTTACACATCTCGAGTGGGCAGATTGGTGACCACGAAAGCAGTCTCGGAGATATAATTCAATGAGGGTTCTTCTGTACTATAGAGTAAACAGTCAGCTTAGTACCGTGGCTGTCTGACATGATGGCCATATGACGAGCTCCAGGTACAGTAGATGGGCCAAAAGAGAAAGTATCACCAAAGGCTCTACTACCTGCACATGAAACCAGAACGCAAAAGAGGGAAAAAGGTGATATTGGAATCATTTACCTTCAAGCAGAACGATACTTTCTAGATTCCAGATTAATATCGATCAGAAATGTTGGCCGTTTCAAGAAGTGGAAATGCATAGAAACCATGGTCGCACCGGAGTAGAATTAATGATCAGTCGATCCTGATGTAGATGACTCCAGGTGAAAGGACATATACCGAATGGCGGAATGATGTTATCCGAATAGAGGAACTACTTGAGATGGCCTAGCTTCTGGAGTTTTTGATGAGTGAGATATGGCATTGGGTAATGTGCACTGCAGATGGGAAGTATGTATAATGAGACACATCTTTATCACGGGTTGGTCAAGGTTTGAGTAGAGTCAATCCCTTCATTGACTTATACAAGCAGGCCAGGCAAATTATGGGAGAAGTTCCAGAAGGCCAACCACAAAGGCTTTCTGTCAAGCTTACAGCTGATTTTAGACCCTCAACAATATAATGACTTCAATAAACAGGAGGGGATTGCAGCCGTAATTCCTAGAGATGGCTCAAAGGAGCAATCAAATAATTGTGATATAGTCTTGCACTTGTGTGGAGGTCAATCAAAGCAGATCAGTCACTTGCACCCATATTACACTCCATTGCATGATACCATCATTTTTCCCACTGGACCATCAAGAATGGGCTGTTGCAGTGCATGGCAAGTCCAAGGTCTACTAGAACTCATCAATTTGTTTGTAGTAAATTCAATGTATCTACATTATAATGTGACTACAAATGATACATAATACAGTTGTATACAGATGTTATATTTACATGTTTTCACAAAATAAGACATCCAAAAAATGACTAATGTTGTGTAAATTTGTCAGAAGACTACATGTAATAGTACAAAGGCACATAACTGAATTTATCAGAAAAAAACAACACTGCCAGACAACAATTGTCAATTGACTGGCCAAAAGAATGGAGGTTAACCATGCAATTTCAGCTGACCTGGATTACACAATCCATCACTGTAGTGGCAGCTGATTAATCAACCAACCCATTGTTTTCATCAAGCTAGTTACTGTCAGTGACCCAGATATGAAACAAGATTTTGGATGACTTCAGCTTCCACCAATATCCTACATATTCCTCAGAAATTAAGAAACTTACATTTCTAGTATACAAAGTATGAGTGCACCAAGTTTTGTATTTTTTCTGATTCAAGAAAGGATGCAAGACATCTCAATGGAGGGTTGTTTTGAATGTGAAATGAAATGTGATGGGTATGTGACCCTGCCAAGCTTTAGGATTCTACATCATGGTCTGCAAAGAGTCCAGAGTAGAATGCTGAGCTGAGTTTAAATATCTGTCATGCCAATTCATCCCTTTGTCATTTGAAGCTTGCTTTCTCCCTCTTATATGCATTATAGATGTTCAAATTGAGCCAGATCAGTAGTGATTATGTACTTGTACTTACATGACAACTTTGAGAAAAATTAGACCTATAACATGCTGACAATACACAGATAAAAGTAGATGAAATAGCAAAATTCAACCATCCTCACAAGTTTGATTTTTGTTATTTTTTTTTGGCTTCATGTAGATAGAATCTGAGTTAAGAGATCTATCTATGATATGTCTGGCATCACTGAAAATAATCTCCAAAAGAATTGGAGAAGAATTGTGACAAGTATGTGGTGTTTACCTCAGGGTAGGGCACTATAAGTGCATGTGTCAGACATTGTAGTGGAACATGTTTTGTATTGTATGCTACATGTCCAGCAGAGTCCTCTGCATTGTAGCAGAAGTTAACAATGTTACATCTGCAACAGTGCCATTGCAATGTTACAATATGTCATCATAAACTGTCACGACCCGTTCCCCAAAGCCCCGCACATCGTCCATCAAACCCCCGAACCCCCAAAAGGACCCCCAACGCTCCGCCGAACTTCCGCCCATGCCCACGCCTACTTCGGCTAACTCCGACACATCCCCGGCTAACTCCGACGGCCCCCTGGCCAACTTCGATGCCTGCCCCGCAGCCACTGACACTTACCCTGGGCTTCCCAAACCCCGAGAACCACCCCCGCTATTCCTGATCTTCGCCCACCCATCATCAACTCGACACCCTGCTTCCTCCGACCTATTCCGGAATATCACGACAACCTCGGAACAACCCGCGATCCCATCAACGTATCAGCGCGGCACGACCTGCGATCACAACCGACACCCGCCCACTCCGTCAAGCCCCGCCAAGCCCCGCCGCCACAGCCGACGTACCCCGAAGTCCTCCGGTAGTCAGTATATAAGTCATCGAGTAGCTCTTCGTACTCCGGTCTTGATATTGCTTAACGTTACCTATGGTCTGATTGTTTCCTCTTTGTGTTTCGTGTTCGTTTTCGTATCTCTTTCTCCTTACTCTCAGTTTCCCGGTCTTATCTCAGTCTCCCGGTCTTATCTCAGTCTCCCGGTCTTATCTCAGTCTCCCGGTCTTGTCTCGTCCCCTTTTCGTTATCGCTCTCGTTATCGTTTCGTACCTCCACTCGAATCTACTCTTGTTCCATATCGTCTCGTCTGACGCCGTCTCGGTGACGTCGTCTGACCCTTGTGCCCAATTCTTCATCAATCCTAACGACCTCACGAACTCCGCGATTATAATTACGAACCCCGACACTCCTTACCAGGTCCGAACCTCACTCTTCGCTCGGTCCCGGACTCCACCAACTCCAAATGATCTCCCATCAAACCCCGGCTCCGCCCCCATTGATCACACAGCCACCTACTCCCTTGCTTCCGCAAATCTCCCGTACGGCCTTCTGCCTGAACCCCGCCAAGACCGTCTCATTTCCCCACAATCCGACTTCTCCGGACCTTCCCGGACCTGTCTGGATCACATCTCCCCAATTACCCGTGCAAACCCCCAGGACCCAGAATGTCTTTGAGTGTCCGGTCACCAATGCAGGGGGATCACGCCCGCCTAGTAAGGACTCGCCCAGTGCAGCTGCGCCCCCGAGGTCAGCGGACCCTGACATAATATCAAGACCCGACCTTACCCCGTCCGTGATGCCCGCATTATCTCCGCACACACAATCAAATAACTCCGATGTCTATGGTCTACCCGTGCCGGGGAACCCTTATGATTCATACGGCCCTGCCCAATTTGCCGAGGCACATTGAGTTATGGATTCGACACCAAACGTCCCCTCTGCTCCAGTTACTTTCATACAACGGCTCCCCCCACGGACACCTTCCCCAACTCACACCCAACTCCCAACCCCTCGCGCAAACCGTCAAATCATCTTCCACCCCGCCCCTACACTCCCCGCCAACTCCGCTCTCTCGCACAAAGTCGACCCCGACATCACCCAAAGAATAACATCCTAAAGCCGGGCGACCACCCGATCGAATGAGTAACAAGGTCTCCGGCACCGCGCCAGCCCTCCGACCCACAATAATGCCAACCTGCCATGGAACAGTCACCCACAGCGCGAGGATCGCCAGCTACAAAGAAACCACTGAGAACGCGCTTCCCCGAAGCCCGCCTGTGGATCCACCGGCCCCCCAGCAACCCCGCAGACCGACGAACGCGACTAATCGCCAACAACATCACCAAACCCTATTATCGACCCCCTCCAAGGAAATAAACCCTCCGACAGCTAACCCCGAAACCATCGAAATCAAGCTCGAATCCACCACAGGACAAGAACCTCAGACCTAGGCTATGCTCCAACCCCGTGACCTGCTTCCGGACCTCGATCGATCGGCCGTCACCTCCGCCCAACAAATGAAGGGGCCCCGACTTCCCCGATCCGACCCTGACAACCCCGGAACAGGACCAAGACATCCCCGAGCTTACACTCCGCCACCAGACTACGCCACCTCCCACGAAGGAAATCCCCAGCATAGGGGCCACCCCGAACTAACTATAGGGAAAAAGGACCCTATACGAAGTAGTTCCCTAAGTGCTCTAAATTCGCTGACATGTTCATATAAGGGAGGGAGAAGCCCCACCATCATCCAGAAAACAACGATCGGCCATTTAAGCGACCCGACAACCCCAAGGGCACGCGCTCCCATATCCTCAAAAGACCTCCCCCATCTGGCTCGACGACCCAAAACGACCCCGCGCCAGCCCGAAACAGTCCCACCCAGACCCCTCCTAACCCATCAATCCAGCTCCGGACCCTGGCGACACGACTCCAGGGCCTCCGCTCCGACCCCGACATCTGACCAAGAGGACTCACAGCGCCGGCTTGACAACGATGCCCTGGTAGCCCCAACTCCGCAACAGAAATCACCACCCCCTCCGAACCCCGCCCCTACACCGGAATATGTCCGCCCAAACAGGGACCACATCACCGGGGCCTCCAGACAAGCTGGCAGTGCCTCCCCCCACTATCACCCCTGCACTTGCACAATCTCCGGACCGCTCCGGAACACGAACGAAGAGTAAATCCGACCCTGCCGCATCTCCCGGGGAGCCCCACTCCAGTGCCCTCCCGCGGCCGACCTTCCGCCGCCCCAACAACCATGAACAACCAACAAACCCCCACCAAGTGACCCTTGAGTCGACTCCGGGACCACCCACTTCTTCCCGATGAAGGAACCACCGACCCCCGAACCTCCGAACTCGAGGAAGTATCAGAAACACGTAAGACCCCCTTTGTCCGCCGCGGGCTTACCTTTGGTCAGGAGAGCAATATCACGTAGATGACCCGGAACCCCAAATTGGGCCCCGGACCCGAAGGAACTGGTTGGGACTGATCACCCCGCATCCTACCCCCTCGGTCATCGACACTCCGGAGCACACCAAAGCGCCACCCGAAGCAGGCCCGCCCACAGACGCAGCACTCCAAAACACAACCCCGACCCGGACCGACTATACTGCGAAGACGAACCCCGCCTCACCCAACCCCGCCAATAAAAAAGGGCCCGCCCGCCTTCACCACCAATACCGACGTAAGGGCTAGACCATGGGAAGACCCCCATTACCCCCCGCCCACCACACCGCCAAGACAACCAAAGCCCCGAACCCGTTGGGCGCCGTACAAAATTCAAAGGCCACCCTCTACTACCAAAACGGCGCACGTCCCCTACACCCCCAGTCGAAAATTTCCAAGAAGCGAACTCAACGACACCGCCCGAAATGCCGGGGACCCCACCGGAGAACTCCCACCAACCCCGACAGACCCCGGGAGCCCTCCTGCGATGCCCCGCCCCGTCCCGACAAACCCCGGGACTAGCCAGCGCAGACGGCACTAGCGGGCGTAACCCCCGCCTCTGAACTCACTAGACAAAACTAAAAATCTCACTTCACACGCCCAGGGACCAAGAAGTGACATGTTCGCGTACAAAAAAATCATATATACAATAGGCGGGAAGGCAGCAAGTCCAAGAGCGACAAGAAACGAGGCCCACACCCACCTCACTCCCTCCCCGAACCTCCCGGAAACCCAACCCCTAGGTCGACCTCCATCTGGGCCCGCACCACCGCTAGGATCTCCGCCAACCCCGGCAATGCCTCCCCCGCGTCGGCCGCCACCTCCCACCACGACCCCGGGGCCACCGCATTGCGTCGCCGATGCCCCGCCAGCAACCTCTCCAACCGCGCCATTCCCTGCTGCAACTCCGGAGGCTGGACCGCGGACCCCTGCGTCAACCCGTCCTGAATCGACGCGAACGCCGCGGAGGCACCGTCCAAGAGGACCCGATGCTCCCGCACCCAGCCTAAACTCCGAAAATGAACCGTCAATAACGAACGAAGGAACGGGAGACAACTCACGAAGAATCCCCGCGCGACCCGAGGCGGCCTCGTTGGCCAACCAATCCTCCCTCCGCCTCGCCGCCTCCAGCTCCGCCCACAACGCATCCCCCTCCGGAACTCGTCCCCGCCCCTCCGCTTCCCCCGCGGGTTGCCCCTCCACCTGCGCCAGACGCTCCCGCAGACCCCGCACCTCTAGCGCCCGCTCCGTCGCCACGCGCACCGAAGTATTCCTCTCCCGCTCCATCGCTTCCTTCTCCGTCCGCGCCGCGTCACGATCCTCCCTCGCCCGGCGGAGCTCCCCCTCCCGTACTGCCAACGACGTCGTCAGGGCCTCCACCTGCTTACGAAGGAAGACCTCCGTGATTGAAGGAATCGGCGCGGAGGGACTCGACGACCGCTCCGAGGGAACGCCAGGGACAGGGGAAAAGAGGGAAGACTCGGGTGGCCCCGCCGACAACTCGCGCCCACGCGGCCTCTTGCTGGGTCCCGCCCCCGAGGGTGGGGAAGCTCGACGCTTTCCCCGAACCACCACCGAAGACGCCCCCTTCCCCTTTGGCACCGCGGGACGAAACTTGGTCCGCTTCGGAACCCCCGGAAAGTCCACCACTACTACTACGGACGACTCTACCGGAACCCCGTTAACCATCCCGAAAGGAAAATTCGACAACACTTACGACTCCGGTCCCTAACGCTACCCCGGCGCCGACGCTCGAACTCCTCACCCCCACTGTCATACACCACCACCTCGTCTAAATCGGCGGGAGAAACCACTGGAACGCTGGGAGAAGACATGACGAAATTTGGGAAACCCCGGGGCACGCCCAAAGCTTTAAATTGAGTGAGGAGGACCCTGACGAAACGGCGGCCGCGCTTCGACTTCGCCTCCCACGCCGCTATCACTCGCTGCGGATTGATCAATATTGCTCGGCTTCGACTCCCACGCCCCGCCGATCCCCGTCCTGCCCCGCGTCTCGAAGGGTCTCGACGCTGAAAGGGGGGTGATGTCACGACCCGTTCCCCAAAGCCCCGCACATCGTCCATCAAACCCCCGAACCCCCAAAAGGACCCCCAACGCTCCGCCGAACTTCCGCCCATGCCCACGCCTACTTCGGCTAACTCCGACACATCCCCGGCTAACTCCGACGGCCCCCTGGCCAACTTCGATGCCTGCCCCGCAGCCACTGACACTTACCCTGGGCTTCCCAAACCCCGAGAACCACCCCCGCTATTCCTGATCTTCGCCCACCCATCATCAACTCGACACCCTGCTTCCTCCGACCTATTCCGGAATATCACGACAACCTCGGAACAACCCGCGATCCCATCAACGTATCAGCGCGGCACGACCTGCGATCACAACCGACACCCGCCCACTCCGTCAAGCCCCGCCAAGCCCCGCCGCCACAGCCGACGTACCCCGAAGTCCTCCGGTAGTCAGTATATAAGTCATCGAGTAGCTCTTCGTACTCCGGTCTTGATATTGCTTAACGTTACCTATGGTCTGATTGTTTCCTCTTTGTGTTTCGTGTTCGTTTTCGTATCTCTTTCTCCTTACTCTCAGTTTCCCGGTCTTATCTCAGTCTCCCGGTCTTATCTCAGTCTCCCGGTCTTATCTCAGTCTCCCGGTCTTGTCTCGTCCCCTTTTCGTTATCGCTCTCGTTATCGTTTCGTACCTCCACTCGAATCTACTCTTGTTCCATATCGTCTCGTCTGACGCCGTCTCGGTGACGTCGTCTGACCCTTGTGCCCAATTCTTCATCAACCCTAACGACCTCACGAACTCCGCGATTATAATTACGAACCCCGACACTCCTTACCAGGTCCGAACCTCACTCTTCGCTCGGTCCCGGACTCCACCAACTCCAAATGATCTCCCATCAAACCCCGGCTCCGCCCCCATTGATCACACAGCCACCTACTCCCTTGCTTCCGCAAATCTCCCGTACGGCCTTCTGCCTGAACCCCGCCAAGACCGTCTCATTTCCCCACAATCCGACTTCTCCGGACCTTCCCGGACCTGTCTGGATCACATCTCCCCAATTACCCGTGCAAACCCCCAGGACCCAGAATGTCTTTGAGTGTCCGGTCACCAATGCAGGGGGATCACGCCCGCCTAGTAAGGACTCGCCCAGTGCAGCTGCGCCCCCGAGGTCAGCGGACCCTGACATAAACACTCTGAGCAGACATCGTTGACTGCTCTCTTGGTTTGCAAAAGTAGTACATTGTATTGTTGTTAACAGTATCAGCAGATGACCACTGTCCACTTTCCATTGCTATATCACATCTGTTGCAAAAAGCAGTTCCATTAGCCAGTGTGTGCCATCATATAATTCTTTCCATTGTCTCTGCTTTCCATTGCTATATGACATCCATTGCTAAAAGCAATTCTGTTAGCCAGCTTTTTAGGCCACTCGATTGTTAATTTTCTTGTCCATCACTGGATCCTGTCACAAAAGCATATCTGTTATAGATGTGTTTCCATTCAAAAGCTCTTGGTTTGTCTGTATAGATATCTGTCAAAGTGTAGGCATGGGAAGCCATCACAGATGCATTTTTGTAGGGGCAAGAAGCTGTCACAGAACCATTCATCTATTGCAAGCCTGGTGGAAACAACCATGCCAATGATTGGGGCGCTTTGCAAATGATTCATCAAAATATCATTCTTAGTACAGTATCATGGATTAGTGGTACAAAATGCCATCAGGTTATACTTTTCTCTGTCAGGATGAAGCTTTGACTCTCTGATCTGACAATTGACTACTGATTTGGTCTTTCATTTTATTTATTGCACTTTTTCTCCGGTGCTCTAACTATGTCTGCAGACTCATATGCTTAAGCTGAGGGTTCAAATCCCTTGCTTGACATTTGTTGTCTATAAATTTGTTTTTCATTGTCCACTCTTTGCTACAACATAACATATGCTTGTAGCCAGCTTATCTTCCCAAATTTGTTTCATGATTAATTTGCCTGATATAACAGGCCCTTGTGGTTTAATAGGTTAGAATGTTAGCACTCTGCCAATGTCTGCAGTCTCATATGCTCAGGTTGAGGGTTTGAATCCCTTGCTTGACATTCATTGTCTATAAATTTGTTTTTGATTGTCCACTCTTTGCTACAACATAACATATACTTGTAGTTGGCTTATCTTTCCAAAGCACTATACTTTAGTAGTTTGAATTCCTTGCTTGATGTTTTGTACTTGACAAAAGGCTTTTTAGTCATCATTTCAATTGACAATTGTTTGTTCCAGCAAATGCCTATAATGACATGCTATTGTGAGCCTCCATGGATCAGTGGTTTGGATTGTTAATTAAGCCACACTCCAACTGTCAAGCCTAGGATTTGACTCCCTGCCTTGACCTAGCAATTTGCAATCAGTTTTTTTCTGTTTAATTTCCACTATTCCACATAACATTTGAAGGCTTTAAATGTTTTGTAGCTTCAAGTTTTGTAAATTCCTGCAGGTTCAACACTTTTCCCTGGTGGCCCAGTCCAGTGTATACCTATTTCCACTGCCAGAGGCCTTCTGGCAGCAGCCACCAGTAGTCTGGATATACTTATTTCTGCTGCCATGCCCATTTTCCCTAGTGCCACAGTGTACTCTCATTTCTCCTATCAGCACTGTGGCTGCAGCATCTTATTTGCATCTTTTCTCTTCATATTTCAGCAGATATCAGATGGCAGACACAGGCAATTTGGATGCAAACATTGATAGTCAATCAATAATGGCACATGTTAGCAATCCAAGGAAAAACTCACTGTCAGTCTATCCTTTGCAAACTTAAGATATTCATCAAGTTCATCCCTCCTGAGCATCATTCCACCTCCTTTAGAATGCCATACATCCTGAGCAGGATTATGATGACAGACATGATCTGCCTTGAAATTTCCATCCATCATCAATAAGTGATTGAACTTCCACTAAAATGGATCTTCTTCCCAGTTTGATGGAATATTCATTCCTGGTTGAGGGCAAGTGGGCAGAATATTGCAAGCTCACTACACTCTGGTGCCATTGGTTCTTTTGTCTCATCATGACCAAAACCTGCCCATTTCAATTTTTTTAACCAGTGCCATGAATGTGAAAGTCATCATAATTCATGATAGAGGTTATCTACTTCACCTAAAGAAGCAATTGATGAAGTAATCCTCACAAGTTTCTGCCAATACTAATAAGCAGAGGCTTTGCACTCTAAATTAGTCAGACAAAAATCATCCAGAACAGCTGTTGTAAAATATGTTCTCATCCTGTCAAATGTGCTGGGAATCAGCTGGGAGTGAATGACATCCTTGACCCAGACATCTTGGCCAGAACACTTGCATGCAACAACACTGATGTAGTGCACACCAGTTGTGTGTACAATGTGTGCAATTGGGTTTCCAAAGCAATCAATTCTCTCAATATGGCACCCATATGCAGATGGCAGATTGAAACCAGCAATGGCTGCAGAGGGAGGAAGTCCATCAATATGAGCAGTATGATTTTCCTCCATTTCTTGTGGTCCATGTGAAGGAACATCTTCCATGGTACTTGTTCCAATGGCAGTTCTCCACCTTCCATGGTGTCATCATCCTCTAGTTCCTCTCACTTCTCCTCTAGTATCTGAATTCTAGCCAGAATTTTGGCATGTGAGGTAGGCATAGAGACATTTGACAGATTTGACCCTAAATCTGTGGAATCTGCTGACAAAAACTGTTGCTCCTGCTGCAGCAACAGATTGGACAGCAGATCTGCCACCCTGTGGGATGTATCCACTACTAAAAACTGCATTTTCAGGGATGGAATACTTGATGAAAACTGCATTTCTGCCAGTGGATCTAGTGCTGGAAACATGTTGCTATTGATCCCTGTTTCTACATCAATATCAATTGGTATATCATGACCTGTATTAGTAATTTCAGCATGCCTGATAACACCATGACAATGTGGACATACTCTGGATGGCTTGCAGGAAGTCTTGCTCTTTAATGTCATTTTTTTGTTCATAGTCTTCAAGAACATTCACTCAGGTCATGCCACCATGGCAATTGTGAATCGCATGGTGGGGAACATAGAGATAGCCACCTGCATCAGATAAGTTCATGGGCTGGATGTATTTGCCATTCCATATCTCTGGTTGGTGAAGTAGGTTGGACTGGTGTGTTCAGCATAAACACCTATGACAAAGAAGTCTTGAACCCATGCAATTATGGCATTGCCATCATGCAAGATGTTTGTCAGGACATGCATGACAATGGCTAATATCACCAATGGATTCACAACTGAGTAAACCATTGAGCAACTGTGGAACATAGTTGACAAAGTCGTCAAGATAGTCTGCCTGTGTCTACAAGATATGAACAATAATATGTTGCACAATTTTTCCATGAAAATTTACCTTGCCATGCTTGATGGGGACAGGATATATATCATCTACCATTGTAGCATCCCCAAAAAAATTATGGTCATCATCAGTGGCTGGGAATGGCACAGCAGAAGTGACAACTGGAATTGGACTGATGGGCACTCATTCTTTCACCAGTATAGGTAATCCTCGAGAGTTCTGGGTGACTCTTGTCTTTTCTTCAGCAGACATAAGATCTCTTTGCCTGAGAACTGTAGGTTTTGGTTGCTTGCACTGCTGGTGCTTCATCATAGCATTCAAATTCATGGTGTATATGAGGTGTTGAAGAGTGTGCCTGCCAGCAGGAGATTCTATGGAATATATGTAGCAGCACATATGAGATGAAAAGGGAAATTGTTATGAGCCCCATACAAGATGATTGGTTGATGTGAAGAGGTGCAAGTAATGTGCAGCAGATGATGATTGATATTGGCAATCTTTCCACAACATTGAGTATTCTTAAAGAAAATTTTGTTGTGAAAGTTTTCCTCAAGTGATATGCACTAGGCTAAAGTAGGAAAGCCATGATCAGACTCTGCCAAGATGGACAATAGAAGGGACAAAAGAAAAACAGATATTCATTGGTGTTGGTGACATTAGCAACTAATCAGATTTTGTCACAGCTGGTGTAGTTCTTCTTCAAGGTTATCTGAAATCTATGTGCCCCTTAGTAGGTGAGGAAAAAATTAGTAAGACTGGTACAAGACAATTTGATTGAATTGGTGGAACTTGTGGACTGCTAGCCAATGTCTGGTCTGCTGAATGGACATCTGATCCAGTAGGTCATCTGATCTGGTAGGTTATCTATGGACATTCTTCAATTGGTGCAAGACAATTCAATGAAGAGACAGACAGTTTTTTGACACAGAGAGAGACAGACCCTCTCAGCCAGCCTTCATCTGCTCTGGCAGGTCAATGCTGGCTCTGGTGCATTCTCTGAAAGTTTTTCATGTGGGTGAAAGATCATGTGATTCAGTGTTCAACAAAAATTGAATTTAACAAATGGGCCTACAAGATGTCCTTGTCCCATGAGCCCATACCCAAGGTTCATCAGGTGCCAGAACCATTATTTTCTCCAAGAAAAAGACAAACAGAACCACTTTTCACTGCAGATGAGAGGGCAATTTTTGAACCATATAAGGAAATGTACCAGTGAGAGCCAAATTGTCAGGCTAGAACCACCATCTTAAAAGATAAAATCCTCACCAATATTCTCAACTACTGGGCCAGTAAGGGAATAGCACCAGAAACTGGGGAAGAGTGGGCAGAGAAAATCAAGGTGAGTCCCCATTCATATCTGCTAAATCCAGACTTCTGATGCCTTCTGGTAGAAAGCTGGTAACTACATAAAAGATTCCTGGAGACCATATAACCAACATGAATATCCAAGAGCACTCATGCAAATTTCTGTTAGAGACATGATGCAGCAAACAATGTCAAAGGAAATCAATCAGGAGATAAAAAACTTGCTGGGTGTTGAGGATCTTGACAGCTCACAACTAGAGGCATTTTTACAGTACAATGTGGCTGTGAAAAATGTTATGAATCAGCTAAGTCCAGAGGAGGAAAACTGCTTATGGAGGACAGCTGCTCAGTGGAGCAAGAAAGGAAATCTGCCAGATATCCAGCACAAGTGAGTAGTCTTTTTTTTGTTCCAAAGTCATCATATTGCTCCTCAACCTGCTAGCTGTCTGCTATCCAGTGTCCAGTGTTCAATCCTCACTTCTGTCCAATGGAGTGCTGTTGGTCTCCCACCTGCTCTGGCCTCCCACCTGCTCTGGCCTCCAGTGTCTGCTATCTGTCCATGATCTGTTCTGATGTTTTTTTTGTAGGCAGATAAATATGGTTTGAAACAGGTTTATGATGCAGACATCCTTTGTTTTAAGGAGATGGGCATGTTGAGCTGGACTGTTGTAGGATGGATTGCCAAAGAAGGCATGACTCTTAGGGTGTAGGTGCATGTTATGCCAGATTTGAATTTTCTTTAACTACATGGTACTTGTAGACATGACAATATGTCTCACTTGACATGGACCAACCAGTATTCATTTGAAAATATGTTTCCTGACATTATAGGTAACTTCAAACAGAAGATGGTGGACTACATGTCCACTCTCCTGGGCACACATAGAGCAAAGTATAACAACTTGCAACAGGACACTACTCCTTCTGTTTTGACCTGTCCTGATCTTGCTCTTGAGCAAGACAGTGATGGTTTCCCAATACTACCACATCCACCAGGCAACATGGTCCAAACTCAGCCAGAATTGGAAATGCTTGTCTGAGACTACTTGAACAGTCATTATAGTAAATTGATTCTCCTGGTTCTTTAAATCTTTCTCACTGAAAAATTCTCAGTAATTGCCCCAGGCTTCCATTACAAATCAGCTCCATACAATACTGTGCAGTTGGATTGTACCAAATTCATCAATTCAAGATATCTTCCTGAATCACTGGAATTCAAGGATCCCCACAATCTTGGTCAGTCAGAGCTGTTGCATCTTCTGAAGTTCTGGAGAGATTGTCAGGAAGAACATGGATCTAGTAATACCTTCTGGTGGATGGTTTATGTCAACAAGAATAAGGACAGGATTCCTGCTGAGTATGGTACTCATGCTGACCATGAAAAGAGGGCTGCTGCTGCAGCATCATGTAAGGCAGCTCAAAAGAAAGGAGAACATCAGAGGAAACAAAAGCATGTTGGGTCATTCAGTGGTGATATGGTGGGAAATTCTCCAGCCAGAAAATCCAGCATGGTAGGCCCCCCAGATCTGGCTGGCAAACCTGCTGGCACTCTTGGCATTGCAGGCCAACCCGATCTGTCTAGCAAACCTGGCATTGTAAGTCAACCAGATCTGTCAGGCAATCTGGCCAGCAAACCTGGCATTGTAAGTCAACCAGATCTGTCAGGCAATCTGGCCAGCAATGCCAGCACTGTAGAGCCAGATCTGTCTGACAAACCCAGCACTGCACCCATGTCCAATCTACAAATAAGTCTTGAGATTGTCAACAATCTCACTATACAACAGCTACAGCAAAGAGGATGGAATAACCTATCAACTCCAATTAATGGCCCAGCAGATGGGTCTCCTTGTTATACAGTTCCTAGATCTGTTCTTGAAATTCTCAACCAGGAAGAGGACACACATGAAACAGAAACAGAGGAAACACCATCTCATCAACTGGCATGTCAGAAGTGCAAGGCATCACCTGACCAGCTACCAATCATCTCAAACAGACAAAGGAGATCTCAAGCAGAGAGATTGAAAGAGGATGCAGCTTGTTACTATAAGGGCAACCTCTGGAGGCTGTGGCTCAATCACACAGCTGGCAAAGAGAAATCCAAAGTCTATTCAGTACTGTACAGTGCCTACTGAGATAACTACTCACCTGGCAAAGGGAAATCCAAAGAGAACAAGTCTGGGGATTCCCTAGGCCAGGTGTGATGCTTCAGAGGCTTCAGAAGCATGAGAAACAACTGTACAGTATGACAGAGAAAAAAGACACAAGTGATGTGTCAGCAATTGGCAGTTACATAAGCTGGTGGCAGTGTTAAAGGGGCCACACTTGTCTGAATTATAGACAGAGAACTGGTGCAGCCTGAGGGCTGAAACTAGGACCAATAGATAGGGAAAAGGAAGGAGAATAAAGGAAAACTATAGTGGAGCAAATCTGACAAGAACTGGAGAAGGAGAAGGGGAAACAAGTGGGACATCTCCTGACATCACCCCTCCTCTAGGATGCAGCACCTTGATGCACTGGGTAGAAGAAGTCATGAATTGCCTGGTCAGCTGGTAAAATAGGGTAGATGCCTTGAATAGCTTTTGGGGCATTGGGACGCTTACAATAGAAGTCCTGGACCAAGCCTGATGCATGAACATTAGCCTGTGGTTCTCAAGAGATGCCCTCAATGCCATATCCCTTCCATTTTACCTTGAACTGCAACTTCCCTTGAAATACCCTGCTGTCCAAGATTTCCTCTACCTCATACTCCTCCTCATTATTGACCAGGATTAGTTGTGGGGGTGGCTTAGGGCAATGGCCTGGAATTGGATCCTCTGGAGCTGGAAGTAACTTGACCACATTGAAGACTGGGTGCAGTTGGCAGAGGCCTGTTGGGAGTTTAAGTTGGTATGCCAAAGGCCCTACCTTCTTCTTCTGAAGGGGCAAAGATGACAATGTGACAGCTTCTGGGATGGCCTTGTTGTCTTAATGTCTGAGCTATACATGGTTCCCAGGCTTGTAAGCTGGGGCAGGTGTCTATCTGCAATCATAGTACCATGCCAGGTCTTCCTTGGCCTTCACCAATGCAGCTCTTGCCTCCTCCTGTGCCCTCCTCATCTGATCCACAAACTTGTTGACAGAGTCATTCTCTGAGGGGCATGCCCAAGGTTCAAATCCTATACAAGGGTGCCTGCCAGTGTCTAGGAAGAATGGAGTCATCTGTGTGGAAGAGTAAACATGGTTGTTGTATTGGAATTCTGCATCCAGCAGCAGCTCATCCCAGTCATCCTGCCTCTCATTACAAAACAGGCAGAGATACTGTTTCAGTTCCTGGTGAACATGTTCTGTCTGCCCATCTGACTGAGGGTGATAGGCCATGGTGGTATGGAGCTTCATGCCTAGCAGGCAATACAGTTCTTGAGTGAATTCTGCCACAAACTGGGGGCTCCAGTCTGAGACATACCTATCTGACAGACCATGGAGTTTCCAGACATTTTTCCAGTATAGGCTGGCCACTCCCAAGGCAGAGCATGTGGTGTGGGTAGGTATGAAGTGAGCCCATTTGCTGTAGAGGTCCACCACTACCATCACAGCATTGTACCCATGAGCATCTGGGAGTTCCACAATGAAATCCACTGATGCAACATTCCAGCAAGCAGCTGGAATAGGGAGTGGGTGGAGCTGGCCCATGGGTGCTTGGTGGTGAGGTTTAGTACAGAGACAGAGTTTGCAGGTGCTAGTGTAGGTGCCTACATATTGGGAGATCTGTGGCCACCAACCATCAGGTTCTGCTGACTATGGGGGCTCAGCTACACTAGGCAAGTCCTTACTAGGTGGATGCAATGTCCTGTGCTTATAACCTAGTATTCTGGGGTTGGTGCAGACCAGAGGGACTTGCAAAGGAAAGCTAAGGGAAGTGGTCTGAGTAAGTCCAGAATGGTCCAGGAAGGTCTAAGACCAAGTATGTTAAATGTTAAGCTTGGGCAGGTGTCAGGAATGAATCCATAGGCATGCAAATAGACTGTGGGGCAAGCAGAGGCTTTGTGGGTGATGGGAGTGGAGCCAGAGTTTGATGGAGGATCAATCAAGACTTGATGAGTTCTGGGACTGAGTGAAAAGCAAGGTCTGGAGTGGTCACAGGAATGTTTGGGGGTTGTAGCACATGCGCAGAGTTTGTGCTGATGTTAGAGGTGAAAGAAACTCAGAGAAACAAAGGAAATAGAGACAGTTGAGATGAGACTGAGGTAAGACAAGATGAGACAGAGAAAAGAGATAGATTTGAGACTAAAAACAGAAGTAGAGATGGAAAGAACACAAGACCAGGTAACCAGTTAATGTAATATCAAGACTAGAGTACAAGGTGCTACTCTACAGATTATATACTGACTACTGGAGAGCTCTGGAGGGCAGTGGTTGTGGCAGTGGGGCTCAATGGAGCTGTGTGGAGTTGACAGGTGTTGGTTGTGATTGAGGGGTGGGCCATGGCAATATTCTGATGGGATCAGTTAGGGACATGGGTTGCTTTGGGGTCATTGTGATGCTCTGGAGTAGGTTGGGTGAGTGAGGGTGGTGAGCTAGAGATGTACAATAGGGTCAGGAATGGTGGGGAAGGGTTCCAGGGGCTCATAGGAGTCAAGGGAAGCATTGAAAGCTGTGGAGAAGGTCATCAGAGTTAGTCAAGGGGCTGTCAGGATTTGCTGGAGAAGCATCAGAGTTATCTGGGGTGGCCACAGAGGGTGTTCAATGGTTGGGGGTTTTGATGAGGCATTGGGGGAGGGACTCCAGGGAAGCAAGCAGGCTGGGAACAATGTCAGGGGTCCAGGTAGTGGGTTGTGACATTACCCTCCCTTCAGCATTGAGACCCTCAAGATGCAGGGCACAGTTCAGGAATCAGTGGAGCATGGGAATCAAAGTTGAGTAATATTGATCAAACTGCAGTGAGTGGCAGTGGCATGAGGAACAAAGTTGAAGTGTGGCTGCTATTTGTCAGGGAGTTCTTCCTAAGCTATTAAAAAGGGTTAGATGTACCCTGGAGCCTTCAGTCTTCATCTATGTCCTCCTCTGCCTATTCCCCAGCATCATCAGTGTTGTCTGCATTGTCTGCAGCATCCCCTGCCCCTTCATCTTCAGAGGAGTCTGAGCCTCACCATAGTTGCAGGCAGGTTGAGGCCATGTATTGGAGTCATGAGCATGGGCCTACTTTTCTGTACTTCAGGGTTGCTGATTTGATCTTTACAGAGCTGTCTGCAGCTGTGGCCAGCCCATTGGCAGCTCCATCTCAAGGCAGAGTTTCAGCAGGGTCACGTCTAGTGTTGGGGGGGTGGTCTTCAAGGCCAAATTTTAGTCTGGGGGAGATTCAGGTTGTTCTGGAGGTGCTGTGGGTTCTCCAATTGGAGGTGGCTCTAGAAAAGTTTGTAGAGGCTATGGGATGAGTATGGGGTCCTCCAACCCTGGAGTGGTGTCAGGTGGAGGCTCCAGTGAGTATTTTGCATTGTTGCAAAGTTCTGAGCTGATTCTATCCTGTAGTGTGCCATTTGTGCTTGATGCAGGGACCATTGCAGTTTTGAGAAGCCAATGCAGGAGTCCTTGTGGGACACTTTGGTATGCATCCCATGTCACTCAAGGCATGAGAAGTGCCCAATTCTGTTGAGTTGGCAGGTGGTCTGCATATCAGAAGAGCAGGGGTGGGATGTAGTATAGGTGGCCACATAGTTGCTTGAGGGGTGCAAGGAGAAGGTGTCAGGTTGGGGGTCTGGAGTGGAGGGTGGAGCAAGTGTGGGGCAGCCTGTGATGAAGGTGGGACCCCCATAGGGTGGGTGGAGAGAGGGAGCTCCCATGGCATGTGACAAGGAGAAATGGAGGGCAACCCTCTCACTGGAGGCAGGGCCCAGTAAGTGGCTGCAGGAGGCAGAATCAATGGTGGGCCCTCCTAGACTGCACATATACTCCCCCAGGTCAGAGGCCCTGGTGGAGGGGTCTGGCAGAAATCCCGGTCCTTCCTCTGCTGTCCCCAAGATGTCTTGGCAGCAGTGGGCAGAGGTGTTATCCTGGCTGTTGGTGTTGCATGAGGAGAAGATTCAGAGGATTGAAGGAGATTGTAACAAGGCATGGAGGGATCAGAACTTGGCATGGCATGAGTTAGAGGGGGCTGTGCAGACAATTGCAAAGGGGTTGCTGGAGGTGCAAGAGTTGTGGGAATGACTGGTGCAGTCAGAGGCATGGGCAAAGCAGAGAGCAGAGGTGCAGCAAGGAGCTGTGGAGGTGAAGGGAGCCAGGGTGGAGGCAGAGAGGCAGTGTGAGGAGTGGTTGGCCAATAAGGTGGCCTTGGGGCAGAGAGGAGTAATGTGTGAGTTCCTCCACTTCTCTTCTCTTTCATTATGCTGATACCAAGCCCTCTAGACTGGGTCCAACAGCACCACATCCTCCTTGATGGGGCATCAGCTGCCCATGCCTTGATGCAAGATGGATTGATGCAGATGCCCAGGGAGCTCCTGTCAGAGTTGGAGCAAGGGTTCAGGCAGATGGGGCAGCTGTTGGCAGAGCATTGGTGGAGGAGTGCAGCAAACTCTGGAGCCTAGTAGAAGGTAGTGACCAACATGGGGGAGCCATTTCCAAGGCAGCCAGAGGTCCTCACCATTGTAATTGTGCAGATAGAGGTGGACCTGGTTGGGGGTAGGGTTTGGAGGATTCTGGAGGAGGAAGGGGAGTGAGGGGAGTTTTGGACCTTGCTTTCTTGCTGCTCCATACTCCTCCCTGTTATATAATCTGTACTTGTAGTCTGTTCAAACTAATTTCTTGCATTCCGCTGAGCATGAGGGGTTTCAGATGAAGTGAGGGGGAGAGTAAGTAAAAACACATAGGAGGTTACTTGTGGAAGTTGAATCCCTGATGAATCCAGAGGCAGGAGTTATGCCCACTGATGCCATCTGTGTTTGCTAGTCTTAGGGGTCCCAGGGCTTGGTAGGGTGCTGTCAATGGAAGTTCCAGAGTTTGTTGGGGGTTCTGTCAAGGTTTTTTTGGGGTTCTCAAGTATTGTCCTCAGGTACATAGCTCTTCCAGTGGACCAAGTACTGGAGTTGGCCACAGGCTGCACAGGAGTCAAGGATTTGGTCAACCTCATAGTGATATTCATCCTTGGCTTTGACAGGGGGTAGTTGACTGGGGTGTTGCCCAGAGAAGGGGTCCAGAGCATGTTTTTTGAGGAGTCATACGTGGAACATAGAGTGGAGGCTCTTCAGGCCTGGAGGTAGGTTGAGCTTGTAGGTGTGCATGGAGACCTTCTGGAGGACTTCAAAAGGACTGAGGCATTTGTGATCAAGCTTGATGGAGGGCCTCCAGGTCTTGAGGTTTTGTTGATTGAGCCAAACCAAAGTGCTGGGGGGCCAGTCAGAGGTGGGATCACATTGGACATTGGCATGTTTGAAGTAGGCTTGATTGGCAGTGCTGATTTTGTTCTGGAGGAACTGGTGAAGGGATCAGAGGTCCTTGGCAACTTTGTAGGTGACATGGGAAGGGATATCTTTGAGGGATAGCATGAGTCAGGGGTTGTAGCCCTTGTAGGCATAGAAGGGAGAAACTCCAGTAGCAGAATGAGGTGTGCTGTTGTAGGTAAACTTGGCAAGAGGGAGTTCTGCATGCCAGTCATTCTGTAAATAGTTAATGTAGAGGCAGAGATACTGTTCCAATGTCTGGTTCACTTGTTCTGTCTGTCCATCAGTCTCTGGGTGATAGGCAGTAGAGAGATTGGTTTTTATTTCAAGTGCCTTGCATAGCAATTGCCAAAAATGGAATACAAATAGAGGTCCATGGTCAGAGATGATGTCATCCAGGAGTCCATGCTTGGATAATACATGTTCAAGAAATAATTCGGCAAACTCCAGAGCATTGTCAGTGGTGTGGCAGGGGATGAAAAGAGCTTGTTTAGTGAGGTGGCAGACAATGACAAAGATTGTATTGAAACCTTTGGAGTCAGGGAGTTTAATGATGTGATCCATTGAGATTGAGGACCAGGGGTGCCAACCAACAGGGAGGGGCTTCAATAATCCATGAGGGTGGTGGTGGGGTATCTTGGCTCAGAGACAAGGTTTGCAGGCCCTTATGTATTGCATGACATCTTTCTTCATTCCTGGCCAAAAGTAAGTCCAGGAGATGAGCTGAAGAGTCTTACAAATTCCTGAGTGCCTGTGGAGTTTGTGGTTGTGGTGTTGTCAGAGTATGTCTAGAGCATAGATTTGTCCACTCTGGAGCAGGAGGCAGTGGTCTAGAGACAGCATGAAGGGGTTTTCAGTGTTTGACTCATTGGTGGAGTTGTTGCAGAGGTCATGCTGAGTGAAGAAGGAGTCCAGAGGTGAATTTCTGATTTGGTGGAGGATTCCTTCTTTGTTTAAAATCAGCACAGCATGTAGATGTTCAGGGGGGATTACCACTTGATGGTTGAATGTGTTCCACTCTGCTTCAAATGACTTCTTTGGATACATGTTGGACTTCTATGTGAGTGCATTGGGCTTCATGCCAAGTCACCTGGGGCAGTAGTGGATGGTAAAGTCCTACTTCAAGAGGGTTTGGGACCATTGAGCATGGCAGTGGCTGAGTTGCTTTGTGGTTGTGAAGTATTGCAGATTGTTGTGGTTAGAGTAGACTTGAATGTGGTGTAGGGATCCCTCAAGGTAGGCCCACCACTGATGGAAGGCTTCAATGATTGCAAGGAGTTCTTTGTCATAGATATCATAGTTGAGTTCTGTGGGGATCACTGTGATGGAGCAGAGATCCTTGCCTCCAGAATCTGACTGAGAGAGTATTTTGGCAATGGCATAGTCAGAAGTGTTGCATTTGAGCACAATTGGCAGGGAGGGGTCAAAATGGTGAAGGACTGGAGTGGAGGTGAAGGCCTTCTTGAGGAGGAGGAATACACTTTGGCACTTGCTGTCCCAATCCCAAGGAGTGTCCTTCTACATGAGTCAGTTGAGGAGTTTGGTAATTCCAGAGTAGTTGTTGATGAATCAGTGATAAAAGTTAGCAAACCCCAGGAACAACTGTACCTCCTAGATGTTTTGTGGCAGGGGCCAGTTGAGTATGACTTTGATCTTGGCAGGGTCCATGCATACGCTGTCAGGGGTGACAATGACTCTGAGGTATTTGACCTCTGTCATATAGAAGGAGCATTTCTTGGGGTTGGCATGGAGATGGTACTCCTGAAGTCATTCTAGAACACAGTGGACATGCTCCAGATGCCCCTCAGGTGAGTTTGAGTAGATCAGTATGTTGTCCAGGTACACAATAACAAAAACATCGTTCATGTCATGGAAGATGTTGTTCATGAAATACTGGAAGGTGGCAGGGAAGTTAGTCATTCCAAAGGGCATTACTAAGTACTCAAAGAGGCCATAGCAGGTGTGAAAGGCAGTCTTTCATTCATGTCCTGGAGCAATCTGGATGTTGTTGTAGCCAGAGTAGAGGTCTATCTTTGTGTAGATCTTGGCACTGTGGAGGCAGTCAACAAGGTCTCCAATCAGGGGGAGAGGATATCAGTTCTCTTTGGTGACCTTGGTGAGTCCCCAGTAATCTACACAGAGTCTGAGTGATCCATCCTTCTTCTTGGCAAACAAGACTAGAGTGCTGGCAGTGGAGATTGACAGGCATATGAAGCCTTTGCTGAGCATGTCATCAGGGTATTCTTTCAGGGCCCAGAGCTTGATCTTGGACATGTTGTAGATCTTGCCAAACAGGAGTGAGGCACCTTCTTCAAGGTTGATCATGTGATCATAGGAGCAGTGTGGGGGAAGTTCCTTTGCACTCCCTTTGGAGAACATGTCAGCAAATTCATAATACTCTAGGGAAACTACTTTGTATAGGATCTGCTCCTCCATTTTGCACTCTGGTGAGGTAGTCTCTGCATGGAGGTGCTCCTTCAGTAAGGCTGGCATGATTTGTAGCTGGAAGGTGGGGGTGCCATCTTGTAAAATGTGTGCAAAGGGGACAGCATCAATAATTTTGATGTCAACTGGTGGTGTTGTGTTTCCTTCATCTTCTGGGTTGCTGTTAAAAGTCAAGAGACTTTGGATTGCTCTGGAGGTGCTGGCACTGGAGTTGGGGACATTGGGGCCCAAGACAGATTGGAGGTGGAGGGGGATGGTAGCTGCTAGACTTGCTTCAGGGCCAGAAAATCACATGGTGAGGTTTTTCCAGTTAATGTTGGGGTTGATGTCTTGCAGTCATGGAAGTCTGAGCATGATTAGAGTGATTAGAGTCAACAGGAGGAGTTGGGTGATGAAAAGCCAGGCCTGAAACTGCAGGTCATTGTTAAAGGTGAGGGTGTTATTATGGTATTGAGTGATTTCTGTTGTGGCAGGGCTTCCATTGAAGAGTTGGAGCTCAAGGAGTTTGTTAAGGTCATTGTGTCAGAGGTCATGTTGACTGCTGATGAAGGCACTGGAGGCACTGCTGTCAATGAGGGTGGGGAGGACCTTGGGTGAGCTATTGAGTCAGACATTGAGTTAGACATTGATGACAAACAACTGAGCAGACCTTGAGCAGAGCTGTGGGGGAGTCTGGAGTTGGTCAATCATAGTCTTGGAGCTCTTGGAAGGGAGTGAGACATCAAAGGGCACTAGTCCAGAGGCAGTCAGGTTATCCCAGTCAAGGTGGAGAGTGAGGCTGGGCCAGTCAATGCATGGACTGGTGGAGTAGAGCCATGAGAAGCCTAAGACAATGGAGGCAGAGGGGTGTAGTTTTGTGACAAGTAATTGAAGTTCTTGTTGTTGTCCATTGGTGAAGGTTACAGTTGTCTCCAGGCAGTGTGTGATATCTCTAGTGGAAGTGGGTTTGCCATTCAAGAGTTTGAGAAGGATTGGAGTAGAGAGGTGTTGGAGGTGTTGGGGAGTGAGTGCCACCAGGGATTTGTCAATGAAGTTATCCATGGTGCTGCTGTTGACCAACATGGGGACGGAGTTGTCAGAGAAGGGGAGGGTGATGCAGAGGAGTAGGGTGGTGGAGAAGTGGGAGGGGAGGTGTGCAGGGAGGTTGTCTAAGGCAAATACCATTGCATAGAGAAGTGGGGCCAGGGCAGAGAAGACATTGGAGTCTGGTTTGCAGTCTAGTGCATCCTCAAGACCTAAACCACTGACTCATTTTCCATAAACTAGTAGTTGCAGTCTTCTCCATTAATCATCCACATGGCATGTCCAATCACTTGTTGTTTAGGGCAACTATTAATAAAGTGTCCCTGCTCACCACATAGGATGCATGTGCCCTCCTTCCATCATTTCTCCTGAGTCTCCTCCAGTATGTCAATTAAGGGCCTATTCTGAATCTGGTTCATGCATTGGGCTTGGTTGTTGGCAGAATCCAGAGTGTCATCAAGGTTGTTGGAGTTGGCATCCAGGGGTTCCAGGGCCTCATGGAGATCAGCAGCATTGAGTTGGGCAGGTGGGCATTGTCCTGTGGGTCAATTAACACTGGGAGGTCCTCAGCCTGGAGGGAAATGGGGTGCAGGGTTAGCAGGGTTGATGGGGATCAAGGGTCAATTGCTGTTGGTTGCCCTGGCCTGCTAGTTGGTGTTGCTAGAAGTGTTCCACAAGGTCTGCAGTGCTGTATTCTTGCTCCAGTCTTCCCAGTAATGTTGGTTGACCTGGGCAACAAGTGCCTTGTATCTGTTATATGTGGTTTGCTTGGGTGCGAGACAAAGAACATCCTTCATCTGCTGAGGCAGGGCACAACAGAGGGTGAATCAGAGAGTGTTGTAATTCCACTCAGTTTTGTAGGCTTCCCATTCAAATTGTACAATGAAGGTCATGAAGCATTTGTAGTCATGTATTTGGAGGTTGAAGAGATTCTCCTCTGCTTCTGCTACAGTATTAAAGGCACCAAACTTACTAGAGAATTTCTGAGTGAAAGCAAGCCAATTGGAGAGTACAGAGTTGTTGGGATCAAGCTGAAGTAGCACTGTGTAATGGTTGAAGGCAATACTCTGCAAATATGATTGTCAGGGGACTTCCATTTCCAACCTTCATGACTGGTTCCAGCACCTCTGCAGCTTGTTCAACATTTCTGGGGCTCTTTCCAGAACCCTGAAGAACTTCAGAGAACTCCAGAGTTCTCCATATTACCTCAGCAACCATTGCCCTAGGGTTAGAAATAGCTTCGGTCACCTGTACAGTAGTTCCCATGCCTCCACCACCTGCTGATGCACTGCATCAAGCAGCAGGGATCCTTAGACTTGTTCTCTTTGGATTCCCCTCTGCTAGGTGATTAGTTACCAATTTGTATCATTGTCTACTCTGCTAATATACTTTAGATTCCCCTTTGCTAGCTGCATGACTCCAATCTGTCGCTCCAGAGATTTCCCTTACAGCAGAACAAGTCTCCTAAAACTGGCCTAGATGCCCCACATAGCTGCAAGGAACCTCCAAGCCACTATCTGTCACTTCTCCACTAGGATTAAGCATTGCAGAGTTCTATGTCTCAGCTTGCCAATCCAGACACACCCTCAGAGGCCTCAGCCCCACAGGACAAAGCCTGGACTTGCCTGCTCCACCTAGAAACCCAGGTGCAATTAATGCAATCATCTCTCACCCACCATACAACCAAACTCTCTACCCTCCATCAGACAATAGATCTTATCTCCCAGTCCCTCCAGGCATTGCTAAAATGCCTAAGCCCTAACTCCACCCCTCCCATAGCTGAGAAACCAGCTCTGCCTGCCACAGCACCCACTCTGGTGGCTCCAGTGACCCTGTGGCTGTGGATCCCTTGCCCAGCACTGCCAAATGCATACAATGGCACTTGCTCCAGCAGGGAGCAATTCCTACAGTCCTGCCTTACCTACATCCACCTCAGTAGGGATGCTTTTGACTCCAATGCATTGAAAATAGCCTGGGTACTGTCATACATAAAGACTGGACATGCCTCCACCTATGTGCTGCAAGTTTTCTGCTGTCCTGGAAGTGTGGGGAGCTTCCTGGACTGGGCCACCTTCAAGGACTTTTGTGTGGAGTTTTTTCCATTGGACCCCACCAAGATGGTAGCACTGACATTGTATGACAGGGAGCAGTACAGACAAGAGAAGTGTATGTTGGATGAGTACATCAACTTGTTCCAAGCTCTGGTTAAACAGGCTGCCTACTCTGATGGCCTCCAGCTGTGCCTCACCTTCCAGGATGGATTGCACCCCACCTTAGTGAAATGCATTGACAACCTGGTGGAGGGTTGCCCTGACAATGAAAAGATTGTATTGTGGTATGAGGTGGCCCAGGACCAATGGCAGCTCATGGAGATATAGAGGGAGCTCTGCCACCCCCATTCCACAATGTGCCCCACTCTAGTCAGCAACTTCCACCACCCTATTCCTACTCACTCAGTGCCAGCCCTTGCTCCAGCTGCTCCTGCCACTCATCCTCTATCTCTGGGAATTCCTATGGATATGGACACAGCCCAACAACTCTGCACAGCCCCACTGTTATGCTGGAGAGGCAAAAAGCCTGGGCACTTTGCACAGCACTGTCCCCTGGGCCTGGAGGTCCACTACCTTTCCACAGTGGAGCAGGAGGAACTTCTCCTGCAGCTCCTGGCTGCAAAAGACACTGCCAGAGCTCCATTGCTGGATGAGTCCCTGCCAGAGTTGACTCTGGAGGAAGCCAATGTAAGCACCTCACCTCCAGAGCTAGAGGGGGATTTTTAGTCAAGCAACAAATGAGGTGTATGCCTCCATTGCTGGGTGCTAACAGGTTCTCTTGTCTGTCAATAGAAAATGAAACTGCCTTTTCTGATGCCCTTCATTCTGAGACAGAAGAACCTCAAAGCCCTCTTCCAGACATACAAACACTAACTCCAGAGCCCCTGCCAAGCTCTCTGACACCTCCAAAGGTCTGACAGCACAGCCCTGCTTGGGTGTGCCAAATGCCCCAACAGTACATGATGGCCTCTGGCTCATCCACTCATTCCTTGTGCCTCAATGTGGAGATTGAGATGACGGACACCCAGCAAACCCATAGAGTTGCAGCTCTCCTGGACAGCAGAGCAACAGGACTTTCCCTGGACTCAGAGTTTGTCAAATGCCATGGCCTGACCATGCAGCCCCTTTTCAAACCCATTCCTGTCTACAATATTGACAAAATGCCCAACAAAGCCAGTGCAATTAGCTCCATGGTCAACCTGGTTCTCCACTATTGAAACCACATGGAGTGTGCCATATTTGCCATCACCAGCTTAGGAAGGCAAGACATGATCCTTGGGTTCACATAGCTCCAAGAGCATACCCTGAGGTTGATTGGACCAAAGGAGAGGTGACCATGAGTAGATGCCCCAGAAAGTGCTCTGCCTGTGCTGCAGAGGCCAGAGTGGAGCATTGAACTCAAGTCCGCAAGCATGCAGCCATCTAAGCATGCTGCACCAGCCCTCTCCCCTTTGCTGATCTAGACCTCCTGGACTCTCTGCCTCTGGCATTCTCTTGTAGAGAGGCCCTCTACAAGAACAATCAGAGCAATAGCAGAGCTCCAGAGGAGGAGCATGGAGGGGAGTTTGGTGGTATATGCAAACCAGAGCTCCTAGATGAAGCAATAGAGGCAGGGGATCAAATTTATATTACCACTATCCACCTGTTGCCCTCCATCACAGAGATCAGGGCTAGCCAGACTACATCCCAGCAGCTGGCCCAGGCCTTTGCCACCAATGCTGTGCCTTGAGAGTTCTGGGATGTAGTACTCCCCTACTTGCATGCATTTGAGGACATGTTCTCCAAGGCCTCCTTTGACTCACTTTCAAAGTGCAAGAGGTGGGACCACACCATCAAACTGCTGCCCAACTCAGCACCCTCCAGCTGTAAGGTCTACCTACTCATGGCCCAGAGAGCAGGATGAGCTTGATGCCTTCCTCCAGAAGAACTTGGACTCCAGTCATATCTGTCCATCCAAATTCCTAATGGCTTCTCTGGTCTTCTTCATCAAAAAGAAGGATGGACACTCCCTCTGACTGGTATAGGACTATTGGTGTAAGGACAACCTCTGGAGCAATGGATCAGAGTCACGCAGCTAGCAGAGGGGAATTCAAAGTATATTAGCAGAGTAGATGATAATATAAATCAGTAACTAATCACCTAGCAGAGGGGAATGCAAAGAGAACAAGTCTAAGGATCCCTGCTGCTTGGCATGGCACATTAGTAGGCGGCAGAGGTGTGGGAACTACTGTACAGGTGACCAGAGCTACTTCTAACCCTAGGAAAATGGTTGCTGAGGTAATACAGAGAACTCTGGAGTTTTCTGGAGTTTTCTGGAATTCTGGAAAGAGCCCTGGAGATGTCAAACAAGCTGCAGAGGTGCTGGAACCAGTCATGGAGGTTGGAAATGAAAGTCTCCTGACAATTGGGTACTCAACACCATGATGGTGAAGAATTGCTACCCTCTCCCCCTCATCTCTGAGCTCATCAACAGCCTCTAGGGCATGCAATACTTTACTAAACTGGATGTCTGGTGGGGTTACAACAATGTGTGCATTCAGGAGGGAGATGAGTAGAAGGCAGTCTCCTGGACCAACTGGGGATTGTTTGAGCCACTCATTATGTTCTTTGGTCTCACCAACAGCCCAGCCACCCTCTAGACCATGATGAATGACATCTTCCAGGACCTCATTGCAGAGGGTGTCGTGTGCATATACCTCAACAACATTCTCATCTACACCAAAACACTGGAGAAATACCATCAGATCACTCATCTTATCCTGGAATGCCTCTGCTGGCACTGGCTATACCTCAAGCCAGAGAAGTGTGAGTTCAAACAAACCTGGATTGAGTACCTCAGCCTGATCATCTCCCATAAAACTGCAGAGATGGACCTGATGAAGGTAGCAGGTGTGGCAGAGTGGCTGGAGCTCCGGAACAAGAAAGAGGTACAGGTGTTCCTTGGTTTTGCAAACTTATACTGGAGATTCATCCAGGACTTCTCACATCATGCCCACCCACTGTTTGACCTCACAGGAAAAGATGTTATGTGGAGCTGGGGACCTCCAGAGCAGACAGCCTTTGACACTCTCAAGCATGCCATGACTTCCAGGCCTGTTCTCCTCTTCCCAGATGACAACTCTCCCTTCTGCATAGAGGCCAACAGCTCTGACTTTGCCACTGGGGCAGTGCTCTCACAGCAATCTCTGGAGGATGGGAAGTGGCACCTGGTGGCCTTTTACTCCAAAAGCCTGAATGCAGTGGAGTGGAACTATAAGATCCATGACAAGGAGATGTTGGCCATCATTCGGTCATTTGAGGAGTGGTGGTACTTTATGGAGGGCGCATGGCACAAGTTTGAGGTCTGGATACATCACAAGAACCTTGAATACTTCCAGACAGCCAGGAAGCTCAATTGCTAGCAAGCTCAATGGTCCCTCTACCTTGCCAACTTTGACTTCTCCTTGTACCACAAGCCTGGCCAGAGCATGGGGAAACCAGACACCCTGTCCCAGAGGGCAGACCATAGAATGAGGGAAGGGGATAACAGTAACATTGTGCTCCTCTGCCCCAAATTGTTTGAAATCTGAGCCATGGAGGGCCTAGTTGTTGATGGAGCAGAGGTGGACATTCTCTAGGACATCCAACAGAGTAATAGGGATGGTTGACAGGAGGAGCTTGTGGTGCAGGCTGCTCAGACACTGAAGTCAGGGCATGCTACTGGTGTTAAAGCAGTCTGCACTGATGAATGGGCCCTCCAAGATGGAATCCTGACCTTCCAAGACTGTATCTACATCTCCAACATCTTGGAGCTCCATCAGAGGATTGTGGAGCAACACTATGACTCCTGCATTGCAGGGCACTCCAGGCAGTGGAAGATACTGGAGTTAGTATCACGGAACTACTGGTGGCCCCAGATGTCTCAGTACATTGGGTCCTAGCCCTAATGCCGACTCCCCTATGGATAGTTACACCCACTACTGGTGCCTGCAGAATGATGGAGTGTAGCATTGGTGGACTTCATTGTAGAGCTCCCCAATGCCTATGGTTATGATGCAATCATGGTGGTGGTGGACCTGTATAGTAAGAGAGTGCACTTCATTCCAACCCACACCACCTGCTCTGCCATGGGTGCCACAAACCTGTACCAGAGAAATGTCTGGAAGCTCCATAGCCTCTCTGACACCTATGTCTTAGATCAGGGACCACAATTTGTGGTGGAGTTCACCCACAAGCTCTACTGACTGCTTGGAGTAAAGCTCCACACCACCACTGCCTACCATCCACAGTCTGACAGCCAGATGGAGCATGTAAACTAGGAGTTGGAACAGTATCTCTGCCTCTTCTGCAACAAGTGCCAAGATGACTAGGATAAACTCCTCCCCAATGCTGAATTCCAGTACAACAACCATGCTCACACATCCACCCAACCTTCCCCATTCTTCCTCAATACTGGATGGCACCCACACATGGGTTTTGAACCCTGGGCCCAACCCTCAGAGAATGAAGCAGTAAATTAATTTATGGACTGGATGAAGAGGTCACAAGAAGAGGCTTGGGCTGCACTGGCAAAGGCAAAAGATGACATGGCATGATACTATGACCATGGGAGGACCCCAGAGCACAGATATCAGCCTGGGGACTGAGTCTACCTGGATGCCTCTGATATTATGACCACCTGTCCCTCAAAGAAGCTGTCACACTGCCAGTTAGGGCCATTCACAGTGGAATGACAGGTAGGACCCTTGGCCTATCAACTCCAACTCCCTGTGGGGATGCACCAGCCTCATCCAGTGTTCAATGTGGTCAAACTTACCCTGGCCCCTAAAGATCCTACCCCTGGTGGTGCTAACAACAATGAAGAGTACAAAGTAGAAGAAATCCTGGACAGTCATTTATTCCAGAGACAACTACAGTACAAGGTGAAGTGGAAAGGCTATGGAATCAAGGATATTTTCTGGAAGCCATGGGAGAATGTACATGCCTCCAGACTTGTTAAGGAGTTCCACCAGAGACATCCAGATGTGCCACATGCCATATGAGGAATCTACCCTATCTTGCCAGCAGACTGAGCAATCAGGGACTTCTTCTACCCTGCACATTGAGATGCCGCACACTAGAGGGGGGGTGATGTCAGGGGACTTCTATTTCCAACCTCCATAACTGGTTCCAGCACCTCCACAGCTTGTTCAACATCTCCAGAGCTCTTTCCAGAACTCTGGAGATCTGCAGAGAACTCTAGAGTTATCTGTATTACCTCAGCAACCATTGCCCTAGGGTTAGGAGTAGCTCTGGTTACCTGTACAGTAGTTCCCACACCTCTGCCACCTGCTGATGTGCCATGCCAAGCAGTAGGGATCCTTAGACTTGTTCTCTTCAGATTCCTCTCTGCTAGGTGATTAGTTACTGATTTGTATCATTGTCTACTCCACTAATATAGTTTAGATGCCCCTCTGCTAGCTGCATGACTCTGATCCATTGCTCTGGAGGTTGCCCTTACAATAGCTAGTGGTAATAGCTGGAAAGAAGCAAAAATTGAGGACAAGAAAAGGATACCCAGTCAGACTAGATCATGTGCTCAAGGGAGCAAAATTCAAGGACAAGGATACCTGCTCAGAGTAGGTCAAAGTCACATGATGTTCATTTTCATTATATAGTTAGTGGTAATAGCCAGAAGGGAGCAAAAATTGAGGACAAGAAAAGAATACCCAGTCAGACCAGATCATGTGCCTAATAACCTTATCATGTGGGAGCAAAAATCAAGGACAAAATTTGGCAGTTGAAGATGGAGTAAAGCCTTAGCTACTTTGTAGACCTTGGAACAGCCTGGATTTCACACTGACATTTGCTCTAATTTGGACCACAGAATCAACAAAGATCAGCAAAGGTCACCCAAACTGCATATCATGCATATAGGCTGCAGCAAAGAACTTTAGAATTCAATGCACCATTACTCTGGAGTGGGAGGCTATTTCAACCATATGATGTGGATGCATGGGCTTCCACAAACAAAACAAGTTGAATTGGATCTGACACAATCAGAAGAAGATCAGAGCTGAAGTCTATCAAGGAGTAGTGATTGCTGCTGCTGGAGATGAAGAAGTCACCCCACAAAGCTGACATGTTATCTTCCCATCCTCCCATACTGGAAGTGATCAACAGATGCAGCAATTATTCCAGGACT